>CM068742.1:91851865-92461865 GCA_035084275.1 Hydrolagus colliei
GATATGCAGATTGCTCAACAGCTTGTCCTAGGTTGAAACATCTTGTAAGGATATTCTCACTTCAGCCTCCTTAAGAGGTCTTAAAAGTTAGGGGAAATGGAAAACTAGCTTCTAAGTTAATTTAAAATATTCTACAATTCTGCACAATTTTAAATTTCATGATCATAAATTTAAAATTAAACTGGATTTTTGAGGAATATTTGGCCTGTCACCTAAATTCCACTAAATCTCAGTTTGTAAGATATTTTGTGTTAGCATTTAGGATGAACAGAAATGTGCAAAATTTTTAAACTCAGCCTTAATTTGGTTTGATTCCCAATGAGATCACTGGAAAATGATCAGGAAAGAAATCATTAGTTCATACAGTAAAAGCCCATTGATCCGTGACTCGATGCACAGGCACTTCCGTATAACCGGCACACCAAAAAAAAGTCCCCATTCGATTATCCGGAACAACAGCAGTGGAGCATTTGTAAATGCATAAATAATAACATAATAACAGAATATTGTATTGGTACTTATTGTTAAAACTACTCTCTTGCGCTTTTTACCTTTGCTGGTGGATGCTGCACTTGAAGCCATGATGCTGTGGTTGAGGTTTATAGTCCAGCGATTCTTTTTAAAATGGAGCAGGTGGAAAAAACGGAGAGCGTATGACTTTAAAGTCATACTAGCGGCAAGCTGATAACGCTAGCCGATAACCCACATTGTCGCGCAGGTGCAGTATTTCGGTTTGCCGCTAGTAGAGTCTAGGGCTTCGGCTTGCAGCGAGTAAAGTTGCGCTGCTGCTTTTTTCACCCGCTTGGCTCCATTTAAAAAAGAATCGCTGGACTGTAAACATCAATCAGTAAAGGTGAGAAGCGCAAGAGAGTAGTTTTAACAATAAGTACCAATATAATATTCTGTTATTATCTGTTATTACTTAGTCTGGTGTGTATGGTGTGTGTTAAAATAACTTTAATTTTTTTTGTAGGGGTTTTCGGCTGCAGGCTGCCTGAATATCCGGCAGGCACTTTAACCGGCATTGGCCAGGTCCCACGGGTGCCGGATAAACGGGCTTCTACTGTACTATATTTCCTGCAGATCATCCAGAACTCTGCAGTTCGTGTCCTCTATGGCACGAAGCTCAGTGACCACATCACTTCCAACTTGCCCGGCTCCAATTCAAGTTCCCTTTCCTCTCCTTCAGTTCCACCTTGCATGGCCTCGCCCCAACCTACCCTTGTGAACTCCTAACCCCCAACCAACCTGCCCGCTCCCTCCGCTCAGCGAACTCCGGCTTGCTCCATGTCGCCTGACCCACCCGCTCCACTAAAGGCGGGTGACGCTTCAGCCACTCTTCCCCTAACGTCTGGAATTCCACCCTGCAGTTCCTAGCCTCAACCCCTCCCTAGCCTCCTTCAAGACCCTCCTCTTCGACGGTCCCATCGGTCACCCCAAATCCACTCCTTTCCGTCCACAACTCCCTGATCCCGACCCCAGCTCATGTCTGAAACATTGACTGTCCAGCACCTTGGGATGTCCTCCCAACGTCAAAGGCACTATACAAGTGTAATTTTGTTGTTGTTGTTTGTGGTTTTCAATTTATCAGTGGTATATATATATGCAGGGGATATACCAATACAGTACTTTGTTTTAGTCAGCAGGTGTCTGATGAATGTAGAATCCCATTGCTTTTGCTTAAGAGTATCCGTATTAGACTGTGAGTCCCATATATGATTCTGCACATGAAAATTTCCCAATGTGCAAAGCTCTCCCCAGACAGACACACCCTGATTTCTGAATCAGACACAGGTATCAAGCATTCGTAATTTATAATAATGCCTGCTCACTGAAGTACGGAGACAGATTTTATTTCATCCAGGAGATGATTAGACAAGCCAGGAGAAAGGCTCTAGGGAAAAACATGCATTTTTTTGAGAGGATGCACCATCAGATGCCTCAAAAAAAACATCAGCAGCAATCCTGGCTGTCAGATCAAAGAGGCCTGTGACCTCTTTCGGAAGTTAAGGGTTGAATTAGAAGCAGATTGTACAATGAGCAGACTCCTGATAGCAGTAAAGGTGATGCATTCACTCACATACTGTACTTCTGATCCATGTTGGATTGCTGAAGGCTTGAATAGGTCTTTGACAGGCATCTGTATGATAATAATAAATAATAATCGAAGTGGCAGCCAATTGCACACAGCAGTGTCCTACAAACAGTCGTGGATTGAAATGATCAATTTGATCCAAAATTCTTCTACCCGCATTCTCACCTGTACTAAACTTCACTCCCCGATTACCCTAGTCCTTGCCAGACTTCACTTGGAGTGGATCGATTTAAGATCCTCACTCTTGTCTTCAAATCCCTCCACTCTTCTGCACCCCTACCTCTCTGACCTCCTCTCTCCTAACAATAGCACCCGTTGCCTTCGCTCTACCGGATCTGGCCTCTCGGTCTTGTCCCCGAATCCTCTGCTCCACCGTCAGCAGCCGTGCCTTCAGCCACTACCCTCGAGGCTCTGGAACTCGCTTCCTCAATCCCTTCGCCTCGCCCCCTCTTTTCCCATTTTCAGGTTGCGGCTGAAGACCTTTCTTTTCGACTGCGCTTTTGGTCACCTTTTCCCCCTCCCCCTGGCTCGGCTTCGTTATTGGGAAGCGCTCTGAGATGCCGTCCAGTGTGGAGATAGCTATATAAATCCAAGTTGTTATTTTTTTTTGACGTATTATTATTACGTCTGTGGAGTAAGGAAATTTGCCGAAGGTTTCGCCCTGCCTGGAATCGAACCCAGGTCTCTCACTTGTGAGGCGAGTGCTCTAACTACTGAGTTCCAGGACTGCATTAGATGGTATAATTTATGGAGTTGTGGAGTAGCGCAGTGCTTTGTGCACTCTCGTCACAAGCAAAAGGATCCAGGCTCGATGGTCGGACAGGGCAAAACCAAGTTCCTTACTTCACACACCTATGTTTACCTAGCAGTAAGTTGCAACCTGGCTGTTAGTCGATTGGCAAATCACTTTCTGGAGATAATAATCTGTTCAAAAAAATGGTGTCACTAATTCCATGGCTGATTGTGGGACACTGCTGTGCGCAATTGACTGTCGAGTTTTGATCACAAAATACAGTCGATCCACGTTGCAATATATGCTGTGAAGCGTTTTGGGATGTTTCAAAGGCGTGATAATAATAATGCTGGCATTTGAAATAACAACAACAACAACAACTTTGATTTATATACCGCCCTCCACACCGGACTCCGTCTCAGAGCACTACACAATAACAGATCCTGGGGGCGAGTCAGGGGGAGAAAGGTGACCGAAGGCGCGGTCGAAGAGAAAGATCTTTAGCTGAGACCTGAAACTGGGAAGAGTGGTGGAGAGGCAAAGGGAGTGAGGAAGGGAGCTCCAGAGCCTCGGGACGCAGTGGCTGAAGGCACGGCGCCAATGGTGGAGCAGAGGATTCGGGGGACAAGGAGGAAGCTAGACCCGGTGGAGTGAAGGCAATGGGTGCTGGTTTGAGGAGAGAGGAGTTTGGAGAGGTAGGGGGGTGCAGAGGAGTGGAGAGATTTGAAAACAAGGGTGAGGATCTTGAAATTGATCTCCGAGATAGGGAGCCAGTG
Organism: Hydrolagus colliei; assembly: GCA_035084275.1. Lineage (NCBI taxonomy): Eukaryota > Metazoa > Chordata > Chondrichthyes > Chimaeriformes > Chimaeridae > Hydrolagus > Hydrolagus colliei. The sequence goes on from CM068742.1 coordinate 91,855,470, forward strand.
AAGTCTGGCAAGGACTGGGGTAACGGGGGAGCAAAGTTTGGTGCAGGTGAAAATGTGAGCATCAGAGTTTTGTATAGTGCCTTCTAGACGTTTCAAAGCGCTTCCAGAATTCACTGTAAAGTGAATTGACTGCTATATGTTTATGGGCAAAACACAGGAGCCAATTGCACACAGCAGTGTCCAAACAGTGGCGGATAGAGTGACCAAATTATTTTTGTTTTGAACGAATTATTGCCCCTGGTAAATCAAGCTACCAATTGACTAACGACCAGGTTCCTACTTGCTGCTAAGTAAACAGAAGTGTGTGGAGTAAGGAATGTTTCATTCTGGCAGGAATCGAACTCTGTTCTCACATACAAGGCAAGTGCTCTAACCATTGAGCTACTGCACTCCTTGTAAATTTTAAGTTTCACAGCACATACTGTAAAGTGAATTGTATTTTGCCTTTCCTTTCATAAGGTATCCTATCGAGCCATTTAAAAACTTCTTTTTCATAGAGAATCTAACCTTTAAACCTTTTCTTCCATGCTTATTTGTTATTTTGAAACAAGAATTTCAAAAGTGGTAACTTTTGCCTGATTTAAGCAAATAAGTAGCAATGCAACATGATCTGCTTTCTAAATTATTGTTTTTGCGGTGCTATATGTCAGAAATGAATCAATGGCAAACCCTTTTGAAGTAAATAATTTCTTTTGAAACAATTTTTTTTGCATTCCTAAAATATTGCACACCAGCAAAGAAAAAGAACTTCAAACCATGTCCGCTCAAGACCACCCATTTCAATAGGCGGAATCCTTAACAAAACTGGCTTCCGAATAAAATGAGAGCAGTGGAAAGAATTGGAAATTAATGTTTCCAGTTTAAATCATGTTAACCAACTCCACATGGAAAAGGGACTTCTTTTGCTGGTCTGTTGAGATATATTTGAGTTTTCCTTTACAATTTTGTTCACATAACATCCACTTAATTACTCTGCAGACGTTCGAAGACTATTTTTCAATAATTCAATCAATAAAAGTGACCACTTCAATGAAACCAACAGCGCTAATCACCATCAATCTTTCATACATCCATTTTCAAAGTACTGTATGTCAAAAGACTTTATTTTATATTTTTTTCAAATTTGTTTGGATCATTCTCCACAAATTTTGTCCTTTGAGTGTCAGTAAGACTGCGTTGTTTTCTTATTCAAGAGAGATGATTGTGGTTCCTCTTACACTTTGAAGCATCTATGGCGGCCAGCTTGACTGGGCAGGCAGTCTTGAGGAAAGCAGTGACAGAGTAAATAGTAACATCCATCAACACTTCATTCAGGAAATCATTCAACTCAGGGAAAACATTTCTTCATCAGCATCATCCATCAGCACTGTTTATACAGTAACTTTTCTTATTTTTCTTTAACTATTGCTTTCCATCATATTGTCAGGCAACAATTTAGCTCATTCTCTTTTCACAATGTTAATCTAGTAAAGTTTGTTTTAAAACATGTTTTGTTCCTTATTTGACTTGTTCAATGCCTATTCCAGGGCTGGTTGTTCTGACCATTGCCAGGTTTCTGTCTAAGCAGAAACTGTCCGTCCAACATTGCAACGTGCCCCCAGGACTGCATTGGAGTATCAGCATAGGCATATGTGCTCCGAGTCATGACATGGTGATTGAACTCCCAACTGTCTAGCTCAGAGGTTTCTTAAAGGGGAGTGAGATAACTGATGGTTCATTCCCCCACTGATCTGGGGGAGTGCTGCGACTCTGTAGGGCGCTGCACTCATCACCCTCACAACAAAGTGACTCATTTTTGAAAGTTGCAGACAAATTAATTTAGCAAGTTACTTTGGGGATTCGCCTACCAACAAGTTCTTGGGAGAAGAATAATCTACAGTCAGCTCTACTCATTCCTTATCTCTGATCCTGTTTTATAACCATCAATGCTTTGCCAAACACAATCCATTTCAGATGAATGATAAAAAATTCACCAACACATTCACAACCTCTTCATCTACTGCTCCTCTAACACAAACCAGAATTCACAAAGAGCATTTTGTAATAATTGACTGGAAGCTACGCACATCCAACATACAGTTAAGATTTTATTGCTCCCACATGTAGTCTTGACTCACAATATGTTTAATCAAATTTCTCTCTGGCCCAAAAATATTCCACACTTATTTATATTGTGCCTCTTGAGTTTTATTGTAGGATCCATTCATAAATAAATCGTAGGATAATTTGTCTGTTTGATCAATGGGATGGGATGTTTAGGGATGCCTTTGGATCTTTGGGGTTTATACTACTCACTGCTTTTAACTATTTAAAGATGGTAAAAGAAGGAAGTGAAAGGATACAAATTGCAAGTACTTTTCAGTATTATAAAGAGATGCAGTAACAAAAATTTTAGGGAAAAAAAAGTGTGCAATTTTATAGTGCCTTTGTCATCAATTTACAATCATCTGGCTTCTCTTCATCCTTGAGTTGACCCTTGAGTTGGCCTCTACAAATTTCAGTTGTACCCATCTTTTCTCCTGATTCTATTCTGCCGATGGGCATTGTCTTCAACCTCCACAAAATAAGAACGGAAATCACCAATCAAACCCACTCCTTTTCCAGGTAATGGGTAAGCTTTTAATTCTAAATGCTTTATGAATATTACAAATATTCCTGTAGCTCAGTGGTTAGAGCACTTGTCTTGCAAGCTGGGGAGACCAAGCTGGGGAGACCTGTGTTCGATTCCAGGCAGGTCAGGGCGAAACCTTGGGTAAGTTTCCTTACTCCACACGCCTAATAATAATCCCTCCAAAAAACCACAATAATAAAATTGGGGATTTCAATCCATGACTGTTTGTGGGACACTGCTGTGCACAATTGGCTGCCGCGATTCGCCCACAAATATATACAGTCAATTCACTTTACAGTATATTCTGTGAAGCGCTTTGAGACGTTGATAAGATGTGGAAAGCGCTATACCAAATACAAGGATTATTATTATTATTACAAAGATAAGTAACAATCATAATCATCATAATCCTTGCATTCCATTTAGCACCTAATCACATCCTCAAGATGTCTGAAATGCCATTACTATGTTTTCGTTGACAACCATGGCAGCTAATTTGTGCATAGCAAAATCTCAGAAATAGCCAGGAAATAGATGACCAATTTTATTCTTGGGATTGTCGACCAGGACACTGGAAAATATTGCTTTCTCCTTTCGAATAGTGCTATGGAATTTTTATCATCCACCTGAACAGGCAAACGGGAATCTCAGATTAATTTCTCTTCCATATCTCTGACAGTGCAGCACACCACCAGCATTGCATTGGAATGTCTGCTTAGACTATATGAGTTACATCCCAATGTGGGGATTGAATCCAGAACCTCTGGCTCAGTGGTGAAAGCATTACTAACTGAGCCAGGCTGACACACAGCAAGATATGCAGGGTTCCCTCATAAAACAATATCACAACCGATTGACTGACAGCATTTAAATGACTTGAAGATATTCGATGCCTGGGATTACTTAGTATAAAAGCTGCTTCGTTACCTAGCAATCAAGGCTCTAAAGCACCAATGTTATCAATGCCGCTGTGTCTTCTAATCCTTCATGTTGGGGGAGGAATTCACCTTGCAACCTGACCAATGGTACAGCATGACAAACAGCCTTTGTTTCTATCTATTACCTGCCTGAGGAGTGAGGGGGGAAAGATGAAGGATGGAGTCCTGTAGCATTGTGGTTAGAGCATTCATTTCACAAGTGAGAGGACCTGGGTTAGATTCCTGGTGGGGCAAAACGTTAGGCAAGTTCCCTTACTCCGCACACCTTTGTTAACCTAGCAGTAAAGTAGGTTCCTGTTGTTAGTCGATTGGCAGATCATTTTCTGGGGATAATAATCTCTGCAACAACAAAAAATGTAGTCACTCAATCCAATTTGTGGGACACTGCTGTGCATAATTGTCTGCTGTGTTTCACACAGGAAATACACAGTCACTACATTTTACATTGCATTTATGTGAAGCAAGTAAGTGAAATTTAAAGAAGTGCCATAATTTTTCAATGTTGAGACTTCAATCTCATTCTTAATGTCTTTTACAATTATTTGTGAGTGGAATTTACACATAGCAAGAATCATTGTGATGCCACATTATGAATGCCTTCCTTAACTGTGGAATAAGCCTTCACTATTCTATGTTGTACAGTGTTCAGCTATTCCCATATCCCCACCACTCACCTTTTTTCAGTTCCTTCCCACAGATCACATTTCTTAAGCCTCAGCGATTACTGCAAATGTCAAATCCCATTCTTAACCAGATATGGGAAATCCAGCTGTGTCTTGAAGGAACACCTGAAAGTGATTAAAAGGTAATAAAATGAACAAGGGGGTTTTACAGTGTAAAATCAAAGCTTCGAAGGATTGAAACCACTCCAGAGAATCCATTATTTTACATGGTACGTTGGAAACTTCATATGTTTTTTTCTGATTTTGTATTAATCAGTCGCACACAGGAATTTGTGCTTCCCACCTCTCTTAATGTGTGACCATATCTACAATGACTGCAAAATTAATCAGTGACAGAATTTGCTGCTGCTACAGCCAGTCTCGGTGAGAAACATTTGCTTACAGTTGGAGCACATAGGACTGACTCATCTGTGTGTCAAGTGAACAAAGATTGACCTCTAGTCAGCCTTGATTGGATCACATGGACTACGTTATGGTTGAGTGTCATGACATCAAGAACCCGTCCCATTCACTGGGGACCTCACATCTGGAGCACTGCATGCTGCTGCTGAAGCCCTCAGCCATGCTTTCATCACTTCAGGCATAGATTTTTCCATTCCTCCCTTTTCCAGCCTCCACAGATCCACTGACCAGAAGCTTCAACTGATCCAGAAGTCTGCAGCACAGCTTTTCTCCCACATCTTCCCCCACCCTGGTCAAGCTCCATTGACTCCTTGTACTCAAGTTTAAGGATCAAGTTTAAGATCTTTGCTCTGGTCTTTAAATCCCTCAATCCTCAAGAACTTCCCTACGGAAATAATTTTCTCCACCCCTAGATTACAGCCCACAGCCTCCTTCTAACTCTAGCATATTCCTCACTCTCATCTCTATATTGAATGAAACTCCTTTCCCAAATCACTTTACTTGTGCTGCCACCCACTGATTGTCTTTTTTTTAAAGGACACTTTGACCTGAATTTCTTTGGTCAGTAACTTTGATTTTCTTATTTTTCTGTTGCATTACATTTGCCAAACTCATTAAACTCTCATTTTATATGAAACACATTATACTGTATAAATATGGATTGTTATTTCATTACTAATCTTCCACCAAATGTGTCACGAAATACAACTGAGCAGAAAGGATTAGAGAATTTTAGATTATAGTTTTAGGTTATAGTCTCTGGTCTTTGCTGAGAATGTTTAAGCGCACCTTTTGTCTGAGACAGTCCTGAGTAGTTGCAATTGAGATCTTTAGAGAATATTTATTAGATCTTTAGAGCATACTTTCCTTGGGACATCCTCCCAACATGAAAGGCGCTATAAAATGAAATGTTGTTGTTGTTAAAGGTTTTGTGGATGTGATGTTTTCTTTTTTTGAAAAGGTTACAAAAGTAATAATGAATTTGAAGACCTTGGTATTGAAGACTTTCCTCTTTGACTGTCACTGCTCGTCAGAACACAGGGATCCTGCTTTCCTGGGTGCTAAATTTCTTGGAAGAAAATGTGCAATTGGTGACAGTTTTGCCTAAATGTTACCGTGCAGCCAACATTGTCATCTTCAGCTCAGGGGTAAGAGGTCATTACACAATTGCCTAATCAAAGGTTTCCCCTCCATTGTTTGAAATGAGTGTTCGGCCACGCTGTATGCCCCTTGAAACTTTTTAATTTTCTCTTGTGAGAAAAACTTACATAAACCTCTTTTATCTTTCGTTAGGTAACCGCCAAGCTTATGGGAGTAAGACTCACTCAATCTGCCTTTTACTTATTTTGGCAAGCTTCAGGTCATCATTTCTCTTCATTGGCAACAACCAATACTCGACAGGATTGGAGCAAATCTCATTCAACCCTGCATTCCTTAATCCCCAGTCACAAAACATTGAAAGGCAATATTCCACATCAAAACCTGAGCCACATCAAACCTGAGCCTGAGCCAAGGCTGCTTCAACACCCTCCTTTAACTAGACAACAGCCTACATCTTCACTTGTGTAGGTTTCTGATTAACTTGTTCCATCCTCAAACACCCTTTATAATAAACTTATAATAATAATCCTTGCATTTGATACAGTGCCTGACTCAGGCCCATGGGATCCGTCATTGTGAAGCGCTCTGAGATGCCGTCCAGCGTGGAGAGGGCTATATAAATTGAAGTTGTTGTTGTTGTTACCTTATCACATCGTCTCATGGAGTTTCAAAGAATGTACTGTAAAATACATTGACTGCGTGTTTTTGTGGGAAAAATGGGATAGCTAATTCCAGCAGTGTCTTCCAAAAGTCATGGATTGAAGGACCAAGTTATTAATTTTTTTTGGAATATATTATTACCCCCGGAAAAGCGATCCGACCAGGATCTTACTTACTGTTAGGTAAACAGAGACGTGTGGAGAAAGGAAATTTGCCTACGGTTTTGCCTTGCCTAGGAATCTAACCCAGGTTCTCTTGTTTGCGAGGCAAGTGCTCTAACAATGACACTACAGGACTCCACATCATAAGCTTTGGAGCTGAGTGCAGTGCTCCTCTATTATTGTATTGTTTCTCATTTCTGATCATCACAAAATCCGAACATGAATGATAGATACATTTTGAATGTAGTGATGTAGTGTGATGTTTTATAAACTCTGGTATCAGTCCACTTGCCATATCTTTCAGTGCGTTAAAGGCTAAATATTGCAGATCCTGGAAATCAGAAGTAAAAACAGAAGTCCCTGAGAACACTCAGCAGGTCAGGCAGCATTTATGGAGTGAGTTAACATTCTGACAAAAAGTCATCGACCTGAAACGTTATCTCACTTTCCTCTCTCCAGATGCTGCCTGACCTACCAATTGTTCTCCTGTTTAAGAAAGAATAAAATATATGGAGTTTCATGAAGAAAAAGGTGTTTAAGTCCACTTAGCCTAATCCTGAAACCTGTCTTCACAAAGATGTCTAGCTAAGACTTGAACACAATTTATACTGTCTATTTCAAATGTCTTCCTACTTTTTATTATTTGTTGTGTGGCTAATTACTATATTTTTTAAACCCTAATAACCTTTTTTGACCTGTTTCTTGGTATATGAACTCTGTGCCATAGAAAACAACATTCACCAATTTTGTCAAAACCCCTTCATATTTGGCAAAACTTTAAATTGGGTCACCTTGAAGTCATCACTTTCTTCAATTGGAGCTGACAAGAACGTAAGAAAAACAGCTTTCGGTAACATGAGCTGGGAATAAGCAGAGCTGGGGAACAATAAATGAAGTGTTTGACTATGTACCTGCTCCATTTATTTTACATGGTTACAGTTGCTTAATGTTTGCATCTGGTATATGGATTTATTCTATAAAGGATCAAGAACCACATCTGTGCCAGGAAGAGCCAATCTGTGTTGGAAAATGATAATACCATCTGCCCTCATTGCTTTATATTACTAATAGTCAAATATTAAACCTCCGGAATGTACAGCGAGCCTCATTCAGGAGGTTTAACACCTGCAATTTACAAGATAAAGTACCATCAGTTTTCACTGACTTAATGGACTGAAAGGGAATCCTTTATCCTATTGGAAGCTACTGGGTAATAATATTGGTATAATCGGAAACAATCATTTATGCATGTTTTAGCAATATAGAAATGAAACCAGCCATGAACAACAGGTCCTAACTTCTACACTTTGAACTTCACTGCAACAAGAGAACTGAGACCATTGTTTCTAATGAATGTTTTCTCTCTTTGCTTTCAAGGTTCAAGAAAAGGCTTCTACTGAAAGAAGTAAATTTCTTCCTTTCATATCAGTTTTAGCTAAACGCTGGGAGCTGGGGATTCCTGACTGTCTGACACAATTAAACGGTTAATTGTGAAAATTGAGAGAAAAAGAAACTCGAATCCTTAATTATTTTGTATCATCTATTGTACAATTTAAACATTTGGTCTAATTGCCATCGCGTATTGTAACCAGAGGCAATGGACACCTTGTCTAGCCTGCTTTCAGTTTTGGGACGTGATCCAAGTCTTTAAAGTCATGAGAAGCATAGATAAAGTAGATGTAAGCAGGCTATTTGACTTAGACCGTGAGAGCAGAACAAGAGGGCATAGGTTTCAAATTCATACTGCCTCAAGCACGACTGAAGCTTAGAAGATTTTTCCACACACAGAATGGTGGACATGTGCAGGACAGGTTTGTCAGATGAAGATATAGGCATTGCAGAATATTCAGTTGGGGTGGGGGTTGGGGGTCAAGGATTCTGTGTAGAGTACTCTCCATGAGATTGAATGAAATACAAGTAAATTTTGCCTAATCTGTGGGAAAGAGGAGACTTGATGGACCAAATGGCCCATCCCATTCCATTCATTCTTATACTCTTATCAGCTTGGTTCATCAGGAACATGTGAACTCTTTGAAGTTATCTTTGTTACTGGCTCTGGTCATAAACCTTGTAGTAAGGGTATGCGCCATACACTGTAATTCACTCATCAAATATCTGACACATATTTAAACATATGATTTAATAATAAATAATCCTTAGATTTGGTATAGAGCCCTTTCACATCAGGAGAATATCATAATGCTTCAGAGGATTCACTGTGAAGTGCAGGAATTGTATTAGGGGGTGAACAAGATTTGTGCAGAACAAATTTCCCACATGCAGAACAAATTTCCCACATACAGAGTAAAGTGAAGTGAATGATTTATTGTATTTTGTTGACTCATCAACGTTAAAGTGTATTCTCCCACCAAAAATTCTTCAAGCTTTGAAGCAGTCATCAAATGCCCTATATGATGAATTGTTTTCAGCTTCAGAATGGCTATATAAAATATCTCAGGCTCGATATATGCAAGTTGTAAAACATAATTGAGGGGAATACATTCTTCTCTAAGTGTTAGGTGATGTTGCCATTTCTTGAAGTCAGATTCAGTGATACTGATTAGATAATTCATATCGAATTAATGCATAATCTTCATATGTTTGTATTTGACATTGAATCTAGTGGAGTCCTGTAGCTCAGTGGTTAGAGCACTCACCTTACAAGTGTGAGACCTGTATTTCTGAATCCAGGCAGGTCAGGGCAAAACCTTGGGCAAGTTTCCTTACTCCACATGCCTAATAATAATCCATCCAAAAAAATCTATAATAAATTGGTCATTTCAATCCACGACTGTTTGTGGGACACTGTTGAGCAATGGGCTGCCACGTTTCATCCACAAGTATATAGTCCATTCATTTTTACAGATTATAACAACAACAGCAACAACTTCAATTTATATAGTGCCCTCCATGCCGGACGGCATCTCAGAGTGCTTCACAATAGCGGATCCCGGGACCGAGCCAGGGGCAGGGGTAGAAAGGTGACAAAAGGCGCGGTCGAAGAGAAAGGTCTTCAGCTGGGACCTGAAACTGAGAAAAGAGGGGGCATGATGAAGGGAGTGAGGAAGGGAGTTCCAGAGCCTCGGGGCATAGTCGCTGAAGGCATGGCCGCCGAGAGTGGAGCAGAGGATTCGGGGGACATGGAGGAGGCCAGACCCAGTGGAACGAAGGCAATGGGTGCTGGTTTGGGGAGAGAGGAGATCAGAGAGATAGGGGGGTGCAGAGGAGTGGAGGGATTTGAAAACAAGGGTGAGGATCTTGGAGTGAATCCTCTCGAGGATAGGGAGCCAGTGAAGTCTGGCAAGGACTGGGGTAATGGGGGAGCAAAGTTTGGTGCGGGTGAGTCTGCGGGCGGCAGAGTTTTGGATGAGTTGAATTTTATGGATTGTGGTGGAGGGGAGACTGGTGAGGAGGGCACTTGAATAGACCAGCAGTGAGGTGACGAAGGCATGGACCAGGGTTTCAGCGGGCTTTTGGGGTGAGGTATTGCCGGAGACAGGCAACCCGTCGGAGGTGAAAGAAAGCGGTGCTGGTGAGGGACCAGATGGTGGGGGAGGAAGGACTGTTGGGAGTCGAACCTGACGCCAAGGTTGCGCACAAGTTTGGAGAGTTTCAGGGGGAGGTGAAGGAGGTGAGAGCCATGTGAATGGAGACGTTGACGAGAGCCAAAGAGTATGGCCTCTGTCTTGTCAACATTCAGCTGCAAGAAATTTGCGCTCATCCAGCTCCTGATGTTTGACAGGCAGGCTGACAGAACATCAAGGGACTGGGCGTCACAAAGTGAACTGGAGAAATAGAGTTGGGTGTCATCCGCGTACATGTGGAAGTGTGCCCTATGTCTGTGGATGATGTCCCCAAGAGGGAGCATATAGATGAGGAAGAGGAGGGGGCCAAGAATGGATCGCTGGGGTACCCCACAGGTAACTGGGTAAGAGCGGAAGGAAAAGCCATTTGTGGAGATGTACTGCTGGCGGTTTGTGAGGTAGGACTCGAACCAGGTGAGTGCGGTCCCACTGAGGTGGATGACAGAGGACAGGTGGTGGAGGAGGATGGTGTGGTCGACGGTGTGGTCGACTGCGTTGAACGCAGCGGATAGGTTCTAGGAGGATAAGGAGACAGAAGGAACCCTGGTCGCAGATAGAGAGGTTGTCGTTTGTGACTTTCACAAGCGCAGTCTCTGTACTGTGGGCAGAGCGGAAACCGGACTGGAGGGGTTCGAAGTGGGAGGAGAAGTGGGCGTGGAGTTGGTTGGCAACAACGCGTTCCAGTGCTTTTGAAAGGAAGGGCAGGTTAGAAATAGGGCGGTAGTGGCTAGGATTTGAGGAATCTAGGGAGGGTTTCACTCCACCAGGTCTGGCCTCCTCCATGTCCCCCGAATCCTCCGCTCCACCCTCGGCGGCCGGGCCTCCAGCCACTATGCCCCGAGGCTCTGGAATTCCCTTCCTCACTCCCTTCACCTCGCCCCCTTTTTTCTCAATTTCAGGTCCCAGCTGAAGACCTTTCTCTTCGACCGCGCCTTTGGTCACCTTTCTCCCCCTGCCCCTGGCTCGGTCCCAGGATCCGCTATTGTGAAGCACTCTGAGACGCCATCCAGCATGGAGGACGCTATATAAATCGAAGTTGTTGTTGTTGTTATTTCTTAAGGAGGGGGGTGATGGCAGGAGTTTTGAAGGGGGCAGGGACTGATCCCGTGGAGAGAGATTGGTTGATGATATCAGCCAGCAGTGGGCAGAGGAGGGGGAGCTGGGTGGGCAGTAGGTTGGTGGGGATGAGGTTGAGGCAGCAGGTGGTTGGCTTCAAGGAGGTGAGAGTGTGTGAGAGGGAGGAAAGAGAGACTGGGGAGAAGGAGTGTAGGAAGAGGGTTGAAGTAGGAGTTGATGACGGGGAGGGTGAGGGGGATGGGATGGGGGTAGTAGAGGGTGACGAGAGGCAGGAGGATGAGGCTGCCTGGCGGATATTTTGGATTTTTGAGGAAAAGAAATCCATGACCTCCTCGCACTTTGCATTTGAAGTGAAGATTGAGGAGGCCTGAGGGGGTGCACGGAGGAGGTGGTGGGCGGTGGAAAAGAGGACTTTGGGATTGTTGTTTGCCTCCAGGATAATGTTGGAATAGTAAGCCATTTTTGCTTGACACAAAGAATGGCGGTAGTTGTACAGAATCTCGAGCCACAGTTGGTGGTGAACCGTGAGGCCGGTTTTCTGCCATCTGCGCTCGAGCAGCCAGGTTTGTTGTACCGGGGGGAGCTAGAGATAGACCTAAGGGGGATGAGAGAGTTGAAAGTGGAGGAGAGGCGATCGTGGAGCAGCTGGACAGCTGCTTCAGGATCACTGTGGGTGGAAGACCAGAGGGGTAGGAGGTCGGAGGATGTGAGAGCCTCTGTGACGGTTTCAGGGGGAAGACTTTTCCAAGGGCGGAAAAGTACAGTTGAGGGCTTGGTGGAGGAGAGAGGGATGGAAGAGAAGAAGGGGAGAAAAAAGTGGTCCGAGATGGCCTTGTCTGAGACGCTGAGGTCGGAAATGTCAAGGCTGTGGGTGATAATGAGGTCAAGAGTATAGCCACGGTTGTGGGTCAGAGAGGCAATGTAGAGGGTGAGGTTTAGGGAGGAAAGGAGGGCAGTGAAGTCGGAAGAGGTGGTGCAGGGAGAGTTTAGGCTAAGGTTGAAGTCGCCCATGATGAGCAGACGTTCAGAGCAGAGGGACAGGGTGGAGAGGAGAGTGGAGATATCGGAGAGGAAAGAGCCAGGGGGGTTAGGAGGACGATAGAGTAGAAGGATTTTTAAGGAAAGTGAAGGATGGTAGAGCATGAGGTGCTCGAAGGAGGGGAAATAGGCAGAGGAATGGGGGTTTGACCGGAGAGAGTGGATGATGGGACAGTTGGGGTGACTGCTTTGCAGTGCCTGATGCCCCGATGGGCCCGGCGGAGGAGGCCCAGACTGGAGCAGAGGGAAGCGGTGATGGGGTCCAGGAGGGAGAGTAGGCGGTGGGGGAAGGGGAGTGGGAGGGAGAGAAGGACAGAGTTAGAGCAGCGGATAGAGGTGGGTGGTGGGAGAGACATCGAGGGGGGTGGGGAGGCTCGGGTCGGGGCGGCAGCCACAACGCGCACACAGAGACTGGGAGTGAGCGATCAGCGGGTCAGCATCAGCCCCCAGGCCATGTGGCCGGGGGGGGGGGGGGGCTGATTGTGACATCACTGTTTAGACTTTCCCTGCTGGGAATATTCTGGGAAGTGATTTGAGACGTCAAGAAGACGTGAAAAGCACTACATCAAATGCAACGATTATGATTATATTATAATATTGTCATTGAGACATCCTTTACAAAAGTGGAGTGACATTTTATTTTGCGGGCAAATAAACAGGCCATTTGCCCTAACCAGTCTGTGCCGCTGTTTATACTCTGTAAAAGCCTCTCTAACCCTCTCTTATATTTCTGTGTTCCCTTCTCCCTCTTATATTAATTTTATTCTTCCTCATATATATTGAAGAACATAAATTTAGAAAGGTAAAGTTAATAAATAGGGAATTAATCCCCAGTTTCTGCATATTGTCCCTCACTACTAAAGCTAAGCATTTTAAAAGAGAAGTGTTATCAAAGATTCTGAGAGTGGAAGTGCTTCAGATTGTGTCTCCTTTACTTAGCATTCAATGAAGTTACCAGAAATCATGTTCAAGATGGATTACAATGTTCAGTTCTGGTCACTACAATCTGGCTTCTCTCATCTGCGAATCTCTTCTTTCATCTTTCATTCTCACTGAAAACAATTGTCCCAATGAAAGGCAAACTAATATTTGTAGAGGCCATAAATAATTCTGAGGCCTATTTCATACGTTACGTCTGAAGCTGAAGTACTCGCCAAATGCATCCTCAGCAAACACAGTGTTTACATCTGGATGTCATCCCCTCGGGTGAGAAAAGTGGAAACAATCAGGCATACAAATAAAGCATGATTGGACTCTGCAGCAGGGACTAGTTAGGATTTGCAATGATCATGCATATGATCCATTTACAGGACGTTGCTGTGTTTGCCTCAAACTGGTTGCTGTGTTCGCCTACAAATTCATCATTGCATTTTATGGAACTCTTTAAGATGCTTCGCCTGTATTAAATGCATAGCTTATTTATTTAGTATAGCTCTGCTGGAGATCAATTGTTACAATTACAACCCAAGGAACAATGCATTGAAAAAATAATAATTACAGTATGCAAAAATAAAAATTAAACAAAATTGCACTTTTAAAAATATAGATACAGCACAACACGATTGTAGCTTCTTTATAAGATATGGAGACCAGTTTTCATGATTATTTGTATTTTTAGCTCACTTATTTATATTGCACATTTTTGTATTTATTTACTTATTTGTCCTCCCTCCGACTCAGCATCGGGGTCCGCCGCAGTTGAGCACTCTGTGATGCTGCCTCGCATGAGACGACAATATAGAAATGCAAAGTGTTGTTCTTATTTATTTATTTCTGAGTGAAATTAGGTGATTTGATCATCATGCATAGAATTCCCTGGGTGTATGTTTATAATTAAGCACTATTACATATTCACTAATTTTGGAACAACCAAAGTGACCTCTTCCAAAGTTCCAGATTCTTGTTGAGTGTCAAGTAACTATTTTTCTCACGTGAACAATGACAGAACAAGCTACTTGTTTATTAATGGAGGACACAAGCCCCAAATCCATTCCTACACATTTTCCAGTAGAGGTTTCCAAATACTGTACTCATCGCTTACAAATACTGTAAGGTTGAACTTCCCCTCCCTTCACCAAGGATATTGCAACCAGTTGAACTGCTGCATCAACTGAAATCAGTTAACTCAGACTGAGCTTGAACCTGCACTTTCTCAGTCTGCATGATTTACTATCACACACTGGTGCTTTTATCCACTAGGCCAGTGGTTCTCAACCTTTTTCAGTAATGTACCCCTTGTTAACTTTCAACATTATCGTGTACCCCCACCCAACCACATACACAGACACACCCCTCATTACACTTGCATTTTATGACCAAGCTTTTCTTATATAACAAAATAAGTAGCACTTACAAAGTGAGGGGAATAACAATTAAATATACAATTTGAAAAGCTATAAAATGCTAACTAAGAGAGATAAATGAATCAATGTACCACCACCTGTACACCCTGGAAGTAATTTTGTACCTCCTGGGGGTACATGTATCCCTGGTTGAGAACTGCTGCACTAGGCCATCAAAGAAGCAAATAGGAAAACCTTGATAAGGAATAGAAGGGTAAGGGAGGCAGGAAGCGATGGGAAAAAATGGAGAATTCACACACGCAACAGACCAAAGTGAGATACGGAATACATTTGAAGTAATGTAAAACACATGGTTAAGAATCCATTACAAGACTGTAACATAATCCTGAGATTCAGATGACATTAATAACGATTTGGGCTTTGTTCTCAGTTGATGGTCTGACTCTGACTCCCTGTTTATCACGGCCGTCGTAGCTTACTCTTGGACATCTGTTCTCGTGTAATATGTTGAGATATTCCATAAAAATCGCCATTCCACTTGCTAAGCCGACTGAAGTCTGCATTAACAGATTTGTACTCACGACTCACCATCCAGAAATGAGAAGCACATTCTGCCATGTGGCTCGACACTGATGTTCAGATACTCAGTGAGCCGTTGGGGATCTCTAAGGAAAACAGCATTGCTCAATAACTCACTCCTTATATTGACTTCAGGGTGACATAATGCACAGAATGGCCTCTTGTCACCGAATTTCACCATCATCGATAAGGCATCTCCGACCACCATTTAATTTCCCTCAACTCCTCTATCCCTCTCCCCCTTGCCTCCAAACCGACCACAATCTTCTACCGCCCATGGAAGAAGATCGCCCCACAATCCCTCTCTGCTGCCTTGGAATCTTCTGAACTCCTCGCCCACCTCTTGCACCGACCGACTCATCCTCTGCACTTACTCTACTCCACAATACCCTCTCCACTGCACTAAGCGCCCTTGATCCCCTCACCTCCCGAACCGCACCCTGGTTCACTATCCACCTCCGCTTGCTCAAGGGCCAGGTGCAGACAGTCGAACACACTTGGCTCAAATCTGGCCTAGTGGTCCACCAGCATATCTGGCTGGACCACATAAAAACTTACCATTCTGCTCTGGCCTCCGTCAAATCGTTCTTCTACTCCAGTTTAATTCTGGAGGCGAATGGCAACCCTAGGCTCCTGTTCTTCACCATAAACTGACTCTTCCACCTTCCCCGCCGTGCCTCACAGATTCTTTCCTCTAATTCCCACAGTGAGGAGATGCTGGATTTCCTCAAGTCCAAAATCGAGGGAATCCATTCAGCTGTCACCACCCTTCCAACTTCCAAACCCTCTCCACCTCCTTCCCACACTCCAACTCCTACCCATTCCATGCATTCAAACTTGTTTACTCCTCCTCTGTCATCACCACCATATCTACCATGAAGCTCACCACCTGCTTTCTGAACCCCATCCCACCCTTCTCCTTACCTCTCAATTCTACCTCCTTGTCCCACTACTCGCCAACATTATCAACCTGTCCCTTTCATCTGGCATCATTCCTACCCCACTCAAAACAGCCACCATCACTCCCACTCTGAAGAAACCTTCCCTTGACGCATCACAGCGTTCCAAATATCAGCCCATCTCCAACCTCCCTTTACTGTCCAAGGTCCTTGAAAGAGTCATTGCCTCCCAGCTTTGCTCTTTGCTCTCATCCTACTCCTTCCCCTCCAATTGGGCTTCTGTGCTGCCCACAGCACGGAAACTGCTCTGGTCAAGATCACAAATGATATCCTGACCATTTGTAACCAGGGGTCCCTCTGCGTCTTTGTCCTACTTGATCTATCTGCCGTTTTTGACACTGTGAACCATTCAATCCTCCTCCATCACCTCTTCCCCTGTCTCAACCTTCAAGGTTCTGTTCTTGACTGGTTCAGGTCATATCTCTCACACCATCTCCACTTTGTGTTTGCCAATGGCTTTTCTTCTAGTCCCCACACTGTCTTGTGCAGCGTTCCTCAGGGTTCTGTCCTTGTTCACCCTTCTCTTCACACTCTACATGCTCCCCCTCAGTGACATCATCCACAGACATGGGATAAATTTCCACATGTACACGGATGACACCCAGCTCTATCTCTCCACTTCCACCCTCAACTCCAGGACAACCGGTGACCTGACTGCCTGCCTGTCCGACATTGACTCCTGGACAAGGGACAACTTTCTTCCTGAACCTCAGCGAGACTGAGGTCCTCCTGATTGGCTTAAATCAGTGCCTCCAGCATCACAAAGCCGGTCAGGAATCTAGATGTCTTGTTTGACCCTGAAGTGTCCTTTCTTCCTTAATCCACGCCATGACCAGCACTGCCTTCCACCACCTCTATAACATTGCCAGACTCTGCCACTGCCTCAGCCCCCAAGCAACCGAAACCATCACTCATGTATTCATCACATCAAGGTTTGACTACAGAAACTCCCTCCTTGTCAGCCTTCCCAGCTCTTCCGTTCACAAGCTACAGATCATCCAAAACTGCAGCTCATGTCCTCTCCTGCACCAGGCTCCACGACCCCATCACTCCCACCCTCACCCATCTCCATTGGCTTCCCATCCTCCAGAGGATCAAATTCAACATATTCATCCCCACTTTCAATGCCATCCACAACCTTGCCCCTTCCTACCTTTCTGACCTGCTGACTCCCTCCCAACCTGCCCGTTCACTCCGTTCAGAGGGCTCCGGTCTGCTCCATGTCTCCGGCTCAATCTGCCCTACCATTGGTGGCTGGGCTTTCAGCCTCTCTGCTCCCACACTCTGGAACTCCATCCCACAGTCCCTTTGCCTCGCTTCCTCCCTTGCCTCCTTCAAGGCCGGTCTCAAGATCCTCCTTTTCAATCGTACCTTCTGCCACCCTCCCACCTCTCTCCCTTCCCACTACTTTGCCTCTCCTCCATGCTCAGGTCTCGAACCCTGACTGCCTTGGGACATCCTCCTGATGTGAAAAGCGCTCTAGAAATGTAATTTTGTTGTTCTTGTGTTGTTATTCTTCTGATGCAATAGGTTTCTATGGTTTTTTGGTTCTATGGATCCTGCCAGACTGATACATGTTTATTATAATGAAACGGATCGTTATAATGAAGCTCTAAAAACAATGGCAGATGTCAGGGTTTCCAGGTTGTCAGTTCGCTGGTGACATCACTTCCCCCTGGAAAGCTGGAACACAGTAAACCAGCAACCGCCCTCAAGGGAGTTCCCAGTGGTTGCTGATACATAGCATGCCCTCTGCACCCATGTGCTATACACAGGAAGCTGGCCACCTGAAATATAGCACACTGCAGGTATACATACCCTCTGATCCACAGTGCATCCTGATTGTAAGTGGTGCTGCACTATACTAGAAGGGAGTTTCTCTGGTGATCTGGCTAATAGCTCTCTGAATGAATTGGTTGTTCAACATTTGATTGTTTGTGGGACCTTGACGTGTACAAACTGGCTGTTACTTTTGCCTACAAAAACAAAGAGCCTCTACATTTGACAATAATTGCTGTAAAACATTTTGAGATGTTTCAGTATCAGGGCTCTAAAAGGACACGTTCTTTCTTACTTGGGTGCTAGAAAGTCAAGGGGTACAGTGAAAACTCAGGTTTTAAATCTGAAAACCATTGCTGGCCTTGCTTTCAGTCACTACGCCCCAAACCTATGGAATATTCATCCTCTATCCCATTTCCCATTTCCCCCTCCTTCACCATCTTCAGGTAGCACCTGAAGACCAACTGTGCAAGTTCAAGGCTCCAGTCTCCATCCACATATAGTGATGGTCACTGGAGCAAAACATCAATAAACATTCTTAAGCTACTTTTTTTTTATAAACAGAGTGCTGTTTATATATTTCCTTAAAAATAGATTACGTCTATTCGCAATTTTTGAAACCTCAGCCATGTTGACACATCTGCTGTGGATTGGAGACAATAAAACAGATGGCTCACTTTGGCAGGATAAAAAGATTCCCAGCCAATTCAATATAAATACAAGCATTATATCTCTAAGTTGGCCCAAAGGAGCTGGCTTGTGTTCAAAGCTTAGCCAACATGTAGGCACCACTCAATACAATCACTGACTGAGTGTATAGGTGAGAAGTTCTCATCTCTGTTGTAATAATGCAATAATAATCATTGCATTTGATACATGTGTCTTATCACATCATGGCAACATCTAAAAATCTCTCCTGTTCTTAAGCCTTAAGATTTAAGATTGTGCGAAATTTTGGAAAAAACTTTGATGTGGAAATAGGTTTCGGCAGTTCACTTTGGGAGATGTGGACATAACAATAATAATCCTTGCATTTAATTCATCGCCTTATCACTTTGTTGAGATGAATCAGAGCGCTTCACAGTATATATTTCAAAGTGAATTGACTGTATTTTTGTGGACAAGAATGTGGAAAGATGGAAATACTTCCACATGAAAATTTAAGACTAAGACTGTGACAATTTTAAAGATCTACGATGGTTGGAGATGAAGGCTCAGCCCTCTGTGGGCACAGATACAGCCATATTATTACATTTTGTTGTAGGTAACATGGAGCCACTGTACCTGTCCAGTATCTCCAAGAAGGATAAACATTGAGAAACTGGCAGGCAGGCAGGCAGGTGCACAGTAATTGATAACTACACCCCACCCCCAATTTTCTTTTATTTTCATAAAAAAGGTGATCTCATCCATAATGTGTATAACATCTTGGATTCAGGAGGCATTTTGTACATCAGTTCCCCTCTCCTGCTTTCAGCATTAGCTGCGGTAAATGGCGATGAGCTTTGATTTGTATCCTTCTGCCTTAAAGCAGAGCTTAAACAATAAGAGGGCCTTTAGCAAGTCACAAAAGGCACAGAGATTTGCCTGATACAAAAGCAGCAGAGTATTTTACAATTTGGTAATGTGCCCTAAGGGAGAAATATCACATTTATCTCTTATGGGGAGGCGGGAGGGAGGGTGGGTTTGGAAAATACAGTTAAGTGTAACTTTTGTGTCATACTTCAGTGCTTAGCTCACCTAATTACCAATATGAAACAAAAGACAAAAGATCTCTGAGAAAACAGCACAATATATTTATTACATAAATCAATGGCAAAGCAGCAATGGCTCTCAGTGACAATGGAAGGCTGCGTAAATGCCCTGTGGATTCATGCGATCCTTCTATTAACAGCTGAGATCACTGATGTCTACATTGATAACATGACACAACCTAAGTAGGAAGCCTTGCAATGAGAAAGCTACTATGATCTTTTGGCTGCTAGGCAAAGGAGAGGGAAAAAAGAAAATGCGAACAATGAAATGTACTTTCCTTGTTACTGCCATGAAGCCATTGTCAACGGACATGCTGGGAAAATCATCGAAGGAAAGAAAAGGAGAGGGCTTTGGCTGCGAAGTTAGAAGTTCAACTCCAGGTCACACATGGGTGACATTGTTGCTGCAGCAGATGAAATTTGAAGGGAGCCTGGGCTTGATTAAGCTGAGTCCCTAGTCAATATCATGAGCCACCTTCGCTCATGATATCTGACTTAACCTATCTGCCATATCCTAGCTTTGATATATAAGTAGCTATTCAGCTGCCTGTTTGAGTTTTTGGTGCTTCTGGGGAATGGGTGGAAGGACATTTGTTAACATTGTAATGGTAATATACCACTTGTGGTTTCGCTCACAAAATATACAGTCAATTCTCTTTACAGTAAAGTGTTTTGCGATGTTTGGAGGACATGATAGGGCGCTATATCAAATGCAAGGATTTACATCACAATTAGTCCTCACTTAACGTCGTAGTTGTGTTCTTGAAAAGTTTGACGTTAAGCGAAACGACGTCAAGGAATACATTTTTCCCATGTGAATTAATGTCTAAACTGGAGTTCGGTTATTTTGGCCATTTTTCATCAAAATTTTCTAAAAAAAAATTATACGTTGAAATACATGTAAATGTATTATAAATGTAAATTATAAAAAATATATAAATTTAAATAACACTCATGACATCAAAACAGGTTAAAACATCTATTTTCATTTTGAGAGTAATAATTTTCCTGGTTTATTTATTACCAGACTCACAACTGTCATTTCCTGGGCATTTTTGACTTATGTTAATTAGAGGATTGTATAAATAAATCACGATAAAAAAAATTACTGATATCATATCTGCGCACAAATGTAAAATGGCGATGTTAAGACTGTGGATGGAGCCTGCGTCAGAATACCGGAAGGTAGCTTACTCAACCCAAAGTAGAGTAGTTTGTTTCCACCCATTGGCGAATGAAGGAATAGCGAACGTCGCGATGTTAAATAGAAATAGATAAATAGTTAACAAAACAACGTTGACCGAAGCAATGTTACGTGACGTCTACCTGTATTATAATAAATCAATAAATACTGGATAAAAAACAAGTTTATCACTTTCCCCACTTTCCTAGCTGCTATATTCCTCAACATATTTGAGCAATAAACAGCTTCAATGGTGATTCATCTCACTGCTGTCTATGGAAATTGTTGCTGATGCAGATGAGCTCCCACTCTCATAGCACCTAGTAATATACTTCATCCAAAAATAATGTATATGAATTACTACATAATAAATACTACATAGAAGCTACATAATAATAATTTGGTCACTAAATCCACATCTGTTTGTGGGACACTGCTGTGCATATTTGGCTGCAGCATTTCACCTTCACGATATAGAATCAATCTACTTTACAGTACATTCTGTGAAGGTCGTTGAGACATCTCAACAATACGATAAGGCTCCACTGTATATCAAATGCAAAGATTATTATAATGATAAACAATAATATTCCATGCATTTGACATTGAGCTTTTCACGTCTTATTGACGTCTCAAAGCGCTTCACAGAATATACTGGAAATTGAATTGACTGTATATTTGTGGGCGAAACACGGCAGCCAATTGTGCACAGCAATGTTCCACAACAGTTGTGGATTGAAATTACCAATTTTATTATAGTTTTTTTTTACGGATTATTATTAGGCGTGTGGAGTAAACAATGTAATGTACTACTGCTGAACCAATAATTTAAACATGGTTAATGCACTGTTTTTTTTCTCACCAAGATAAATCAACTGTTTCCTATTGAACTGCACTATCTGCTCTGTTTCCAAATATTGTATTGGGATGAAATCTGATGCAAGGCGTGAACTACTTTTGATATATAGGACTTGAACCCACAAATTTCTGACTGGCACAAAATGCCAGTCAGAAATAATCTTTGCATTGATATAGCACTTTTCATGTGTTCTAGACAGTGGTTCTCAACCTGTGGTACATGTACCCCAGGGGGTACAAAATTACTTCCAGGGGGTACAGGTGGCTGTACATTGATTTATTTAGCTCTATTATTTAGCGTTTTATAGCTTTCCAAATTGTATATTTAATTGTTATTCCTCTCGTTTTGTATATGCTAGTTATTTTGTTATATAAGAAAAGCTTGGTCATAAAATGCAAGTGGAATGAGGTCGGTGGTGTGTGTGTGTTTATGTGGTTGGGTGGGGGTACACGATAATGTTGAAAATTAACAAGGGGTACATTACTGAAAAAGGTTGAGAACCACTGTTCTAGACGTCTCAAAATGCTTCACAGAATAAAGTGAGTTGACAATATATATGTGGGTGAAACGTGGTAGCCAATTGCGCACAGCAATGTCCCGCAAAACAGTCGTGGATTGAAATGACCAATTTATTATAATAATAATCCTTGCATTTGATATAGTGCTTTTCACATCTTCTAGATGCTTAAAAGTGCTTCACAGAATACAACAACAACAAAATTACACTTGTATAGCACCTTTCACGTCAGGAGGATGTCACAAGGCGCTGGACAGTCATTGTTTCAGACCAGAGCTGGGGACAGGGAGGGTGGAGGGAAAGGGAAGGATTTGGAGTGGCCCATAGGGCCGTTGAAGAGAAGGGTCTTGAGGCGGGACTTGAAGGAGGCCAAGGAGTGGGCGAGGTGGAGGGACTGCTGGATGGAGTTCCAGAGTGGCTGAAGGATTGCCCACCAATGGTGGGGGGAGTGGGTCGGG
Organism: Hydrolagus colliei; assembly: GCA_035084275.1. Classification (NCBI taxonomy): domain Eukaryota; kingdom Metazoa; phylum Chordata; class Chondrichthyes; order Chimaeriformes; family Chimaeridae; genus Hydrolagus; species Hydrolagus colliei. The sequence continues at coordinate 91,878,116 of CM068742.1, forward strand.
AGACATGGAGCAAGCCAGATCCGTCTGAGCGGAGTGGACCAAGATCTTGAATTGGATCCTCCAGAGGATGGGGAGCCAATGAAGTTGGGCGAGGATGGGAGAGATGGGTTCATGAAGCTTGGAGCGGTGTAGGTACACCTGTGGAGGGAGGAATTGAGAAGCCGATAAGCAGGGCATTTGCATAGTCAAGCTGGGATGTAATGAAGGCATGAATGAGGCCTTGGGGTTAAGGGAATGGCCGAGTTGGGCAATATTGCGGAGGTGAGGGAAGGCAGAGTGGGTCATGGCTTGGATATGGGGGAGGAAAGACAGTTGAGGATCAAACAAGACACCTAGGTTCCTGACTGGTTTGGTGAGGTTGAGTGAGCAACCGTGAAGGTTGATGCTGCCAGTGCTGAATGCATGAAGGCGCTGGCGCAAACCAATCAGGAGGGCCTCAGTCTTGTTGACAATCAACTGTAGAAAGTTAGCTCTCATCCAGGACTTGATGTCTGATGTCTGTCAGGACTGTAGTAGTCCTATACTGTACTGTAAAGTGAATTGACTGTATATTTGTGGGCAAAACCGGCAGCCAATTGTGCACAGCAGTGTCCCCAAAAACAGTTGTGGATTGAAAATTACCAATTTTATTGTTTTTTTTTTGAGGGATTATTATTAGGCATGTGGAGTAAGGAAACTTGCCCAAGGTTTAGCCCTGACATGCCTGGATTCGAACACATATCTCATGCTTGTAAGGCAAGTGCTCTAACCACTGAGCTACAGGACTCCATTATAATTTTTTCTTTGAGGGATTATTGTTAATGTTGCCCATGGTTTCAACCTGCCTGGAATTGAACCCAGGATTCTCACTTGTAAGACAGGTGGTCTAACCACTGAGCTGCAGGACGCCATGTATAAAAGTGAAAGTGCCTTCCACATCGGGAGGATGCCTCAAGGCGCTGGACAGTCAAGGATGATATAGAGCATTACCATGTCTTTGAGACATCTCAAAGGGCTTCACAGAATATACTGTAAAGTGAATCGACTGTGTATTTTGTGGGCGAATCATGGCAGCGAATTGCGCATAGAAGTGTATTACAAACAGTCGTGGATTGAGTGACCAAATATATATTTTTAATTGAAGGCATTATTACTCCTGGAAAAGCAAATTGCCAATTGACTAACAATCAGGTTCCAACTTACTGCTAGTTGAACTTACTGCTAGCAGAGACGTATGAAGTAAGGAAACGTTTCGCCCAGCCTGAGAATTGAACCGCTCGCGAGACGAATATTCTAACCACTAAGCTACAGGACTCGATGTATTCTCTCCAATACAAAAGAGAATTCAATTTCTCTTCACTTCACAAGAAACACTGTAACATAGAGTGACTGCGTGTAGCTTGTGGGCAAAAAAAGATTAATTTACTATTTCAAATTTAATGATTATTTTTACATTGTTATTACCTTAATGCAAAGATTGTATAGTGCTTATGAAAATCAGTTTTGTGCTCTCCATATTGTAAGTCGTTTTGTCCAGGGTGTGAGACAGTGAGTCATTTGTTGAGGACAAATAGTTAACCGCTTCCTTGGGTTGAGGCTTAGAATTTCTCATTGTTTTAGCCATTGCTTTAACATTTAAGTTAGTACTGAATTTTAGAAACATTCTTGAAAAGACTTGTGGAGAACCAGCTTTTCAATTAAGACTGAATTTGAGAGTTTTCCGTGAAGATTTATCCCTGGGGATCTGTTATTGTGAAGCACTCTGAGACGCCATCTGGCGTGAAGGGCACTATATAGATTGAAGTTGTTGTTGTTGTTATCACATTGCTACCATATTTTCACTACATTTCACCAAGTGCTCTAGGACACTACCTTGCATGAGGGACACTATATAAAGGCATGTTGTTGTTGTTTCTTAAGATTCGCTCTGAGATGGTGATGATAATATAAGACAACATTTTGAACATCCTCTAAACCCTCTGGGGGCAAAATTAATGGGATCAATTTATAAATGATGGGATCAAGAAGACTTGGATGACCCTGTGGCTGGCACGAACCAATCACCAGAATAACATTAGAAACAACAGAGATGTAATTGCAAATCGACTTGCGCATGGTGTATTTGGTGGCTGGTTAGAGAGTTGGTTACTGTAAGGAATTACATCTACTGCTTTTGGACATCTGCCAGCACTTTGAAATATCCTCTCGACATGAAATGCACTAAACAAGGCAATGTATTGTTGTTCTTGCACCCATGACTGATTTAACATGAGCATGTGTTGCTGTCTTTTCAACTGCCACAAGGTGTGCGTCAGAGCTATTCCTCTAACAGAAAGCATGTATGTGTGTTTTTCAATCGCTCAGTAACCCAGCGTTCCATCCTGCATATTCCTTGAAACAAGTTTAATTTTTCTTAATGGCAGGTTGTCACTGTGAGACAGTTTCCTGTTTCATGTATTATCTTTAATTATAGGCAATTTGAGTCACCCGAGCTGATTGAAAATGGCCTCTTCAAACTTTGCAAACAACATCAAATAGCAATATCATTAGCATTTTAAATACTCGGGACTTTCTTCTACCCTCTCCCCACTGCACCCCACAACACTATTGCAAAATGTGATTGAACACATTCTTGTACTGTGACTTGAGAAACTTCAAATAACAGGAAAAAAATCAGTTTTTTAGAAGAATATAATTGTACCTTTGGGGCATTGGGTTTGGGCTCTGTTATGGGCCAGTGAGTTTTCCACTTAGTTTGTGGAATATCACAAACATAAAAATCAACTTAATTTCCAGTTCCACCATCCACAAAATCCAATGGATGCAATACTTCACAGCCCATATCTTCACCCAGATCAAATTCTGCACCACCGTCACCCAACCACTAGCTTCTTGTCTACAAAAGGATCAACTTCAAGATACTCATGCTCATATAAATGATTTCACGTCTTAGCACATCATTATCTCTCTGATATGATCATACCCTACTTCTCTGCACACCCTCACTGCTTAGCCAACACAGTCCTGTTGCATGTCTTCTGCTCCCTCATATCCACCATTGATGGTAGTGCCATCAGTCACTATATCCTTCACCTTTTGAACTCCTAGCCTCTGTCTTTTTGCCTTCACCCATCTCTATCTGCCTTTAAATCCCTCTTCAAACATCACCTTCCACTTCTCCTTCTCCCACAGTCATTGTCCAATCCTTCCATTGTGAAATGCTCTGAGTTATTAGGTTAAACAAATTTTTGCATTTGGTACATTGACTTTGATGTGATGTCTCAAAGCCACAGGATTTTACTATGAAGTGTAGCGTATGGATTTGTAGGCAAATTTGGCTGTCTAATTGTGCACAAACAGCCAGAAAACAAATAATTAATTTTATTTGGAAGATTTTTGGTTAGGATTGTGCCATGGGATTATTAACTTTAAGAAGAAGATACTATGAGGAAATTCTATGCTTGAAATTCAAGTGGTAATGGTCTATTTCATTGCCCGTATTGTTTGTTACTTCTATCTGGTGGTTTGAGCATCTTTTATATAGTCAAATGCTAGCTCCCAGTGTTTTGACATACACAGAAAACATCTAAGTATAAACCATGTAAAATATGAATACATAAACAAACAAAAAGACGTGTAAATAAACAAATAAATATATACAGAGATAGACAAACATACAAATAAATAAACAAACAAATATATAAAAAGTTATATATATATATTCCTTACATTTGATATAGCGTATTTTACATCAAAAGGCCATTTCAAGGCACTTCAAAGGATTTATTGTGATGAGCAGTAACTGGAAAGGTGCCAGTATCTGAGCTTCCCCAATATTATTCAATTACCTTTGGGATACGAAGGGGAACTACTCAGAGCTTTCTCCAGCTGATACCTTGGGTTACGTGAATGTTTAGGATTTAAACCTCCATGGACTTCTTAGTGGAGTCCTTGTAGGTTATTGGTTAGAGCACTCATTGTGCAAGCGAGAGAACCTGGTTTCTCAATAATGTGATATGGCACTATATCGAATACAAGGCTTATTATTGTTAAGACATCTAATGAAGTTTAAATAGCCTTTCCTTAGTTCAAGCTTTCTTATTTTCTTATGCTTTTGATTCATATTTTTGCAAAAAAGGTAATGTTAATTAGGACATTTACAAAGAAATTGGACAAGAGGAAGGGTATTAGATGGTATGGGGTAAAAGCAGGGAACTGGGATTAGGATTGATGGCTTCATAGAGGAGAAAATACTGATCCAGAATAATGGGCTGAATGGTCTCTCATTGTGTTGCACAATTTTGTTGGTTCTGTAATTCTATGTCTGAGACCTGAAGAGGCTATGTAAATAGGAACTTATAGTATACTCTTTCAGTCTGTTAGTCTGGCTCAATGGTAGCACTCTTGCATCTATAATAAAATAATAGTCCTTGCATGTGACATAGCATTTTTCATGTCTTCTAGACGTCTCAAAACGCTTCACGGAATATACTGGAAAATGAATTGACTACATTTGTGAGTGAAACGCAGCAGCCAACTGAGTCAGAAAGCTGTGGGTTCAACCATCACGTTGAGACTTAAACACATATAGTCTAAGATGACACTCCAATGCAGTGCTGGGGGTACTTGGAGGGACTGTATGGCATTGCATGAGGTGTGGTGCTTCGGATGAGAGATTAAACCCAGTTGCTGTCTGCCTAGTCAGGTGTACATTAAAGGTTTTATAGCACTATTTGAAAGAGATGGAGTTTCTCCCAGTTTCCTGCCCAACAATCTACCAAATAAAATTGGTCATTCACTTCATGGTTGTTTGTGGGACAATGCTGTGTACAAATTAGCCCCACAAGTATATATACAAGTAACCATACAGTACTTTACAGTAAATCTTGTAAAGTGCTTTGCGATGTAAAAGGCATTATCCCAAATATAAATATTATTATTATGATTATTTTATAACATTTCTACACCTGATTCCAAATTATGTATTCAAGTGATTGTTTGAATGTTTCAAACAGGGCTCACTGCCTGTGTTTTACTGTCAATGAATGAGGAAGAAAACTAGCTTGATTATTCTAACAGCAGATAGAAAAGATCAGGAGTATTAAGGGCAGCTTGATTTGGTTAACATAAGCCGTTCAAAGCATCTGAAAATAGTTAATTATCTTCAAATTACGTTAAAGCAATTTCCAGTTATTTTACTCTGAAGAGACACGTGATCTCGAACAACACCCTTCAAATTGAGGAGCATGTAATTTATAAGGTTAAGTTCATCTGTATTTTTTAAATACTCCTTGAATACGTAAAATGTACAACTCCCAACTCCCAACCCATGTTGACCAGTCCTGATGGGGATAAATTATGATTGTAGTTCATGCCTGTCATTCATAGATTCATAGATTCATAGAATTTTACGGCACAAAAGGAGGCCATTCGGCCCATCTAGTCTGTGCCGTCTCTTTGAAAAGAGCGATTCAATCCCACTGCCCTGCCCACTCCCCATAGACTAATAGACCTGTTCTCCCTAAATAAAGATCTAATTCCCTTTTAAAAGTTGTTATCGAATCAGCCTCCACCACCTTTTCAGGCAATGCATTCCAGATTCGAACAACTCGCTGAGTGAAAAAATTTCTCCTCAGCTCCCCTCTACTTCGCCTTGAAACTATTTTAAATCTGTGACCACGAGTCACAGATTCACCCACGAGTGGAAATAGTTTTTCTCTATTTGCCCTGTTGAAACCCCTCATGATCTTATAAACCTCTATTAGGTCTCCCCTCAATCTTCTCTGCTCCAGAGAGAATAACCCTAGCCTATCTAGCCTCTCCTCATAGCTGAAGTCCCTCAATCCTGGCACCATCCTAGTAAATCTTCGTTGTACCCTTTCCAATGCCTTCACATCCTTTCTTTAGTGTGGTGACCAGAATTGAACACAGTATTCCAGCTGAGGCCTCACCAAAGTCTTATAGAGGTTAGTCAGCACTTCCTGACTTTTGTACTCTATACCCCTATTTATAAAGCCTAGTATCCCATATGCCTTCTTAACAGCCTTGTCTACCTGTCCTGCCACCTTCAACGAGTCACTAACTCAAATCCCCAGGTCTCTCTGTTCCTTCACACCATTTAAAATTGTACTATCTAGCCTATATTGCCTCCCTTCATTTCTTCTCCCAAAATGCATCACCTCACACTTCTCTGCATTAAACTTCATCTGCCATGTGTCTGCCCACTTTACCAATTTGTCTATATCCTCTTGCAGATGGCTACCATCCTCCTCACTATTTACTATTCTCCCTAACTTAGTGTCATCTGCAAACTTGGAAACTGTACTCCGTACACCCAAGTCCAGATCATTGATGTAGACTACAAACAGCAATGGTCCCAAAACTGATCCCTGTGGCACACCACTGCTCACTTCCCTCCAATCTGAAAAACAGCCGCTCACTACAACTCTCTGCTTTCTGTCTCGCAGCCAGTTGTGGATCCACGCAGCCACTGTCCCTTTTACGGTCATGCTCACCAGTAGCCAACAATACACAGGTGGATGCGTATTGTAGACTACTGGTGGGCTGTTTGTTTGCTCTTTTATTCAACTACACTGTTTTTTACATACTATATCAATTTGCTTTTATACTAATGTTTGCCCACAAAAACACCCACATTTGCACCCCTTTGGAGGGTACCTTTGAAGTGCTTTATGATAAGGTACTATATCAAATGGAAGGACTATTTAAAGTTTAAACATCCAGCCCTAGTGGGGCAGGGATATCGAGCCAGGTTCATTCTGCCCTTTCATTTCCACATCTCTTTCAATTAAATCAAAGTGAGAAGAAAGACACAATTTGCCATTTCTGACCAATAATCAAGGTGCTGGTCATGCGATTGATTCTTTAAATAATGTTAAAATGACTCTGTTCAAGGTTCTCTGCTCGATCAAGATACAGCTCATCCAAGAGCAGGAGAAAGGAAAAAAGAGGAGGGAAGCAAACCGAGCATTGCTCCTGGTACCATCTCTTTCCAGACAGTACTTAGTCCTCTAAGGGGCTGTTTGCCATTTGGAGACCTCATTTTATACTACATGTTTCGTGGCAACTTGCAGCCTTACTGGTACAGACTTGCTGCCAAACATACAGTTTGAATAACAACCAAAAATATTGTATGAAAACTGAAAGCAAAGAGTCAGCAAGATATTTTGAAATAGTCAGAGTGACCAAATGAAGTCATAAATAATCTCCAGATGCATTAAGAAGCACAATTTGGAAATACACAAGAAATCAAAGAGAAGCACGGACTAGATTTCATGGGATTCAGTCAGTTATTAATGTGAATGTTAGACCGTTTTCACATTGTGGTTCTGCAGTCTCAAAGTCTGGCTCAAATGAAAAGCTGGTGTTTTTACATGGCCTTCAGTTATACAGAGATGACCTGCCATAGACAGGGCTCAGATCATGCGTGAACCAAGATTGCTCTTGAGGGATCTGTGCTCCTGAAATAACAGTAATGCTAGGCTAAGAGACACTCCCGGAATTCAGGCAACTGAGCCTCTGGCATTTTTTATGATTTCACTACGTTTCACTTACAGAACTCACAGTCACTGCGCTATCCTGTGAAGCACTTTGAGATGTCTCACCGACGTGAAAGGTGCTATACAAAATGCAAGGATTATTATTAGCGAAGTGTAAAGCAGAAAACAACAGTACATTGGTAGAATGTATATGCCATTTTTATTGTTGTAAGTCTGTGCAATGATATCTGATGTTTACGAGTGCATCTTGGTCAACTGGCAATTTTTGACTATTGGGTCTGCTAGGTAGGGAGTTGGGAATATCCAAAATTAGAAAAACCAGTACTATACAATACTAACTGAGTGAGGCTGGTTTGTCTGAGCGTCCAAATGTTCTAAATTCGTATATAAAGCTTTGGTTTTGAAACCAGTTCATTGTAAAATGCTCCATGCATCTAGACCCAGTTGGAATTTTTCCCCTTGTGCAGACAAGAGAGAACCAAATTTTAGCTATTGGCAAGCCAGATCGAAATAAATTGCTTTCAGACTTCAACATAAACAATCCAGTTGGATTCCTTGATTGGTTGCGTAGAAAGACAATGAAGGATCAGGAAATGACAGATGTGTTAAATGAAGTCTTCATATCAAGCTGCATGAATAAAGACAAAACAAATTTCACATCCAGTCAAAATGACTTGAGAATCGATAACATATGCAGAGGTCTGTAAAGCATGTGTTATCAAGAAGCTCTAAGCTCTAAATTGTCAGCTGGATTCCTCAAGGAAATGAATAAAGCAATAGGTGAGGCTCTGGCAGTATTCTCATGGGTTCCATCATTACAGGGTGGACCTGAAGACTTTATGATAGCAAATGTCATTCTGCTATTCGATAAAAGTCAGATGCAAGTCAGTGAATTAAATACAGTTTGTCAGCAGCAGTCCTGGGAAAAAATCCTCCAAAGCAATTTATGGGGCACTATCAATTTACTTAAAAAACTTATAGTCCCTAAGGAATAGATGGAATGGTTTTCAGAAGCCATAAGTCATGCTTCACAAATGTAATCCAGAGCCTTTTCAAAGAAGATAAGGGTGCCCAGAATTAATGGCCAAGGACTGAAAATTGGGTAAGGGCTGGTGCAGTATTTTGAAGTATACTGAAGTCAATCCGCTCTGTGACAGGGAACCAGTGTAGTCTGGCAAAGACTGGGGTAATCAGGGTACAAAGTTTGGTATAGGTGAGAATGTAGGCGGTGGATGGTTGGATGAGTTGAATTTTGTGGATAACAACAACAACAACAACAAATTACACTTATAAAGCGCCTTTCACGTCGGGAGGACGTCCCAAGGCGCTGCACAGGAGGCGTGTGACCCGAGCTGGGAGGGGAGTGTACGGGAAGGGGTGAAACAAGTAGGGGAGGTCGAAGAATTCGGGGTGGAACAAAAGGCACGGTAGAAGAGGAAAGTCTTCAAACCGGCCTTGAAAGAAAGTGGAGGAGGGGTAACTGGCTTTGGAGTAGTCCAGCTGAGAGGTGATAAAGACATGGAGCAGTGTTTCCAGAGGTTTTGGGATAAGGTATTGAAGGAGAAGGGCAATGTGGTGGAAATGGAAGAAAGCAGGGCTGGTGAGGGACTGGATGTAAGGGAGGATGGATAACCTGGGATCAAACCTGATGCCTAAGATGTGCATGGGTTCAGAGAGTTTTAAGGGCAGGTTGGGGAGGTTGAGGAGGTTGGAACCATGGGACAGAAGACATCGATGGGAGCCAAATAGTATGGCTTCCGTCTTGTTGACATTTAACTGCAGGAAATTTGCACTCATCCAGCTCTTGATGTCTGACAGACAAGCTGACAGAACATCAGGGGACTGAAGATCTCAACTGGAGGTGGAAAAGTAGAATTGGGTGTCATCCACATACATGTGGAAGTTAACTCCTTGTCTGCAGATGACGTTACCGAGAGGGAGCATGTAGATGCCTACAGAAATTGATGAATTTCCAGTCCACAGGAGGGAGCCTTGAGCAAAGCCTTCAACAATAGAGGTAAGTGCTTCCCAGGGAGTTGGAAACAGCATTAAAGGAAAGCTGGGGCCAATATGAATGAGGAAGATTCATTTACTGACTGTCACTTTCACTCACTCTCACATACTCTGGATATAGTACAGTGAAATTAGCTCCAGTTCTGGTTTCTATTTTCTGCTCAGTGTTTATTTTTGTATAAAACAAACCATTTTTATTCTGTGGTGTCTCCAACAAAAATGTTAAGTACTGTACTATTTTTTTCTTCATAATATTCTTGTTCCCGATTCTAATTTGCACTTGTTTCTAAATGCTACATCCTGTGCTCATGAACTACACAAGAAATGCAAAATTTATTCAAAATCCTTGACTATCAGGTGCCTTGGGACGTCCTCCTGACATGAAAGGTGCTATACAAATGTAATATGTTGTTGTTGTTGTTATTGCATCCTTCGCTGCCTTCACCTTCAGAGTCCTGTAGCATATTATTAGAGAACTCATCTTTGTTTCGATTCCTAGGCAGGGTGAAATGTCAGGTAAGTTTTCTTACTTCATAACCTCTGTTTACCTAGCAGTAAGTAGGAACTTGGTTGTTAGATGATTGCCGGATCACTTTCTAGGGGTAATATTAATTTTTTTTAACTAAAATAATTTGGTCACTCAATCCATACTACTATATGGAATTGGTTGCCACAGCAGTTTCAACCACAAAATACAGAGTCAATTCACTTTACAGTATATTCTGTGAAGCAGTTTGATACATCTCAACGATGTGATAAGGCACAATATACATCAACAACAACAACATGCATTTATATAGCGCCCTCCATACCAGATGGCATCTTAGAGTGCTTCACATTAGCGGAGCCCGGGTCAGAGCCAGGGGGAGGGGAAAGGTGACCATGGGTGCGGTTGAACAGAAAGGTCTTCAGGCGCGATTCAGTAGATGGGAAAGGAGGGGGTGAGGTGAAGGGATTGAGGGATGGAGCTCCAGAGTTTTGGGGTGTAATGGCTGAAGGCACGGCCACCACCGATGGTGGAGTGGAGGATTCAGGGGACTAGGAAAAGGCCAGACCCAGTGGAGCAGAGGTAGCGGGTATTACTGTGAGGAGAGAGGAGGTTAGAGAGGTAGGGAGATGCAGAGGAGTGGAGGGATTTAAATCCAAGAGTGAAGATCTTGAAATTGATCCACTCTGTGACAGGGAGCCATTGAACTCTGGCGAGGCTTGAACTCTTTGCTCCCCAATTATCCTAGGATAATTGGGGAGCAAAGTTTGGTTTGAGTGAGAATGCGGGTGGTGGAGTTCTGTATGAGCTGGATTGAATGGTGGTAGAGGGGAGACCAGTGAGGAGGGCATTAGAGTAGTCCAGCTGAGAGGTGACAAAGGCATTGACCAGGGTTTCGGCAGCTTTTTGGGTGAGATATTGGCAGAGATAGAAGAAGGCGGTGCTGGTGAGGGACTGGATGTTGGGGAGGAAGGATAATTGGGGGTTCAAACCTGATACCTAGGTTGCATATGGGTTAGGAGAGTTTAAGGGGCAGATTGGGTAGGTGGAGGAGGTGAGAGCCATCGGACTGAAGATGTCGATGGGAGTCAAAGTGTATGGCTTCTGTCTTGCCAACGTTTAGCTGCAGGAAGTTTGCGCTCATCCAGCTCCTGATGTCTGACACACAGGCTGATAGAACATCAGGGGACTGGGGGTCACAATTTGAGGTAGAAAAGTAGATTTGAGTGAGATCTGCATACATGTGGAAATTTACCCGGATGTCTGCGGATGATATCACCGAGAGGGAGCATGTGGATGAGGAAGAGAAGGGCACCAAGGCTGGATCCTTGGGGTACCCCACAGGTGACCAGGTGAAAGCGAGAGGATGTACAGCTGGTGGTTTGTGAGTAGGACTCGAACCAAGCAAGCAACCATTGAGGTAGATGACGGAGGACAGACAGTGGAGTATGATGGCCTGATCGACTGTGTCGAAGGCAGCGGAGAGTTCCAAGAGGACAAGAAGGCAGAGGGAGCTCTGGTCACAGATAGAGAGGACATCGTTTGTGACTTTCACAAGTGCAGTCTCTGTACTATAGGCAGGGTGGAAGCTGTACTGGAGGGGTTCAAATAGGGTATGAAGGGAGAGATGTATGCGGAGTTGGTTAGCAACAACATGTTCTAAAACTTTTGTAATGAAGGGCAGGTTTGAGATTAGGGTGGTAGTGGTTGATGTTAGATAGATTAATATAGGTTTCTAAAGGAGGGGGTGATGACAGCGGTTTTGAGGGTGCGGGACTGATCCTGAGGAGATAGCAGCCGGGTATGAGATTTCATAAAATGCATATAAAATACAATGATTATTATATAGGATTATTACATATATTTTTGCTGATTACAGTAAAACAAAATAATGTGGTTGCTGGATTTTGTCTGATACACATTAGCTTTATTATTGAAAATTAAAAAAAAATCACATGCGTTTTGACACTCCTATATATCCAAATGTTAATCCTGCATGTAACACCACCAATAAACGTTTTGCCTCAGGAGTCTCACTAATGAATAAATAATCCTTCCATTTGTTGTAATGCATTTCACATAACGAGATGTACCAAAGTGCTTCACAGGATTTACTTGAAGTAGAGTGAAACACTGTGTATTTTATAATAGTAATGATAATAATACTTGCATTGACAAAAGCATCAGCAAATTTGTATACACGAATATCCCACCAACTGCAATGAAGTGAATGGCTGATTGTATTTGAGAGATTATTGGCCAGGGCACCAAGAGAAACTTCTTTCTCATTTCAAATCTTTAAGATCCATCTGAACAGGGAGACAGGATCTCAGTTTAACATCTTGCATGAAGAACGGCAGCTTCAATGGTACAGCACCCACCCCCATATGAGTTCAAAGTTCCGACGTGGGGTTTGAATCCACAACTTTCTGAGGAGAAAGTGCTCCTGACTGAATTTTTCCATATTTTCAGCATTCATTCAATTATTTGTTTCTTTATTAAGGATTGCACAAGATCAGAAGTGGTGCCTGCATAACGGACAGTGAGTGTTGCAAAGGGTTTCAAAGCTGCAACGCTCAGTGGAGTGAGTGAGGAGGGAGGCAGTGAGTGGAATGACCCGCTCACTAATGCTTGTATATCTGACTCCTGCCTGAGATTTCCTGTATCCATGGATAGCCTTATAACACCCATCCCAGCATTTCACAATGTGTTCACGGTTAATAATGTGTATGTAGTTTGTGGTCTTAGGTTTTTAACATCTTCCAAATGTCTTAGTTTGTTTAGTCTGGTTCTAATTGCCCATCTAAATCCCTCAGCCCAACCATCCCACTTCTGGTGACTAGTCACACTTGAAACATTAGCCTACATTGCTCTTTCAGGTTGATCAGACCATGACCACTAACATTAGCAATCTCCCCGCTATGGGTTCATAATTGGAATCTCCCCTAGCAGATGAAAATGATTGCTGATGACAGGCCCCATTCATTGGTGGAAGTCGGTGTATTTCGAGTTATTGCCCCACATTGCTACTTCTTGTTCCAATTGTGACATGCAAAATGTTTGGAAGATTCTTGATTTCGGTCTTAAGTTGGTTTTCTAATATTCTTAAAACAAACTGCAGTAAAATTGTTATAGAATTAGGATCAAAATTCTGCATAATCTTAAATTTTGAGATAATAGTTTTAAGGCTAAGACTATGAGCCATTTTGTGCAGAAATCTATAGCATGCCGAGGCAACAAGGGTGACCTACAGTGTCAAAGGAAGGAACTATAATAATAATAATCCTTGCATTTGATGTAGCACCTTATCACATAGTTGTAATGTCTCAAAGTGCTCCACAGATATATACTGTAAAGTGAATTGACTGTATTTTGTAGGTGAAACGCAACAGCCAATTGCACACACAAATTGTCTGCCAATTAACTAAAAACCGGATTCCAACTTACTGCTAGGTAAAGAGGAGTAAGGAAACTTGCCTAAGATTTTATCCCATCCAGGAATCAAACCTGGGTCCTCTCGCTTGCTAGGTGAGTGCTCTAACCAATTTCGCTACTGGACTATGAGCAACGAATGGACAATTATGAAATGAGACATTTCAAAACACACATTATAGTAAACTCAGCATAACTTTGGATGTACTGAAACAACAGAATGATAAGGCAGAGGCTAAAAAGGACAACTTCAGGGCAGACACCAGAAAGTATATTTTTATCTAGATAGTGTAATGACTGGAAGAGATTATCAGAAATGCTGGACTCATTTAAAAAGATACTGTATTCCTGTGATGGGAGGATGGGATGGTGATGTATGTTGTGGGGGATGTGTTTTGTGTCCTCTCTGGTGAAAAAAAACTCCTGTTCATTTTCTTTTTCAACCCCCTTTGACCTCGACTACCCTTTTACTGCTGTGATATTAAAATAATATTTTGGGCTTAAGTTTTACACTTGCTGCTACGTCCCTTTCCTGTTCTCTCTTGGCTCCTGGAATCCTTTTTGTAACTTTTTTTCTGTAGTCTTATATTCAGCCCAATAGGCACCCTCTCCTGTTTCCCTACAAGCTTAACAAATCTTACGTTTCTTCTTCATAGTGGAGTCTGGTAAAATATTGGTTAGAGCTCTCGCCCTGCAAGCAAGAGAACCCAGGTTTAATTCCAAGCAGAGCGAAACCATAGGCAAATTTCCTTTCACTACACGCCTCCATTTAACTAGAAGTGTAGGAACCCAGTTGATAGTCGATTAGCAGATTACTTTCCGTGTATAATAATACCCTTTCCAAAAAATGTTATAATAAAATAACCACAATAACTGTTGTGTGCGATTGGAGGCTGTGTTTCACCACATAATATAAAGTCAATTCAATTTGCAGTGCATTCTGTGAAGTGCTCCGCGACGTCTCAATGATGTGAAAAGTTGCTATATCAAACGCAAGGATTATTATTATAATCATCATCATTTATCGCCCTTTTTCTTTTTCTATTGATCCATTTTGGTTGCATTTATGTTTCTATTGCCCCAGCTGCACTTGGGTGTACACGTTGGGTGCATTTAACCTCAACAGATATGTCCTTGAGTGATACCTCCCAGTCTATGTATCTTATCTTAAGTTTCATACCCCTGATGTTTGCCCATCAAATTTGTGGAGTCCTATAGCTCAGTGGTTAGAGCAATCGCCTTGCAAGCGAGAGACCTGGGTCCAATTATAGGCAGGGCGAAACATTGGGCAAGTTTACTCCACACACCTGATAATAATCCCTCAAGAAAAAACATATAAATGAGACACTTCAATCCACTTTTGTGGGTTACTGCTGTGAACTATTGGCTGCCGTGTTTGTCCCACAAATAAACAGTCAATTCACTTTACAGTATATTCTGTGAAGCACTTAGAGATATCTAGAAGATGTTAAAAGCACTATATTAAATGCAAGGATTATTATTAAAGTTGTATATCAGAATTTAGTTATGTGCTGTTGCTGTTTCCCAAGTCAAGCTGAAGGATATTGAGCAGTAGTCACTGTCCCCTAGTAGATTAATGACCCACTGGCTATCCAGACACTACGTACCTGGAATTTAGAATTAACCAGATGCGGTCTGAAAAGAATTCGACTGGTTTCATGTCATGGATAGACATATGTCATAAGATTGTCCAAACCAAGCTGAGAACTCCATACATCCTACCTACACATGGAAATCCCAGAGATAGATTCTTGGAATGAAATGCGCACTCTCATCCTAGAGGGACACATCCTGCTTACCTAATTCTAGAACGTATTAGGTGCAGGTTTGCAAGAGCCAAAGCTTGGGGACCCAGAGTGTATGCTGGAGTAACTGCTGGATTCTGACAATCTAAAACCACATAGCTTGCTATTGATGTTGCTGTCTGGCAAGTTTTCCTGCTGCTTGTCTGTCTAGGACCACCCTACCTGTTGGGGCTTTGGCTTGAAGGATTAACATGACCTCATTGGGTGGATTCCCCACCCGTAATGACTGGTTTGCTCTAAATCCTGTTTATGAGACGTGCTGGCTGTGCCGTCATCAGCAGTGCCCTGGAATACTGTGCACCACCTAGCTCAGGAATCGGACTAGTTCCATCGCCACAGAGGGCTGGCTCGATTCCGACATTGCATTGTCAAGCGTGTTACCTTGGAGATGGATTCTACACCCCCTAAATTCTTCAATATCCACTCCCTGTGTCTACCCATCCTCCACCCATTGTGGGGGGACAAGCAGAAGGCACAGAACTGCAGAAATTGAATGAAGTTGGTGGCGATGGGAGGGAAGTGAGCCGGTTCACCATTGGCATGATGCTGACTGAAATTCCAGTAGCTACAATTGCAGATAACCACAAGCACTTCCTACAGTTTCTATGGGAGCAATTTCAGGCTTAACTACAGGGCTCCCGTGCAATCGCTTGAAGAAAACATGACCGAGCCACTAATACAACTATGGTGAAAGAGAAACCAATCTAGTTACTTAGCAATAATAACCAGTACCCTTGTAACTCCCAGTATAATCGACCAGTCATCAGACATGATTCAGACATGGCGCAATTATAACATTATACTGTGGGGAAAGATATAAGACAGACGGTAATCTTCTAGTGGCCTGCAAAAGATTATTTTGTAATCTGACCTTAACAAGATGTGTGAGTGATGCAAGGAGGATTATCGATGGTAATATGGTCCCACAACACAAACAACTAATAAACTACTTGATCTGTGCCATTTTTAACACCTTCCTGTCGTTATATCACTCCAGTTTTCCGTTTTTTGCTTAAGATTTTCAACTTTAAACTGACCTCTTCTTTACATTATTACTTCATTACTTATTCCGTCGCCCCTGTCAGTTAATTGCCCTCCAA
Source organism: Hydrolagus colliei (assembly GCA_035084275.1). Taxonomy (NCBI): domain Eukaryota; kingdom Metazoa; phylum Chordata; class Chondrichthyes; order Chimaeriformes; family Chimaeridae; genus Hydrolagus; species Hydrolagus colliei. The sequence continues at coordinate 91,894,473 of CM068742.1, forward strand.
ACAGATCCTGGGAGACAACGTTTCTCTGCACCAGCTTACTAAGGATTGATGAGAATGGTCTCGTGTTGGCCGTGAATTTCCCTCCTTCCCTGTGTAGCAGCCCTTGCCTACGATGACCAAGCCTGGCAGATAACACTTTAGGGAATTCACGGCGAACGCATGCATCCCATAACAACAAATTACACTTGTGTAGCACATTGCATGTGTTTGTCACCTCCTGCCTGAATTACTCAAACATACTCCTTACCAGTCTCCCCAGCGTCATTATTCAAAAAATCCATTTTATTCAGAACTCTGCTGCCCGCATACTGAACCGGATCAAACTTGGAACCCATTATCTCAACAATTCTGGCCAGGCTCAACTAGCTCCCCATCACTGAAAGGATCAATTTCAAAATCTACCTCTCTGACCTTCTTACTCCCCAATCCACCATCCTCTGCTCGACTGGCAGTAGCCTCCTGCTTGTCCCTTGCCCTCCCATGAACACTCCTTCTTCCTTTATGATCGTGCTCTCCCCATCAATCCCGCCTTGGAATCAGATTCCGTCACTATTGAGCACTCTGAGATGCTATCCTTCGTGGAGGGCACCATAAAAGTGGAACTTGTTGTTGTGTTGTTATTACTAAAAGCATTTGATTGATAATTCTTGCATAATTTAAATATAAAATCTTGAAGCCAGCACATGATCCGGTCAATACTACTAATACTACAAAGGATAATAATCCTTGCAATACATATTGTTGTTATCATGTTGTTGTTATCACAACAATTTCGATTTATATAGTGCCCTCCACACCGGACAGCGTCTCAGAGTACTTTAAAGTCTTAAATCACGTCTTAAAGAGCTTCACAGAATATACTGTATAGTGGATTGACTGTGTATTTTATTGGCAAAAATTGGCAGCAATCACTGGGTGGAAGGTTCTGCAAGAAATTATGACATACTATACTCCTTAAGGGTGATAGTCCGTCTGTTCCTGTCTGTGGATAATTCAAATGGCTTTCACATAATCCAAGAGAAACTCCAGTGTCCCAGTAGCTCCTGTGTAGTGTCACTGGCTTCCCAACCAGTGAGTTTGTGGGTTGAATTTGTTCCTTGACAGAAAGTGCAGCTCGCCTGTGATGATTGGGTTTTCTCCAGATTGGTGTAGGCAATGCTGGTGGCAGAGTCAGCAATGCAACCTTTTCAGATCAAAATTCAATTTGATTCCATTTACAAGGCAAACTCTCCACATGTTATCAACTACAACAAGCTACATTTGTACAGTGCATTTCACTACAGGAGGACATCCCAACCAGCTGAAAGTGCAAAGTGCACTGTTCCACAACCAGCAGTTCCCTCCGCCAGCCCAGAGATATTAGGAAGAGGCTTTAATAAGTTGCTTTCTTACTTACATCAAGGTTTGTGCGGTTTAGGAATTTGTTTCTGTTGGCCATCCAGTAGTTTATGATATGGGCAATTAGTTTCTCTACAAAACACACACAAAGACACTACACTTTACAGTATATCCTTTGGCAGACAACACAACTTGAAAATTTAAGCCAAGATAGGATTCCAATCTCGCAAAAAATTCTGATGCTACTAATCTCTCTGTGATTTACCCTTTGGAAATAGGTTAACATCATAAATATTTTCATACTTGCCTGATATCACCAGAACAGGCAGCTGGGACCTTATTTTAGTGTATCATCTGAAAGATGGTTCATCCCCAGCAATGTATTCAAGCATTATCTTGGACTATATGAATTCCAAACCCACAACCTTCTGACTAAGAGTCGAGAATTCTACCGACTAATCCAGACTGACAAAGAGGCCTTTCCTCTGCTCCCTTAGTGACTGGCTTGGAGTGTTTAATTATTCATTTCTGAAGAGGAAAGCACAAATAAATACAATATCGCAAATAAAAATTCAATGTTGGTATACATCTTTTTAATGAAGCAACAACAGGGTGCAGAAAAACAGCAAAAATACAATATTCAGAGCTCTGTAAGTTAAACTTTTTTCTGCTGGCAACCTCTAGTTTTGGCCATTTATTTTAAGGTGACTTCAAGCAGAATTCAATAATGCTGCACAAATACTGTTAATAATTTGGGCTTGTCTTTGTTTACAATCATACATGCTCCTGCTCCAAATTAAATCTGGAAGTCCTTAGGTTAGGCTTTGTTCACAGCGGAAACAAGAACTACATCATGACATGAAACAGGGTCTTTTATGGGAACATTAAATTGAACTTCACATTCCTTACAGGCAACCCAGCTCTGGTGTGTTCAATGCTCATTCAATATTGCAGAGTTTCTGATGTGAAACTCGTTTGCTGAATAGCAAGTATTTCCAAATAACAATTTGCTTTTATATAATAGCCTTCATGTGGGAAAGCAGAGTGCAATCAATTAACTGTTTCACCAATTATACCAAATATGTGTGAGGAACATTGTTCTGTACAAACTGGCTGCTGTGATTATTAGTATTTTTAATGTAAAACTAAGCTCCTACGAGATGCAACTCTTGAAGTTCCACCTGTAGGATCATTTTGCCTTAAAAATATGAACAGAGTTTTTGATGATTCTTTAATTCAGTCTTCAGAAGCCGATTTTCTGCAGGTCTTAAAAAGAGCGAGCTTTAAATTAAGAGAGAATTTAATAAATTTGTCACAAATCTGTAATATTTCAGAAAAATATAGTTTGACAGGTCGATTTCAGGGAGGTAAACTTCACTCATCTGCCACAATGCATTTGTAAATCCACGGATTCAGTGTCTTTACTAATAATTGTAAATGGCAAGATAATAATTCTTGTATTTTTAACCACCTAAATCCCCAAACCATCTCAAAGCGCTTGTTGCAAATTGGTAATAATAATACTAATCCTTGCATTTAATGTTGCGCTTTTCACGACTTCTAGATGTTTCAAAGAGCTTCACAGAATATACTGTAAAGTGAATTGAACTGTATATTTATGGGTGAAATGCGGCAGCCAATTGCGCACAGCGGTGTCCCACAAACAGTCATGGATTGAAATGACCAATTTATTATAGTTTTTTTTGGGGATGGATTATTATTAGGCATATGTGTGGAGTAAGAAAACTTGCCCAAGGTTTCACCCTGATCTGCCTGGATTCGAAACACAGGTCTCACGCTTGTAAGGCAAGTGATCCAACCATTGAGTTACAGGATTCCATAATTGCTGTAAAGAGAGTGACTGTATGTTTTTAGGTGAATCCAGCAGACAATTTGCACACAGCAATGTCACAAATGGCCATGAAGTGAGTGACCATTTTTTTCCTGGGGAATGTTGACCAGGAGACCAGAAGAAACCTGTTTAAATCCACTCGTCCAAAGGATAGCATTTCTGACAATGCTGCGTTCCTCTAAATCTGCGATGAGTTGTTAGACAAGATTGTGAGCTCAGCGAAAGAACCATGTTACCAATTGAGGCAGGCTTGAAAATTTTCACGTTAAAAATACATGGTAATTTTCATTCCAAAGTATTGTCATGTTAATTCCAAAGGTGTGATGGTTAGATTGCTTCAACTGCTTGTAAAGCACAAATTGTCCTTTGAAACTCAAAAACAATGCCTAGGTAGGAATGAGTAATAGGGCAGCCAGGAGCGCCGACTAGTCAAACAAAAGGATTAAGCTTCAGAAACCTGTAGGGAACATACTCACTTCAAGCATTTAGCAAGGGTGAGTATGATGATACTGACGATAATGGTACCGCTTATACACACAGAACATTAGATGATTAATGACACACATCGGTGTGAACAGCCACAAGTTTTGACCTCAGTCATGGAACACAAAATATGCACAAGGATCCCATCGCAGTGAGGTGATCAACAACGGCTGAATGGATCCGAAGCCGTCTGTAACACATCCCTCAGATCAGAGGAAGGGGAGGGGAGAAATTCCAAATTCCAACTAGGTCTAGATTTACTCGATTCTCTACATTTCAACCACTATAGGATTTTGCAAATTCCTCAACTTTGAAGCCATGTCATTTTTAACACTCTTTAAAGAATCTCCAGGAAACCATTTAAGGATTTGCCGAATTCCACCCCTTTGAAATGCTACGGAAAGAGTGGAATTTCCTGCCCTTCCTTCTCCTCCCTCACAAGTTGTGTAACTGATAGAACCGACCTGAGGCTTCAGTCATTGTCATTGTCAGGTATAACCCTGGCCCAAGGATAGCATTTTCAACCCTGAGTCAGAAGTTTACGGGTTCAAGTTCCACGTTGAGAATTTGAACTCATATAATCTAAGATGACACTCCAATGCAGCACCGTGGATGTGCTGTATTTTTGGAGGTGCCGTCCTCAGAACAGACATTAATTCAAGGCCCAGCCTGCTGTTCAATTGGATGTTAAAAATTCTATGGCACTACTAAAAAGAGAAGGGTAATTCTTCTTGTGTCCTGGACAACAATCTCCCAAATATATTTGGCCAACTGCCTCATGGCTGTTTGTGGAATATCATATGTGCAAATTGGTTACCATGTTTTTCTACAAATTACAGACACTCTACTTTACAGAATATCCTGTGAAGCATATTGATCATTCCTGAATGATAGGTGCTATATCAAGTGCAAGGATTATTAGGACACCTTGTAGAACTGAGATCTTTTGTATTCCATTTACTGGACAATTTCTACTGTTAGAGTAGGTTCAATTTAATGGTATAGGCACCTTTGAGAGAATCTTAAGTCAGGAAATTCTCCTGAGCTTTAGACTATGAGCTCAAATCTCAAAGTGATATTTGAGCATCGCATGAAACAACTGAACTAATCGACAAACTGAATTTACACTGTGCTTTTCATGTGTGTTCGGCAGCTTATCTGCATCAGTAAAGTCCCACAAATAGCTATGTGGTGAGTAGACAATGAATTTGAAATTTACTGTCTAACCCCACCCTTGTATTTGGATGAGGAGTGGAATGTCGGTTTAACTTTTTCATGCTAAGAACAACATCTTCAACAATGCAACCGCCCCCACCCCCAGCATTGCATTGGAGTCTCAGCTTAAACTACATGATTCCATGTCCCAATGTGGGCTTGAACCCACAGTCTTCTGATTCTGAGGCGAGAGTACCACCATTGAGCTAGGCTGACACGTAGCCATGTAAAGGACTTTGCAGTGCAGTGCCAGAGGCTAGCTGTATTGTCAGAGAGGCATTCTTCCAATTAATTTCTATACTGAGATCCCATCTGTCTGTTCAGATATATGTAACAGAACTCATAGCACTATACGAAAAGAGAGGAGGTTTTCCCAGTAACCAAGTAATATTCCCCCATGTGTAAAATTCCTAAAAATATGCAGCAAATGTTTACTGGAAAGAAGAATAATGAGGAAGCAAGCAGAAATATTGTGTATAATATTGTGTACATTGTTCCATCACATTGTGACAGTATTTGCTATGACAATCAGACTCATGGTTGTTAGGAAAAGGAAATAAAATGTTTTAGGAATGCAAAAAACAATAACCATTTCCTTCAATCCCTTCTGTCAATGGAAACTGTCTTCTTTCAAATACATTTGCACTCTCTGCCTTTGAGAGTATCCATGGCAACTTATTCCATGACACTTTTGCTGTTCGCATAAAGAGTTTCTGCTTGATTTCTTTCCTTCGTCTGAAATTACTAGTTTTTAAGCTGTGCCCCCTTAGAATTGAACAATCACATCACAGTGAACAACTCAACTACCCGAGTTTCCACTTCGGCAAACCTCAAATTGGTAACTTCAAAGTCTTCTCTTTTCCGACAGTTCATTTGCCGGTAAAGAACAAAACTTTCCGATTTTTTTTCTCTCCCAGATTTTCCAAACTAACCTGGATTGGAGGGGAAGGAAAATTTTGTCACATTTCTACCCAACTTCACATGCATAAATATGATGGAACTTACATAATACCTGAATTAGCATAAATCAGAACTGCCATCTGAAATGCCATGGCAATTACCCTTTTCAAGTTTGTGAATTACGTTTATCCTTTTGTTGCTGCCAGGCCAATGTCAATGAACATATTTCCTGGTTAAAGTGATTCCAGGTGGGGCATATTATTTGAAGTACACGATTGTAAAGTTTTTCGCAACCCTGTACTCCAGATAATGTATCTCACCTGGGATGCTTTTTAGCTAGGAAACCTGTCCACAATTATGTCAGTCATGCAGGAAATAGTCAAAAATCACCACTGAATCCGCACTACAACTGCAATATGCAAACAAAGTTATACCAGAGCACAACTGCATATTGGGTGAAAAATGCAGTGCTTCATAGTTTCAATGTGATACCTACCTGCTGTGAAATTTCACATGTTCACATATTCGCCTTCAAAATATAGTCACTATACAGTGAATCCTATAATAAATATTAATAATAAACCTTGAATTTTGATTTTGCACTTTTCACGTCTCCTAGATGTCTCAAAGGGCTTCACAGAATATACTATAAAGTGAACTGACTGTATAGTTGTGGGCGGCAGCCAATTGTGCACAGCAGCATCCCACAAACAGTCGTGGATTAAAAGGAGCAATTTATTATTTTTTGAGGGATTATTAGGTGTGTGGAGTAAGGAAATTTGCCCAAAGTTTTGCCCTGACCTGCCTGGATTCAAACACAGATCTCACGCTTGTAAAGGTGAGTGCTCTAACCACTGAGCTACAGGACTCCACAATGAGATGTCGTGAAAGGTACTATATCAAAAGCAAGGATTATTTTTATTAATATTATTTGTTCTCTCTGAAGTACTGAAAAACTGGGCCTAAGGTTAACCTTTTGAATAAAGCAATCCATCTTTGAGTTTAAAAACCCCCCAGTAAAAACAAAACTGGTGATACTTTTAAATTTAAAACCAATTTGCTACTTTGTAAATTTCATTACAGCATAATAAAATATGAAATATATTTATTCCATCAAATTGTCTTCTCCTGCATTCTCTCCTTTTGAAGAGAAGAACACTGTTTGGTGTAAGCTTCATTGAGTACCAGATTCTTCACATATGTTTGTGGGATGTTCAGTCATGGTAGGTATCACAGCCAAGCAACACCTTCCTCACCAACCCTCAGAACTTGAACAAGCTGATAATTCAATGGTAAAAGTGTGTGGCATTGTCTGAGGTGTTATTGTTGGGATGAGATGCTAAATTGAGGATTTATCTGCCGTCAAATTTATCTGCCATTGGATGTCAAACATCTAATGGCACAATTCAAAAACAGAAGGAAGTTTTTCCTGGTGTCCCAGCCAAATAAAATTGGTCATTCACTTCACGACTATTTGTGGGACACCGCTGTGCACAATTAGGCAGACACATTTGCCTACAAATACACAATCACTCCACTTTACAATAAAAGCCTGTGAAGCACTTTGGGTCTTCCTCCTGACTTATAAGAATAATAATCCTTGCATTTGATATAGCGCTTTCCACATCTTATCAATGTCTCAAAGCGCTTCACAGAATATACTGTAAAGTGAATTGACTGTATACATTTGTGGGCGAATCGTGGCAGCCAATTGCGCACAGCAGTGTCCCACACACAGTCGTAGATTGAAATGACCAATTTTATTATTGTGTTTTTTTGGAGGGATTATTATTAGGCATGTGGAGTAAGGAAACTTGCTCAAGGTTTCGCCCTGACCTGCCTGGATTCGAACACAGGTCTCCCCAGCTTGGTTTCCCCAGCTTGCAAGACAAGTGCTCTAACCACTGAGCCACAGGAGCTCCTTGAAAAGCGCTATACAAATGCAATGGTTATTATTACTGTCTTACAGTATTTACAAGCATTTTCTGGCGAGAGACACAAATCACTGGGCCCAAGATAGAGATGGTAATGATCAGGAGCTGGTTCCCTTGATGATGTGTCTGTTCTATGGCAAGGTAAGTTGTGGCACCTACACTGATGCTCTGATGGATTTCACTCTTCACAGGAAAATCCTTTTTTTACAAAATAAAAAAAACTGTTTTCCTTCATGCGTAGGTTTTGTTTTTAGCCATTGGCACCAGCCATCATTTTCCTGGAACAAGCAGATCTGTATAAACACTTGTGTTTCATATGCTGACAGCAGATGTGTTTCAATGGGACACGGTGTTTACTAAGCCTTGCGTCCCCTTCGCAGATACAGAATGCTCCCACAGCACAGCTCCATCTAGTGGCCCATCTTGGAAAAAACTGAATTTAACATTAATTTATTTTGTGAAATTCAACATTTTTTTGATCACTTTGCATCAGTTGGTAACTTTGCCAACTTTATGGCCTGTGAAACTGTGCAATAGAGTTTTGTGAACAAAATGTTGGATTTCATACTATGTGGAGTTCTGTAGCTCAGTGGTTAGAGCACTCGCCTTACAAGCGTGAGACCTGTGTTTCGAATTCAGGCAGGTCAGGAAGAAACCTTGGGCAAATTTCCACACGCCTAATAATAATCCATCCCCCAAAAATCTAAAATTAATTGGTCATTTCAATCCACAACTGTTTGTCCTTGACAGAATGGTTGCCTCCCAGCTCAGTTCTTTCCTCACACAACACTCACTCCTCGAACCCCTCCAATCTGGTTTCCGTGCCTCCCACAGCACGGAAACTGCCCTGGTCAAGGTCACAAACGACATCCTGACCACCTCTGACCAGGGTTCCCTCTGCCTCCTTGTCCTGCTCGACCTATCCGCTGCCTTCGATACGGTGGACCACGCTATCCTCCTCCACCGCCTCTCCTCCCTCCTCAACCTGCAAGGATCTGTCCTTGAAAGGTTCTGATCCTATCTCTCCCACTGCCTTCACTTCATCTCTTCCAACGGCTTCTCCTCCAGCCCCCGCACAGTCACATGTGGCATTCCCCAAGGCTCTGTCCTTGGCCCCCTGCTCTTCACCCTCTACACTCTCCCTCTGGGCGACATCATCCGTAGACATGAGGTAAATTTCCACATGTATGCACATGACACCCAACTCTACCTATCCGTGTCAACCCTCGATTCCAGGACCACTGGCGTTCTGACTGCATGCCTGTCCGACATTGAGTCCTGGACGAGGGCAAATTTCCTATAACTCAACATCAACAAGACAGAAGCCCTCCTGATTGACTCACGTCAGCGCCTCCACACCTCAGGCTCTGACAAAATCAGCGTTCAAGGCTGTTCTCTCCACCTCTCAAAGCCAATCAGGAATCTGGGCGTCTTGTTCGACCCTGAGCTATTCTTCTTCCTCCATATCCGCTCCATGACCGGCACAGGCTTCCATCACGTACGTAATATTGCAAGACTCCGCCATTATCTCACCCCACACGCAATCGAAACCCTCATCCATGTCTTTATCACTTCCAGGCTCGACTATGGGAACTCTCTCCTTGTTCGCCTCCCCAGCTCCTCCCTTCACAGGCTGCAGATCATTCAGAACTCTGTAGCTCGTGTACTCTCCCGTACCAGGCTTTGCGACCACATCACTCCCACCCTCGCCCGTCTCCACTGGCTCCCCGTCACCCAGAGGATTGAATTCAAGATCCTTGTCCTCACTTTCAAGGCCATTCACGGCCTTGCCCCCACCTACCTCTATGACCTACTGATTCCTTATCAGTCTGCCCTCACCCTCCGTTCAGCAGACTCAATCCACCGCCCTAACCGCCCAACCATTGGCGGCCGGGCTTTCAGCCTCTCTGCTCCCACACTGTGGAACTCCATCCCGCAGCCCCTCCACCTCGCTTCCTCCCTTTACTCCTTCAAGACCTTCCTCTTCGATCGTGCCTTCGGCTGCCTCAATAACTCTTCCCTCTCTCCCACTCTCCTTTCCCTTTCCTCTATTTCGACCGTCCCCCACCACCACCCCCCACCCCCCACTTGGGTCCCGACCAGACTGTTCAGGGACGTCCTCCTGACGTGCAATTTTTTTGTTGTTGTTTGTGGGACACTGCTGTACGCAATTGGTTGCCGCATTTCGCCCACAAATATACAGTCAATTCACTTTACAGTATATTCTGTGAAGCGCTTCGAGACATCTAGAAGATGTGAAAAAGTGCTATATTAAATGTAAGGGTTATTATTATATTATTATATTTAAAATGCTGATATTTCGTCCCTTTGGCCAACAAAATAAATTTAATTTACACTATATTTTGTGAAGTGGTTTGAGACGTCTCAATTACATAATGAGGCGCTATGTCAAATCAAGGACTATTATTAAGATTTTCCTCTTGGTTCACAGCAATAGATAGTCAACAAACCTTGCCAAGGCTATGTTAAAAGTCACGAATCCCCCAGGCGGACTCATTTCTGCAACTAAGAAGCATTCACTCTAGAGTGCTGTTTTTATGCTATCTCACATTAAAGTGTCATTGTGTCTATCATTGGGAAATTGTTGTTTCTGGGAGCAAAGCCAGGCTGGGAACAGAGGTAGGCATACAACAGAGTGCCAAACCTCCTATAATAATAATTTGAAGTGCTTTGGGACGAATATAAGACATGAAAGCGCTATATCAAATGGAAGGATTATTATTATTATTATTATTCAATTCCAATATCCTGCTTTCTCCCCTATCCTTTAATACCTGACCTACCAAAGATCTATCAATCTCACTCTTGAAGGTGTGAATGGATCTGGCATCCACGTCCTTTTAGGCAAGAGACTGTATACAGTACATTATGGACTGTATACTTGACTTCTATTCTGCAAATCTCTCAATTAAAGCCAAATCCTTCTTTCAGCTAGCAGAGAAGTAACTCATCACACTGACTATCCTCGCTGGAGCATCTGATTTGTACACTTATCAACAGCACATCAAATGCAACCCACTGTCACGAAAATCAATTCCAAATTAAAAATTCTAATTCTTAGTATTTTGCCTTTATCTCAATGAACTCAAAGTACAATGGTATGGTTTACAAAACACATATTTCTTACAATTCAAACAGTGGGTAGCGTGCTAAATTACCTTGAAGTGCTAAGCCTGTCCATTTTAATATCAATGTAAACACCTCAACTTTCCAGATTAATGTTTTCGTCAGTTAAAGTCTCTTAAATGCTAGATAACTGTCGCGAAATAGGATGCACACATATGTATGAATAAGCTTTTGCTCTATGGGATTTTGCTGACTCTGGTCCATTCAGTTGATCGGTTTATGGTCTGTTATTTCCTCTTTCAAAAATGTGGAGCATAACATCTGAAATTTTCAGGAATAAGTACAGTTTCCTGTCATTTCATGGTGCGGTTATTCTATTAGGAACAGGTTATGCAGCTATTCTACTCCTTCCTGCTTTACACTGGTGCCACACTGCCAATCCCAGCTTGAAACCATGCCAAAATAAACAAGGACTATGGTTCACATATGTATCCTTATATATTTATATATATGTGGAGTCTTGTAGTGCACTCGCCTCACAAGCAAGCGTACTTGGGTTTGATTCCTGGCAGGGCAAAATGTTAGGCAAGTTCCCAAACTTCACATGCCCCTGTTAACCCAGCAGTAAGTAGGAACCTGGTTGTTAGCCAATTGGCGGATTGCTTTTCCAGTGGTAATAATCCCTTTTTAAAAAATTGGTCACTCAGTCTACAACAGTTTGTGGGACACTGTGGTGAGCAATCGGCTGCCGCATTTTGCCAACAAGGTATACAGTGAATTCACTTTACAATATATTTTGTGAACAGCTTTGAGATGTCTGGAAGACATGATATGGCACTACATCAAATACAAGGGTTAATATTATTATTATAACAACATATAAAATATTATTGTTCATGGCATTGCTTTGTGTTGAATGACTAGTTCGAGGGTTGATTAATCAGTCCATTTGTTAATTACTGCAAAGTGTTTTCCTGCAATGGTTAAACAAAATCTCCTAGAAAGTGATGCCTTGTTAAACAGTGTGCTACCCCAAGTTCAATGCTTCCCATACCATAACATCAATGAGCACATTCAAGTCAGAGGAGAGGGGATGTGGGTTCAATTATGTGCACATTAAGATCCATTCAGTGTACTAGATAGCAAAGGATCACTAGGTAGAATAATTGAACTGAATATCACTAATATTGCCAGTGATATATGAAATCATCTGCAGATCTGCAGAATTGACACTTTCTGGGTAAAAGAAGCATTATCTCCATTGATGGTGAAACCAACTTTACCTATTGCTATACAATGCCTGGCAGCTCAGTCAGTCACTGCCAGATGTGGGATAGAAAGTTCTAAGTTTGAAGTGAGTCAACACCCCAGTGAGTCAATGCAATGTTTCACCTTTCAGAGTACTGAAATAACAGGCTTAGTGTAAAGCAATCTCTTTCCAATATGTTTTAGTGTACAACGAGCAAACCTATTTAATAAAAGAGATGTATGTATTCAGTCCCCTTCAACTGGAAGCCAACATAAACACTTTGCTCATCTTATTTTCCTATTGTTTTATTGCAATATTTTTCCTGAATACATCTTCCAAACTCTAGTTTGTAACATGACCTTTTGAGGCTGCTGGTTTTCCTTCAAAGGAAATATTTAAGTTGTGGTATTCTATGAAGCGATCAAGTTGCTTATAAAGGTCTGCACTGTACGCCTAACACTATATTGAATAAGAATAATAATGTTTGCAGGAAATCATGTATTTCAGGCCATTGAAACACCTCACAGGAAAAACGACACGGTATAGTAACTGTGTATTGGTGGGAGAATTTGGCAACCAATTTGCATACAGCTATATCCTGTAAACAACCATAAAGTGAATCTGGGGGACTGTTGGCCAGGACACTTGGAGAAACTCCCTTCTCTTTTCGAATAATGCTTTGAGATTTGTAACTGAACAGGCAGATAGGGCCTTGCTTTAATGTCTCTTCTGAACAACAAAACAACAAATTATATTTGTATAGCTTCTTTCACGTTCGGAGCATGTCCCAAGGTTCTGTACAGACAGTATTTCAGACCCAAGCTGGGGTAGGGATTGGGGAGGGTGGCGGGTGGGGGATGGAGTTTGATCAACAGCATGGTTGAAGAGGAGATCCTTGAGGTGGGTCTTGAAGGAGGCAAGGTATGGGGGCGAGGTGGAGGGACTGTGGGAAGGCATTCCAGAGGGTGGGGGCAGAGTGGTAAAGGAGACACTTCTGACAATGCAATGCTTCCCAGTACTTTGTGTATGAGTATGTATGAGTATATAGTTATACCATACAGATACACTGGCGTTAAACAAGGACTAAGTATACTCACTACATACTCACCACATACTCACCACACACCTATCCACATACCCACATATTTATCCACATACCCACATGTACTCACATACTCACATCCACAGATTTATCCACACATCCACCACATACTTATACCATACACATACCCACCCATACGCCCACCACAGGACCCGGCAGCGAGAGGACCCAGGTTCTATTCAGGTCAAAAACATAGATTTTTTCTATAATATCAGCGTCTGTGTATTGTAGATAGGAATGGCAATGACCCACAAACACTAATTAAGTGAATGACTAATTTTAATTGGAGGGGAATCTTCCTTCTCTTTTTGACTTGCAACTTGGAGTCTCTATTGTCCACTTGAGCAGTAGTACCAGGACTTCGGTTTAATATCTAATCTGAACGAAGACGTCTCTGACAATGTACAGCTGCTGCACTGGAGGGTCAGCCTAAATATCAGCTTAAAATTACAATGTGGGGCTCAAATTTACATCCTGCTAATTCAACACAACAACAAAATTACATCTGTATAGCGCTTTTCACATCAGCGTCCCAAGGCACTGAACAATCAGTGTTTTGGACTCAGAAGCAAGAGTGCAACTAACTATGCCAGTAAAGCACTTGTAAAGTCAGGCTGACCTTTGTAAGGCCAAGCTGACACTCATCTATTAACCAAGTACTGTAATAACAAATGTATTTTCAAGGAGAGGCATTTAGTGTACAATTCATGCAGCGTTTCGGCCACAAAATATGGTGATTTCACTTTACAGTACATAAGGCACTATATCAAAAGCAACAATTTTTTAAATCATTATTGTTAATATTTAAACGTCCTTCAACCTTCAGTATTACTGCAAATTATCTTCGGGATATTTTGGGCCCTTTTCTTAGATTAGTTCTTTCTCGTTGTGCAGCCTAAGGAATCAATTCCAGGTGGTTATTTTGTGGTCTTCCCCCTTGCTGTATGCGTGTGGTCTGCCATTTTTTACCTCATTGATGTGTGCAATCATTTTAAATGGAGGATTTGCATTGTTTTGTAGCCAGTGTTAATTTCTCCACTGTAATCTGATCAGTGAAATTCTTGAATGCCTTTAATGAAAACTAGGAAATTAAATAGTTTTCTGTGAGCACATGTGTTTTAACTCATTTGCACTCCATCAAGTTGCCAATATTGTTTTGTGCGGGTGACATTCACATAGGAAGGAAGGAAGGAAGGAAGGAAGGAAGGAAGGAAGGAAAGAAGGAAGGAAGGAAGGAAGGAAGGAAGGAAGGAAGGAAGGAAGGAAGGAAGGAAGGAAGGAAGGAAGGAAGGAAGGAAGGAAGGAAGGAAGGAAGGAAGGAAGGAAGGAAGGAAGGAAGGAAGGAAGGAAGGAAGGAAGGAAGGAAGGAAGGAAGGAAGGAAGGAAGGAAGGAAGGAAGGATTCATAATTTGATGACAGTGTTCAGGACATCTATTAATTAGAGTGATGTTCTCTGATCTGAGTGAGAAGTTGTAGCTTCTTTGTAGTCTAAAGCATAAATCTAAAATGAAATACAGTAACTGCAGTTTATTAAAGAAATTATTCTTCCAAATAAGAATAAGCAACTTTTCTTCTTTTTTTTGAGAGCTTCATATAGTGACACTGCTAAACATTTCATTTAACTTCCAAGTACAATTTTCCATTGTTCCTCATTTACCTTTTACCTTATTTTCTAGCTTCTCACTCAGTTTTCTTTTTCCTTTGGAGTCAGAGGTTGTGGGTTTAAGCCAGGATCTTGAACTCACGGTCTAAAACTCTAATGCTGGAGTGTGCTGCATTGTGGGAGACGCAATCTTTCAGATGAGACATTAAAGTGAGGTCCTGTTTGCCTCTTCAGGTGGACATTAAAGATACTTTACCATGAGCACTATTTGAAAAGAGAAGGGAGTTTCTCCCTATGTCCTGGTCAATTGTCCCCAGATAAAATTGGTCATTCATTTTGTGGTTGTTTGTGGGACATTTTTCTGTGCAAATTGGCTGTGATGGTTGTGGACGGTACAGTGTGTATTGTGAAGGGATGAGATCAGATGGACCAAAGGACCTGCTTCACACAAACCAACCTGGTGACCTTGTGGAATCAATCAAAAATTAGGTATTAAAAAAAATGCATTAGGTTTTCCAAGAGTATGACTGAATTTTTCAAGGCATCTGATTAAGTTAAGCACTTGAGAATTGTGAAACAGGTTAATGCTCGTTAATTGAATGAGATAGTTGTTGTGGAATGTACTTTAAGAATAAAGAAGAATGAGGTGCTGATAAATGGAAAAAACAGTGGTGCAGTAACAATGCAGTTACACAAAGCCTATATTCTGACCTATAAAATCTCTGCAGTTCACATTTTTAGAGCCAAATGCTATCCATCCACATACTCGCTTATCTACGTCAGGCTTCACTGACAGCAAGTTGTGTGTGGGCACAAGGTTGCTTCATTTATAATTTAACTGTGCAATGCAGCTAAACCAGCAACATGTGGTAACTGTTTAACAATTAGTGGCAGATACAGCACATTTACTTTTGGAGACAGAGAGAAATAGAGAAAGTTTTGGGAGATTGAAACAAAATCAGAATCAGAGACCAAAAAAACGGAGAGAGGAATAGATAGATAGAAAGTTAGTCAGAGAGAGAGTAAGAAGGGTTGGCAGAGAATACTATAATTGCTGATAGAAGCGGGTTTTGTTTAGTACTACAATCAGTTTCTATTGTACGTGATATATTGGATTGTTTGCATATCCACAATCAGTATGTTATTGGGTTCTGCTTTCATGAATAACCTTAAGCAGATGAAACATGGTACATACTATGAAATTAGCAAGGCTATTTGCAGAGGTAAATATAAAAGGGATAAATGACATCCGTGAAAATCTGGACCCGCAATTCAACCGAATATCTCTACCAAGATCTAGCAAACTGGTGAATGGCCTCCTGTTTTCTTATATTTTTAAATGTGAAGGGGTACCCATTAGAAGAGGGGGAGAAGGTAAAAAAAATGGAGTGTGACCATTGATTATTGCAAACAAAGCTAATCAAATAAGTATGCTAATTATGATGGTAAATTACATGAAAGTTGTAGCATAAAGGTCATTTTTTGTGATTATTGTACATAGTGCAGATCCCTTGAAGTCAAAGTGTCCCTTGAAGTCAAGAAGTGTGAACACTGGTCAGCCCGTATTTAGAATATTGGTGGATGCAGTTTGGAGCAATTGTTGGTGATTTATTTGAGACATCCATTTTGGGACAGAGAGCCAGTGGAACCTGACTAGCAATAATAAAAACAACAACAACAAAATTACACTTGTATAGCGCCTTTCACGTCAGGATGACATCCATAGCACGGTGATGGGTCGCGTGGAGTTTAGCGTGAGTGAGGATACAGGCAACAGAGTTCTGAATCAGTTTGTGAATTTGCAACAAACTGAATAACTAAATGTCTAGTTCTGATAAAAGCTATAAGGGAGGAATATTGATCAGGTCATTGGAAGAAGTCACTGGTCTTTTAGGAAATATTACAATGGGATGTTTTGATATCCCCTTGAATCACAAGAGCAGGAGAGCAGGTTTAATATTATCATTTTGCAGTAGTAAAAATAATCCTTGTATTTGATTATTCCTTCTCTTCTATAGTACTTTATCACATTTTGCAAAGCCAACCTCAGAGGATGGCAAAAAGACAAGTAAGGCTGTAATGTTTCTCTTTTTCAATCAAAGGCCAACGGTAGTAACAGGTGGCCACTTCAATCCACGACTATGTGCAATTGGCTGCCGCATTTCACCCATAAAATATACAGTCAATTCACTTCACAGTACAATTAGTCCTCGCTTAACGTCGTAGTTGTGTTCTTTAAAAGTGCGACTTGAAGCGAAATGACATTAAGTAAACACATTTTTCCCATAAGAATTAATGTATTAACTGGAGTTAGTTTCTTTCGAACATTTTTCATCAAAACTTTCTAAAAATATTTATAAGTTGAAATACATGTACACTAAATGTAAAATATAAAATTAAAAAAGATATAAATTTAAATAACATAACACTCATGGCATCAAAACGGGTTTGTAACTCAGGTTTATTGCACAAATAAATCCTGATAAAAAAAAATACTGATCTCAAACTTGCACATAACTTAAAATGGTGATGTTAAGACTGAGAATGGACGCTGCTTAGATTACCGGACGGTAGTCTATGCTACCCAAAGTATAGTCATTTGTTTCCACCCGCTGGCGAACGACATAATAGCGAACGTCGCAACGTTAAATGGATATATGTTCCCTATGTATCAGCAACGTAATAACAAAACAACATTGACCGAAGCAATGTTAAGGCGTCTACTTGTATATTCTGTGAAGCGCTTTGAGATGTCCAGCAGACGTGAAAGGCACTGGAGGGTGCTATATGAATCCAAGTTGTTGTTATTATATCAAATGCAAGGATTATTATTCTTATTATTACATGATACAAGTTTGTTCCTTGCCTTTATGGGAATTACTAAAGACAACAAGACTGCTTTATACCACAAGTGTCTTGATACAATTGAATGACTTTTATTTCACTGTGCGAGTGTTGATCCTCTGAATCAAGATTAATTGAAAGGTGTTTAATAACTGGAGTCAATGCTGCAAATAAATTGCATCATTAACACAATGCTTGAATGATTAGTTCAGAGCTATTCATGAGAGCTCGCCAATTATGCATTGATATCTGCATTACTCACTGGCATTGTTGTAGCATTACTCACTGATGCTGTAATAGCATAATTGGTAAAAAAAATTCTACCAATTTTCTGATCTAGAAAGTGATTCGGAGTTAAGGAAAACTCAAAGTTGCTCTTAACTTTAAAATGATCTATAACGTTGTATTGAATGATCAAAGGTATGCATCAATAATAATAATCCTTGCATTTGATATAGCGTTTTTAACATTTTCTAGATGTCTCAAAGCGCTTCACAGGATATACTGTAAAGTGGATCGACTGTATTATTGTGGGTGAAACATGGCAGCCAATTGCGCACAGAAGTGTCCCACAAACAGTCGTGAATTGAAATGACCAAATTTATTATTGTTTTTTTATTGAGGGATTATGACGAGGCGTGTGGAGTAAGGAAACTTGCCCAAGGTTCAAACTCAGGTCTCTCACTTGTAAGATGAGAGCTCTGTCACTGAGCTACAGGATTCTTCAATGAAGTTTGAGTCAGCGTGAGAGCGCTGGAGAGGTGCTGGAGAGCCTGTTGGGAACAATAAAATTGGGTAAAAATCAGACTGGGCAAGTGTCAACCAGAACTGTGTTAGCACCTGAAAAATAAATAAGTAGTTTTGTAATACTGTACCTACAAAAAGCAACAACGTGAATTTATATAGCACCCTTTATTTGGTATAGTGTCTCAGAGAGCTTAAAAGGGTAATGCTAGATGTAGAGCCAGTGAAAGAAGGGATGTGGAGAGAAAGATTTTCAGGCACGATTTGAAGATGGACAAGGAGGAGATACAATGGAGGGACTGGGGCAGAGAGTTCCAGAGATTAAGGGCATCACAGTAAATCACAGTAAATACAGAAAAAAACCTTGATAACCCTGCACGGTTGGGCCCACTCACCTCCCGGATTTTGGAGTTTGCCAGTATTTAGAACCTACCCTAGAAATGGCTGGGGAAGCCCTGCCCCATACACCACATGAGCTGTAAACACAGCCCTGAAAGGAAAAAATGCTTGAGCGCTGGATGACAGAGCGGCCACGCCAGGAACTACAAGCAGCTGTTCCGAATTTAGGGAGATTTTCCGGCATTGTAAAACAGCTAATACTGCATGTATTTTGAAATCTTGCCGGTTTTAAGGAGTTGCCAGCTTTCAGAATGTCGGATTATCGAGGTTTTACCGTACTTATGAAGTGCTTTGAGGTGTTCGGACTTGATAAAGTGTGATCACCACTGCAAATTCTTTATTTTGTAATAAAATGTGTCCTGAATTTGCTGTGATGTAAACGTAGTTGCAACAATAGTCTCCCTATGGTCCTCCAACCTCCTAATAATCCTCCCCACCCCCACATTTACCAATCCCATGACTGTAATGGAAAAAATCTCCAGTTTGATTTAAACATAAGGAAAGCAGGTTGTTGGCTTTGTTTGTAGTACTAGCCACATGCTGGGGCAGAATCATTACAATGCGCAATGCCTTTTATTGCCTTAATATTACATTTCCCTCCAACCTACTTTGTCAGCCTCCACTCTGGCACATGTGGTTCACGATATCAGAAGCAGGTCCATTCTTCCTAATACATTGCCTGAATAAACTGTACCACATCTAAATGAAATGAACCATCCCCTTTGCGGGGTCAACATCCCGGTAAACAAGATTGAAAGAGTTAATACCAGTTAAAGGTATTTTTCCGGTTTCCAGTTAAAGTGATCTTTCTTTGCCTGTTCAGATATTCCAGGGGTGGGGGGAGACTAACCTTAGCAATGTCTAGCAAGTTGGAAGTGCCAAAGCCAATTACAGTTGCAAGGGACCATGTGACAAGGTAGTTAGGGAGCTCAACATGTCAACACCAATAATAAAGTACATTTGTATTACACCTTTCAAGTTGGGAGAATGTCCCAAGGTGCTGGACTGTCAAAGGATTTGTACCTGAGCTGGGGGTTGGGATCAGTAGGGTTGGATAGCAGAGAGAGTGGGTGACTAATGGCACAGACAAAGAGGAAGGTCTTGAGACACTGAGCAACCACACATAGTTGGTGGCTCCAATTCTGATGTTACATATGGCTATACCTTGCCCGGGCATTGGTATAGTAATAGCTCACGGGAAGGCACTGTTCCATTCTGAAATAGTGTGGTCTGGCCACAATTCCTTATGCTACTTCCTGTATCACAAACCCCAGTCAATCTCCTGCAAAGAATCTCTGAATAATCATAGTTAGTGGGTAAACCTATTCTTTGGGGAGGAGAGTGGACTGAGCAAAACTCAATTAAAGGGCCTTTAAGACAGGTGGGCTACTGGGTTCTGATGAAGAATCGAAATGTTGACTCACTTTTCCTTTCTCCATAGATGTTGCCTGACCTGATGAGTGTTCCCAGCGATTTCTGTTTTTTGTTTAAGATTTTCAGCATCTGCAGTATTTTGCGTTTTTGAGCTATTGGCTTGACTGACATGTCCATC
Organism: Hydrolagus colliei; assembly: GCA_035084275.1. Taxonomy (NCBI): domain Eukaryota; kingdom Metazoa; phylum Chordata; class Chondrichthyes; order Chimaeriformes; family Chimaeridae; genus Hydrolagus; species Hydrolagus colliei. The sequence goes on from CM068742.1 coordinate 91,914,775, forward strand.
AGCCAATTAGACGGGCTGGCACCAACTAGTTGGGAGAGAGGCAAAAGGGGGCCCATGGATACCACAGGTTGGGGGCTGTTTGGAGGACTGGCCATGCTCTTCTTCAGGGCTTAGGGCTTTCCTGTCCCATTTCCTTTTTTGTGGTTAGCTGGGTGTCTGACACATGTGGAAAGCCATCACTATGCTTATCTCAACCAATCTCAACCAAACTGAGATTTAGTAGATCCAAAAACATTACATACAGCTTCATAGGGTCAATTAAATAATTGTTGTAGTTATAAAAGTAATGAAATTCACAAAATGTAATGTCCATGTCCATTAGTTAAAACAACAGAAAAGCCAGATAATAGCATATTGATAGAACTTACATGCATAAATATCATTCAAAGCCACTAGAAACCATTACATGTTGTAAATGAACAGTAATCTTAAATCACTTGGAAATTATGCAAATAATAATACAGTACATAATAATAATATATATTGCATTTGATATGCATGTGATTATCACGTCTTCGAGACATCTCAAGGCGCTTCACAGAATATACTGTAAAGTAAATTGACTATGTAATTAATGTGAGAAACACGGCAGCCAATTGCACACAACAGGCATGGATTGAGCCATCAAATATATTTTTTAAGTAATTATTATCCCCGGAAAAGTGATCCATCAATCAACGAACAACCGGGTTCCTACCTACTGCCAGGTAAACAGAGATGTATGTGTGTGTGGAGAGTAAGAAAACTTGCCTAAGTTTTCACCCTGCCCAGGAATCGAACCCAGGTCCTCTCAATTCTGAGGCAACTGCTCTAACCAATAAATTACAGGTCTCCAGATAGCCTATTATTCAGCACCAATTCAGGATTTACAATAAGGGGATACTTCTAATCCTGAGAAAAAGATCTACAGAATGAGATTGTAGTATATTACTCTCCAAATTTCATCAATAATGTTACAAGCAGTTGATTAGATTTTCTCTCCTTACACATATATCCATGGCTGAGATTGATGCAACATTCAATCAATCAAAACTTACGTTTATACAGCACCTTTCACATCAAGAAGACGTCCCAAGGCACTGCATTGCATTGTTAGTAAAAGAATCATTGGCTTAATGTTCCTTTAACACAAAACACAATATGTGAAGGAAACAGATAGGAAAATCCTGGAGAGTATTTTCCGTTCTTAGTTCTTCCTTCCCATCTATTGGAAAATAATAAACGGATACATTAGGTTTATTGCCTAATGTAAAATGCCCTTCGTGGTGACAAATCACCGACACACACTATTTTAACTTTCTTTCACATCATTTGCAGTTCAATGATGGAAAAGACATACAAATGGTTGTGGAAGTAGAATTTGTACTGCATTTCAAGGAAATTGGATAAATAAATGAGGCAAAATAATACACAGAGTTATGTGGCTGAGGGATGGGCTTATAATAGATTATTACCTCCAAATAATTATAAATAATAATTAAAAAATGATTGTTATAATATATAATAAATATTTATTTTAAAGAATAGGGTGATTTGTTTTCCCATTGGGAACCTAATAATGGTTTAAAACAGTACATGCAGACTCATAATCCAAATCCCAAATATGTTTTTGCTTCATAATTGTTGCCCAGAAGGTTTTGGTTTGAGTCTCTTTCATCTTGGTGAAGGTAAATCAAAACCATTTTTTTTAAAAAAATCTCCCACGTGCTGTGGACAAGGTATCAGATGATTTTTGGTTTCCATGAGACAATTTTCTTTTCTGCAATATGTAAAGGAATGAAGACATTTCTAGGTCTCCAGCTGGGAGGTGCAGGAAAATGTATTTACCCTGCAGGAGGGAGACCTAGCTTGCACACTTTATACACTCCAGCCCTTGGAAAATGGATAGCAACGAGAACATAGATCAATTCAATACTGCTTTTTCTCCTCCCCAACTGCACTGTGACTGGTTAATGATTTTGTCTCACTGTTGTTAATAAGATGTTGGTCATCTTTCCCCAGATAATAACTATCTAAACAATAATAACAATAATACTGTAATAATAATAATAGTCCTTTCATTTGATGTAGCAGCTTTCTCATCAGTAGATTGTCTCAAAACGCTTCACAGAATTTATTTCAAAGTGTAGTGACTATGTATATCACATGTCATCATGGCAGCCAATTTTGACACAGCAAGGTCCCACCAAACATCTCTTAATAAAAGGTTCAATTCTCATACCCATAATCCAGTGGCAACATTCACAAAAGCTGGCAACAGATGAAACTAGTCTCTCAAGTGAAACTGGGATGTGATATGACATGTGTTGGAGATAGAGGTTATCTTTTTGGTGGAGTACAATAAATAAAACAATGACTGGCCCAATGTGTATTTGCTCACATAACAGCAGATTATAATAAGCATCTAAATTCCTCAACTGTTTCATATTTGGGTTAACACGTAGAGTGAGTGTATATCTCTTCGATTCAATACACAGCATGTTAAAAATTTAAAGACATCTGCGCTGAAGCTCCCCACTCTCCTTATAAGGGTTCTTCTTTGCCCTTGCTTACGGTCACCTCCCTCCAGCTCAGCATCAGGCTCTGCCACTGTTAAACGCTCCGAGGCATCAAGAGTGTGATGTAATTGCAAGTTGTTGTTGTTGTTATTAACATAATGGACGAGGTTATCGCATCACAATGCACTGATGCATGGCCAAAATTCTACCAAGTCTTCATCAACTCATTGTGGAGAACATCAGGGTAGCTGGCACTTCACAAGTTGTCCTGTAACGGTCCTGAAAGCACTTGCCTGCCAAATAGTTGATGAGGAAACTCTGAGGCTTGGGTGACAGCTGCTGGGTGGTGTTACCTGGAGTCTGAGTTCATGAATACACATTTGTGTGTCCAGCACCTGAAATCCACTTAGACTGGCCAGCAGAGAGGCAAGCAGCTGTTGCATAAACTCCACACTTCCACCTGGTGGAACCATTGCTTGAAGGAAAGGGATGTTTGCCCGACTGTAGACAGGAAGACAATGGCAATGTATTAAATGTTGAGATGTATTGCCCACTGGAAGCATGCAGGCAGTTCCTGGTACCCACCAACCACTTAGTGAGGCTCAAACCTGTGCTTGTTGGATGTTGAATGCCCTATAAGTGATACAAGTGACTATACTCCATTGGGGTGGGTGGGAGGTAAGCAGGGTCTCCTTGGAGCTTAACTGTTCCAAAGTGAAATAGCAGGCAACAGAACGTCAGAATAGAGTCAGCCCTCTGTGGCCGTGTTGGCTCTACGGCTCTTCAGTCAGTCGGGTCCATAGTATTTCAGGGCACTGCTGACAACAGCAAACCCGGTGGCGAGGGAGGCTTGGCTCTTGCCAACCAACATCTGATGCATCACTTCCAGGGAGAGAGTACGCATTCCACTCCAACAATCTATCTCTGGAACTTACATTTGTAATAATAATAATCCTCATTAATATATAATCCTTATTGATATATAGCACCTTATCACATATTGGAGATGTCTCAAAGTGCTTCACAGAAAATACTGTAAAGTGTATTGACTGCATATTTTGTGGGCGAAACACAATAGCCAATTGCACACAGCAGCATCCAACAAACAGTCGTGGATTGACTGACCAATTTATTGTTGTTATTTATTCATTAAAATAATTATTATTCCTGGATAAGTGATCATCCAATCAACTGACAACCAGGTTCCTACTTGCTGCTCAGTAAGCAGGGGAGTGTGGAGTAAGGAAATTTACCTAACATTTCACCCAGCCAGGAATCGAACCCAAGTCTCTCACTTGCAAGACAAGTGATCTAACTACAGTACTGAGCTGCTGGACTCCGATGGTAGGTGGTATGCATGGAAATCTCAGCTTGCTTTGGACATTCCGAAGTACGGTGATGGGTTTCTGCATGTGTCAGACACCAATCATTGTTGGCAGATGATGGTCAGAGTGTAGTCAATTCTTCACATTATGTAGAGAAGCTGGTCAGAGACTGATGAATTCTTCAAATGGAACGAAGGGGAAGTAAAGAAATATCCCTGTTACATATACCATATTCCTAACAAAAGGGCAAGTGAATTGTCTTAAATTGCTTTTCTCTTTACGCCATTATAATGCTAAAAAGTCCCATTTATTTTATGGCTCATCTACAAACATCTGCTGGATCATATCTTTTATGATCAGGGGAGGCAAGGTGTTGTGAGTAGAGTGAAAGGGCGCGGGCTTGAATATTAGGGATGGAAGTGTATTGTTGAATTCTTGGAAAGATGCTGGATAAGTTGGAACAGATATGGGGGAGACAACAACAACAACAAAATGAGACATCCAAACGCACTGGACAGTCAATGTTTCAGAAGAAAGGACATTTGACGGTCAAACTAGACATTCAGGTTCCTGACTGGCTTGGTGAATTGGAGTGTGCATCCATGAAGTAAGTAGGAACCAGGTTATTAGTTGATTGGCAGATCATTTTCCAGGGATAATAAATAAATTGGGTCATTCACTCTACAAGTGTTTGTGGGACATTGCTGTGCTTTGCTGTGCTTTGAGACATCTAAACGACATGATAAGGCACTATATCAAATACAAGGATTAATATTATTTATTCAATGGCTGCCCAAACCCAACCATACAGCTCCTTGGGATGTCCTCCCGACGTGAAGGGCACTCTGTATATGTAATGTTGTTGTGGTTCTACATTACTCCTTTTTGGCCCTGTGCTCTTCAGGTGAACATCAATAGCTCCCATAAAATGATCTTGCCAATCAACTGATATCAATATACAGTATTACCAATGTAAGATTAACTGTTCTAATTCCCCCTTTCAGGTTTTCCCCCTCTTTTGAAAGTCCAGATTACATTTGCTGTTCTATGTTATATTTAGCATTTAGCAGATCAAGCTGAACCGGTTGGATTTGAGTAACAGTAGTATTGTTACATCTGTCTTGATGACAAAGCCCCAACCATAAGTAATAAACTATTTTTCAAGACTTTAGATGATCTTTCGAGCAAAGAGAAGAGCTCTTGGAAGAATGAAACTGAGACATAGGATTAGAAATGCAACTATGGGAGGAAAATACTCATAGAAGTTTTACATACTTTGCACGGGCTGTGGCAACAAAGCGTAACCCTAATGAGGACTGAGTGGGATACAGACCTGATTAGAGGATAGCCAAAATGAATTTTAAGAGAGGTAAGAGAACCATAAAAAGATCAATTTCAGATAGCAATGAAATGGTCCAGCAAATGTTTTACTGCTGGTTATATGGAAGGCAGAATGTGAAAGACCAATTTGGTGCTGGGATAAATAGGATAGTAATATTACAGCTATTGTGGAAATGTCTATGGTGTTAAAATAAATTCTTCCCACGAGTCTTTACAACTGAAGGCGGCAGACAAACTCCAGACTCAGTTATTTCAGTCCAGGAATTTATCACATATGTAGATATCAGTAGAGCATGTGTGAGGAAGAAGCTTAAAGAGTTAAATTAACACAAGACATCCGGCCCATATGGCACACATCTAAGAACTCGCAATGAAATCACAGAGGAAATAGGTGAAACTCTGGTTAATATTTTTAGAAATTCTATAAATACAGACAGTGTACCTGAGCCATTGGCTATACAATGCAAGAAGTCAGACACCAGCCTGAAAACAATACAACAGTTAGCATAACAATGGTAGTAAGGAAATTACTATCAAACAGGCTACTGTCAATGCACAGTCCCTCTTGGGGACGTCATCTTCAGACATGGGGCACACTTCCACATGTACGCGGATGACACCCAACTCTATTTCTCCACTTCACTTTGTGACCCCCAGTCCCTTGATATTCTGTCAGCCTGCCTGTCAGACATCAGGAGCTGGATGAGCGCGAACTTCCTGCAGCTGAATGTTGAAAAGACGAAAGCCATACTCTGGCTCTCATCAACGTCTCCAATCGCATGGCCCTCACCTCCTCCATCTTCCCTGCCTGCCCCTAAAACTCTCCGAACCCATGCGCAATCTAGGCATCAAGTTCGACCCCCAACTGTCCTTTCTCCCCCATATCCAGTCCCTCACCAGCACCACTTTCTTCCACCTGCGACTGATCACCTGTCTCCGGCAATATCTCGCCCCAAAAGCCAATGAAACCCTGGTCCATGCCCTTATCACCTCTCAGCTGGACTATTCCAATACTCTCCTCGCCGGTCTCCCCTCCACCACATTCCATAAAATCCAACTCATTAAAAATTCTACCTCCCGCATTCTCACTCACACCAAACTTCGCTCCCCCATTATCCCAGTCCTTGCCAGACTTCACTGGTTCCCTGGCCCAGAGAGGATCAATTTCAAGATCCTCACCCTTGTTTTCAAATCCCTCCACTCCTCTGCACCCTCCTACGTGTCCGACATCCTCTCTCCTCAAACCAGCACCCGTTGCCTTCGCTCCACCGGATCTGGCCTCCTCCATGTCCCCTGAATCCTCTACTCCACCCTCGGCAGCCGTGCCTTCAGCCACTACGTCCCGAGGCTCTGGAAGTCCCTTCCTCACTCCCTTTGCCTCTCCCTCTCTCTTCCCAATTTCAGGTCCCAGTTAAAGACCTTTTTCTTCGACCCTGACTTTGGTCATCTTTCCACCCCTACCCCTGATTCCGTCCCGGGATCCATTGTTGTGAAGCGTTCTGAGACGCCATCCAGCATGGAGGGCGCTATATAAATCAAAGTTATTGTAAAGTCTTCACTGATTTAGACCAAACTCGTCATGCCTCACCATATGCTGAATATACTGGACGGTAAAATAACCCACAGAGCTGATCAGAATTTGTTTGCTGATCAGAATTGGTCCATATGTGAATGATCCAAGTTTCATGGAACTGAATGTGGCCTCATAATTCAGATAGACAATAGCCTACTTTAGGAACAGGCATCCATGGCAAATGGTACAACAACAACTTCAATTTATATTTATATTAAATGGTCTTACTAGCCTATTACACTAGCAAGATCTTATAAGCATCCCATGATGTGAATAATTGATCTAACTGGAGAATTGTGGGTCAAGACAGTAGGAGAAATGTATGAGCTATTTTCTCTTTACACATAACTACCACAATGGTGCTTTGAATATGCAACCCAAACACCCTGCTTTTTTTCCGTTCACTTTTATAACTTGGTAGATCTTTCAAAACATGGAATGCACAGACTATTCTTATAATCCTTGCATTTTAATACATGCACTGGGGCATATTGCTAAAGTTTCATGCCAACCATTTTGGATGTATTAATAACTTATATCTGTTTCTCCCCCCTGAGAGGAGCTTAGACCATTTGCAAAATTCATGCGAGGACCCCAGCACACTTAACACACAAACACAAACAAGTACTGTATAACTCACATTTCATCCATGCATTTCAGACATAGATATACCCACACATCAAATGAATCAATAAAAACATGAATATTTATGCACCAAAGAGTTTCCACTCCTCAGGGACAAATTGGAGAATTGAGATCTGGCTCTTGGTCCAGAATGACTCAATTAGCCTGACAAATCAATATTGTATCCAGCATTATGGACAAACAAATATTGCAGTCAGCTCTGCAGTTAATGAATATGACAGCTACAAAAGCAACAACAACAACAACATATTTATATAGAGCCCCTTACACAGGATAGCATCTCAGAGCACTGAACATTGAAGTGGTTGGATACTTAGCAAAGGATAGCGGGAGAGGGAGGTAACCATAGGCAGGGTCAATGAGGGAATGCGTTAAGAAAGAATTGAAAGATAGATAAAGAGGGGAGGGTAATGGGATGTAGGAAAGGAGTTCCAGAGATAAAGATATTGTTAGATATTAATAAGCCTCAAATAAGTAAGGATATGTTTTTGTAGGAACATAGGAACAGGAGTAGGCCATTCAGCCCTTCAAACCTGTTCCACCATTTAATTCGATCATGGCTGACCTGTACTTCCAGTAATCCTTTCAATTCTAATTTCCCATTTTCTCCCCATATCCCTTTTTCTTCACAAAATTGTGGACAAATTAATAATACCTTTAGTAAAATTGCTAACTGAATACTGTATATATGTAATGAAATTAAAATGCATTTTAAGGACAAATACAGAGAGAGATAGTCAAATGTTTTATCACAGCAGCAATAACGATTTAAAATCCTTCCTGTTGCACACTCATTCTTTCATCATAGAATGTTTTTTATAATTTGCTTTAAATAAGAAAACGTAGAATGAGAAAAAGGCCCTCAGCCGATCAAGCCTGCTCCCTCCACAGTGCACATCAAACCTGCTCTGTCAGGGATTCCATCTCACCCACTCTAACTCCCGGGGGAATGTTCTGTACTAAACCCCAAATCAATCCAGCAACAAGACCACAATATTCTTTCATGCCCACATTTCCACTGCTGCAGTTTGGCTTCCATCCCTCTACGTCAACATTCCCTCGGCTCTAGCAGCGCATAAATTGGTTTCCGTAGAGTATCTCATAATATTTTCACATATATCACTTTGCATCAGAAATTATTGCCAACTTTTCTCTGTTAGTACAGCTTTATCGCACATATCATTTTACAACTTCAGCCTGTCTAAATGCCCTGTAGTTTTATTGTTCACCAATGTTATTCCTCTATCTTAACAAAGAAAAAGATGAAGGGAAAAGAACCAAATTGAACAGAACATAGGATTATCTGGCTTTGTTGTTCTGGGGGCAAGGATTGTTTTCCCCTACTTGGCCCCTATTAACCCTGCTAGCTAAAGCTTCAGTGGATAGGGTGATCCAAGGACAAGTAGCAGAAAGTTTGCTAGACAATATATGCAATGGATTTTAGCTGGTTAAACTCAAGCAGTACTGCAAAGCACACTCTGGGGTTTCCAAGCCTTGGCAACCTGTGCCTAATACTTCACAGATTAGATAAGTGTGTTCCTCTGTGTGTACTTCTTTCCAGACAAAGGAAAATTTCCATTCATACACACAGTGTTGTTGTGATATGGAATGCGCTGCCAAGTAAGGTGGAAGCGGCAAAGTAATTGTGGGTTTCTCAATGGAAGTAGACTGATACAGGAAACCTAAAGGCTTGAAGGGGTTTGGGATAGAGCATGGCAATGTGATTGATTAGACAGTTTGCCCTTAGAACCACTGCAGCCTTGATGGACCAAATGGCCTTCATCTGTGCTATAACACTCTATTCTCTTCAGCATGGTGAATTTTCTTGTGTTCCAGACATTTGGCTGACCCCCCAAATTACTTTGCCATATTAACTGAGACTTCTACAATTAACAGACAAATTAAGATTAACCTGGTCTTTTCACATTAATAATAATCCTTGCATTTGATACAGCGCTTTTCACATCTTATTGATGTCTCAAAGCGCTTCACAGAATATACTGTAAAGTGAATTGACTATAAATTTGTGGGTGAAACACAGCAGCCAATTGCCCACAGCAGTGTCCCACAAACAATCGTGGATTCAAATGACCAATTTATTATAGTTTTTATTTTTTGGACGGATTATTCTTAGGAGTGTGGAGTAAGAAAACTTTCCCAGGGTTTCTCCCTGACCTGTCTGGATTTGAACACAGGTTTCATGCTTGTAAGGCGAGTGCTCTAACCACTGAGCTACAGGAGCTCCACATTTTGCTGATATTTTAAAACAAAGGCATTTCCGAAGTAAGAAAAAGGATTACGAAAGATGGCTCTTTATTCACCACGACCACTGGTGACTTCAACATCAAGTACATCTCTGGCACCCAGCTCTGCCGAATGCCCACTGCGTGTGCAACGTCATTACAGACCGCATACGATCGTAAAACTACCCTAACTTCTGTTTCCTTCTGATGGTAATAATTCCTGGCCCTTAATGCTTTGAATTTTCCATAACACATGCTTCATTGACCTCTACATATGTTACAGATTCCCAGGCAGACTGCTGGATCTGGAATTTGTCCACATTGTTGTAAAGAATTCATTTAATACATTGCCATTTCCTGATTCCACCATAATATTTCTTACCAGTGTATGCTTTAAAGGATCTATATGGTGTTTGGCAATCTGGGTACATCTTGCATAGGTAAATATATCTACTTTGGCTCCTTGATGTGAGTAATGTTTTGTCGTTTTATTGCCCTCTGACTCCTTCTCATGTTCATTTCAATGACTGCATTTTACATTGTTCCTTGTCTTCAGTAGGTTTCAAAACCTTGCATCATTTCAATGATTTCTACTTAGTTTTCCTGTTACCTTTGATGTCTGTTCAGGCAGTGTGGTCTTGGTCTTGTTATTCCTCCTTTTTCTCATGGGGACATTTTGTATTTTTCATATTCTGTAACGCTTAACCCGTAACCCTTTGAGTGCCGTGGGTGAGCTTTCTCACCAATATTTCTAGAGATTGTGACATCTTTGGTTGCATCAGGGACTGAACTGATTTTTTTGTCAACTTTGGCTGCAGCGCCAGTATAATAATGCTAATAATAATCTTTGCATTTGATATAGCACTTTTCACATCTTCTAGATGTCTCAAAGCGCTTCACAGTATAAATGTTTGGAAAACTGTTTGGTCTCGCTTACCAGAAAGGTTGGCAGGTGTAGCAAGAAAGAGGAAGCTTTCTTCAATGGCTTAGTGGGTAGAAGTACTGCTCCTTACAGCAATAGATCATTCAGAGAAAAGTTTGCTGATAATAATAGTAATAATAATCCTTGCATTTGATATAGCACCTTATCACCTCTTCGAGGTTTCTCCAAGCGCTTCAAAGAATATACTGTAAAGTGAATTAACTGTATTTTGTGAGCGAAATACAGCAACCAATACACCCACAAACAGTCATGGATTGAAGTGACCAATTTATATTTATTGTGATGGTTTGAGTGCTACGATTCAATTCAGTGAACTTCAACTGAGGAATATAAATGTCAACCTGGGTTCTTGCTCTTGCCAGCAGATGTGGGTGTGTTGTGTATGTACAAAATTATGCTTAATTCTGATTCCATTTCCTTCTCAGGTGGGGCATCAGTACTCCAGGGTACTGCAACAACAACAACAACAACTTTGATTTATATAGCGCTATCCACGCCGGATGGCTGTGAATACCACAGTACAGTCAGCCTGGCTCATCATCAAGATTTGGAGAGTGGGTGGTGGGGGTGGGGGGGGGGGTGGAAAGGTCAATGGGTGGCGGGCAGGGATTCTTCCCACTCAACTCCTGTTAAGTCCAAGGCCCTAACAATTAGGATTGTTGTAGGTGGACAAGCCGCAAGAAATGTGTCAAATGGTGCTCTCTATGGCAAGCTCTGTGTTTTTAGCTGATTAAACTCCATCAGCTTTCCAACACTTACTGTATACAGCCCATACAACAGCAACACAATTACACTTTTATAGCCCCTTTCACATCAGGGGGTGTCCCAAGGCGCTGGACAGCCACTGTGTCAGACCCAAGCTGGGAACAGCAGGTGGGGGGGAGAGGGGGGAGGAATGTGAGGTATTAGGAGTTGCCGATGGGACCATCAAAGAGAAGAGGCTTGAGGTGCGTCTTGAAAGAGGCCAGGGAAGGGGCGAGGTGGAGGGGCTGTGGGTTGAAGTTCCAGAGGTTGGGGGCACAGTGGCTAAAGGCTCGCCCTCCAATGGTGGACAGATGGGTTGGGGGATGTGGAGCAGGCGAGAGCGTGCTCAGCGGAGGGGGTGGGCAGGGTGGTAAAGGGTTAGAAGGTCACAGATGTAGAGTGCGGTGAGGTTGGGGAGGGCGTTAAATGTGAGGACCAGGATCTTGAATTGGATCCTCTGGATGAGGGGAGCCAATGGAGTCATGCGAGGATGGGGGAGATAGGGTCACAGAGTTTGGAATGATAGAGGACATGAGCCGCAGAGTTCTAGATCATCTGCACGACAAGCAGGGCATTTGCATAGTCGAGCTGGGATACAATGAAGGCATGAATGAGGGTTTCAGCATCTTTGGGGTGAGGTAGTGGCAGAGTCGGGCAATATTGCGGAGATGAGAAAACGCAGAGCAAGTCATTGCATGGAAGTGGGAGAGGAAAGACAGTTGAGAGTCAAACAAGACACCTAGGTTCCTGATTGGCTTGGTGAGATCGAGTGAGCAACCATGGAGGTTGATGCTGCCAGAGCCTGATGCATGAAGGCACTGGCTTGAGCCAATCAAGAGGGCCTCTGTAGAAAGTCAGCTCTCATCCAGGAGTTGATGTCTGACAGTTAGGGTCCTAACCCTCGGCTCTTACCAACCTGTGCCTTAGAGTCCTCAGATTAAGGAAAGGATTCCCTTCTGCTAGAAATTTCACATTCCAGATACAGATACGTTTCCATGTGCAGGTGGCATACATGTGTGGAACTCTCAGTCTGGTTTAAATACTGTTAAGCTTGCTTATGGGTTTCTACATGTGTTGGACACCCGGCTGACTGAACAAAAATCCAACAACAATTACTGGTTAATGATCAGGAACTGGAATCCTGGACATAAGCCCATTCCTCATAAACCAATGACACAATGGAAATTGTAACTTACACTAACAATCATGCTAGCTGGTTTGAGATAACTCAGCACTGACTGATATTGAACTTCAGACCTTGCTGATGGTGTAAAGCTCAACAACAAAGTGCTTGCATTGGAGCCACATTGCCAAAGCCATATAATGCAGTGGAGATGTTACCGTTTAATGTTACCGTTTCATTAGAATGCTTCAAATTGATGGTGGTGGGGGTGAAATGTTCTTCGGTACAATTCTCAACAACGGCTAGAGCATATTTACAGATGGAAATACTTTGAACAGACCTGAATTCCCATGTAATTAACCAAATAATCTGACCTATTTCAAGGAGTACTGATCATGCATTTCGTAAGTAGAAGTTGAGCTAGCACTCCAAAATTGGGACATCTTTGGAGAGAAGACAACAACATAAACAAAATTACACTTGAAAGCCCTGCCACTGGTGGTAGGAATGGAGGAACAGAAGGAACCTGCCGAATGGAGGGAGCAGACAGGTTGATGGTAGGGGGTGGTGGGGGGGGGGGGGGGGGGGGTGGCAGCAGGTCAGAGAACGTTGAAAGTGAGAATTCAATCCTCTGAGGAATGGGGAGTCAGTGGAATCGGGTGAGGGTAGGGGTGATGGGGTCGTGGAACCTGGTGTGGGAGAGGACACAAGCTGCAGAGTTTTAGATGATCTGCAACTTGTGGAGGGAAGAGTTGGGGAGGCTGACAAGAAGAGTTGCCGTAGTCGAGCCTTGAAATTACAAATGCGTGTGTAAGGGTTTCAGCGGCCTGAGCAGTGAGGCAGTGACGTAGACGGGCAATGTTGCAGAGGTGGTGGAAGGCACTGCTTTTCATTGCATGGATATGGGGGAGAAAGGACAGTTCTATCTTGAACAAGACACCCAGGTTCCTGAATAGTTTGGTTAAGTGAAATGTGCAGCTACGGATGCTGATACTACCTGTGCCTGAGTCGCAGAGGCGCTGGCATGAGCCAATCAAAAGGGCCTCAGTCTTGCTGATGTTCAGCTGAAGAAAATTGTCTTTCATCCAGGACTTGATGTCTGACAGCCAGTAGTCCTAGAGTTGAGGGTAGAGGCAGAGAGATAGAGTTCGGTGTCATCCGCATACACATGGAAATTTACCCCATGTCTGCGGATGATGCCACCGAGGGGAGCATGTAGAGGTTGAAGAGGAGACGACCAAGGACAGAGGCTTGAGGAACAATGCACGAGATGGTGTGGGGGCTGGAAGAGAAACCGTTGGCAGAGATAAAGTGGAGATGATGTTAGGTAGGACCTGAACCAGTCAAGCACAGAACCTTGAAGGTTGAGATGAGAGGAGAGAGGTGGTGGAGGAGGATTGAGTGGTCCACGTTATCAAAGGCAATTAACAATTGTCATCATCTTCATTGTTGGGTTGGACTTGATGCTTCTGACAGCACAAGCTAAACTTATTTAGCTTTCATTGATAAAACAACAAATTACATTTATATAGCATCTTTCACAATGGGAGGATATCCCAAGCCAAACTTCTGCTCATGTCTCAGATTTCTGGACTGAAGAATTAACTTTTCTTTGGATGACCAGTGGACAAACTGAAGCCACTGTTCACATGGTCTCTGCAGATCAAAGTACCTGTTACCAATAAGTTTTCAATCAAACATCGAGCACACTCACCACTTAGTGGAACAATGTTTAAGTTGCTAGTCACTGTAGAGTAATGCTGTGAAGGTACAAATCACAGGAAAATACAACTTTATCCAATGTTGTAAATTAATTACACAGACAAGAAAGGAGTTTATAATATAATAATTATCCTTATTTTGAGACGCCTTGCCTGATGTGAAAGGAACTACTGTACATAAATGTCAATTGTATCTTATTGTATCACCTATAATGTTGAAATACCTCAAAAGTAATTGCATTAAAATTACTGTGTATTTTGTAGGTAAATGGGGTAGCCAATTGGCACACGATAATGTCTCACACATAGCCATGAATCAAATGCAAGGAGTATATTATTATTATGAAGTGAATGACCAATTGTTGTAAAATCTGGGTAAAAGTATTGTGCCAGCCTTGCTAAGTCGGTAGAATCGTTTCACGTTTGTGCTCAAGTCCCACATTAGGACTTTTAGTTGTGCCTGACCCTCCAATTGAATCTTACACTACTGCACTACACTGTTCAGATGTGACATTACACTGAGACCCTCTCTCCATCTCCAAGTGGATGTTGAAGATCCTTTGACACTATTTGAAAAGAAAAGGGGAGTTTCTCCTGGTGTGTTGGCCAACAATTCCCGGGATAAAATGAGTCATGCACTTAATGATTACTGCTGGGACATTGATGTGCACAACTGATTACTGAATTCACCCACAAACTCCACTACACTTTAACAGCAAATCCTGAGAAGTGCTTTGAAACAGCTGCCAGATTGTGAAAGATGCTACACCAATGCAAGGATTATGTTTTTATATTTTAATGTTCATGGTTTGTGATCCTAGTTCTTTTAGAAGTTACAGGATAAGTTCCTCTAATTGTTGTCAGTTTAAATACTGATCTTTCCTTAAAAGGAGTGATCAAATAAAGGATATGTTGCTTGTCTCCCTGCAAAAGGTCTTGTCCTAATCTGGCAGCCATTTTGATTTAGACAGTCATGTTTGTATCAGTTTGAGCAGCTCCCAGTATAATAATTGTAATAATATTTTGCTCCTGTAGCTCAGTGGTTAGAGCATTTGCCTTACAAGCATGAGCACTGTGTTTGAATCCAGGCAGGTCAGGGCGAAATCTTGGGCAAGTTTCCTTACTCCACACGCGTTATAATAATCCCTCCAAAAAAAGCACAATGATAAAATTGGTCATTTCAATCCACGACTGTTTGTGGGACACTGCTGTGTGCAATTGGCTGCCACATTTCACCCACAAATATACAGTCAATTCACTTTACAGTGTATTCTGTGAAGCGCTTTGAGACGGCGATAAGATGTGAAAAATGCTATATCAAAATGCAAGGATTGTTATATTGTTATTATTATTTGATATAGTGCCTTATCACACCTTTCAGAGGTCCCAGAGCACTTCAAAGAATATACTGCAAAGACCAAATGCAGACAGCAGTGTCCCACAAATAGCAGTGTGGGACACTGTCACAGTTTTCACATCGTATAGTAAGTGATCATGTCACTTTACAGCTGGAGTATAACCACACATTGATTGAATGGTGCTCATTCTCAGTGACAAGCAGGTCTGTGCACTGATCACCAATACTGGATAATCTTTAATTTATTTATCACATGTTTCTGGTAGGAAAATATGCCACACTGACCCGTTGGCTCTCTCCGCTCAATGGACTCTGGCTTGCTCCACGACCCCCACCCTTCTCCTCCCACCATCGATGGTTGGGACTTCAACTTTTCTGCCCACACTCTTTGGAACTCCTTCCCATGATCCCTTCACCTCATCCCTTACTTCCTCCAAAATCTTCCTCTATAACTGCATTTTTGGTCACCCTGCTACCCCTATCCTATCTGCCCTCCACGCCTCCTGATCCCAACCCCAGGCTGAGGTCAAATCCTTGACTATCCAGTGCCTTTGGATGTAGTTGAAACATGAAAGGCACTATACAATTTGTTTTTTTATGAAAACACATTATAAACATGCAACAAAACGACGCCTGGTCTTTTGCGATCAATTTACGAATGAGTCCAATGGTTTCTAGTTTGTTTTTACTTATAGGCAAACTTACAAGGTGGCTTTACAATGCTGCCATTAATTATCACAGTTTAATATCTAGGGCATCAACTCCAAACAAGCATCCGTTGTTCTCCTTTACTATGCAGAGGTCTGTACTATTTTACTGTTAGCAATTGATGAGTGCCAGGGCACATCCTCACCAGCAAAAGGGAAGTCTGAGCGCGATGAACATGTGGAACAAATCATCTCAGCACTCAGGAGGCTAAGACTGTGCTTTCACATTTTTTCCTTCAAGTATCATTTTAGAGGATGCGAAGGGACTCACATTGTAACACCCTTTGCCTTTACAAAGCAGGAAAGAATGTGAGGTCAGCTTCACATTGTGGCTATGTGTTTGTTGGCAAAAGTACTGGGAGATTGCTTTTTGAAGAATTGTTAGCGAGTTCCATGGCACTAGCAGTGCACAGTTCAGAACCACAAGGTTTGCTTCACCTTGCGTTTATGAGGTAAACCAACACTAAGAAAGAATGAACTTACATTTTTCCAACACTTTATTTTGAATGGACACAAAATGTCTTATAGCAATTACAGGTGTCAATTTGGCTCAGTTGGTCATACTCTCGCCTCTAAGTCAAAAGGTTTAGTGCTCAAACCAGGATTTTGAGATCATAGTGTAGGCTGACAATCAAATGCGGTGCTGGGAAGTGTTGAATTGTTGGAAGTGCTGTCCTTTGAATGAAATTTTAAAGCAAGGTTCCATCTACCTTTTCAGGTGGTTCCAAAAAAAAATTCTATGACATTATTTGAAAAGACAAGAGAGTTTCTTCTGGTGTACTGGCCAACAATGCTCTACATAAAAAGAAAACTGGTCACTTACTTAATGGCTGTTTGTAAGATATTGGCTACTGTGTTGTCTACAAATATACAGTCGCTATACTTAATAGGAAAATTTGGTGAAGTACTTTGGGACACTTTAAGCTCCATCTAAAATAAGGAATGTAAAAATATTATGTGCTGAGCCATATTCTCTTTGAATTGTAAACATCTGCCATTTGAGGGCCCAGATTTCAACATCAAATTGCAACTTGCATTTCCAGAAGGTTACAATGATACGATGACAGAGGGATAGATGAATATAATAGAATTACTATATAATTTACAATTATATTATGTCTTTTATGTAGGGAAGATGTCTCAAAGCCCCTGTCACTGCTTGGAAGCCAAAGTGATTGGGGAAGAGAAAGATGACTGAAAGCATGGTCAAAGAGATAGGTCTTGAAATGGATCTTGAATGAGGGCAGTGAGGGAGCAAGTCAGAAGGACACTGGGGTGGATTTCCAGAGAACCTAGTTGGAATGGTTGAAGGCCCAGTCGCTAACAGTGGGGAGTACATGAAGCAGATCGCTATCACCTGAGTGATGGAATAAGATCCTTCAACTTATTTGATCTTGTCCTTCCAAAATATCCATCTGTAGTCCTCCTATTGGAGTGTCAAGCTGTTTCCTAAATATGTCTGGGGAACTTCCTGGTAGCCTGTTCCATATGACAATCACTTTGCATAAAGAAATATTCCTGCAATGGCTGATGAGCTGTTGTGCCTTGCAGGAAAGACCTTGTAAAGTCTTTGTAAGGCCTTTGTAGGGTCTGTCCACATTATTTGAGGTTGTGATAGAATAGTCCTTCAGTTTCCTTTCTGTATAGTCTCATCACCTAGGCTTTTAGTTCAGAGAGCAGGATCAAACATAAAGCCCAAGCTTTGTTTTCCTGTTTATTTTTAGTTTGGTTTTTTGTAGTTAGGATGGTGCGCCTCCATAATTAACTTGAAAGATGTTTCCTAAACAGTTGTTTTCCTCACAGCCACCACCCACCTTGAGATGATTTCCTTCTCAGAGATCCTGATAATTTTAGCTTTAGTATTTCATTAACTTCTAAGCAAATATGCCTGACTGAGAGTTGGGTTTTGTCTAAATAGGAGTTTGGAAAATGCAACCTATAATGCAGTCAGAAAGTGGCACCCGACTGCTGTGAGCTCAGAGCTGGAATGTATCCTTTGCAGTCCACCTACCCAATGTTCTACCCACCCACGCTTTGCTCAGCCAGCTTGGGCCTTCTACATGTCCCTCAACCTCTCTGCTCCACCATCAGTGGCCATGCCTTCAGCCACTATGTTGCAAACTTCTGGAAATCCCTGCTTCAGTCTTATCCACACTTTACCCAAGTACTCTGAGGTGTTACCCTATGTGGAGGGTGCTATATAAGTGCAAGTTGTTGTTTTTGTTGTATCTTCTGATTGCCCAGGTTTGCTGTCAATTTCTGCCATTATTCAGTGCTCAGAGATGCTACACTACATGAAGGGTGCAGTATAAATATACAATATGATCTTCTGATGTTAGTTTACTTTTATGCAGCTAATGTTTTTTGTTGATTTTATGCAAATGGTAGTCAACATCTGTGGAATATCTGAGATGTTTTACATCCAGTGAAGGACTGCTTTGCTCCAGCTGGAAGTGTTTTGGATCATGATGGAAACCATTGTGTAGGAGAAGAGATAGATGTTGGGTTATGAAAAGGTGAATATATGAAACTATTCTCAGACCGACACTTCTGACTGAACCAGCACATCTGGCCACCAGGCTGGATATTTTACAAAGTGCTGTGTGTCAGAAGTTGGCCATCAGAAACCAGTTGAGAGTGGCCAACAGTGAAGCTTTATGAGGAGTTGGTTGCAGTAGTGACAGCTGAGAGGTTTGATATGGTCAAGGCATGTGTGCTGAAAAGGATCACACTTTTGCTCGGCCAATCAGTGTCTGACACGTGGGAAACCATCACCATGCTTAATAGAATCCAAGCCAGACTGAATGTTCTATATATACCACCTATACCTGGGACATCCGTCTGACGTGAAAGGAACTGTATAAGTGTAATTTTATTGTTGTACACATGGCAATCCACATGTCTGGAGTGGAGTGGACACTCTCTTCCCAGTAGGATCCACCTTGCTTACCTAATTAAGCATAAATTTACAAGACTTCCCAGGTAGCAAGCCCATATGGGCCCCACGTGGGCTTGCTACTTGGGTTAAGGCTTGGAAACCACAGAGTGTGCATTGTGGGCACTGTTGGACTTCAACCAACATAGCTTACCAATTGAAAGAATCATATGAAGGCCAAAGCTGAGATGGAAGAGTGATAAACAGACAATTGTGGAATCTGGTAGAGAGCAATGAACAATGCGGAATTCCAATAGGATCTTGTAGGTTATGAAACATTGGTTCAGTTAATTAAATATGAATATATTTGTCTGTTTTATCAGTTTTTGAATTCAATTTTGTATTGTACAACTTTCAGTATTAATATTTTGCACTGTTTTTTGAATAATGGACTAAACCTATGCATACATTTTATCTGAATAATGAGATACACTGGACCAACCACATCTTGCAAGACTACAAGAGTTGCTCAGCTGAAGAGTGCCCACCTGAACTCATCCCTCCAAACCACCAACTCTCTTGTCTTCTCATTATAGCATCAAAATGTTTCTTGAAAGAGTCCAGTGATCTAGCTCCAACTCCCTTCCTAGTAATTCATTCCAGCTGTTGACCACCCTCAGTGTAAAGAAATACTTCCTGGTATCCTTCCTAAACCCATCCATCATATTTCTGTGTCTGGCTCTGTCACACTTCTTGATTATGGGAACTGAATTAATTTGTTTCCAGTGTATTGAAACCTCCCCAGTGTTCACTGACTCATTCCAATAACTGTCAGCGCTTCACAAATCTCATGCTTTATCACTTTAAAAATTCTAGTGTACAGTCTTTAGGATTTATCGGTTTTCAACCCTTTGATTCTATCTAGAATTTTGATCTCTTTAATACCAGAGTCTTAGACCTCACGTAACAAGTCAATTTTGCGGTATCAACTTCTGCAACTTCCTGTGACACGACTGCCCACCTACTCTCTCCACTCGACAAACACCAATCTGCTTCAAGTACCTTGTCCATTCCACCCTGCCCTCAATGGGTGAACAATCAACCATTCCCGCTCCTGCTCTCTGGAACATCCTCCGAACCTCAAGGACATGTGGTGGATGTTGTTGTATACTTTGGTTTGGCAATCTGTATTAATTCCCCCTCCCCAAATTGTTAAGCACTTGCTTTTTGTTGAAAAACTTCTTTGTAAAAATTTTCATACCATGGCTTTTCCTAGTAATTCAAAACTCCTAACCTAACTTACATGTAAGGAATCTTCTGCACCCTTCCTAGCTCTTCTTGGATAATGTGACCTTTTGTGAGCTGCATTCCCACTTCCATCTTCCCAGTTTACCCATGTTTCTGGGATTCCTCCAACATTAAATGTTACCGCCAGTATGTCTAGTTTTGTGTTGAATGTTTCTGGCATTTATTTAAACACATCTAATTTTAACCTCCCTATTTAGCTTGATCTTACTAGCTGGGCCTTTCATTGATCTTTTTGCTAGGGGCTGAGCTGGTGTTGGCGTTCAGTCCAGGGACTTGGATGATACCCATTATAACAGGGAAATCACATTATAGGTTGACATCATCAAATGTTGCTTCACTCAATGCTAACAGGAAGTCAACCTCTGGCCTCCCTAATTTAAGAAAGTTACATTATAACAATTCAGAAACAACTCAGGTCTCCACCAATACTTTTATATGCACACATTATGATTGATATACATGATATATATTTCATGTTATAACTACCAGAAAGAACAACATTGATCAGAAATCAAACTATCATTTGACTCAAACCAATATGACTTGCCCATAATACATTCACCCCCTTTTCCAGTCACTGTCAAGTCAAGATTATTTTTTCTCTCTCTGTAAATGTCTCAGCTTCACTGTGTTAGATGGCAATCTATTCCTTAAGTATAACCAGTTATTCCTTAGGCTATGTTTAGCTCAAAGTTCCCTTGACTTATAATCATACCCACACCATTAACACAATGATTAGATTACGTGTCTTTGTGGTGAAGATAGGAGGGAAGCAAAACTGAATTTGTGGCTGAGGTTACTGTGCCTTACAGACTGGCTAGGTACTTTCTTGAAAGAATGCCAGCAATGTGTGGAATAGGTAGTCTGGAAATTTTAGAATGCTATGATACAGAACACATTTAATGTTCTGCCCAGAGCTATGAAACAACGGTTCATAAATATCCTTAAAGGTAAAAATAAATTATTATCTTTGCATTTGGTATAGCACCTTACTTTCACCCACAAAACATGAAGTTAATCCACTTTACAGTATATTCTGTTAAATACTTTAAGATGTCTCAATGATGTGATAAGGTGCCTGTTAAATGCAACATTTATTATTACCATGACATTAAGACATGTCAAAGTGCTTCATGAAATATACTGTAAACTGTGTATGTTGTGGACGAACGCGGCAGCGGGTGAGCACAGCCATGTCCCACACATAGCCATGGAGTGAGTGACCAATTTTATTTGGGGGATTGTTGACCAGAAAACCAGGAGAAATTCTCTTCTCTTTTCAAATAGTACCATGGGATCTTTAACTTCCACCTGAACATCTAAATGATGGAACCTCCCTCCCCCACCCACTACTGTGACAGCTTAGACAATGTGATTCCAAGTCCAAAAGACTTGAATACACAATTTTCTGACTCAGATTGACACGCAAGTTAGTTTCAACTCCTCCAATTGGCAACAATGGGTTCTCAAGGCTGAAGTGGGGCTTGAAAGACTCTCATGCGAACTGATAAGTTCACTGTACCTCATTTTAGTCATATTCACCTAAAAGCCCTCTTCTCTGTTTCCTTCTCTTTCCTCTGCTTCGTGCCCCCTATCAGCGCTATGATTTTAAGACTGATTGTATCATTTTACTGTAATCCTTGTATTTGATATATAGTGTCTTATTAAGTCATTGAGATGCCTCAAAGTGCTTCATTGGATAGACTGGAAGGTGTTATTGGCATTAAGTCTTGGTTCAAAATTTCCTTCAGTTAACAAAACTGAAACCACCTTGTCATTGTCCTCTTACCTCTTACTCTGACTCTATCAACCTTTCCGACTGTTCACTCCCACTAACTAAGCCAGTGAATAACCTTGACATTCTTGTGGCTTGATAAAAAAAATTGCTAAATAATTTTATTTTTGTCCATAACATTGCCCACTTCTGCCCTATCCATCCTTATAGTACCACTTCTATAGCTGAAACACTCACCCATGCTTTCATCACCTTATCCTCCAATACTGTCGATGGCCTCCTTCACACCACCCATCACATGCTCCAACTTATCCAGCTACAGTGTATAGCTTTCCCACATTGGTCCCTTCTTACCTTCTCTTACAGACATATTTTCCTGTCAAGGTTCTCCATTCTTCTTTCTATTCTGCTGCTTGTTCCTCACTCCTTCTATCCCATCATTGGTGGTTGAACCTTTACCTACAATATCTCTGCCCTCTGAAATTATCTTCCACAGCCTTCTCCATATGCTCCTTCTCTCCTTGCCTTCAAACCTCTCTTGAGAAATGTTCTTCTCTCTGGTCAACACCTTTCAATTATCCTTCATCTCCTTGGTGCCCCCTAACATCTCTGTGAAGTGCTTTAAGTTGGTCATCCAACATGCTGTATAAGCATATGTTGTTGTAAATTAGTCATTGATCATGGTTGGTTTTGGGACCTCACGGGAATCAATGGCTACCACATTTGCTGACCAAAAATATTTCTATAGTTGTCAGTAATTACCGGTGAAGCATTTTGAGATGTCTCGATATGAACAATTCTTTCTTTAGTTCTGTCACATCCCACTATTCATCGAGGGAATTATGAATCACTACAGCCTTTCCGGTGATCAATCACCCAGCAGAAGTTCCAACTATTTCTGGCATCTTTAAGTTATCCGGAGCAAAGAAGGTATCTCAGCTACAAAACCTTGCCCCTACCTTCCCTCCCACACAAATGCATACATATAAGGAAACACTAATAGTACTGAAGTGACCAAAATGTACAGAGAGTGAAGCCTTAACAAGGCTAATTGTATGAATAGTTATGATGTGGTGAAATATGCTTACTGGAAATTTCCCACTGAAGCTACTGTGAGTTCAAAGGTTTCTGTTCTTTCCCTGAACCTAGTCCAGTTACTTGAGTTGGCGATTTGCACCCACTCATTACAGAATATGACATAGAGTGAAAATCATTTGGGTTTTTAAATACAGTGGAAGTTCAGGAAATTCAAAACTCAGTGGGGAAAAAAGGAAACAATGAATTGATAGTGGACTCTGAGTGCTTCGTTCCTCAGCTTTCATAACTGAGCTCTATAGTGCACCGGAGGGAAGCCATCCTGGAGGTGAAGGTGACTGCTTTAGTTGCTTTAGAGATTTGATATGAAGAAAGTCTCAGTCACTGCCGCTCTCTTCACAGTAAAGCACGACCAAAGAGATCAGAGCCTCTCACTAAAACATCCAAGTATAGACCAGCAAAATAGCACCAGACACACCACTTGTGTTTTTTTGTGAACTGATGCTAAAAATAAAGTCAAGGTCAAAGCTTCTTTGATCCTTTCAATCACTGCTATTGTGAAATAATCCACCCCTGTACAGAATCAGCCTGCCTATTTCACGAGATCTCTCCCCATTGTGTTTATTCTGGAATTAATCACTCTACTTGGCAGATTCACTCTGCCTCTCTAATACAACGTTTCTCAAAGCTGAATTTGTCCTTAATAACCTAAATGCTAGTTCATATCAGATACCTTTTGGGATTAAGATAAGTGTGTTCACTAGGTTGATGACTGGTACTATACCATTAACTCCCTGCAAATGTTCTGATGAGCAACACGTGAAATATATGAGAGCCACAAACAAACCACAGATTTATTACCCAACAAACTAAGTCCCAACAGTACCGTTAACCTCTAGTCTGATGGCTGGGTTCAGTAGGCTAGGGTGAGTTTTATTACAGAAAAATAGAATCCCGTACATTAGTGGTTAGAACACTTTCCTTGCAAGTGAGAGTTCCAGGGCTTGATTCCCAGTTGGGCCGAAACATTGAGCATGTTTCCTTGCTCCACAAGCCACTGTTCACTGAGAAGTCAGCAGAAATCCAAGTTGTTGGTCATTGGTTTTTCCAGGTATAATAATCCCCTTAAAAAATGTAATACTGTAATAGTAATTTGGACACTCAATCCATGACTGTTTGTGGGACACCGCTGTGCGCAATTTGCTGCTGTGTTTCACGCACAAAATATATAGTTGATTAACTTTACAGTATATTCCCTGAAGGGTTTTGAGAGGTCTCAAAGATGTGATAAGGCACTATAACAAATGTAAGGATTATTGTTATTTATCTGAAAGAAACCATGGCATGCAATATTTGTTTTCACTAATTCATAAGATCGGTCTGGATAAAGAAGGCTCTTCGGCCCATCCAATTTTGTCACTCCAGAACTCAAACTCTACTGTACTCAAACTGCTTTTTAAATGAAACACAAAATACTGCAGATGCTGGAAATCTGACACAAAAACAGATGTCATTGAGAACACTCAGCAGGTCAGGCAGTTCTGACTGACAATGTGTCAGACCCGTAACGTTGACCCACTTTCCTTTCTCCATAGATGCTGCCTAACCTGCTGTGTGTTCCCAGCGGCTTCTGATTGCTTTTTAAATAGGTCTAGTGCCCTGGCCTTTATTACCCTTCCTTTGTTACCCTTCCTGGCAATCAGCCAATGATTATAGTAAAGGAAAATGTCCTTGTATCTGTCATGAATTTCTTTTTGCAACTCTAACCTAGGTCCTTTTGCTCTTGTTGCATCCTAAAGTACAGTAAACACCTGATAACTTGGCATTCCAATGGAAAAGGGCTCAGTGACACGTTATCCAGAGTGCAAGTTAGGCATGTGTATAAATACATAAATAAATGCAGTCTGGATATTGACAGCACAATGACTTAAGTGGTAGTGACATGTAAAAACAAGGTCATGTTATTAGGAGTTTACTGTATTTATTTGGGTTTACTTCTTCAATTCAATTAAAAATGTTAAAACGAGCAGCAGTCTTCTCTCATTTTTACTTTCATAGCCCAGGCTGACAGAAACTTCTTGTTGTAGAATAATAGTAAGGATTATTATCATTGGTTGATCAATATTTACGCATATTCAATTCTCCCTTTATGAGCGTTTACGTATGGTTTACATAACGTATAATGGACCCAAAGCAAACAAAGCGGACTTTGCTGTGTAATGTGGTAAAATTACAACAACAATATTAACAAGGGATACATTATAGAATAGATACTCGTGCAGTGTAAACTCCAACCGGACTGAATGGGCTGACTGGCCTGTTTCTGAGCAGTCCCTTCTATAAAACTATAAAATAATACAGGTAAGTATATATGGTTTTGCGGTTTATTTATCTATCACCTATAGTTATAATAATATAATATAATAATTCTTACATTTATATAGCACTTTCCATGTCTTATCGACATCTCAAAGCGCTTCACAGAATACGTCCCAAGTTTGGGACCAGAGCAGGGGGGAAGGGAGAAGACAAGAGGGAAGAAATGGGAGAGAAGAAGCAGGGACCAGAGCAGGGTGGGAGGGGTTGTGGTTGGCGGAAGGAAAGTAGGAAAATTGACTGTATATTTGTGGGAGAAACACTGCAGCCAAATTGTGCACAACAGTGTCCCACAAACAGTTGTGGAAGTGGGGCCAGGGGAGAAAGGGGATAAGGGGATCTTTAACACCGGCTTAACACCCATTCGTATAGTTCACCTTCACTTTGTTATCATTTGGGCTTGCATATGTAAATAATCCTTGCATTTAGTTTTGCACCTTATCACACCATTGAGACATCTCAAAGCGTTTCATAGGCTAAGTAATTGACTGTATTTTGCAAGCAGAACACAGCAGTACCTAACTGTACAGCACCTTGGAACATCCTCTCGAAGTGAAAGGCGCTATATAAATGTAAGGATTGATTGATTGATTGATTGATTGAGTCGAATCAGTCGTGGATTTTTCGGATGGAATATTATCCCTCGAAGGCAATCCTCCAATCGACTAGCAACCTGCTTCCTACTTTAAAGGTAAACGGGAATGTGGAGTAAGAATACCTGCCTCAGGTTTCACCCTGCCTGAGAATCGAACCCTGGATCTGGCACACCATGGCAACTTCGTGTTCATCACACCAGTGCCGTGGGATCTTGAACATCCTCTGGGACAGGCATGCAGAAACTCATTTTAACATCTCAGAGAAGGGTAATGGCAATGCACGGCTGCAATTAGTACTGCACTTGATATGACCTCAAGTCCTGGTTTGTGGGGCTCAAATCACAATCTCCTGATTCAGAAGCAAGAAAGCTACCAATGGAGATAAGTTGAAAGAAAATTGTAAAAGTGTCTACTGTTTTCCCCCTCACTTTGAATTGATTTCCAAAGTTTGTTCTGATTGCTAACGTGAAGGATTCCTCCCCTGGCAACACTCTTGTACCTGGGAGCACGACAGCTTCTCTGAAGCAGCTCCACTGTGTCCTGGACTAATGTAATGGTACAACATGCCTTAACGGTCAAAAATAAGGCCTGAAATATCAACCTATATTACAGGGGAAGAAAAGCAACCTGGCATCCTTGTTATATTAACTGATTTAGATTGATGTATATTGTGGGAAATTGCCTTTTAGCTGCATTCCTTTAAGAAACCTATAAAACACAACCATACCTTTTATTTTAATAAATGCACAAATCAGGCAGCTGACATTTGCAGGCCAAATTAACAATTCCATACGACTGCAAACTTATGTGGTGGTGAAGCAAAATGTCACATAAGTTTTTCCTCACCTTCTACTAATAAGCTATCAGAAATTTCTGATGCTTTTGTTAGGTGACTGTGTGAACCCCATAGGTTGATTAATGGAACAGACTGTAGGATATAACGATGCAAGGCCACTTTATTAGATCCCTGGAGTACACTGCAGTTTGCGTCAAAGTAACAGGCATTTTTTTTATTGGGAACTCAATGTCACTGAAATGTCAGTGAAAATTTATTTGTAGACAAATATTTCTCTCGTTCATTTGCACAACTATACCCAGCCGTGGGACAATAGGAGCTACTCTCCCCTGGAATATTTCTGCTGCCTTTCAGTGGTTAAATAGTGAACCTTTTAAATCTTTCGGTCACAGTACTCTACAGTATGTCTTGTGGGTTACTTGAAATTACGTATAATAATATGGCACGGAAACAGCACATTCAGCCCAATTAGTTTGTGCTGGTGTTTTTACACCACCCGAGCCCACACCTCTCCTATTCTCCTCTCCTAAACAATACCAGTCCTGATGCTCTCTGAGACGCCGTCTGGCGTGGAGGGCCCTATATAAATCAAAGTTGTTGTTGTTGTTGTTTATCGCTCTGGCCTTCTATGCAGACCTGCTGATATTATATATCATGTTCAGCACTGCTTTGGTTGAAGGCTTGAAGTGTCCATGTGGTTTCAAAAATAGGAATGTTTTTCATGGGATAAACAATGAGACTATTTACACTGATCGTCCAGTCAGCAGCAGGACTGAATAAACCCAAAATTGTCATCAGAAGAAATAATAGTTTGGAAGGAATTAGAAACACTTACACAGAGAACTGTTGAAGACAGGATTATCTCAGCATCTCAAGCGGATTAACTACAACAAAAACATGTATTTATATACCGCCCTTCATGCAGGGCAGCATCTCAAAGTGCTTAACAGCAGCAGAACCTGAGGCTGAGTCAGGGGAGAGAGGAGATGACTGTAAGCACGGTCGAAGAAGATATTCGGGCATGATCTGAATAAAGGGAAACAGGGGGCAAAGCAGAAGGACTGAGGGAGAGAATTTCAAAGTTGGGAAGGAAAAAAATAATATTAATAATAGTGAATCAAAGTGCTTCGCAAGACATAATGCATTACATTATGCGTTTTGTTGGCAAACTTGTCAATCAATTTGTACACAGCAATATCACACAAACAACCATGAAGTGAAATAATATTAAATGGAATGGAAAAAGCAGCAGCATTGACAGGATGGAATGAATGGTCTTCTGGACTGTAAACTTTTTATTGCAATCCTGGGGTGTGTTTCAGTGTACCATCATTTCAAATTGGGCACTGGGCTCCTTAACTCTGTGGCTTCTCACCAGCTAGCTCCCCAAAATTTATCACTAGCATGCACTGTATTTTTAAACATGTGTTTTGGATTTACAAACATTGTTAAAGTTAATAATAATTGCTTGATTTTTTTCCAAATAGGAGTCCTGCTAGTGAGGCTCACTTTTTAATCATGTTCCTTTGCAGGAGTTTGCACTGCAATGAAACTTTCTTTCATAGAGGTTCAGCTATAAAGTAAGAAAGCTTTGACCCAAAGAAGCCCTTTTAAGACTCTGTTAATATCATAGCCACCAGTCTAGAACAAGAACACAAGCTAGCAGCATACAGTAAATAAAATACAATCACCCCACTTTACAGTATAATAATATTAGTAATAACAGCACTCCGCTCCCTCCGCTCAGCAGGCCCCGGCCTAGTCTATGCCCCTCTCCTGTTTATCCGCACTATCGGCAGTCGGGTATTCAGCCTCTCTGCGCCTACCCACAGTGTATCTTCGACTGCACATCCAGCCCCTTTGTACCTCTACCCTCCATACATTGCACCCCTCCTGATTCCAGCCACCTCCTCAGGTCCAAATGCTTGACTATCAAGCGTCTTGTGATGTCCTCCCGACATGAAAGGCACTAAATCAAATGTAATTTGTTGTTGTTCGGTTAGGGAAACAGAGGGGTGTGGAATTAGGAAACTTGGCTAAGGTTTTGCTCCTCCCTGGAATCAAACCCAAGTAATCTCTCTTACGAGGCATGTGCTCTAAGCAGGCCTCCAGTATATTCTGCGAAGCACTTTGAGACAATAACAACAACTAAATTACACTTGTATATCGCCTTTCACATCAGGAGGACATCCTAAGGCGCTGGACAGTCATTGTTTCTGACCCAAGCTGGGATCGGGGATGGGAGGATGGAGGGAAAGGGTGGGGATTTGGGGTGACCAATGAGACCATTGAAGAGTGTCTTGAGGCGGGACTTGAAGGAGGCTAAGGAGGGGGCGAGGTGGAGGAACTGCGGGATGAAGTTCCAGAGGGTGGGGGCAGAGTGGCTGAATGCTCGCCAGCCAATAATGGTGTGAGTGAGTCAGGTGGGCAGGGGGACGTGGAGCAGGCAGGAGCCTGCTCAGCAGGGGGACGGCAGGTTGGTAGGGGGCTAGGAGGTCGCAGAGGTAGGGTGGGGCGAGGCCGTGGAGGACTTCGAATGTGAGGACCAGGATCTTGAATTGAATCCTCTGGATGATGGGAAGCCAGGCAAGGATGGGGGGGTCACAAAGCTTGGTGCGGTAGAGGACACGGGCTGCAGAGTTCTGGATCATATGCAACCTGTGGAGGGAGAGGTTGTGTAGGCCAACGAGCAGGGTATTGCATAGTCAGGCTGATGTAATGAAGGCATGAATGAGGGTTTCAGCAGCTGTGGGGGCAAGGTAATGGCAGGGTCGGGCAATATTGTGGATGAGGAAAGGCAGAGCAAGTCATTGGTTAGATGTGGGGGAAGAAAGACCATTGAGGGTCAAACAAGACACCTGGGTTCCTGACTAGCTTGGTGAGGTCAAGTGAGCAACCATGGAGGGAAAGATTCCTTTTGTTTTACAGAGGAGAGCAGAGAGGGCTGGGGGAGAGATAGGGTCGAAGGTATGTGGTGAGGGATGGGAGGGAGGTGGATCCTGGGGAGAGGTTGTGGAGGAAGGATAGAGAGGAGGGTAGGTCATTTAGCGAGGACCAGAGTGGTAGGAGGTCGGACAACTCAAGGGTGGCAGAGAGGGAGTGTGGAGAGATAGTTTTCAATGGGATTAGGAGGAGGGTGGACAGAGAGGGTGGAGAAAAGGGAGAAGAGGTTGGCCCCCAGGAAAGGGGACCAATAAACTGTGGCGGGAGTGAGTGATGGGACAGTCAGGGTGAGTGCTGTCAGCGGTGTCTGCCATGGTGTGCACAAAAGGAATGTGTAGAGTGGAGCAGAGGGAGGCTGTTGGACCATCCAGAAGGGATAGGAGTCGGGGCAGAGGGAGAGGAGGGTTGATCGGGAGTAGTGGAGGGTTGGGTGCAGGGCGGGGCATATTGGGGAAGCAGCTCAGGTCGATTGCGGCTGCCAGAACGCACGCACTGGGACTTGAGAGCAGGTGGAGGGGGTCAGTGAGGCATGGTTGCATGGTTAGCCCGCTGGGCTGGTGTGGGTGGTGGTGAGGCTGATCTCTCATAGTAGTTAGTAGGTCCATACCAATTTTAAGTGCAGACACAACCCACAAAGGGTCTGCTAAACAGGTGCCTTAATGGTATGTACCTATTAACATCATAAGAAGAGTCTCTGGGAGCTATCACAGTCATATCAAAAGTAAAACCGGGTTGGAGAGGGGGAAATCTCCAGCAGAAGTGATTCAATCGGCTCATAAGTTTAAAGAACCGATTCTCAGTCAGCATTTCCAGAGCATTGATAAAACATTTTTAAAAATATTTTGGAGGAGTCCCTCATCTCAGTGCTTAGAGCACTAACCTTGCAAGCAAGAGACCTGGGTTTGATTCCCGGCAGGCCAAAGCCTTGGCCAAGTTTGCTTGGTCTACTCGCCTGATAATATTCCCTCAAGAAAAAAATAAAATTGGTCACTTCAACCCATGACTGTTTGTGGGATACTGACTGTCCAACGCCTTGGGACGTCCTCCTGATGAGAAAGGCGCTATACAAATGTAATTTTGTTGTTGTTGTGCACAATTGCTTGCCGCATTTTGCCCGCAAATATACAGTCAATTGACTTAACTGTATATTCTGTGAGGCGCTTTGAGACACCTAGAAAATGTGAAAAGTGCTATATCAAATGCAAGGAGAATTACTTTTTATTATTACCATTAGTTTCGCTTCACACCAGCCACCTCCTATATAGAGAGATAGAGAAACAGAGAGACTCTCGGCCCTTGCTTGCCTGAGACTGGAATTTGGCATGTAAACAGGAAGATTTGAGCTGGTTTCAACGTGAAACTGTGTTGAATCTAGTGCAAACTGCAACCTAATTGACATAAACAGAGTCTGGGAGTGGATGGCATGGCATAGAGCTCAAAACGATGGTGGCTCTTATTTTATGATCCTTATTACAACCCTGGACTTAAGTCCAGTCAAAATAGTAGAAATAATAGTCATTACAGCACAGCCTGTCGACCACCCCATCATCAGGTTATTCCACATTCAGCCTTGAGGTTTTTATATTCACCCTGAGCAAGTCAAACTCTCTAACAGCTGAAAGTACCTGCTTGCCCGCAAAGGGAAACACCATCCTTCCAACCATCAACTCGGTGAAGTGAACTTCCCCAAAACAGTTTTTTTTAAAAAGTATTAGTTCCTACAAGAACAACAACTTGCATTCATACAGCGCCCTTCAAGGGTGTGGTGGGGGGTAGGGGGAGTCACATCTCGGAATACTTAACAGTGGCAGAGCCTGATGCCAAAAAAGGGGGAGGGAGGAGGTCACTGATGGCACAGTCGAAGAGGAAGGTTCTTCAGTCTGAAAGATGGGAAGGAGAGAGCAAGGCAAGAGTTGCAAAAGCTTTAGGGCATAGTGGCTGAAAATCCTACTACAGTTTACACAGGAAGCTCAGATGACTTTATGATTTCCGTCTGACTTCTTTGATTCCTGCAACATTCAAACAATCATCTGCTCCAACAAAACAAAAGAAAACGACCTTCCAACGTCGCACAAATATGGGCAAGCAAGGCTAGTGTGTTTGAACTGCATTTCCACAACCCAGAAGAAATAACCATGGCCAAACTCAAATGGCTTCACCCTGTACATTAGCTGAACATCTTGTCTTTATAGCATACAGATGTTTGCACCAATTCAGCTAAATGCACACACACACACACACACACACACACACACACACACATACATACATACACACATACACACACACATACATACATACATACACACACACATACATACATACATAACAATGTCAACTCAATAAATGTCATTCACAAAGATGGGCCATATCAGAGGGATTAACTCCCCACCACCTCGAGGAAGAAGGCGCTTCTGGCCCAGAAAGGCTGTTTTTTTTTGGTAACTTCAGCCTCAATCCTCAATCCAGCCTCCACCGCGTTAGCGTAACATTAATACAAAGTGCAATCGGTGCTGACCAAATGGATTAGAAAATGCTTCGTGCGACAGGCCTCTTGCTCCATCTCCACGTTCCATCGCGTCTCGAAAACTGTGCATTGTTTCAATATAACACACACGCAGAAGTTGCTGGGAAACCTCAGCGGGTCAGGCAGCATCCATGGAGAGAGGAAAGCCAGTCAACGTGTGGGGTCCAGAACCCTGCTCTGACAAAGGGCGGTGGACCCCAAACGCGGACTCGCTTTCCTCTCTCCATGGATGCTGCCTGACCCGCTGAGGTTTCCCAGCAACTTCTGCGTGTGTTTGAGACTCCCAGCGCCCGTAGTACTTTGTGTTTGCCGTTGTTTTGATGTGTATTTAGACGCGGTGCTGTTTCTAAACGACACACAGTGTTTGGGTGTTGTTGTTTTGGCTTCGCTTAATCTCTCGGGTCGCTGTGTTGTGTGGCCACAGATGTTTGCGCAAAGTATCCGACAACGATTGTAATGTACATTGTTAACATTCAATAGCGAATAGGTGACCGCAGTGACTCGAGCATCACCGCTTCTCCCGTCTGTCTGATGTGTCATCCAACACAACAAGCTTCACTCCTCTTCATACCTTCATAACTCAATGTCGCCTTTCGTTTAGATCCTCCCCCCCCTCCTCCCCCCTCCCCTCCCCTCTCCCCCTACACCCCCCTCCTCCCCCCCCCCTCCTCCCCCCTCCCCTCCCCTCTCCCCCTACACCCCCCTCCTCCCCCCCCCTCCTCCCCCCTCCCCTCCCCTCTCCCCCTACACCCCCCTCCTCCCCCCCCCCTCCTCCCCTCCCCTCTCCCCCTCCCCCTACACCCCCCTCCTCCCCCCCCCTCCTCCCCCCTCCTCCCCCCCCCTCCTCCCCCCTCCCCTCCCCTCTCCCCCTCCCCCTACACCCCCCTCCTCCCCCCCCTCCCCTCCCCTCCTCTCCCCCTCCCCCTACACCCCCCTCCTCCCCTCTCCCCTCCTACCCCCCCTCTCCCCTCCTGCCCCCTCTCCCGTCCTACACCCCCCTACCCCCCCTACACCCCCCTCCCCTCCTACCCCCCCTCCCCTCCTACCCCCCCCCCCCTCCCCTCCTACCCCCTCTCCCCTCCTACCCCCCCTCCCCTCCTACCCCCCCTCCCCTCCTACCCCCCCTCCCCTCCTACCCCCCCCTCTCCCCTCCTACCCCCCCCTCTCCCCTCCTACCCCCCCCTCTCCCCTCCTACCCCCCCCTCTCCCCTCCTACCCCCCCCTCTCCCCTCCTACCCCCCCCTCTCCCCCTCCTACCTTTTTATTAATATTTTTTATCAATAATCTCTTGTTCTTCGTTGTTCCCGTCGCTCTGCTGTCTCCCCCACACCGTTCCCCCCCCTCTCCCCTCGCTCTCTGGATTACACATGGTCAGACACCACACTCGGACACGAGTTGAGGTGTTCATTAGGGTCAATTTAGTTCCACCGACACTGACTGATACACTTCACACTGACATTCCCCGCTAACCTTGTCAGCGCGGGCTGCACGTCCCGGACACACACAGGTCTGGGCATCAGAGGTTAGAGCATTAGCTTCCAAATTGACTTTGAAACTTTCTTTTGATCGGATCCACATCGATTAATGTCGCTAGCCCCGAATACACTGAGGAAACACAGTGTGTGTGTGTGTGTGTAGCTGTATGTAGTGTGTGTGTATCTGTTTATGTGTGTGTGTGTATGTATCTATGTGTGTGTATGTATGTATCTATGTGTGTGTGTGTATGTATGTATCTGTGTGTATGTGTGTGTATATATATATCTATGTGTGTGTATATATGTATCTGTGTGTGTATGTGTGTGTGTGTATCTGTGTGTGTGTGCGATCGTTTATTTATTTTAAAAATCATCAAAACAGCGTCTTTAACCCATCTCGGGAGTTGTTTCTGGTGGATGCCATTTCTGACCGAGGTCCCATAATAATAATAATATAATAATCCTCATCATCATAACAGATCTCACAATGTTTGTTGTACATCAGCTTGTGTGTGTGTGTGTGTGTGGCGAGGGGTGGGGGGGTATGTTTTGTTGTGTATATATTTGTATTTGTGGGGTTACTCAGGCCTATTTATTTTGTCACTGTGTGCCAACTGTGTGAGAGAGAGTTTTTTGTGTATAGTGTTACCTGTGGTGTTATCTCTCTATTTGTTTCCTCGCTGTGTGTGTGTGCGTGTGTGATTTGACTCTGTGTACAGTGTTATTGCTGTTGTTGTCTGCCCTATTAGTTTTCTCGCTCCATGTCAGGGTTGTATGTGTGTGTGTACATTGTTATTTGTGGTTGTGTATGTTATGTGTGTGTGTGTTATGTGTGTGTACATTGTTATTTGTGGTTGTGTGTTATGTGTGTGTATGTTGTGTATGTATGTACCTTGTTACTTGTGTTTGTGTATTTGTGTGTGTGTGTACATTGTTATTTGTGGTTGTGTGTGTGTTGTGTGTGTGTGTGTGTACAGTGTTGTGTGTGTGTATGTGTGTGTGTGTACATTGTTATTTGTGATTGTGTGTTGTGTGTGTGCGTACATTGTTATTTGTGTTTGTGTGTATTGTGTATTGTGTGTTGTGTGTGTATTGTGTGTTGTGTGTGTGTACACATTGTTATTTTGTGGTGTTTTCTGCTTATTTGTTTTCGTTACGAACGCATCTACAGGGAACCGCCTGAAAAGGGCATCTGTCATCCTGAAAACAGGGGCGGAGGCAGACACTCACTGTGTGTGTGTGTGTGTGTGTGTCTATAAATACAGCCTCTCAGCTCGGGAGGGGCACAGGCTGAAATCCAGGCTTCATTCAGGATCTCAGCGCCACAGAGCTGCTCTACACCAAACAACTGACTGCACTGAGAGAGAGAGTGTGTGTGTGTGTGTGTGTGTGAGAGAGAGTCAATCAACACTAACAGAAACCTTCACCAAGACTATTCCCCGCCAGCCCCAGCCCGGTGGTTAATTGCCATCAGCAATAACACTGAGATATATACAGAGTTTCTGTTGTTTTAATTCCCCCAATCCTGCTGTCCCTGGCGTGCCCTGACCCTGAGTGAGTGAGTGAGTGAGTGTGAGAGAGTGCTGGCCATGTCCCCCCCAGCCTCCTGCCTGCTGCTCACTGCTGCCCTGATCCTCAGCGCTCACACGGCTGACAGCGGCAGGTCCAAAGTCAACTCCATCAAATCGGTGGCCAGCGGTCAGCAAATGTCAGATCAGCTCCCGGCCAGCAACAGATCCACAGCCACCGTCCAGCAGGGCATCGTCAACAAGAAGCCCCCCCTCCCCAGCCCCGGGCAGGTGAGTCGCCGCCTAACCCGACAAACACGGCACAGTCGCGTCCAGTTGGGACTTCATGCCGGGAATGGATGGGAGTGAGCGGGTTGAGTTGGGATTTTTATTCCGTCAATGTGGGAATGATGTAGACGCGTTCATTGCCGTTAATGCGCGTATTTAAAGTTGCGTTTAGAACGCTGTTGAGTTGGGACTTCATGTCGGGAATGGATGGGAAGAGGTGTGGAGTTGGGACTGTGTGATGGGAATGTATAGTAACGATGCCGGGAGGTTATGTCTGTGTGTGTGTGTGTGTGTCTGTGTGTGGGGGTGGCTGTGTCTGTGTGTGTGTGTGTGTGTGTGTCTGTGTGTGTGTGGGGGTGGCTGTGTGTGTGTGTGTGTGTCTGTGTGTGTGTGGGGGTGGCTGTGTGTGTGTGTGTGTGTCTGTGTGTGTGGGGGGGTGGCTGTGTCTGTGTGTGTCTGTGTGTGTGTCTGTGTGTGTGTGTGGGGGTGTCTGTGTGTGTGTGTGTGTGTCTGTGTGTGTGTGTGTGTGTGTGTGTGTGTGTGTGTGTCTGTGTGTGTGTGTGTGTGTGTCTGTGTGTCTGTGTGTGTGTGTGTCTGTGTGTGTGTGTGTGTGGGGGGGGGTGGCTGTGATTTCACAGCAATGT
This sequence comes from Hydrolagus colliei, assembly GCA_035084275.1. NCBI lineage: Eukaryota > Metazoa > Chordata > Chondrichthyes > Chimaeriformes > Chimaeridae > Hydrolagus > Hydrolagus colliei. The sequence continues at coordinate 91,951,101 of CM068742.1, forward strand.
GTGTTGTTGGCCGGCCTGCAGTCACCAGTGTAGTGACTGAGGTCCAGGTGACGGCAGCCTGTGCGCGGTGTGTGGACATGGACTGAAGGATTGAGTAGCGCCCGGTGCCACGTTATTTGCTCCTCGCTGGGGTAAGACACGGGCTCGGGAAGCTCCCCCCCCCCCCCCCCCCCTCTCTCTCTCTCTCTCTCTCTCTCGTCTCAGTCCAATGAGTTTCATGTGAAGTTTCCTCCCGTCCAGAGCTGAGTCAGTGAGTCCCGGGTTCCTGTTGTGGTTGGCAGCAGCTCAATAAGTCGCAGGTTGATCTGTACAATAATATGTTTCTCTGTCCTCTCCGAGAACCCTAACGGTGGGCTTCGGGAGACCGCGGGGACACGCATTCCCGAGGCAAATGGACGCTAAACGTTTATGGAAAACCGGGGGCTTGCGGTGGGAAGCGTGGACGCATTAACGCTCTATCCGGATTCACATTGATCGCGGTTCTCTGTTAGATGCACGGCGATGTTAGTGTTCAACCTTGACCGAAGCTCACCATTACCTTAACATAATGGAGAATCCGACTCTCTGTCTCTCTCTCACTCTCTCTGGCTCTCTCCAGAGAAAAACTGTTACCGCTTCATGTGCGTTCAGCGCAGCGCATCGTTAAGCGAGGCTTTGCGAGGTGACTGGGCGGTTAGTGTAAGCGAGCTGAAGGTTTGGTAACAATAATAATAATAATAATACTACAAGCTTGAGATTGAATTACAGACCGAATCTCTCTCTCTCTGTAACCATTTGTATATTGAAGGTTTCAGTTCATTGAGAGTAAGGATCAGATCAGTGTTTGCATTGGAGCTCACAAACTGTTTGCGTTATTAAATGGTAATACTGTACTATTACATGACATGTGAGGCCGGACATTCCGCCTCCTCTTAGCCTGTTATACCGTCTCCACGATGAGATGTGAGGGTAGTAGACCCTGGTTAAATCAGGGCTTGATTCTGGACCGTTTTCCTTCCAAGTTGTTACAAATAACTGGCTTCTAAATCAACCCAAGTTCTAAGTGATCTGATCATTTCACACCGAATAGAAGCCAACTTTTTCCCAACGAATTATACAGTCGATTTATTTGGTAGCGCGGTGTATCCTGTGAAGCGCTTTTGGTTGTCTCAGCATATGGTAAGGCATTCATTACATCAAATGCAATGAGTATTATTGTTTTAAACCTCAGTGGCGTTTCGTGCCCCGTGGTGTTATCGTTACCCGTTGCGACAAACCGGTTCTGGGGGCAGAGGGTCAGTGGCTGTGGGGGAAGAGTTAGCTGTCGGCCACAGGAGTAAACACATGTGAGCAGCAAAATCAGCCTCGCTGATCACAGTGACATCTGCTTGGGGAGCACAGGGCAGCAGGTACTGTACAGGTACCGCCAGGTATGACTTAATACATCCATTCGCTACTTGGTAAGCAGTCACACATCCTACACCAATACACGGCGTGAACGCGAACATAGATTTGCGGCTAGATTGCATCTGCGGAGAGAGAGAGAGAGAGGGTGTCGTTCTCCAATGTGTTTCAATACAAGACAGACAATTCTTCCAACCCCCGACACAAGTGGAAGACGTGAAGACGATAGGGATCCAGAATTAAACCAAATGTAGCTCATGTGATTAGCAGGACGAATGGACACACAAAACAAGGGGAATGGCAAAGGGGGGAAAGAACCTGAGGGGAGATGAGGAGACATTGTTTTCAGTGGAGGATTGTTCGGATCTGGAAAGCACTGCCTGAAAGGTGGGATCACCTTCAACAGTAACTCTCCAAAGGGGGATTGGATATTTACTTGAAAAGGAAACAATTTCGAGGCTGTGGGGGAAAGAGTGTACTGTCTCTCTAACAGTAGCTCAGGCACCACAGGCCGAATGGCCTCCTTCTGTGATTCCAAAATCATTACCACGCAAATACAGTAGCTGTGTGTTTGGCCAAAGGTCAATTCTCTACCTGGTCTGCTTTGTGTTTCTTGAATGCTGTTTTACGAATTAAAGCAAAATGTAATCCTTTAACTGTGAGAGAAACTCAGTTCTGCAAACAGACCAGTTACATTCCACTTACAGTGGAGTGGATATTTTAGTGTTTGCAAAAAAAGAAAACCTTGTTTGGCTGCAACCAACACGGTGGACAGTGGATCAAAACTAGTGCCACATCTGAGTTGTTAACAACAACAACAAATTAAATTTATAGAGCGCCTTTCACGTTGTGAGGACGTCCCAAGGTCGGGACCCCAGCAAGGGGGTGGGGGCAGGGTAGTGGGGAGGGGAGGGGGAGAGAGTTGGGAGGGGAGGGAGAGAGTTGGGAGGGCAGCAGAAGGCACGGTCGAAGAGGAGGATCTTGAGACTGGCCTTGAAGGAGGCGAGGGAGGGAGTGAGGCGAAGGGACTGTGGGATCGAATTAGGGACAAGGGGACATTCCCACGATCTAAAGAGGAGAAATATTGCACATGTTGGGGAAGGAAAGTGCAGAAGATCCCCATGTTATGCCACTCGTACAGTAAAAATGGACAAGCGATGTTTGTTTTCGATGTGAATCACTCTGATGTTGGCGTCACACATTCACAACACTGGCCGGAAACTCATCAGGCTGTGTTCTTGGTGAGGTGCATCATTGCCCCTTGAAGAGCATGCCCAGAAAGTATCTCCTATGCTCATAAATCAGTTGTTTTCGACTCTGGAGCGCGACAAAGCCTTGAAATAATTAATAGCCTTGTCTGTATCCCAGGTTTTGACCAGTTCCTGTTCCAACAAAAAAAACTTACACTAGAAGTTTCTGTGGAGTCCCACAGCATAGTGGTTAGCAGGCTTGTGTCACAAGCGAGAGGACCAGGATTCGATTCCTAGGCAGGTTCAAATCTTAGGCAAGTTTCTCTACTCCACACACCTCTGTTTACCTCGCAGTACATGGGAAACAGGTTGTTAATCAATTAACAGATACTTTTCAGGGATAATATTCCCTAAAAAAAGATCCATTCCTATTTGTGGGACACTGCTGTGTGCAATTCATTGGCCGGTTTTGGCCACAAAATATACAGTAAATGCACTTTAGAATATATTCAGTGAAATGCTTTCAGAAATCTCAATGACATGATGAGCCATTATATCGAAAGCAAGGACTATTATTATTTAACCATTGTATCAAATACAGCAAGTCTTTTATTAACTACCTCATTGGTCCTTACTCACATTTAAATGCAACTCCATTTGGTAAAAATAAAGCAAAGTAATTTCTTCGTATTGCGTGGGTGCAGTAGTCATATTCACCCTTAAGCTGTGACTGACATATATTTTGAGCAACAATAGTTCTTTAGAATAGTAATTGGTAGTCTATAAACGAAGGCATGTTTTTCTGGCTATTTAATGTTCCAGCATAATAATCCTGTATCTAGGGAGGAGTGACGGGTATTACTGACAGGCACCTCAGACTGAACTTTCCTCAGACACCTCTTGCTACGTTGCTAACACAAGTAAAACTTTGTTTTGACAACGTTTGAACACTCTTATAAGTGATTGAAATCTTTACACCAGTACATGGGTAACCCCCCAATTCACTTTGGAAAATCGCATGAGAAACAATGAGAACTGAGAACCATCAGTAAGAAGTTTGGGCCAAGGGTCAAAGTGACAGTTAGTACCTTAATGCAACATTGGTAAAGCTGTGCTTCTTGGTAATAAGAAAAAATACAATGAGGAACATTGTAGTTTAAATAGACTTCATTTGAGTATCAAAAACAATCCAATAAGACTGGACTATAGGAAGAGTTACTGGAACATGGGAAGAGAGAATAAAATCTGTGCATGTAGGAAGACATGAGATAATTAGAGGTACTAGAGAGCCTGAGAGAGAAAAATGAGAAATAGAAACAAGTTGACAGGCGAGTCCGAGCAGACACAAAGTGAAATGATATTAATGGGGGCAAGTTTGAACGTCTAAAAAGCTTATAGTTTCAAAGATGTACTGTTAGACCTATGGTGGATGTGGGGGCGAAGGATTCTTATCTGTTTTTTCTCTATTGGAATAAGAAGGCACCGTCGTGTCTGTCTGGGTACGACTTCCGTTTCCAAACATTATGTCTCCCCCTCCTCTCTCTCTCTCTCTCCCACACACCCACCATGTGTGATACAATCACAAACAGACAAAGTGAGAGATTGGGATCAGTCCGCCCACTCCTGGGTGCTGAAGCCTGGTTTGGTTTTCCTATTTCCCCTGTATCTGTGACAGGAATGAGCCCGTGCCAGATAGGATACCATGCTGGTGGGTTCATGATGCAGCCTACTTTGATTTCCAAATGTTGTTTTCCTTTAAATCTATTTAAAGATGAATTTTGCTGGGTGCAGAATGAACTGCAGATAAACTTGATTAAATAATCCAGGATTACCGTGAGCCAAGTCACTCCCCAAATCTTCCACATGAAATCAAATTCCTGACCCCAACAATACCATTTATGTATGTTTTGAGTATCATTTTGTTCTAATTATCTTCCTACACCAGTACGTTAATAGTTGACAGGCCAGCAAATGAAGGCCAAATCCACAAACATTTGCAATCTCTGGCAAAGGATCTAATTTCTGCAATAAACCCTTTGCTGATGAGAAACGAATAGGCATGTGCACAGATTGTTCTTTTTTCAGAGTTTTCAAAATTATTACGAACAATAATATTCCTTGACTTGTCCTTGCCATCGCTACAGTATATTAAAATTACCTTAGGTGTCAACCTAGCTCTGTTGTTATTCCTCTTGCCTCTAAGATCATGATAATAATCCTTGCATTTAATACAACACCTTATGATGGTGTTGTGACATCGCAAAATGCTCCAGAATATACTGTAAAGCGAATTGACTGTATTTTTATGGGTGAAAAGTGGGTTGTGAGTTCAGAAGGTTGTAGGCTCAAGTTTCATGTCAGGACTTTGGGTGCATAATCCTAGGGTAGCATTCTAGCATCTGGCTGGGGAAGTCATGCATTGTCAGAGTTGCAGTTGTCAGATGAGATGTTGAATTGAAAGTCTGTGACATTTTGCTTTGCGACTTTAGAACAGTGTGATAAAACACTATATCAAAAGCTATTAGAATTATTATGATATATTTGCCTAATAGGGAATTGTGTAATGACTATCAATTTCTAGAGAACTATTTTGCTGACATGCACTTATCATTGTCCAATAAACAGCCATGAAATGAATAATTAATTCATCTGGCGGATGGTTTCCCAGGAATCCTCTTTTCAGACAATGCAATGGGATCTGTTATGTGCAAACTGAACAGACAGTTTAACATCTCATTCAATGGCTAGCACTTAGAACCATATAGTTATAATAACCAGAGAAATATATGCTCAGAAGAAGTCTATTTGGTTCATTTTGTCAGTACCAGGTCCTTTAAGAGCAATTCTTTCAGTCCCATTTACCTACCCTTTCCATATGCCCAGATAGTTTACTCTTTTTAAGGGATCTATCTGGTTCCCTTTTGAAAGCCAATATGGATTCTGCCTCAACCACCGTTTCCTGACAGTACATTCCATTTCCTAAGTGCTGTGTAGCATAGATATGAGGAACATTCGGTCTGGTTCGGATACTCTTAAGTATGATGATGAGTTTCACAATGTGTCAGGCACCCGATTGAACAAAGCAACATTGTGCAGATCAAAGAGAATACTGTACATTGCTTGTAACTGCTATTTTCAACATCAGTTTAAAACTATTACTTCACCATCGCGCTGAACTGTGTTGTAATACTATGTTGACAATCAAAGGATTGCATTATTGTACTTGCACAAATGGTCTCAAACGTCATGAAGGATTGCAATATAATTATATTTCACAGCAAATCACCTATTCCATTTACTTTATATGGAGAATAATTAATCCATGGGAGTGGTTAGTAAATAACTATCTAATAGAGAAATTCCAATATGATTCTCAACTAGTAAACAAACAGCTAATGTATGGTACAGTATCTCCTGGAATCAAAGACACGCAGATTCATACAGTTCAACAACAACAAAATTACACTTATAGAATGTGTTTCACCTCGCGAGAATGTCCCAAGGCACTGAACAGTCAGGGTTCGGGACCTGAGCAAGCGGGCAGGACAGGGTAGGGGTGAGGAGAAGGCAGGGAGAGAGGTGGGAGGGTGGCTGAAGGCACGGTCAAAGACGAGGGTCTTGAGACTGGCCTTGAAGGAGGCAAGAGAGGAAGCGAGACAAAGGGACTGTGGGATGGAGTTCCAGAGTTCCAGCTTCAGGGCAGAGAGGCTTAAATCCCAGCCACCGATAGTAGGGAGCACCCCACTGAATGGAGGGGGCGGGCAGGTTGATAGAGAGTCAGCAGGTCGGAGAGATAGGAAGGGGTAAGGCCATGAAGGGCTTTGAAAGTGAGGATGCGGATCTTGAATTTGATCCTCTAGGGGATGGGGAACAAATGGAGCCAGGCGAGGGTGGGAGTGATGTGGTCGCAGAGCTTAGTGCAGGAGAGGACACGAGCTGCAGAGTTCTGGATGATCTGCAGCTTGTGAAGGGAAGAGACGGGAAGGCCGACGAGAAGGGAGTTTCCATAGTCGAGCCTTGATGTGATGAATAATGGACAGGTTCAGTGATTGTCTGCTAGTGTTTTTCTAGACGAGCCTCTTACTCTCCTCTTGCTCCCATCTCCTCTATTATTTGTTAAATAATCATTTATCCAATTCACTATCAAACAAATGTATGGAGTCTGCTTCAACTATCTATCACTTGTGGCACAGAATTCCACATTCCAACCACTAACCGTAGGAAGACATTTTCCCTTGCTTCAGTGAATACAGGCTGTTAAAGCAGCCACCTTTATTCAGCAACTCATCTGCCTTCAACACCACTCTTGAAATGTCTGGACTGATGTTCCATGATAAATTGCCTCCATTCAGCAACCACCTGTCTAACAGTGGCCACTGTATTTTAGTCCTGTCGGTGTTCTGACACCCTTTTCAGCAGTCAGACCCTGCTCAGTGTGGCATTGGTGGGAAATAGAAATCTAGCAGGAGTCTACACGTAGGCCTTTGGAAATTTTGGGCCCGTAACAACAGCAACAATTTGCATTTGTAATAGATTTATTACTCTATTGAAGCTAGTTTGATTGCTGCGTTAGTATGTGCACTGCATTTTTCTATACACACATAATGTACACAGAACATTGTACACACACCAACAAACCCTTACTCAGAGGCCACCCTTACGTAAAGGCCACTTCAGTCCAGTCCCCCTGGGTGGTTGCTAAAAACAGCTTTTACTTTATCTTAAATGTGTTCCCTCTGGTAACCAGTGTAAATAATCCATTAACATTTCCCCTAGATCTGTGATCACACATTACAGAGAGGGCAGTTGTAATAATATAAATACTGCTTTGATTTTCTGTAATTTTTTTCTGTGAATAGATTTTTCTGTGGATAGTTTTGTGGGTGTAATGGTTCTGTCCTTGAATGGTTCAGATCCTATCTCTCATACCATCTCCACCTCACCTCCATGACTTCGCCTCTAGCCCCAGCACTGTTTTGTGCAATATTCCTCCAGGCTCTGTGCTTGGAGCCCTGAACTTCCTCTTCAATATCTATATACTCTCTCTTGGTGACATCATCCTAATGGGGTCAACTGGGGTCAACTGTATGCGGATGACACCCAATTCTATCTCTCTGACTCCACTGCTGTCCTTACAAAATGTCTGTCAGACCCCAAGTCCTGGATGAGAGCTAAGTTTCTACAGTTGAACATCAATAACAACAACAACTTCAATTTATATAGCACCCTCCATGCTGGACGGCATCTCAGAGCGCTTCAAAGTGCATCCCCTACAAGACCTAGGTCCTGCTGGCTCCTCTCAGTGCCTCCACCCTCAGGCACTGACAGCATCACCATCCATGGATGCACACTCCACCTCACCAAGCCAGGTTGGAACCTTAGTGTCTTGTTTGACCCTTAATTGTCCGTTCTACCCCACATCCGTGCAGTGACCCGCTCTGCCTTCCCCACTTCCATAACATTGCAGGCTGCTGAGACCCCTATACATGCATTCATAACATCCATGCTCGACTATGCAAACTCCCTGTTTGTCAGCCCCCCAACTCCTCCCTCCAAAGGCTGTAGATCATTCAGAACTCTGCAGCCCATACCCTCGCCTTGCCCCGCCCTATCTATCCGATCTACTTTCCCTCTATAAGCCCACCTGGACCCTCCGTTCAGCAGGACTTGGTTTGCTCCAAGCCCCCCACCCGAACCGCCCCACCATCGGAGGCCGGGCCTTCAGTTTCTCCGCTCCCACCCTATGGAATTCCATCCCCCAATCCCTCCACCTTGTTTTCTCCCTTTCCTCTTTCAAGTCCGGTTTGAAGACTTTTCTTTTCGACCGTGCCTTCTGTTCCCCCCCTAATTTTTCGACCTCCCACACGTTTTTTACCCCCTCCCGAACAGTCGCCTCCCAGCTCGGGTCACATGCCTCCTGTGCAGTGCCTTGGGACATCCTCCCGACGTGAAAGGCGCTCTATAAGTCTAATTTGTTGTTGTTGTTGTTCTCCCGCACCTCAATCCCACCTGATTCCAATGGGTTCCCATCACACAGAGGATACAGTTGAAGATTCTGATCCTCATTTTCAAAGCCCTCCATGGCCTTGCTTTCCCCTACCTCTGCAACCTCCTGATCTACCAACCTCCTCGCTCCCTCCACTCAGCAGGCTCTGGTCTGTTTCACATCCCCTGCTTCGCCCACCCCTCCATTGGCTGGCTGGCCTTCAGTCACTCTACCCCCACCCTCTGGAACTCCATCCCGCAATACCTCGGCCTTGTCCCTTCCAAAAACTCCTTCAAAACCCACCTCAAGACCCTCTTCTTCAACCGTGCCTTCGGTCACCTTCCTTCCCCCCCTGCCCTCCATCCTCCGTGATCTCAATTAACCCCCAACTTGGGTCTGAAACACTGAATGTCCTTGCCTCGGAATGTCCTCCTGATGTGAAAGGTGCTATGCAAATATAATTTGGATGTTGTTTATTGTCACTGACAAAGTGTGTGCTTCAATCAATGAATATTGTCAGTTTCAGAAGTTCTCTCAACTACTTAACTCTCATAATCTGACAGAATTGGTTTTAGTTTTGTAGGATGGGCTGCGGTCAATGTCAGTCAAGTAATAAAAAATACTATCAATACTATCCAACCCTAGAGATAAGGAAAATGCATCTGGCTGAATACCAATATCTAGCTTTTTAAATTTCATTCATTAGAATCATAGAAATTTGTAGTTTAGAAGGAGGCTATTTGATACATTGTGCTTGTGCAATTTCTCTTAGCTGTTTAAAATTTTTGATATCAAAAAGCAACAGTGTCTAACTTTCAAGGTTAAGCTATAAATCCTATTGTGGGAAGAGATCTAGCTTTTGATATATCATTACGGGAGCAATACCTTTATCAGTCAATTACTACCCACCATCCACTTCTGATTGTACTACAGTTATGTTAGTTATCTTCAAAATGGTTTTTCGTCTCACACCCAGTGGCAAAGTCGCAAAGCCTGGGATGTTTACTGTGAAATGAGGGGACATTGTGTGAGGGGGAATGACACTGCGACTGAGATAAGAAGAGGATATCTGTGTGAAAATGATTTCAGACAAAGCTAGCTTTCACAGCAACTGAATAACGTGAGGGAATTCAGTGAGAAGAGACCATCTTACAACCAAGAGTGCACAAAAACCTGATACTCAGCCCTCCGGGGCATCTGCATTGGGTAATTTTTACACAGCCCCTTCAATCTGAAGTGTTATGTTTGTCTCAAATGATGCTGCTACCTTTTTTTCATCCCCCTTATGTCCTGTTTTCCCCTCTTCTGCAGATTCAGCCCTGCAGCAATGATAAAGAGTGTGGGACCAGAAGGTACTGCCAGCATTCTCATCACCAAAGCTTTCCTACCTGCCTGTCCTGCCGTAGAAGGAAGAAACGCTGCCACCGAGATGCAATGTGCTGCCCAGGAAACCACTGCAGTAATGGTACACCTGCTTTATTTACAAACACATCACCACATACGCTTTATTTACAAGCACGTCACTGGGACATGGACATTTATTTCCCTGTGGCTGGACTGGATCGCAGACTCTCTCCCTGGAGGGTTGGCATTCTGCTTACCCAGGGGCACGCTGGTGAGAGCCAAAACCTGGGGACCTCAGAGTGTGTCTCGGGGAACTGGTGCAGTTCGTATAATATAATAATCCTTGCATTTGATTTAGGGCTTTATGTTATTGAGACATCTCAAAACACATTACAGATTACACTGGTGGAGTCTTGTAGCTCATTGGATAGAGCACTCGCCTTGCAAGCGAGAGACCTGGGTTCAATTCCAGGCAGGGCAAAACCTTGGGTCAGTTTCCTTACTCCATACGTCTAATAGTAATCCGTCAAAAAAAACAATAATTATTTGGTCACTTCAATCCACAACTGTTGTGGGATACTACTGTGCGCAATTGGCTGCCGTGTTTCGCCAACAAATATAGTAAATTCACTTTACAGTATATTCTGTGAAGGGCTTTGAGATGTTGATAAGATGTGAAAAGCGCTATATCAAATGCAAGGATTATTATTCATTATTATATAGGCAATTCACATAACAGTATATTCAATGAAGTGCTTTGAGACATCTAGAAGATGTGAAAAGTGCTATATTAAATGCAAGGATTATTATTATTATACTGTAAAGTGAAGTTTGTGAGCAAAATGCAGCAGTCATTTGCGCCCAGACGTATCCCACTAACAGTCATGGATTGAGTGATCCAATTATTATTATTGAATTTTTTTAAAGGGATTATTACCTCCTAGTGAGAGCCAAAACCTGGAGCCCTGCATAATCACACAGGGAAATTGTGTTGAACTTCTCTAATGAGTGACAAACACCAATTGTTTGTTAAAGTTTTAAAAAGCCAGAGGAAAGTAAAGATGAATGTTAATAACCATAAAGGTGAGTGTCCCCAATGGATCACACAAAACCTTTAACCATTTTGGCTTTTCATCAGTCCTGCTTCTACTGCAGACAGACACATTGATTCAAAGTAGTTTCACTGAGACTCCTTTCCCTTTACGCTATTTGTCCATCTCAAAACTCACTTAAACTGCATGTCTACTCCCAACAGAAACGTCTCCAAATCAAAGTGCCCTGGGACGTCCTCCTGACATGAAAGGCACCCTATAAATGTAATTTTGTTGTTGTTGCTGTTTCAAGCCCTACATCTAGGACTTGGAACTCACATAGCTTTGTCTGACACTTCAATGCAATGATGAAGATGTGTTGTGTTGGTGGAGATGCTGCCCTTCAGATGAGATGTTAAACTGAAGTCCCATTTAACCTATCTAGGGGTCCTGTAGCTTTATAGTTAGAGCAACCATTTCGCAAGCGAGAGACCTGGGTTCGATTCCCGACAGGGAAAAACCATGGGCAAGTTTCCTTACTCCACATGCCTGATAATAATCCATCAAGAAAAAAAATAAATAATAAAATTGGTACCTTCAGTCCACGACAGTTTGCGGGACATTGATGTGCGCAATTGACTGCTGCGTTTCACTCACAAATATACAGTCAATTCACTTTACAGAAGTATATTCTGTGAAGCACTTTGAGACTTCCAGAAGACGTGAAAAAGCACTATACCAAATGCAAGGATTATTTATTATGATTTTTATTTAGGTGGATGTTAAAAATCTCATGGAACTATTGAAAAAGAGAAGGAAGAGAGGGAAGCTTCTCCCAGTGTCCCAACAATCCCTCAAATAAGATCTGACTACTCACTTCATGGCTGTCATAGGACATTGCTGTGCAAAACTTAACTACCGCATACGCCCACAAAACACATTGTCACTCTGTGTAAATTCTGTGAAGCGCTTTAAGATATCCTATTATTCTTGGCCATACCCTAAACACTGCGAGCAAATAAAATTCTCTTAATCTCCCTAATTGCTCGTTTGCTAACTGTTGGGAATCATGCTATCTCATCACTGACTCACGATCAGTGGAAATCGTTTCTCACTATTGACTTATCAAAACCCGCAATAAATTTAACAACTTCTATCAGTTCATTCATCCAGCTTTCAGTTGAAAAATCCTTCCCGTTTTCCTGTGAGTATTTTCATTTGCAATACGCAGGGAAACAATAAAGTCCCTACTTAATTAAGTGTGAAGTATATGGTTATGTTAAACATAGGACACGAGGAGATTGCAATTGATGCCCGGTTGACCAGGAATATTGTAATGATTTGGAAATTTACCAGAACCACATTGTCCTTGAGTAAGATTACAACTGCTCTGCAACGTACATTGAATACCCCTTAAAGGCAACTTGGCCCAAACTATGGGTATGAAAGTCTCCTCTCTCCGAGGTTCCTATGTTAAATATATTTGGACAATCAGTCCCAATCCTGGTGAACACTGCTCAGAATTGTTCATAACTCAGCACTACATTGTACATTTACATTTAGTCACTGAATCAGGAGAGATGAACTTAGGTTGGGATAAATGTACCTTGGCTTTGAAATGCCCCATGTTCTTAGAGTTTAAGGACATTGCCTTAAACTTTAAGATGGTGTGTGCAATTTTGGAAAAAACTCTTAAATTTTGACTTGATTTGGTGGTTGATTTTCCTTAGTCACACCAAAAAACTGAATAGTTGACTTCTAAGCTACGTCTGAATTCAAGAATATTCCCAAACTCTGCACAATCTTGAATCTTAAGACAATAGTCTGAAGCTTAGGGAATTTAAGAGGAAATCTGAGCTCCTTGTTAGAACAGAGGAGAAAGAGAGATTAATGTTATACTGAACCCATGCTATAACAATGAGAGGCCAATGGTGATCTGTCCATAAAGACTGGTAAAAGGTTCCATTCCTATCATTAGCACTGTGACGAGCATATTCCTCCCTGTGGCATAAATCAAGCTGTATCAGGCGGAGAAATAAACTGGCTGATGTTAGACCTCATAATGAGATTGACATCATTCAGGGATTTCTTACTCTCTAATCCAGTACTGCCAAGATCTTCACTGTAATCATTGCAAATGCTGTGAGGCTTTCATGTTTCATTTTTAAAAAATTGAATTTATTGAAAACAAACATTTAGTCTGATTGTGCTTTGTGCGCACGAAAGCAGACAGACACAACGGAAATGGCACAACGAGGGATCTGAGTAGAATCAATGGCTGGCTGCCTTTTGGTGCTGAGTTCTTTAATGTCCCCGCACCCTAGAGCAATGGGGAGCTTGCACTCGGACAACTGTAGTGTACCCAACAGGGTACAGTTTGTCAGACATCTCAAGGCACTTCACAGAATACACTGTAAAGTGAATTGACTGTATATATGTGGGCGAAACCACCCAATTCCACAAATTCAACAAGACAACTGGGAAAACTGATTCACAAACAAATGAACTTGTTTTTGGTTGTTGTGAGAAATTGTCTTATAATAATATTAATAATAAGAATCCTTGCATTTAATATAGTGCCTGTCTTCAAGATGTCTCAAAGCTAAAGCGAATTGACTGTATATTTTGTGGGCAAAAAACGCAGCAGTTTCCCCACATAGTCGTGGATTGAGTTACCATACTTTTTTTATTATTATTTTTTAAAGGATTATTATCCCCGGAAAAGCGATCCACCAATTGACTAACAACTGGGTTCCTACTTATTGCTAGGTAAACAGAGGCGTGTGGAGTAAGGCAGCTTGTTTAAGATTTTGCTTTGGCCAGGATGCAGTAATAATGTAGAAACTTTGGGAGTGGCACATGAGAGTGGGGTACCATTTGTTCCACAGTGAGTGCATACAATTCAGGCATTCTCTCTTATACTGGGACTCCTCAATTAATGTCGGGGATGTGTTCGTGAAAAGTGCAATTTTAAGTGAAACAACGTATAGCAAACTTAAATTATCATGGGTCCTAATGCTATTAATAGGGGTTACGTTCCTTCGGTACATTTCTGGTCTAAATTTTCTTACACTAATATTAAATAAAGACCCAAAACAACACTACTAGTAATGAAAATTAAAATAAAAGTTTAATAAATACGTAAATAACATAAAAATACAATTAAGAGAACATTTGATGTGGTCAGGCCCCTCTGGGGATCCGCATGAGAGGGAGGTAACCCCACCCCTTCATCGGAAAGACTCCACCCCCTCCAGCTCACTGACCACATCACCCATCTCCAGTGAATGTTCTCTTAACTGTATTTATTATCTTATTTATATATTTACTAAACAACTAATATAAATGTAATCAGCTAATATCCCTTCAATTAATCAAATTTTCTAATTATTTTTTTTAAAATTATTAATTCATCAGCAACATATAATCAAAATAACATATATCGAGACGATGTATAAGGAGGAGTTCCGTTACTAGATAACAAAATAGATACTCTAGGGTTAAGTCTTTATTGCACTTCACTTTCAATTATGCAGTTTTCAATAGCTTCACAGGCCACATTTTTATAATATGCGACTAACTTATCTTATTTTTGCTGCATAACATCAATGAGAGCATGGTCAGAAAATGTAAGATAAATAGCAGCTCCCATTTGTCTTATTTAGTTGGTAGATACACACTCCTGTGCAGCAATAAATCAAACGCAATGATTATTATTATTCATTACTGCAACTATTTTACTTTCAAGTTTCTAAATAATCAAAAACAAACAGTGGCCATTTGTTCCCTCTTTGTTGCTCAAAATGTATTTGTTTGCCTATGCTTCCATTCATGTTTCCCTTTCCTACTCCACTCAGCTCCCACCCAAAACTTGGGACATCCTCCAGAAGGAAAAGGAGCTATACAAATGTAATTTAGTTGTTTTTGTTGTTGAAGTCAAATCAATCGTATGAGAAGCTTTTAGATGTCCTTCCAATATGAAAGGTGCAATATAAATGCTATTTAAAGCTCAGTAATGAAAACACCAGTTTACCAGTACATTGCTCACATCCCCACTATTCAACCCAGGCTGGTTGTTTTCCACAGGTATTTTTGCCCAGAACAGTTCACAATATTCTATTGACCATCCATCTCCATGCATGTTTACCCTCTGCAACCTTTCATCCTAACCAAACATTTATTCATCTCATTTTTGAAGTACTGTATTCCTAACAACATAACAGTAACTGCTTGACCACATTTCTAATATCGGGCGTTATTAGAAATATATTAGATAGATATTAGCTAACATTCCTTTTTCTCAAAACTGCCCAAGAAAAGTAGACAAGTACATTCAGTCATGAGATTCAAGCTTAGGTCATTTTAGTTAGTGTTAGAATCTATTGCCATTATAACTGAAGGTTTGCTTTGGGGTCTGAAGTTTGGTTTGGGCCTATAGCTCATAGGATAATCATATTCAAATACATACTGGTTGCCTTAATTGACCACCATTGAAAATAATTACAGATGATTCTATAATTTGTTTTAGTAATTAGTCAAATGAGAAAATCATGTGGATCTGAACATGGTTAGCCCATGTGCAATTAGCCCCAAACACACCTTAGACACCATTATTGTGGAGTGATTGATTCTATCCTGGAATTCAATATGTGGCTGAGCACCAGAAACAAATGGTAAGATCTGCCCTGGAGATAAGTAACTGTACAAGTGAGACCAACCAGATACTAATGAGGGTCACCACAATAAAGAAGTTATGGAAACCAAATTTGTCCTGTATCATGGAGGCCTAATAATAACATTAATAATAATAATACTAATCATTATATTTGGTATAGTGCCTTTTAAGTTCCTTCTTTAAACTTTCTTGGTTTAACATCCCACCCGAAGTCTGGCACCTCCAAAAATGCAATATCCCTCGGATTGTATTAGAACGTCCTCATGGACGAGCTTAGACTTAGTGGTTAGAGCACTCGCCTCGCTAGTGAGACGCCCTGGGTTTGATTCCTAGGTTGGATGAAACATTGGGCAAGTTTCCTTACTCCACATATCTGTTTACCTAGCAGTAAGAAAGAATCCGGTTGTTAGTCGATTGGCAGATCGCTTATCCGAGGGTAATTTTTTAAATTTAAGATTCATGAATATATTAATATAAATAAATAATCCCTACATATGGTTTCTTTTCAGGAACACATCCCAAAGTACATTGTAGGATATACTATCTGTGTGCTTTGTGGATGATTGCAGCAGCCAATTTGTGCAAAGCAAAATCCTACAAACATGGATATAAATCCTTTTAGAATCAACTTTCATGAACCAGGGATTTCATAGTACTGTACATTGTTTTCCATGCATCTAAAAGATGAAAGTTTCATAATTAACCCCTCAGAACATTCCATGCAGGTATATAATACTCACTGGTCCTTTACCATTTAGACCAACTGCTTTTGAAGAGACAGATGTATCTAATATGCGCAAACTGGAGCAAAATTTACATTTCGTTTTAATTTAACAAATCCCAGTTCTGATCCAGACAGACCTGAATGTATTATCAAGATCACACAAACATATGGAACATATCTGAACTTTTTTTATATATGGGAATTGAGATCATAAAAAAGTTTTTAAAAATTCCAGTTGACTATGTGATGGGGTCATGACTTGGGGCCTATTCTGCTTCCATTCTAATTGAACAGGGACCAAATAATTCTTTATTATAGTCTGTATCTCAAGGAAATCAAGAGCGTTATCCCTTCAGCTTGCGAAGCAAAATAATATAACCTCTGCTCCAACAGGGCCTCTGCCCTTGAAAAAAATGGGCACCATTTGTAAAAAATTCCGTTCTGACTAGCAGCTAATCTGTAGTCAGACTTGGCCTGCAAACACAAATACGTAATGTCAACATATTCAGTGGAGACGGAGAAAGTCTAGGCGAGCCTTTAATCAAAAGCTCATTTGCATAATGATGTCTTTGCAGTTCAATGATACATTCAAACTGAAATGAAGACAATCAAGATCCAGAATTATTTATTTCATATGTTCTTAACCTTTGCAATGGTTGCCTTTAATTGTAATATTTTGCTGAGTTTGGAAAAATTCTTTCATTCAGTCTTCATTTTGTAATTGTTATCTTAAATGAAGAACTATGGGAAAAAAAATTAGAGTGAGATATTGGTTTTAAGGTTAAGACCACAAGAAATGATCGGCCTTCTGCTATATGGTTGGTAATAAATACTTTAAGTATCCCTTTTCCTTTATTGTGCTCAGTGAGTTTATCTTTGGTTGATAAAATGAAACGAGTGTCAAATCATCATGGGAGAAAGGTTGGTCCTGTAGCGTATTGGTTAGAGCACTCGCCTCGCAAGCAAGAGGACCTGGGTTCAGTTCCCATGTTGGGTGAAAATTTAGGCAAGTTTCCTTACTCTACACCCCGCTGCTAGCAATTAGGAACCCGGTTGTTAGTCAATTGGGGAATCACTTCCCTGGGGGTAATAATCCCTTCAAAAAAATAATAGTTATGATTTGGTCATGACCATTTGTGGGATATTAAATGACACAATTGAATGCTGTAGTTTGCCCATAAAATATAGTCAATTAATTTTACAGTATAGTCTGTGAAGCACTTTGAGATGTCTCAACAACGTGATATGCCATTATATCAAATGCAAGGTTTATTATTATTGTAAAGTGTCTTACTTGCTCTGCTGTCTTACTTGTTGGTCTGTATGAATGTAGCTCATTATTAACTGTGAGAATCCCTTTCTCCAGGTATCTGCATACAGCTTCTTGACGGCACCAATCTCAGAGCCACCACTGGGGACATTCAAGAACACAGCAAGAAAAGAACCCACCATGGGACCAAGGGCACATATTGGCAGAACGTGGGCAACACACAAACCAAACCATCACGGGAGAAAGGTTAGTAATAATGCTGTTTCAAATAGTGACACTCCCATGCATTGCTGGGGATGTGTTGCATTGTCGGAGGTGTCATCCTTGGACACGATGTTACACTGAGTTCACCTATCCAGGTGGATAGGATAGTCAGTGGGCTCCAGGCTGCTCCATGTTCCTCGACCCACCCGCCCCACCATTGGCAGGCGAGCCTTCAGCCACTCTGTTCCTGCAATCCCTCTGCCTCACCCCCTCCCTAGCCTCCTGCATGTTCTACCTCAGGAACCTCCTTTTCGATCATGCCATCAGTCACCCATCTTTCCTTACATTCCCTCCATCCTCCCTGATCCCAAAGCCATCTCGGGTCCGAACCATTGACTGTCCAACACCTTGGGACATCCTCCCGACATGAAATGCACTGTACAAATGTAATTTTGTTGCTGTTGTTAGATATTAAAGTTGCCATGTCATTATTCAAAAGGGAACCAGTGTCTCCCAATGTCCTAGCCAACAATTCCAAAAATAAAATTGGACATTTCTTTCATGGCTGTTTGTGGGACATTGCTGTGCACAAATAGGCTGCCACATTCACCTGCAAATTAACAATCACTTCACACTAAATTCTGTGAAGCACTGTGGGACGTCCTTCCAACGTGAAATGTACTGTACCAAATAAAAGGATTATTATTAAATTTGTTTGAAAATTTCCCAATTACAGAACAGCTAAGCATCAGCTGTGAATCAGTGTTGATATAAAAACATAACTGTCCAACTATTTGGCAATGAAGAACAAGAAAACCTGGAATTTCATTGCAGGGATTGTCTGGATACAGGGGCAAAAGCATAGATTGCAATGAACAGTTGTGCCATAACTACACAGAACTGCAATGGTTAATAGATTTATATATTTTGAGTGACACTTTTTAAGTTGTATCATCTGTCACTGGGTCTCGTGTGTTTTTATTCAAGTTCACAAGCAGCACCTCTTGTACAACAACAAATATATTTATATAGCACCTTTCTCATCAAGAGGACACCCCAAGTCACTGGATAGTCAAGGGTTTTCACTTGAACGGGGGGTTGGAATCAAGAGGGGTTGAGGGCAAGGGGATGGGACGGGAGGATGACAGAAGGCACATAGAGGAAGATCTTGAAGGACATAAGGGATGGAGCCAAGGCAAATAGACTCCAGAATAGAGTTCTAAAGGGTGGGGGCAGAAAGGCTGAAGGCCTTTGATTCCAACCCCGTTTAAGTGAAAACCCTTGACTATCCAGCGACTTGAGATGTCCTCTTGATGAGAAAGGTGCTATATATTTGTTGTTGTACAAGAGGTGGGGAGGAGAGGGCATGAATCATGGCGAAGGCCAGTGTCTGCCAAGAGGAGAAAGCAGGCAGATTGAAGAGGTTTAAGCAGGTCGCAGAGGTAGCGAGGGATAAGGCCGTGGATGGCTTTAAAAGTGAGGATCTTAAACTCAATTGGAAGTGGACAATGTTGTGGAGGTAGAGGAAAGCTGAACCGGTCAAGGTATGTGTACAAAGGACAATTGAGAGTTGAACAAGACACCAAGGTTCCATACTAGCTCAGTGAGGTGGAGAGTGCATCCGTGAATATTGTTGCTGTGAATACCTGCAGTGTGGAGGCATTGACATGAGTCAATCAAGAGAGCCTTAGTCTTATCGCCATTCAACTGGAGAAAAAGATAAAGCGTTGGGTGTCATCCGCTTGTAATTGAAAAGATTAGTTGAGGTACAGATTAGGCATGATCTAATTTAATGCCATAACAGGCTCGAAGGACTGAATGGCCTACTCCTGTTCCTGTGTTGCTATGCTCCTATGTCCTATGTGAAAGTTAATCTCATGTCTTCAGATGATATCACGGAGTGGGAGCATGTAAATATCAAAGAGTTCAGACTTTTTAATAAACTCATCAACAAACTTTTTGACAGATTTAAGAGTGATCTGTCCAATGGTTACTGACCCTATTTATAAACATACTGACCCATTACGAACAGAAGCAAATGACAGCTGCTATTATCATCAGCACTTGCAGAGGAACTTCTGACTTTTTTGACATCCAAGAACAACTATTAATAAAGAATGCTGTTCTTCTTCCCATCCATATCCATCTCGTCTGATGTCCTCGTGGGTATTTATTGTGCTGATTGGGAAGATTTTCCATCCCTAGTGACTAGTCTGCTCAAGTCTTGCTGATGAGCCAGACTGGCTGTGCTGTCATCAGCAGTGCCCAGGAGTGTCGCGGAACTGTCTGGTTCAGGAACCGGACTACCGAGACCACCGCAGAGAGTTGGGCTTGATTCCAGCATTCCATTGCCAAACATGCCACTTTGGAGCCAGTTCAGCCCATTATGAAGTTGCCTCCACCTCACTCCACCTCCAGTGTAGGTTGGAGCCCTCCCCCCACTGCAAATCCACCTCACTGCTTGATACTGGATGGGTTGGAGGAAGCCTCTCTGCTTCATCTCCATGAGCTCAGATCCATAAAGGAGGACTGTTTACACACAGATCTTGTTTGCCACAAGCTTAATCTGCATTGGGACCTTGCTGTCCTTGAAAAGGGATGAGCATAACCAGAGTGCTCTTCACCCCTTCTTAGTGCTATCCGTCGGAACAGTATCCAGGGTGAAGCTGGTGTCCACCATAAGAGTCAACAATTGGACTGATGGCCATCGTATCTACCAATCAATTCCCTCAATATCTTTTCTTGGGATGTGAAGAACCATGATTCCGCATTTGGGGGCACCCACCACCATGTCCCACTGGTTGGCCTTGTGCTCGAGGTGGCAGGTGCCATGCAGAAGGACCTCAGATGAGCCTGCCACAGCACAATCCATATCCTCAAACAGAAGTGCCGCATTCCTGCTAGCGAAGCCTAGAACACACGTGCTTCCCCTTCAATGCCATCCATGGTGTGAGCACAGACAGAATTGTGAAAACTGTAGCGATAAAATACTATTCATGTTTCAAATGGAAACATTAAAAAAAAGATTTAATATAGAAAGGAACCTGCCAGTTGTTAGCTCGAGGGATTCAATGTGTAATCAGTTGCTGAACACCGTAAGACTTATACAGCAGTCAATCATGTAGTCAGGCAACTCGCTGCAAACTGATTCTTCCCAGGAGGAGAATCGTAAAACATTTATTTGCTGCCAGATGTCAACGTGAGCGCAAATGGGACTTTAAAGGGACAGGGACCTATAGGGAAAGACTTTCCATTTAATGTTGTGACCTTATTCTAAAATAATCTCTGTGTTGTGATCTCTGCTGGACTGTATGTACTTTGAGGGAGAACAGGTCAGTTATTGACTCACACATTGACAGAACTGGGATCAATATTTCTACCATTCCACAAAATACTGTATACAGTCAATTCACTTTACAATATATTCTGTGAAGTGCTTTGAGATGCCTCAAAGACATAATAAGGTGCTATATTGAATGTGATTATTATCATAAGTCAGACCTCCAGCCCTGCCTCTCTTCTCATCGCTCTCTGAGCAGCCTCACTGCAGAGAATGACCGGAAGAAAGGTTTGTCTTACTTGGCCTATTGGTGTACGAGTATAATTTTGTTGTTGTTGGTGGTTAATCTGGCCCTAGTTCCTGGGATCAACGTCCCTACTATTCCTGGGCCGATAGCACTTTTATTCCTCTAGAAGCTGACCCAGAGTCAGCATCATTTTAAGAAACATTTATACAAATATTTAATAATCCTTGCATCTGACATAGCTCTCTTCAGGTCTTCTAGATGTCTCAAAGCACTTCATAAAATAAAATGAGTTGACCATATATATGTGTGTGAAATACGGCATCCAGTTGCGCACAGTGGTGTCCCACAAACAATCGTGGATTAAAATGACCAATTTTGTTTGAGGGATTGTTATCACAGGAATCAAACCCAGGTCTATTGCTTGTAAAATGATTGCTCTAACCACTGAGCTACAGGACTCATTGATATATCATATTTTTCTGTCATATATATCATAGATTTCAATAGCAAATTTGTAGATTTCATCATTTGAATATGTTATGAAAAAAAAGTGGTCATTGTTACACCCAACTCCACCACCTGCAACCTCCGTTCAACCGCTTTTGCAACTTTTAGGTCAATAGTTGCTAAGATAAATATTATTTCAAAAACGCTGTAATCCCAGCAGAGAAAATGTTGGGCAAGTTGCCTTACTCCACACGCCTCTGTTTACTTAACAGTAAGTAGGAATCCGATGGTGAATCGATTGGCGGATCGCTTTTCCGAGGGGTTATAATTCCTTAAAACAAATCAATCACTTCAATCCATAATCTAAAAATAATAATGAGTCTGTTATTTCAATCCATGATTGTTTGTGAGACACTTCTGTGCATAATTTACTGCTGTGTTTCACCCACAAAATATACAATCAACTCACTTTGCCGTACATTCTGGGAAGCGCTTTGAGGCATCTCAAAGATGTGATAAAGCGTGATATCAAATGCAAGGATTATTATTATAATTGTTATTACAGTATATTATCATTTCTGATCCAAATGATCTCAAACTGCTCCCCTTTTAAACCATCAATTGTGGTGCTAGTTGATACATGGTAGCTTTGTGTTGTTTGGCTGATCTATTTAATAAGCACATGTTTGAATTCACAGGTCATGAAGGTGACTCTTGTTTGCGTTCCTCGGACTGTGCGGAAGGGTTCTGCTGTGCCCGCCACTTCTGGACCAAGATCTGCAAACCAGTTCTTCGTCAAGGGGAAGTCTGTACCAAACAGAGGAGGAAGGGCTCCCATGGCTTGGAGCTCTTCCAGCGCTGTGACTGTGCAAAAGGACTTTCCTGTAAAATATGGAAAGAGGCAAAATCAAGACTCCACATCTGCCAAAAGGTCTGAGGAGCACCAGGCTTTCTATTGCAGGCAAAAGACTGTGAAAAAGGTGCATCGTATGAACACACTGTGTAAATAATGTATCTGTAAAAGTGCCATTTCTTCACAAGAATTCATTCATGCTTAATATGAAGGTGTACAGAGGTTAGAGCCTCCAGATCGATGCATCTACAAATAATAATTTGGTCACTCAAACCACGGCTGTTTGTGGGACACTGCTTTGCGCAATTGCCCGCCTTATTTTGGCCACAAAGTATACAGTCAATTCGCTTACAGCATATTCTGTGAAATGCTTTGAGCTTTGAAGATGTGATAAGGCACTATATCAAATGCAAGAATTATTATTATACTATTATCTCCTTTCTGGCCATTATTTAATAAGTTAGAGCTTCCTTCTCGATTAAAGGTAGTGTCTAACTTTGGGGAAGAGAGGGGGCGTGAGATTTGTTCAGTTGTAAACTATTTTTTTCCTCCACTCTTACATTAGGAATGTAAATTTGCATTGCTGAAATATAGCCGCACCTGATTTCAAAAACAAATCCCTAAAGAAGCACCCTGACCTTTGGTTTGTGCCACAGGGTATTTTTGCAAAGTGATGCAAGGAGGGACAGTTCTCGGCAGCCACTTGTCAATATCAGCAGCATCAACAAGAACCCATTTCAGGCGAGCAAGGGCTCTGTGCAACCAGTGCTCGATATTAAACACACACACACACACACAGAGCGAGCAGTGCAGATTATTCAATTCACAGTTTTTTTTCCAACCAGTGTGTGGGAGTGACATTGATGTGAGCTAATACCATGAATCCCCTTTCAATGAACCTTGCGTTTACATCTGTTAAAAGATCCCTGCTGGGTGTCATTTACAGCTCAGTGCGGCTCTGTAGTTTATACAGTACTATAATGCTTAGCTCTCATCTCAGTGAATAAATAAGGTAAAATTAGACAAAGGCTCAAATTAACCATGAAACATCTGAATGAAAGCTGATTGATTGGAAGGCTCTAATGAACTAAGTAACTATATGTGCACAGAGGTACAGGAGGCTGTAAGTAAAGACAAACAGCTTGGCTGGTAGAGATCAGACCTGTTGAGCAAACTGCTGTCTTCAATTACAAACCTGCTGTGCATTATTCATTATTCAAAATATTTAAATATAAGTATTAGGAGGCATGATTCCAAAAGAAATGACTCGACTTACATCAATTTGAATGCCTTTCAGTGTGGGAGTGGAGTGAGTGATGTAAAATGGTAGTTGTATTAATGCTGCATAGAAATCTGGTGTTGACTTTTTTCTAAATATAACAGGATGTGAAAATGTAATGAATCGCAGTGTTGCTGATAGACTTAAGAAGGGTCTTTATGCAGGTGTGTTGACCTTGCTCAGTCACACGTGGGTATCAGCATATGTGCCACAAATGGCCAGCAATTGAAAGTTGAGGAGAATCATGGGCATAGCTGGAGATGTGTTGAGGTCTAATTAATTTCTCCACTCATAACAGCTTGGTGCATTTGAGGTTACCAAAGAATTGTCTTAATGACAGTGTGATCATATCTAGGATTCAACAACGGGCAGTGAAAGACAGGAAGCAGCATGGTTGGTATATTATGGATAACAAGAATGCAAACATGTTGCTCCCTCCCTCCAATCCTTAAGGTGACTGATACAGTTCCCAGATGTGAGAAAGAGCCAGAGTGGCTTGTCAATGCCTTGTTTGGTTTCAGTGGATACAAGCTCAGATGGTACACAAAGTATGACTATTACAAGCTCAAACTCCAGAAACTAAGTAAGATGTCAGGAAGCCAGTTTGCAAAAGGGGGAGCAGATGGTAAACACTTCACAGACTGTAATGTGAAAGTAACAAACAAACCCCATCATCTTTTAATTGAGTTTGAGCATCAAAAGAAACAGAAACGAACATGGACTGGGCAATCAGAGGAGAGAAGCAGAGAAGACCACAAAGCTTGTTAGTGGTGACTAAATGTTTAACTTATAAATTTGTACAGGATTTTATGTACAGTGTTGACAGCAAAAACAAGGGAATGTTTTTGAACAGGTCAATCCATTTTGTTTCAGCAGCAGAAGCTTGAAGTATATGATATCCGTGAGTGTCAATACATAGCCCATGGGTTAAGAAAATATAAAAAGCATTCTTTACTGAACTCAATTTATAGTGCATTTTCAATAGACAATCACCAAAAGGGATTGAAGCATATATAAGGTACAATAAATTGTGTGTTTTATGTGAGTAAAGAACATTGGCACAGAAGTGATGTAAATTTAAGATCTGTTTCATTCACCTTTATCCTTTCTGATACAATGAGATCATCGAGAATGAAGAGATTAAATAGCTAAATAGATTCAGCCATCCAGATTAATAGATAATCTAGAGGATACAGCGAAACAACAACAATTTATAAACACGTCTCTTTGTGTGGAACAGTGTTTTGGAAACTGATCAATAACATAGTTTGATGCTGAGCTGGGGAGAAAGGGGAGGTTTTCTCAGGTACGGTTGAAGAGGAAAATCCTGCCATGAAGACACACAAAGTAGGTGCAAGGCGGAGGAATTGAGTCAGAGAGTTCCAGATATTTAGGACATAGTGACTGAAGGATGATGGTGCAAAGGGGTCAAGGGACAGACAGAAGCTGAGTGAAGGGGCCGGGCAGAGGAGTAGAATGTGTGCAAGTTGGAGAGGAAGGGAGGTGTCATGGCATGAAGTGATTTGTGGGTGAGTTTGAGTATTTTCAAATCCATCCATTCAGATAATCTCATGCAAAGTGTGAAGCTTTCATTTGTGTTTTTTTTCCACCTGAACCTGGAGCCCAATGCCAAGGGATGACGTGAAAGGTGCTACGAAACTGTAATTTTGTTGTTGTTGTTTTCATTGTTGGTACTCCTCACCTACATCTTTTAATAACACCTATTTGGAGTAGGGTTATTTCTTACACTGACGATATCACCACTGCAAGTGCACAGTCACGTCAAGGGCTGAGAGCCCAGCTGACGCTGTTTTGGGTGTTTTGAATCACCATTTGGGCTTTACTCAAGCACCAACCTCTCTGAACCAAGGTCCCACAGACAACCACGGGGGTATATGCCCTACCGAGGGAAAGTTAAAGTAATTTGCCGAATATATTTCATAATGAAATATATTTACGACAGAGCTGGGGAGAAGGGAAAAGAAACAAAAGAGAATACTCCGAACAGAAAAGATTTCCTTCAGACTTTATTTCCCTGTAAATGTGCAGTGAATGTTAGGAAGTATCTCTGCTCTGTATGAGACCTGAAGACTAACAGATGGTTAGGATGAGTTACAGCATATACATGGCATGATTTGGTGGTGGGCCTTGCTATCTATATGAGATGCAGCTATGAGATGGTAGAACTTAAGTCACAACCAGGGCTTTCTTAGCCACCTTTGTTGCATAATGCATACAAGATTAAGTTATTTTCCTTTTTAGTACCGTGTGGCCAGTGAACTGATGTATGAATAAGGGAAGTTTCAGTAATGAGCACAATGCAACTCATGCAACGAGCATCTGATGCCGGAGGTATCTGTACACAAGAGTATATTCTGCACAATCTGACACAACATTATTCAGTTTACAGGAGTTACATTTTCAGAGGATATAAAAGTGGGGTTACAGTAATCCTGGTTTTTGTTATTTAGTAATAATGTTCAGCTCTTTATCCAGTTATCTATGTACTCACAATCAAAACTGGATGACAAGCAAGGTTGAAAACTACTATTGCTTGTCTTTATTGTGAAAATACTTAAGGTAGCCATTATATCTAATCTTATCCAGAAAATATTCTTATAGAGGTTATTTTTTAAAGTGGTGGTAACAGATCTCAGAAAACTGAGAACAAATCCCCCAATGCTATTTTCTAGATACTGAATCTCTTATTCACGTCAAAGACCGTAAAAGATCCAAGTGATTCCATGTAACCAAAATTATTGTGAAATCTTTACTCTCATTTCCGTCTTGTTTTTAGAGCTGTTAATATTATTAAATTTGAATCAATTATTTTTAGTAGTTATGTTACAAAGTTCCCAAGATGAATAAAGTTGTTTTTATTTTGTACAGTATTGTGTTGCCTGTATTCAGAATGATTTATTTTATGACCGTATATACTTTTTTATATATACAGCATAAAAAAAAGTCAAGCTTGTTCACTAACTTATCAGATTGAAGCAGTGTGTATGTTTTAAAACTTTTTCTAATTGTGTGAACTGTTCCTATGTTTTTGTTAAAAAAAAAGGGGGAGCTTTCCTTGACTGGCTTAGCAAAAACACCAAATTGAGCTGAGGGAAAATTCCAGGTTAGAATCTCCAGATAAAATCTCCAGGTAAAACTGGTCATTCAATTCATGACTCTTTGTGGACAAATTGAGCTGCCGCTCAATTTACTAAACTTGACAGCAATTACTTAGGTCTGTACTGAGTTAGCTGATCTCAGTAGGCAGTAAAGGCACTTAAAATTGGCCTTATCAACCATGGCCTAAGGAGAGGGAAAATGATCTGGGGTTCCAGCTACTAATTTATATTCAGTGACTTCTCCTGCAAATAGTACTTATGCCAAAGA
Source organism: Hydrolagus colliei (assembly GCA_035084275.1). Lineage (NCBI taxonomy): Eukaryota > Metazoa > Chordata > Chondrichthyes > Chimaeriformes > Chimaeridae > Hydrolagus > Hydrolagus colliei. Next base: position 91,978,401 of record CM068742.1, read on the forward strand.
CAAATTGCATAAACTTAGTCAGTATTCCCTTGAGTTTAGAAGGTTGAGCGGTGATCTAATTGAAGTGTTTAACATGATAAAGGGATTTGATAGGGTAGCTACAGACAAACAATTTCCTCTGGTGGGGGAATCCAGAACAAGGGAAGTATCATCTCAAAATTAGAGCTAAGGCATTTAGAAGTGAAATCAAGAAGTTCTTGTTCGCACAAAGGGTAGTGGAAATCTGGAACTCTCTCTCACCAAAAAGGTTGGATCAATTTAAATTGTCACTATTGAGATCGATAGATTTTTGTTAGGTATGGGCATCGTGATATGGAGCAAAGGTGGGTAAATGGAGTTGAAGTACACACCAGCCATAATATACAGTAATACAATGGTCGAACTGGCTTGAGGAGCTAAATGGCCTACTCAAGATCAGCATAACATTCAGCCCCACAAGGATTCAGATGTGGAGATTCTGGCTTGTACATCATGACACTGTGCTGGTCATTGGAGGAGCCCTTTACTTGCTGGTGGATGTCCTTGGCCCATGGGTAAGCAGAAGGAAAAAGTTGCCAGAAGTGAGGAAGAATTGATGCAAAAAGCAACAAAAAAATACAGTTATTAAAGCTCTAAGATCAATTGTTGCATAGATGAGCCAAGTACACCACAATAAGCGTCATAGTCCACCAACAGTGACAATATCTGAATGGGAGCCTGTTTCTCATCATGCTGGGTAGGAAGTGGGACAATGGAAATTGGAGTGCAATTACATAACAGGGGCACACTGCAGTTACCGTCTTATCACTAAGCATTTGTGACTCTTGTTATCTAGACTCTGCACATTATAATTACGAATTACATCAATGGTTTACTATATGTGTGGGGCGATCGTCAGCAGCAGAGGTGGACTGTGGAAGTGACAACCAATGGCTCATTCCACTAGGTTTGACATTTTTTGAGAGTTTTCGCTTGAAACATCTTTGTTTAACATTTGTCAATTCTCCTATGGTGGCATTTAAACCATGTTTTAAAAGGGGTGTTGTGCCAGGAATATGTACTTCAACAGGAATGAGGGACTTTTGATATGCTAAAGAGGCTAGGTTTATTCTCATTAGAGCAGAGAATATTATGAGGAGACCTAATAGAGTTTTTCAAAATCATGAGGGGATTCGATAGGATAAACAAGGAAAACTGTTTCTACTGGTGGGTGTGTCAGTGACTCAAGGTCACAGATTTTAAATAGTTTCTAAAAGAAGCAGAGGGGAGGTGAGGAGAAATGTTTTCACCCAGCGAGTTGTTCAGTCCTGGAATGAATTTCCTGAAAGGGTGATGGAGTTGTTATCGATTCGATAACAACTTTTAAAAGAGAGGTGGATAGTTATTTGGGGAGGATGGGTTTGCGGGGTTATGGGGAGAGAGCCAGGGAATGGGATTGACTTTGAATAGCTCTTTTCAAAGAGTTGACACAGACTCAATCGGTCAAATGGCCTCCTTTTGTGCTGAAAAATTCTATGATTCTATGAACAGACTTTAATTCTGATCATGCAACACTCTTTCATTCATGCAAGACTCAAATGAAAGCCATAGTGGGGACCTCACTTTTTTGTTTAAAATTTGTGTGAAGACAAAGTGTGTCTCAGTCTGTTTGCATGTCCCCAGTACAGTCATGCCATGTTGGTAATTCAAACAATACCACTAAGGGCTGTTTGCTTAAACATGCCGTGTCATGTCTGCTTAACAGATACCACAGTGGATTCTACTCGCAGTTCGCTGTTAATGAGCTTGGCTCACACTATTTTGTTAACTAGATTGTTGGCCTTGGTGACTTCCTCTCACATGTATTTCCATCTTTTGAAAATACAGAGCACTTGATATAAAGAGCCAGACTCACGCAAGAATGCTGTGATTAAAACAAGAACGAGAAGCTACCACAAGTTGATCCTGGTTCCCTCAGGCCGTAGTGCCTTCCTTCATTTCATTCAGCTCCTCCTCATCTTCCCTTCCCCTTTGACTGTAAGCCTATATCACATCTCCCTGTCTGGTTATCTGACCTCAAAGTTACCAGTTCAGATACATGAGATTGTCAACCATTGAAAATATTAGAGTCACATTTATATTGGCACTAGTCAAAATACCATCTGCTCATTTTTCTTAAGTAAAATAACGTCCAGACGTTTTTGTATCCTATAGTGTCTTAATGCCGTGCTATTACCAAGATTATAATATTTTTAAATACAGTATTTCTATTGTCCCTTCTTGATATTTCAATATTCTTGTTGATTTAGTATCTGGGTACCTGTTTGAGGCACCTCCTGCCTCTGGGGCTGAAGGTTGGGGATTCAAACACCGTGTTATGACTTTGAACCCTTAGTCTAGGCTGACAGGGTTGATTTAAGGCTAAAGAAACAGCAACAACAATTTGCATTCATGAAGAGCCCTTCGAGCCGGTTTGTAGCTCAGAGCACTGCAGAGTTGCTGCGTTGAGGGCCATGCACAAGAGAAGTGAGAGAGGAAGGTGACCAAATGCACGGTTTAAAAGTTCAGTCTGAAAAAATGATTAGTCCAATTGAGCTAATTAATCCTTTGTGGCATATACTATGTGATACCTGTTATGTGATATGATATTGATGTTACTTCCAAAAGTAATATTGATAGCTCACTCTCTTGTCACATGCCAGCATTTATATTAACAGTTTCAGACTGGTACATGTTGGCAGCATAAATGGGGTTTCAATAAACTAGGTTCCTTCCTGTCTCCATGCAAACAATTCCAGATGAAAATTATTTTCATTTTCAAGATCAACCTTCTAGATGCTCCAGCAGCATAGCCCAGTAAAGAGAGACTTCAGGAGCCAGGGTAAGCCACAGCCACACACCACAGAGAACGCACATCCATGTCAGGTATCTGCTACTTCAACAACAACAAGCATTTATATAGCGCCCCACACACAGGGTAGCATCCTAGTTCACTTGATCTTGTCCCAAGATAACTGAATGAAAGGAACTCAACGTCGGTCTCTAAAGACCCGTCGTTGAAGTGATATCCAGTAAGAACATAATAATATTCCACAATATTACATGAAGTGGACTTAAACTTATGTAAGATTCAACAGAAGATTTTGTCATGTTGTGAGAAACAGTCACCACTTGTCTGGCTACATGATGGGGGTAATAACAAGCTCAAAATCATTTATTTCATTGAATTACACCCTTGTATTAAATGGGATATTCTCACCCCTTCTCTCTCTCTACCCCACCCCCATCCCCACCCCTCAATAGTGAATAGAAAAATCCCTGGAAGCTAAACAGATCTTCAAAGCATCCCAGATGAGGAAGCCTGGGAATGTGTCTGGAACTGAGCCCAATCCACTTCAACCTGAAACCAATTAAAGAGATACAATTTAAGCCACTACATGGATTTTATTACATACCACATTTTTTAAACAAGATGTCTGATTCAATGTTAGCTCAGCGTGACAAATTCACAGGCGACAGCCACACATATACAGATGACTTATAGACAAGGTTAGTAATCCATATCTTCACAGGAATCTGAATTGTGGAATAAGGAATGGATAGGCCATAGTGATGCAGTGAATCATATTTTTCAACATTTTATACAGCACAGAGAATGTGCATATTCTGGAAAAAGATGCAGCAAGTTTTGTGTGTGCAAGTTTAAATCAAGCTTATTATGAAGAACGATGCAAGACCCATGTTAAGTCAAAGCATCAACATGAGAATAGGGGAGAGCATGGAATGATTGAAACCATCGTTGGCTCATTGGCTATTGCAGCTCAACACTTTCAACATGCCACCTATTGTTGGATATTTTTCCCCAATTGTGTTTGACCAGCTGTGTTGAAAGCATCTTCATCATAGACTGGAAACTTTTAGTGAATGGCCAGCATTAGCCTTTCTTCAGCTTTAAATTCCTAGAACTCACTGCTGGAAGCACCAATGAGTTTAAAAGAAAACCTGATGTTGAAAGCCCTGCAGTCTCATCATACAATTCCTTTATATTTGTTTTGTTTCAGGATACAGGAGCTAGTCCATCAAATGAAGCCCAGCAAAATCATATGGATCCTAAGCTGTTGCACTTTCACCCCCTGGGACGTTGATGTGAAATGCAACATTTTGGACATTACCAGACGGTTGAGAGGTCTTTATCTAACAAGCATTGCTGACCACCATAAGCCAGTTTATAGTCAACTTTTGATCCTTCCTAAACAATGGAGTCACTATCGAATCCATAGGAATCACTTGTGAATATATTGAATGTTTCAAAATGTCATTTGAACTTTCATTCATTTTAGCCCATGGATCGATGGAAGTACTGATTGTGTGTCTCAGCAAAATCTAAGCTGCTTCTTTCTTACTTTTAAAAGTACCTAACCTTTTAATAACCTTATCCATCATTTCCTGTACACTGACTACCTCCTCATCTATCAACCCTTGAAACCTGATGCTTTCGCTCAGGAAAATCTCCACCTTCTTCCTCTCTAAAGACAGATGCAAAGTATCTGTTTAACAACACAAGTATTTCCCTATCCTCCGGTTTCAGTTTAAGTGGATCATCTCCACCTACCTCCTCTGAAATACTCTTGGGCTTGTGGATGGAACAGGACTTGCCATGAGGAAATCCAAAAGAGACCTGAATCGTTGCTTACTGAATCCAGATTGTAATGCAACAAGAAACACGACAAATAGGATTTGGGGCTTCATTTCCAAATCAATTGAGTTCAGATCCTCAGAAATCACGCTATACAGTTCTCTAGTCAACAACATTTTCATTTTATCTTCAATATCCACCTGATCAGGCAGGCTGGATCTTGGTTTAACATTTCATTCAAAGGATGGAACTTTTGACAATGCAGCGCAACCCCAACACTGCACCTGAATAGCAGTCCAGACCGTGTGCTCAAAGTCCCGATGTGAGATTTGAACCCACAACCTACTACTCAGACACGAGAATGTATCAGCCAGGCTAATACCTGCACTAAAATCTTAAGTGCTTTAATAATAAACTATGTGTTTTATTTATTTACTGGAACAGATTAGCTTTCGTGTTTCTTTATACGCAGTAACATTCACTTTCATTTCTGATCAATAGTATTTTGTAAAATGCTTCAAGCAGTTTACTTTACATAGAATGCTTCAAGCAGTTTACTGTAGCATAAAAATTAGTTTTTTTAACTACTTTAATGGGCAGCAGAACAAGACTTCACAGGTTCTGGGTTGGTAAAAGGCAATTTAAGATCTACAATTTCTTGAACAACATTTACAATAAACTTTGTGTGAAATAGGAGAATTTATTTATTATTATTATTACACATGACCTGAGTGCACTACACGGGATTCACAGTGAAGTGTAGTAACTGTATGCTTTTTTAAAAAGTAGCTCATTTGTAGCAAAAGTAGCAATCACCCACAAACAGCCATGAAGTGAATGACCAATTTTTTTTTAATTTGGATGATTTGTGAAGCACAATTTCAATTACTGTATAGAGGCTAATATTTAGGAATGCTGTGTTGTTATTTAACATTGTGCTTTGTTAATGTATGTTAGTGTCTTAGAGTCGATATTAGAAATTAAAGTTAATCTTTATGTTTAATTTATTGTTGTATTACAATTTGTGGGGGGGCATCAGTGCTTCACTGAAAGTGTACTGAATCAGTAAAACATTGAGAAAAAGTGTCCGCAGATCTGCTGGAAGGTAAAGAGTTAAAACAAAGGAGCATTGGTGGGAGGACCTTCAGCCACTCCACCCTCTGGAACTCCATCCTGTAATCCCCCCACTTCGCCCTCTCATTTGCCTCCTTCAAGGCCCACCTTAAGACTCTCTTCTTTGACCTTGCCTTCGGTCACTCTTCTTCCCCCTCTGCCCTCCACCCTACGCGATCCTGACCCTCAGCTCAGATATAAAACACTGATTATCCAGCACCTTGGGACATTCTCCCGCCATGAAAGGCACTATACAAATGTAATTTTGTTCTTGTTTAGAATATTCCTTATATTTAATTCATTTCTGATTATGTTGAAATGTCAAAAGGTTTTATAACTAATTCCTATCAAATATAATGACTATTTATAGGCAAACACAGCAGCTAATTTGTGCAAAGAAATGTCCTTCAAACAACCAAGGGGTAGAATTGTTCATTTATCTGTACGAATTTTAGGCAAGACACCCAAAGGAATTCTTTTCTCTAATTAAATAGTATCACTGGGTCTATAAAAGTCTATAATAGTGTAAATTTTGCAGATGTTTTAATGATGATAATAATTCTTGCATTTGATTTGGTGCTTTTCATGTCATCTCGGAGAGCTTCACAGAATATACTGTAAAGTGAATTGACTGTATAGTTGTGGATGAAACGTTGCATCCAATTGCGTACAGCAGTGTCCCACAAACAGTAATGGATTGAAATGACCAAGTTATTATTGTTTTTTCAAGGATTATTATTGTGTAATGTTGTGGAAGCAATAGACAGTTCTCATTGCATGCTTTATGCTCTGATGTAAGATAGATTTTCATATGGAATGGAACAGTGTAGACGATGTAGTCAGTGAAGGTCAAATTACAATCCATTTGTTGTGTAGGTTGACACACTTGCAGTCTACCCAGTGACCTGCTGTTCACAACACAGCCTCCTCTTCTATAAACAATTGGAATCCAGTCTCAGGTACATCCTGAGACATTTGTGTGTGCCTGAGAGCAGCTGCTGGAGACTGGGACTCTTCAGTCCTCCGGCTTGCCTATCACTAATTGTGTAACTCACTCGAGCTTGAAAGAGCCAGGGGCAATTGAGATACCCCACAAAGAAGATATATGGTTTCTGTTGGACTCTACAGAAATGTGAGACGTCTCTGACCAACTCTGCTTCGTTTTAAAATTTGGTCATTACATAACCTTAACTGTCTACATGATGGCATAATGCCTTTGAAAAGGATCTGCTGAATGTGAGCACATTACACCTTCAAAGACATACCGTGTATTTGTTTCTGCTGTCCCAACATCTTTAAGAGAGAGGGAGAGAGTATCCCTTTCCACCAGTCTTCCTGTACTGTAATTTAAAACTCTTTTTGGAAAAAAAAGATTTAAAATAATCTATTGGGAGAGGGACGATATTCAGCATTATTCAGTCTTTGACTTTTAAAACTTATTTTGATTTCTCCAATTTGTTACTGAGGCTAGGCAGGAAGGAAAAACGAGTTGTAAATGTACCTCACGTTCAAAGGCTAACAACGTGTGGCAGCCCTTTGTTTCAAGGGGCTTTCTTAGCAATGCAGTTGCAATTTGAGAAATAAAATACCGAAAGCTGTAGTTTTAAAGCGAGTGTAAGTGAACTATCGACCTCCAGCAGATGTGGTGGACGGGCATCGAAAGACAAGACAATTTAGCTCCCTAAACCTTGACCTGTGTAGGATTAAAGGGACAAACACATATGTGCAATGCTTTGATGCTGGGGTTCTGTGCAACAATTGCCAAACATGGACATGAACAATCAAGCAGAAGTGCGGCCCTATTACCCAGCAGTTCCTCTCTGAGTTTGCAATGTTCGATACTAAGATAAATGTAGAAAATATGAACACAGTTACTCCTTTTGGAAAGAGAAGTACCGGCTGCGCAGCTTTCCAATTAGATCTTTAAAAATTTCAGTAAGGCTAGCAAGAAATCAAAACAGCAAATGCTGAACTCTACCAGATACCAGATGTAAGTTAAAAATGTCTTCAGAAGAGATACACACATTGTTTGGTTAGATTTAAACTAATAAAAAAAGCTGCACTTGCATTCTTTCCTATTAAGATTTAAATCTGAATGCACTCTATCGTTGCTTACTGCTGGAATAATAATAATCCTTGCATTGGAAATTATGCCTCATCACATTGTTGTGATGTCTCAAAGTGCTTCACAGAATATATCGTAAAATGATATATTATGACTGTGTATTTTGAGGGGGAAATTCAGCAGCCAGTACACAGCAAATACTCGTGGATTGAATAACCCAATAGTTTTTATTTCCTATTTACTTCTAATAACTATTATTATAGGCAGTGCCACAGAGTGGAGGGCTGGAGGGAGTGGGTTCAAGCATCGCATACTCAAGATCTGGTCAGTCATACTGACGGGTTTCTCTATAGCTAGAACGTAGTATTTCCTGGGTCAGTCCTACCTGCCTCTTTATACAAAACATAGCTTAGAACAACATTGGCATTGGCCTGACAGCAGGTCAAGGGATTTGCACGGGATCTGCGAGGGGAGCAACTGAGAAAATAGGAGCACCTGTTCTCTTTGGAAAATGAAATATCCTTGGTTTATGTTATTAAGGTCCTTGGGATATCCTCCCGAAGGTACTTTACAACTGTAATTTTGTGCCGTATTTTGTACTGTATTAAAGCAACAATAACAACAAATTATATTCGTATAGCACATTCGTCCTCCCTTCCCAGTTTTGCGATCTTAGGAGCACCACAATCTAACCTGATCCTGTCCCCACTCCCCGACAGCCACACAAGCACACTCTCCCTAATGGTCACTGTGCAGCGGGCAGCAGTGGGAGACCCGATTGATTTTTACTTTGCCCAGTTGATTGGCAATGAGGTCAACTCTCTGCCAGTTCCTTCACTGTTTCTTCAATGAGATCAGCTCATCAGAGATCGAAGCCATGTAACATTGCTACTATGCACTGCTGAGTAATCTTGTACCCAGGATTTTACAGTTTTGATGCAGGTTCCAATTTACTCTTTCTCGTACCATGTTTAAATAAAGTAATACTCAGTTTTTCTTATTGACAACCTCTAGAGTGTATAAAATAAAGCAGGAGATGATTATTAATAGATAATGATAATATTAATCGTAATCCTTGCATTTGATATAGTGCTTTTCACATCTTATCAACGTCTAAAACGCTTCACAGAATATACTGTAAAGTGAATTGACTGTATATTTGTGGGCAAAACGTGGCAGCCAAGTGCGCACAGCAGTGTCCCCACAAACTGTCATGGATTGAAATGACCAATTTTTATTATTGTAGTTTTTTTTGGACGGATTATTATTAGGCGTGTATAATAAGTAATAGATAATAATAATAAATAATGATGTTATATTTGGTAGAATATTTCAAAATTTCAAGTTGCCTTTTTCCCATTCTTGATAAGTGTTCTGTAAGTAGACTTTCCGCCACATACTTTTGGTTTTACAACCAGATTTTTAGTTTATGTAAACTATTCGATTTTAATTATTATTTCTCCAATGTTCCTAGTGCTTAGCAAGAGGTGTGTACTCACTGCATTGCAATCAGTGAACAATAGTAACAGAGAGATTGACATATACTGTACAAAATAGAAACAGGCCATGCAGCCCAACCATCCCACATTGGTATTTGTACTCCACCCACTCCTTACTCCCTCCCATATCTTTCTATTGCATTCTCCCTCATGGGTATACCTAGCTTCGTCTTAAATGCTTCTAGACTAGCTGTGGCAACCAGTGCTTTGGGCAGCGAGTTCCACAATCTCACTACCCTCTGCAGGAAGTTGTTGTTCCTAAATTCACTATTAGATCCCCAATCACTATCCTTCACTTGTGTTCCATAAACAGTCATAAACAGATGAATGATGAAAATAGAATCATAGAATCATAGATTCATATAATTTTACGGCACAAAAGGAGGCCATTCGGCCCATCTAGTCTGTGCCGGCTCTTTGAAAAGAGCGATTCAATCCCACTGCCCTGCCCGCTCCCCATAGCCTAATAGACCTGTTCTCCCTAAATAAAGATCTAATTCCCTTTTAAAAGTTATTATCGAATCAGCCTCCACCACCTTTTCAGGCAACGCATTCCAGATTCGAACAACTCGCTGAGTGAAAACATTTCTCCTCAGCTCCCCTCTACTTCGCCTTGAAACTATTTTAAATCTGTGACCACGAGTCACAGATTCACCCACGAGTGGAAATAGTTTTTCTCTATTTGCCCTGTCGAAACCCCTCATGATCTTATAAACCTCTATTAGGTCTCCCCTCAATCTTCTCTGCTCCAGAGAGAATAACCCTAGCCTATCTAGCCTCTCCTCATAGCTGAAGTCCCTCAATCCTGGCACCATCCTAGTAAATCTTCGTTGTACCCTTTCCAATGCCTTCACATCCTTTCTGTAGTGTGGTGACCAGAATTGAACACAGTATTCCAGCTGAGGCCTCACCAAAGTCTTATAGAGGTTAGTCAGCAGTTCCTGACTTTTGTACTCTATACCCCTATTTATAAAGCCTAGTATCCCATATGCCTTCTTAACAGCCTTGTCTACCTGTCCTGCCACCTTCAACGAGTCACTAACTCAAATCCCCAGGTCTCTCTGTTCCTTCACACCATTTAAAATTGTACTATCTAGCCTATATTGCCTCCCTTCATTTCTTCTCCCAAAATGCATCACCTCACACTTCTCTGCATTAAACTTCATCTGCCATGTGTCTGCCCACTTTACCAATTTGTCTATATCCTCTTGCAGATGGCTACTATCCTCCTCACTGTTTACTATTCTCCCGAACTTAGTGTCATCTGCAAACTTGGAAACTGTACTCCGTACACCCAAGTCCAGATCATTGATGTAGATTACAAACAGCAATGGTCCCAAAACCGATCCCTGTGGCACACCACTGCTCACTTCCCTCCAGTCTGAAAAACAGCCGCTCACTACAACTCTCTGCTTTCTGTCTCGCAGCCAGTTGTGGATCCACGCTGCCACTGTCCCTTTTACGCCATGGGCCTTTAATTTCATAATAAGTCTCTCATGTGGCACTTTGTCACATGAGAGACTTAATGTGAAATATTGCTGGATAGGAAACTAATGAACCTTGAATAGTGTTATTTAATATCTACCTGAACACAGATGGGATGTCAATCTGAACAATAGGTCAGCACCTCTGACAGACAACTAACTCTTCTCTGAGTGCTGCATTAGTCTCGGTCGAGACTACAATCTCAAATCCTGATGTTGGGTTTAAACCAACAACTTTCTGACTCAAAGGCCAGAGTGAATCCTATCCTTGTATGAGACCGTTAAACCAAATTTGCCTGTTCAAGTTGCCTCTTTCCTATTCCCAAGGATTTGGAGATGACAGCACTTTTTTCTATAATGTAATTGGTGAAGTCAAGCTCACAGCAATGGCTTTAATGATTCATAGATGGGTCAACTCAGAAACAGGCCATTCCACCTAATCCAGTCTGTCTGGAATCTAACTAATTTAGTCTGTCTGGTGTCTAACTGCAAACATGATAATAATGATAATAATAATTCTTGCAGTAGATATAGTGCCTTAACACATCATTGAGGCATCTCAAATCACTTGAAATAATATACTGTAAAGTGAATTGACTGTACATTTTGTGGCCAAATCTGGCAGCCAATTGCGCACAGCAAACACCCATAAACAGGCATGTTTCGTCTCCTGAGTGACCAAATTATTACTATTTATTTTTAGGGATTTTACCCCCCAGTTAGCGATCTGCCACCTGGGTTCCTTCTGACTGCTGGGTAAACAGAGGCATGTGGAGTAAGGAAACTTGCCTAAGGTTTCACGATAAAGGAACCCAGGTCCTCCCGCTTGTGAGGCAAGTGCTCTAACCAATACATTACAGGACTCCAGGATGATGTTTGAGTGTCAGTTCACGCTGAACTTTTGAGGTGAACTGTTGCCAAAATCTCAGCCATTGGCAGCTAGTATAAGCACAATAACAAGAATCTGGTCTCTTGTCTGCTGAGAAATGGATTGAAAATGTTGCAGTGAATTTCACTCAGGATGCCTGACATTCTCCAGACAGAGGAGACTTCAAACCTAGCTGTCTGGAGTGATCCAGACCAGACAATTCCCTAGAAATTAATTCTCAATTTTTATATTGCTCAAATGTGCAGTCGGAACATTAATTTTTTAAAAAAATGCATATAAATAAAAAGACCCATTGCTCCTTCTCAGCTGTCAACACCACAACCCGAGAGATCAAACCAGAGTTCCATAAGTGTCTCTTGAGGTATTATTGCCAAAGGGTCACAGCCACATAATGGAAATCAACCAGGAAATCATCCCACTAAGAATGATTGATGACGTTCTCTTGAAAGGACAGACACATTTAGGTTCAAGGTGCCTGAACTGGACTAAAATTCCAATCTATGTAAATAATTTGAGTTGTCCTGAATTCCCATTCCCAAATCATTTTGGAGCTCCATTAAAGGAAGGGGCGTTCCGATTTTGACATTCTTCCCCCATCCAGTTCTTTTTTCCGAAACAATTTTTTGTCAGCCTGACATTGTCTGACATGTGCAGAAGAGCATCCAAATTAGACTGAGTTTCACACATATATGGCACCTACACCGAGAAAATGTTTGTATTGGAAAGCACCCACTTTCCCTGGATGGATGATAGCTGCTTGCCTAATTTCAAAACATATTAGGTACATTTTGGTAAGAGCCAAGACTTGCAATCCCGGAGTGTACGTTAGGGTACTGCTTTCAATCTTAAAGCTACAGAGCATGCCATTCAGAGCACTGTCTGGCAAGCATAATAAATGAATCAATCTAAAGCAATTAATAAATTCAATGACTGTCCAGTGCCTTGAGATGTCCTCCTGACATGAAAGGCGCTATACAAGCGTAAATTTGTTGTGGTGGTAATAAATTATAATAAATAATCATTGCATTTGATTTGATTGCATTATCATCACATCTTCCAGACGTCTCAAAGCACTTCACAGAATACACTCTTAAAGTTAATTGACCGTATATTTTGTTGGCGAACCCCTGCAGCCAATTGCACACATCAATGTCCCACTAACAGCTGTGGATTGAAGTGACCAATTTATTATTTATTTTTCAAAGGAATTATTACCCCTATATATGTGAACTACCAATCGACTAATAACCCAGTTATCTCGCTTGTGAGGTTATTGCTCTAACCACTGAGCTACAGAACTCCAGCTTCCCACTATTTGTCCAGTTAGGACCACCCAAAAGAAGAGGGTTCATTGCATTGTCAGAGATGCTTTCAAATGAGGCTTTAAAAGCAGACCTGTCTAGCTGTACAGGTGTATGTTAAAGATCCCTGGCACTATCCAAAAAAGAGAAGGGAATTTCACATAGTGTAGTAGCCAGCAATTCCAAAATGAATTTGGATTGGTCATTCACTTCATGGCTGTTTTGTGAGATATTGCAATGCGCGAATTGATTGCTGCGTTCACCTACAAAATATGCAGTCCCTGCACTTTACAGTAAATCACGTTTGAGAAATCCTCCCGAGGTGAAAGTGGCTGTATCAAACAGAAGTTAGTCTTTTTTTTATTATTATCATCAACAGGAGTAAACCAGGTCTTCCCAAGTTTGCCTGCTGTACTGTACTGATAATCAACATTGTTATTATTTAAGTGTTTCCTAATGATGAGCCGCTCTCTTATAAAGCGGCAAAATAACAGTCACACAAAGGCATTCATATAAAAATTCAACAATGAAACAGTAAGGAATCCCTTTCTATCATTCCATGTCAGCAGAGTGCACATTATGCTTCACATAATGATAGGGGCTGGTCTGGCTCACTCTCATGAACACCAAAAGCACAACAATTGAAAGTACTTTACCCCATGTAATCTCTGGGTTCTGTAAATTCGAATGTTGAATACTGTACTACCAGATTCACTTAAATAAAAGCTTGAAACTCATGCAATATTCCCATGTTCAGTCCATTTTCAAGACCAAATGTATTTTGTTAAAAAAAAACTTTTTTCAAAGGAATAAAAAACAAAGATTCTATCACAAACAGATAGCTTTCCAAACTCCAAACTTTATCGCCTTAGTATTTATTTGCAGTGATGTTAGTTGACATTGCAACATGATAGCGACGCATAAACAGTAGTGTGTGCATAGGTCCATCTGTGGTGAATTTTAAACACAAATACAGTACTTACAACTACAGGTGAAAGCATTAGGAATGCAAAATTATTTTTCTGATCTATACTAGAAAACAGATGCTGAGTGATTTAGAGCATATGGTAATCTCCAAGTAAAGTTGTCTCAATGTATACTTTCCAGTTCTTCAATCACTATTGCACTGAGTATATGGTCCATCTTGTTACAGTATAGAGGGGCGAGGGATTTCTCATTCTAACATAACTTTTGTCTTTTCTTGAGCATTCATTCTATCCTCCAACCTATTTTAAAAACACTTTTAAGAATGTTTTCTTTAACTTGGTTTCTCCTGGAGGCAAGATCAAAAAGATATTGAGTTATAAGTGCTCCAGCACTATACCATACATGAAGGGCACTATGTAAATATAAGTTGTTGTTGTTTTTTTCAGAAAATACAGTTTTAAATGTTTGTTTTATCAATGGTATTAATTTACAGTCAGTGAGGCAGAGGCTAGAGAACATCAATTTCAGATAAGAAATGAATAAATGGGGATATTAGGAGAATATTTTTTTCAGGCAGAATAGTTGATGGCTGAGGCAGAAGGGAACTAGATAGATATCTAAATAGGAGAAAGGACAAGAAAGGATTAGTAGTAATCACACCTTTCAAGTCAGGCGGATGTGCCAAAGCATTTCACAAGGTTCACAAAGCGTAGTGACTGTAGTTTTGTGGCGGATCGAGCCAGCACAGCTAAGAGGGGCCACGTAGTCTTCTTCTGTGCTGTAAATTTCTATGGTTCAAGTCCAACCTGGAAACATTGATCAAGTGGAATACTAACAATAATTTTAACTCAAACAGTAATTTTTTATGTCGGGAGATCCTCTTTCATGGCACTTTACAAAGATTGGATGGAACCCCAAGCTGGAAAGGACATAAGAGAAGTGGCTGAAAACATAGTCAAAGAGACTATGTGGTAGATTGCTAGAGAAGTTTTGAAAGCCACTGAAGGGGTTTTGGCTGAGGGTAGAGTTATTTGGAAAGATAGATCCAGAGGGTAAGTGCACAGTGGCTACAAATTCACTTGGCAATTGTAGGTAGGCAGAGAGAGGTGACATGAAGCAGGCAGAGAGAGGTGACATGAAGCAGGCAGAGATGGTGGAGGAGAGAAGATGGCTAGGACTGTGGGGTATCCCAGGAGATCACTGAAGGAAAGAGAGGCAAGGCCATGCTGGTATTTGAAGGCAAGAATGAGGACCTTGTAGTTGATCCGCTGAGCAATAGGAAGTCAATGAAGCCAGGCGGGTTGTGGGGTGATGGTGAAAGGTAGGAAGAGTCTGGAGGTGACAAGAGCATGAATATGGGTTTCAGCACATTAGTAACAGAGAGAGGCAATGTTGCGTAGATGTAGAAAACTAGAATTCATGGGTAGCCGGATGAAAGGTTTCAAAGAGAGTTGTCGAAGTGCTGCACAGTCTCTGTGGGTTGGAGTGAACAGCTGATGAGGTAGTACTGGAGAGGAGATGCTGATGGGAGCTCAGCAGGAAAACCTAAATTTTGCTACAGTTGAGTGGGAGAAAGTTAAAGCTCCTCCAGGACTAGCATGACTGGGTTAATCTGTCATTCAACACCAAAAGCAGGAATAAGGGTGCAGAGTGAGCATCTCAGCTGCACCAGATAAGCAAAATGCATCAGACACACAGGGGTTAAAGAACTCACAACACTGACTGGACATATTTGCTTGTCACCTCATCACTCATGTGTTACGTAATCAGTTCCACTTGTTCAAATGCAAAATCACAACGGAACCCAATTGCTAAACTACTCCCATGATCATTTCCTCAGAATAAAATTCTTACGTCACTACCCAAAACAAAGAGCCAGGATATTCCCTGCAGTAAAATACAGAGAAATTTTATGCTGTGGTGCCTTTGCTTTGAGAGGACCAATCAATATTGTCAAAAGCAGACATTGGAAGAAAACTGGTTTCAGCAAGTGGTTCAAGGAAGGTAATTGAAGGCTGCGAAATTGAAAGCTCTTTGAACTACAATAACAACAACAAAATTACATTTGTGTAGCGCCTTTCCCGTCGGGAGGATGTCCTAAGGCGCTGGACTAAGTAAGAAGACTATGTAACAATATAAATGCACTCTTTATTTCACCCCAAATCTATTCTTGGTATTCCTTAGAACAGATGTAGGCAACCTTTTACCAATGGTGGGCCGGACCATTATAGGGTGGTCCAGTCGTGGGTCGGAACGATAATGGATTATTTTAAGCCGTCACCTCACCAGACACTCCAAGCCTGGGAAATTCAAAAGAAGTGGGCTGGATGACGTCAAGCGGCTGCCGCTTGCCGATTGGCTGAGGCTCGGGGAGTCAGGAATGGTGGCGAAAGTGCTTCCGGCCGGCCGAGGATGAGGCCCAGGTGATCCCCACGGCATCGTGGCTCATGTTGGGTCCTGTAGCCATTGAAGTGGAAAACTGCAGCAATGAAGACCCCGGATCCCTGGGTAAGCCTAGCCGGAGGTACCCGCTCCCCTGTCAGCCGCTCCAGAAGCCGGTTCTGTTCGCAGTTTTGGGTCCCGCTCGACTACGATTGAGAACCGTGGGACCTGCTCGAGGCACCGAATCCAGCCGCGCTTCAGGCTCTTCAGGCCCCAGCTCCCACGAGGCGGTGCGTCCCAGCAGAAAATACAGAACACTGAAACTCTGTTCTCCCTCACAATGATGTGAGGCAGCCGCAATGAAAAAAGATTTTAGTTCATTCAATTAGGTGCTGCCCGAGCAGGCTCATGACAGGCCAGATGGAATCTCTCCGCGGGCCGCATTCAGCCCACGGGCCGTAGGTTGCCAACCCCTGGCTTAGAAGAATCTTTTAAACCACTTGTATGGTAACTATGTATCAATTTGTGACACACACTCTGTATTTACTGGAAATGTCTGTCAGATGTATAAAGTGTGATGCGGAAACCTTGCTTGTGATCTAAACAGGTTAACATTTGGGTGAGTATGCAGTGTGCACAGGAATGCATAAAAACAACAACAAAATTACATTTGTATAGTGCCTTTCACGTCAGGAGGACATCCCAAGAATCCGTTTGAAAAACATAAATTGGCAGATCTAGTCAGTACACATTTGTCTATGATTAGCAAAGTTGTCTCGTAGTGTCTCCAACAAAAGAAAAGCAAATTATGCCTCCAATAAATGCAAGCTTTGGTTACAACCAGAGCAAACAAACCGCCTAAAATGCGGAACGTCAAACATATTTTTGGCATCGAACTGAGCAGGTGACATCACCCCACATGGTAGGTATCTTGCATAGAGGCAATAACAATGTTTGTGCCAGCATGGAGGGATGTTTGAGTTTGAACAGATAATCCCATCCTGTCCTTTAACTAATAACCAATTATTGCCATTGCTAACTATACCAAAAGAGATACACCCTGTTGAACCCTGATATATGGTTCTTTTTAATCTACAACTACTCGGAACAAGGCAGCATTTCCAATTGGCAACCAAATGTAGCATCTGTCTCATAGACTGAAAAATTAGTCTCCGGTCTTATGCAAGTATGGATTGAATCAAATTCAGGCAACAGTAATTGATCCATGATGTATTTGGCCTCTGTACCTGCCACTCTCAGCTACTATAGTAAGAATATATATTTTTAAAAAACCTCCACTTGTTTCTTTGGCTAGGACGCTAAAAGTTCCCTTTGGATAGTTGCACCCACCCACACAAGGTATAAATCTTCATGGAAACCTTAACCTTACCCGTGACAATTAAATTAAATTTATTACAGCTAAAAAAAATCTTTGCGTCGATAGCGCCACACTGTACAGACTGAAAGTCTCAGGTCAAATAAACATTTATGATTGTGAATTGTTTTATTCCTACTGTGAAATTTTAAGTATTCCCCCACCCCACCGACACCCGCCCCCACCCCCCGCATACCCTCCTTGACTCTCTACTTACGCTATCCATGGTTTATGCTTCTGCTAAGGCACACCTGGAACTTTATATTTCCAAATCATTGGAGGGAAAATCGCCTGCCTCCCTGCCTGCCATCTGCTAATGTTAATAATTTATGTGGTTGCCGCTAATCTGCACTTTAATGGATGTAAATTGCTGGTCTCTAATCTGCATCCTCTACTGCTGGAGTTATTGAAGAAACAGATTGATGCTGTGATGGGAAGATGGTTGGTTGGGCATTCAGGAAGGATGAGATCAAATGGGCTGAAGGACCTCCTTTGTCTGAACTACTGTGATCTTCTAAGTGAAATTAACAGAGCTATTTGGAATCAAAATAGAAAAGAGTACACATAATTATTCAAAGTCACTAATTCTATTGGGCCATTTAAAAAGCAATTATTCTCCATTTGTGAGTTGAAAGTCGTCAGTGTGCCAGGCAATGCTACCAGCAGGATAGCTTTGTATTAACGTTATGCTGAGAGAGAGTATGGGTCAGTGTCAGGAAGAAATTCCTGAGCGTTATAGGAGTACAGTTCCTCTGACCTGAGAAGTGCAGAGTGGAGATTGACTCTCACAAGATTACAAGATTGATTCGGATGTTGAACAGCTTGTTTGATCTCATCCTTCCAGAACACTCAACCTACCATCCTCCCATCACGCAATGACCCAGCAATTAATAACTCAACTTCACACTGTAAACTCAGGAGATGAACTCAGTAAAATTGGCCAGATCCCGCCCGTCACCCAGTATCCACATAACAGGGACGAGCTACCTGAAGTCAAGAAAAACGTAATTCAGGTCAAAATAGTGACAAGTGCCTGCGCCACACTAAGTATTGCATTATAAGAACATACTAGTTTGTTAATCTCCCACAAACTAATCCTGAACAAGGTATGGCACACAAAGGTCAGTAGCCTGGCACACTGGCCATTTCCCTTGAGAATAATGAATCTTTAAAGGTACAGTTTCAGCAAACTTAATCAGTTAATAATTAGCAGATAGATAGAACTTGCATCAATATTAAATAAAATATTTATCAAAGTCTCTTCTTTATACAAAAGGCATTAAATGCGAATGATTATAGCAAAGATAAGAATAGGGTGTTGGCTAACTAAAAGGAAGGAAAAAATTAATGCCATTAATACCATTTTAATCTCCTATCTATGTCATTGCTTATAAAACATAGTCAAATGGGTACATGTTAAGCAAATACAAAGAGATATAAACATGCATAAAAAGTGACCACAAACATAAAATGAATGAAATTATTGATAACCTTTTGATATGAGTTGCAATGTAGAGCTCAATGGACTGTCTGCAGCTGTTCCTTGAAGGTGTTTCATCATGTTCATCTCCAGAACAATTTAAGGATGATTGTTTAGGTCCTGGACTATTTCAACACAGTCAAACAATTATATCCAAGTGTCCACAAAGTGTGAAGCCTGAATATGAAGGAGCTATAACTCAAGTCAAATAAATGATAGCCACCATAGAATATCTTCTTCAACAACTTGCAGTTTGCACTTTAAGATTGAGAAGGGTCATTTCTGTAGATATCTCTCTGCCAAAAACGCAATGCTTTGAGACATCCTCCTGACTTGAACGGTGCCAATATCAAATGCAAGAATTGTTATGCTAAGCATATAAAGCAAACCTCTCTTTTTTATGATGGAAATATACCTACTCTCATGGAAAGGAAAATTTAGTTTAAACATTTGTTGTTCATTAGTTCCCTCTGATTGTTTTTTCTCTACCTTTTCCTGTGTTCACGCTATTTCCTGACCAGCTGCAAGTTGATCACAGCAGCTCACAGAACTGAATATTCTTTGCATTTGACATAACACCTTCTGCAACAGGAGGACAGTTCAAAGCGCTTCACATGACTTACCAAAAAGTGTAGTGACTGCATATTTATTAACCAACGCAATAGCAATATTTGCACACAGCAATGCCACACAAATAGCCATGAAGTGAGTAGCCAATTCTATTTGAGAGATTGATGACCAGGACATCAGGAGAAATTGTGTTTTTGAATGAATTGTTGTTGAATTGGTTGTTGAATAGTAGCATGGGATTTTTAACATCCACCTGAACAGACAAACAGGGCCTCAATTTGACATCTCATCTGAAGGACAACATCTCCAACAATGCAACACTTTCCCAATAATGCATCAGAGTATTGAGTAACAATGCCTAATTTGGAGGTTCAAAATTCCAACATGGGGTTTGAAACCACAACCTTCTGAATTGAAAGTGAGAGTTCTATCAACTGTGCTGGGTTGATCCTAATCAGACAAACTTGGGCTCTGCAGTATTGAAAGGAGTCATTTCAGAGGGGAGGTATGCACAAGAATTTAAAAGGAACTGAGTAAGCAAATATTTTCAGATGCGTCAACATATCAGAACAACAACAAAATTACAGTTATGGAGCTCCTTTCACATTGGGCGGACGTCCCAAGGCGCTGAATAGTCAGGTGTCAGGACTCATGCATGGAGAAGGGGCAGGGTTGGAGAAAGAGGTGGGAGAGAGGTGGGAGGGCAGCAGAAGGCATGATCGTAAAGGAGGGTCTTGAAACCGGCCTTGAAGGAGGCAAGGGAGGAAGCGAGGTGAAGGAATTGTGAGATGGAGTTCCAGAGTTTGGGGACAAAGAGACTGAAAGCCCGGCCACTGATGGTATGGCAGGTCAGGCGGGAGACATAGAGCAGAACAGAGCCCGCTGAACAGAGGGGATGGGCAGGTTGATAGGGAGTTAGCAAGTCAGTGAAATAGGAAGAGGCAAGGCTGTGAATAGCCTTGAAAGTGAGGATGAGGGTCTTGAATTCAATCCTCTGGGGAATGTGGAGCCAATGGAGCCGGGCGAGGGTGGGAGTGATGAGGTCGTGGAGTGGGAGAGGGTACAAGCTGCAGAGTTCTGGATGATCTGCAGCCTGTGAAGGGAAGAGCCTGGAAGGCCAATGAAAAGGGAGTTCCATAGTCAAGCCTTGATGAGATGAATGCATAGATGAGGGCTTCGGCAGCCTGAGGAGTGAGGCACTTGTGGAATCTAGCAATGTTACGGAGGTGGTGGAAGGCAGTGCGGATGTGGGGGAGAAAGGACAATTCAGGGTCAAAAAAGACACCTGGGTTCCTGAGTGGCTTCATGAGATGGAGTGTGCAGCCTTGGATACTGATGCTGCCAGGGCCTGTGGTGCGGAGGAGCTGACGTGAGCCAATCATGTGGGCCTCAGACTTGCTGACGTTTAGCTGAAGAAAGTTGTCCCTCGTCCAGGACTCAATGTCAGATAGGCGGGCCATCAGGACATTGTTAGTCCTGGGGTTGAGGGTGTGAGCGGAGTGATAGAGTTGGATGTCATCTGCATACATGTAGAAAGTTACCTCATGTCTGCGGATGATTTCACCTAAGGGGAGCATGTAAAGGTTGAAGAGGAGGAGACCAAGGAGTACAACAACAACAACAATGCGTCAGCTCCTCCGCACACCAACTTTGATTTATATCGAGTCCTGAGGAACACCGGATGAGATGGTGTGGGGGCAGAGCAAGCGGACAACAACAACAACAACAAACATTACATTTATAAAGCACCTTTAGGTTCAGGGCAATTTTAGGACTGATACCAAAAAGTATTTCTTCACCTAGAGGGTAATTAACAACTGGAAAAAGTTACTAGAAATGATGGATGAAGCTAGGAGACAACAATCTTTTAAAATTCAGTATCACGCTATGATGGGAGGACATTAGGGTGGGTACTACCACCCATGTGGAACACTCAGTCTGGTTTGGATACTCTTAAGCATGACGATGGATTTCCACATGTGTCAGCCAATTGAATAACCCAAAAAAAAGTTTTGCAGGTTTTGTAACGTCTATCATTAACGTTGTTCTCAGTGATATTAGAGTCTCCCAGCATGTATGCTCAGTACAACTTTGTTCTCTGAAACTGCTTAGGGAGCAAATGCAGACTTTTCCAAGTGTTTGACAAATTTTAGGAAATACTTGTTAGATAAAAGTGTATTGGAAGTGCAAACCACAAAAACAAAGATCACAATAAAATGGAAACAAAATGAACAACAAAACACACCCAGTTAGAGAACTCAGAAAGATGCCAGAACAAAGCTGAATATTGCGCAACCCAGAACCGAAACCCACACCCCGACAGCACAAGCCAATAAGCCTGAATGAAAATAAGCAAGGACAGTGATCGTATATCAAACAACTATAGAAATGGGGGCAGGGAATCATCCCGCTCAGCGCCTATTAACCCTGCAAGCCAAAGCCCTAATGTGTAAGGTGGTCCTAGCTGACAACTCTGCCGCTCGCATATTCACCCGCATCAAACTTTGCTCCCCCATTACCCCAGTCCTTGCCAGACTTCATTGGCTCTCTATCCCAGAGAGGATCGACTTCAAGATCCTCACACTTGTCTTCAAATCCCTCCACTCCTCTGCACGCCCCTACCTCTCTGATCTCCTCTCTCCCCAAACCAGCTCCCATTGCCTTCACTCCACTGGGTCTGGCCTCCTCCATGTCCCCCGAATCCTCTGCTCCACCCTTGGCAGCCGTGCCTTCAGCCTCTATGCCCCGAGGCTCTGGAATTCCCTTCCTCACTATCTTCGCCTTGCTCCCTCTTTTCTCAGCTTCAGGTCCCACCTGAAGATCTTTCTCTTCGACCGTGACTTTGGTCACCTTTCTACCCCTGCCCCTTGCTCGGTCCCGAGATCTGCTATTGTGAAGCGCTCTGAGACACCGTCCAGCATGGAGAACGCTATATAAATCAAAGTTGTTGTTGTTGTTGTTGACAAGCAGTGGGAAAGCTTGACAGACAGCTATATCAATGCAAAGATACACAGTTAAGCCTGACAGACCCCAACACACATTCTGGCTCTTGCCAACCTGTGCCCATTACTTACTGCAATGAAGTAAGCAGGGTGGGTCCCTCCAGGGGGACGGCGCGCATTCCATTTCAACAGTCTATCTCTAGAATTTCCATGTGTAGTTGGGATGCATGGAAATCTCAGCTTTGTTTGGATGCTCTTAAGCATGGTGATGGCCTGACACCTGGCTACCGTAAATAAACTATAGAAATTTACAGCACAAAAGAAGGCCATTTGGCCCATCGTCTATGCTGGCATTTTTAAGAACCATTCTTTCAGTCCCATTTCCCTGTCCCTTCTCTATACTTGTAGTTGATTTCTTTTTAGGTATTTTCCAATTCCCCTGTAAGGCTAATGCCAATTCTGGAGAGGACAATTCATGACAAATAACATCACGTATCTAGTTACCTGAAGGAAATTAATGACTGAAACTGGTTATGAGGATGGGTGTTTGAAACCTGATTGCATTATTTTTTTAAAAAAGAGTTTGATGCTGTAATAGGAGGATGGTAGGGAGGATATTCTGGAAGAATGATATTGAATGGTCAAAGGGCCTTCTTCATCTGGACCTTTATTGTGAAGGCGGAAGTGGCATCCTGTAGTTTAGTAGTTAGAGCCAGTGAGACTACCTGGGTTAAATTCCCGGGTCGGGGGAAAGTTTCCTTACTCCACATGTCTCTGTTTACTTAACAATACATAGGAACTCGGTTGATTGTCCATTGGCAGATTGTTCTTCCAGGGATAATAATCCCTCTCAAATAAATAATAAATAAAATATTAATAATTTGGTCACTCAATCCACGACTGTTTGCGGGACTTTGCCGTGTGCAATTGGCTGCCGTGTTTCTCCCACAAAATATACAGTCAATTCACTGTACAGTATATTCTGTGAAGCGCTTTGAGATGCCTCAAAGACATGATCAGGCATTATATCAAATGCAAGGATTATATTACCATTTAAATTCGTAGGTCAAATTCAGTTCCATTCATTTTCCTATAAAGGACAGTCATGATGGATGTGTAGAGATACGCATTCTCAGATACATGCTGGACTAATAGGCCACAGGTTAACCATGGTTTGAACTTATTCAAGAATTGCAGGTAATTCCGGAATGTTTTGCTTGGTTGATTACATAATTAAGAGCACCTGCAATGCATTTGAATAAGGTTAGCAATTAGGCTATTAGCCCAATGTGCATTTGAAGAATGAAGAATTAGTAATAGCAATATAAGCATTTAATATTTGAGTAATGATGTTCAATTCAATACCAAACAATAACAGTCATTATATGTTATTATTGGAATGGAATTGTAGTACAGAAGAGGCCTTTCAGCTCATTGATTATAAATCAGTGCTAACTATTCTGATTCCAGTTCCCTGCTCTGTTTCCATTTATTTTTTATTTTCTCATGCATATAGGATTCTAATCTAATTCTTTTCAAAAAGTCATCCATTTATCTTTTTAATACAGTTATGTTCTCATTCTCAACATCCACTTAGGACAAAATATTAATTATTATAATAACTCTCTGTATTTCTCCTAACCTTGCCTTTATCGGTCCTGGAGTCCTGTAGCTCCAGGTTAGAGTACTCGC
Source organism: Hydrolagus colliei (assembly GCA_035084275.1). Taxonomy (NCBI): domain Eukaryota; kingdom Metazoa; phylum Chordata; class Chondrichthyes; order Chimaeriformes; family Chimaeridae; genus Hydrolagus; species Hydrolagus colliei. The sequence continues at coordinate 92,002,714 of CM068742.1, forward strand.
CTCACAAGCGGAAGACCCGGGTTCAATTCCCAGAGAGAGCAAAACATTGGGCAAGTTTCCTTACTCCACACACTTCTGTTTACCTAGCAGTAAGTAAGAAGCTAGTTGGCGGATCACTTTCGGGGAGTAATAATTGATTTAAAAATATTAAAATGATAATATTTTGATCACTCAATTTGTGGGACTCGTTGTGGGACACTGCTGTGTATAATTGGCTTGGTTTCACCCACAAAATATACAATCAATTCGCTTTACACTATAAGATGCGACAAGGAGCTACTGTATATCAAAAGCAAGGATTAAGGAGAGCAAACAACTTTTACTCCTACCAAACAAGTGAATATAATTATTAATATTATTATCCTCTGGAGATAATAATCCTTGCATTTGACACAATGCCCTTTATCAAGTCTGAGAGGCATCTCAAAGTGCTTCACAGAATATACTGTAAAGTGGATTGATTTTATTTTGTGAGTGAAACACATAAGCCAATTGAGCTCAGCAGCAATGTGCTTTAGTTTAAACAATTTCTTTTCCCCTATAGGCAGATGAAAGAAATAAAGGACTAGAGAATTTAAGACTTTTGTCCTAAACTTTCAGATAGCGCAGGATAGTGAAGAATTCTTATATACAATCTTAATTTGAAACAGATTATTTTGTGTGTGGAGTGGGATGGGGGGATGTTGGAGGATAGACACAAAGGGAAGAGAAAAACAGCATCTAAATTGTGACTAAATGTATGAAATTTCCACATTCCTGTGATGTAACAATAACATTTGCATTTAAATTTTAACAATAAATGGCTTTTGAAGCTAATACTCCGTGGAATTTGAGGCCCATCGTGTGTTAGGAGAATTGGCAGTGCACACCTAGAATGTGGATCACTTCTGACTTCGTCCACAAACAACAACAACAACAAAATTGCACTTATATAGCGCCTTTCAGTTCGGGAGGATGTCCCAAAGCGCTGAACAGTCTGGTCAGAGTTAGTGGGGCAGCCGAAGGCGCGGTCGAAGAGGAAGGTCTTGAGACCAGCCTTGAAGGAGGAAAGGGAGGAAGCAAGATGGAGAGGCTGCGGGATGGAGTTCCACAGTGTGGGAGCATACAGGCTGAAAGCCCGGCCGCCAATGGTTGGGCAGTTAGGGCGGTGGACGCGGAGCAGGCCTGAGTCTGCTGAACAGAGGGAATGGGCAGGCTGATAGGGAGACAGTAGGTCAGAGAGATAGGCAGGGGCAAGGCCGGAAATGGCCTTGAAAGTGAGGACAAGGATCTTGAATCTGATCCTCTGGGTGACGGGGAGTCAGTGGAGATGGGCAAGGGTGGGAGTGACGTGGTCGCGAAAGATTCAGCAATAAATGTAGACAATAAATAACAACAGAGAAGAAACTTTAAAAGGGCGGTGGGGGCGGGGAAGGCCTGATACTCAGGATAAAATACCGTAGTTTCAAATTTTTTAAAACAAATTTGCTGTTCAACATTTAATCCTTTATTCTTCATTCACAGATGCATTTTCGGAAACAGATATTTCCAATATGTATCAGGCTATTGTATAGTTTGATATCGGGTGGATGTCACTACCTATTATAGAGCCAAACTATGTAAATGCTCTTAACTCTCATACAATTACATTGTTTATGACGAGGATATTGGAGTCTTGAGTTCCTGACCAACTCTTTTCAAGACTTTGTTTATGCTTATGTGAAATAAGACGTGTTATTGTTACATTGCAACCTACTCCAAGTTAATGCAGATTCCAGGCATTTACCTACAAAATATACAGTCATTACACTAATTTATTACGTATTACATCGAAGACTTTCAAAGCACTTCAAAAGTACTGCCAAATATACTTGTAGGTAAATGAGATTGGCAATTTGTGCAATGCTGTGTCACACAAAGAGTCAAGTTGTGAACGATCAATTTATCTGCTAATAGATAAATTTATCGGATAACATAGGGATGATTCATTCCAGCAAAATGTGGTTTAATTGTTGTATGCCCACGTTGGTATTAGTTGATAAAAATCAAGTTATGATAATAATAATAATCCTTGCATTTGATATTAAATCTGTGACTCGTGGTCACAGATTTAAAATAGTTTCAAGGCGCAGTAGAGGGGAGCTGAGGAGAAATGTTTTCACTCAGCGAGTTGTTCGAATCTGGAATGCATTGCCTGAAAAGGTGGTGGAGGCTGATTCGATAACAACTTTTAAAAGGGAATTAGATCTTTATTTAGGGAGAACGGGTCTATTAGGCTATGGGGAGCGGGCAGGGCAGTGGGATTGAATCGCTCTTTTCAAAGAGCCGGCACAGACTAGATGGGCCGAATGGCCTCCTTTTGTGCCGTAAAATTCTATGATTCTATGATTCTATGATATAGCTCCTGATCACATCTTTGAGATGTCTCAAAGTGCTTTCCAGAATATACTTTAAAGTTACAGTCAAAAAATATAAAGTCAAAGTTAATTGACTGTATATTTTGTGGGTGAAACACGGCAGCCTAGTATTTTTTTGAAGGGATTATTACAATGAGATGGTAAAATGAACACTAATTTATCAGAATTCCTGTTGATTGGGAATGACAGTCACTCCATTAGTGTTGGCATAATCCACTTGATTATTTTTCCTGAGAGCGGACTGCTTTCATTCTTGTCAAACAAGTGAGCCAAAAGTCAACAACATGTGGCAGCTATTGCCACCATTCCAATGACATTTTACGTGTTAATTTACACCTCAAAAAATAAATAACTTAAAAATATAATAAAAATCAAAATTCTGGCACTAGGAAAGCTGCATTTCCTCATGGTAAGACAGACTGTGACTTGGGATTTGAAGGAACGCATTACAATATCTGCATTCCAAAATAAGCAATGAGCCTAATTAAAAGTAGATGGAAAACCATGCTCTCCCCAGTCCAGTTACTCACATTAATTCTCAATGCCATGAAAGCTACTCAATTAAAGCAACTTTCCAGGACACAATGTGCACAGGGTTAGATGCACATACTTCAAGCATGTACTGCAGATAGCAGTGCTCCATCCAGAACTGTGGTGCATCACCCACACAAAGAAACATCGAACCTCACAATAATAATTATCCTTCCATTTAATATGGCACCTTATCATGTCATTAAGATGTCTCAAAGTGCCTCACAGAATATATTGTAAAGTTGAACTGATTCATTTGGCCTCTACCACCAGTTGTTATTTACCCTCTGAGTAAAGAAAACCTTCCTTGTATCCATCCTGAAACTCTTATTCACTTTCTTAAACCTCCCTGTTCTCTTTCCCTCATGTATTCCCCCAACTGTCCGTCCTCTCCCACATCCGGTCCCTTACCAGCACTGCTTTTTTCCACCTGTGACATATTGCCTGTCTACTTGCCTCAAGCGCTGCTGAAACTCTGGTCAATGCCTTTGTCACCTCTGGACTATGCAAATGCACTCCTCGCTCGTCTCCCCTCCACCACAATCCATAAAATTTAGCTCATTCAGAACTCTGCCGCCCGCATTCTCACCCGCACCAAACTTCGCTCCCTGATTACCCCAGTCCTTGCCAGACTTCACTGGCTCCCTTTCTCAGAGGATTGATTTCAAGAATCTCACTCTTGTTTTCAAGTCTCCCCACTGCTCTGCACTCCCCAACCTCTCTGACCTGCTCTCCCCAACACAGCACCTGTTGCCTTTGCTCCTCCGATTCTGGTCACCTCCTTGTCCCCCGAATCCTCCACTCAACTATCGGCGGCCGTGCCTTCAGCCACTATGCCCCGAAATTCTGGAAATCCTTTCCTCACTCCCTTCACCTCACCCCTTCTCTTCCTAGTTTCAGGACTCAGCTGAAAAACCTTTCTTTTCGACCACTCCTTTGGTCACCTTTTTCCCCCTCCCCCTGGCTCCGGCCCGGGATCCGTTATTGTGAAGCGCTCTGAGACACCTGAAGGATGATATATAAATCAAACTTGTTTTGTTGTTGGATGGATCAAGTTTTCTCTTAAAAACAGCGATTCAATTTGCTTCAACCATAAATTGCAGCAGTGAGTTCTACAATCTCACCATCCTCTCCTAAATTCTTTACAGATCTACTACTGGCTCTCTTACATTTATGTATTCTAGTTTAGGAAACATCCCATCACCTGATCAAATCCATTTATCGTAGACCCTTTACCAGGTCCCCTCTCAAATATCTCAACTCTAGCGAGAAAACTTCTAACCTACCTTTCTTGATAGCTGTATTCACTCATTGCTGGAGACAAACATCCTTGCAATTCACTTATTTCTTCAAAAGATTACACAAGATTGGTTTGGCTGAAACATCCTGATCGGGTTATTTAAAATCCAAGCTTGGCCTCAACTTCTTCTTGATTTAGCTCACCCTCTCCTGTCAGTGGTGTGTCCACATGTAGGCCTTCGTCCTTCACTTGAAGTTCTCAATTTAAAGCATGGCCGCTGAATCTCAGCCGATAGCTAAATGGGAAAGAGCCAGCTTAAATCTCCTTAGGGAATCATTCTTCACCAGTAATAAAATCCAGCATATAGGGAGAATTTGGCCCTCAGATCCATATAATCACGGGAATGTCTTGAGACAGGCCAATTTGGGGAATTTATTATAAAACAATTGAGAAAAACAGAGAGCCAAATGTGGGATTTCTAAACAGGAAAATCTAATGTGGAATACCCTTAGGAATTCAAATGGGAATAGCATTTTAGAAAGAGATTGATTGGGAACAGAGTTCAAATGGGAAGGTGAGATGTTGTAATTCCCTGGGAAAGGGAAGAGAGGAATTCCAGTGATTTGCAATGCGGTGACCCCTACAATCAATGCACTGCACATGGAGAAGACATAGCTTGACAACAAACTGACATAACTGACAACAAAGTTAAAGTTAATTGACTGTATATTTTGTGGGTGCAAACAGCATTTTCTCCAGGGAATCAGTCCTTCATTCATGCTCCTCCAGTACTGGACTGGAATGTCAGCTTAGACTTTGTGGCTCAAGTTCCATAATGCAGCTTAAACATACATCGCTCTGTCCCAGCAGTGAGAATGCTACCAACAGTGCCACATTAACACTGATAATAATGTTAGGAATACTTCAAGAATTAATAACAATAAAATAATTATGGTAAGATTCTGGATTCCTCCCTATCCCCTGTTTTTATAAATGATCAGGTACTGATGTTTCCCATAATGCTGCCTTAAATTGAACTGGAAACATCTATATAAAAATTCTGCAATGGGGAGAACTCCTGAACTTGTTCAAGTGATTGATTTAGTAATTTAGTAAAGTTTTTTTAAGACTCTCCTAAAACTATTTGCTTGAAATTATCTACATCTCTCCAACCTCCTGCTTTGAACACACTTTTGGTTATTTTCCCCCTTCCCACCCCGTTATCCTCTGATCCCCATCTTCGGTGCCAAGCCATTCTTATTAAGTACTTTGGGATGTGTTACTGATGTACAAGGCACAACAACAACTTGCAATTATATTGCACCCTTCACACAGGTTGGTTGCTCTCTTAGAGCTCAACAATGACGGAGTTTGATGTTGAGCCAGTGGGAGCGGTGGGGTGAAGGCAACATAGGCACGTTCGAAGAGGAAGGTCTTCTGGTGTAATCTGGAGATGGAGAAGGAGGAGGCAAGGAAATGTTGATATATTTGCATTGATTATGTGACATATGAGTTTGCATAGACAGGTTTATAATACTGTTGCACTGAATAATAACAGAGAAACATAGACCAGAAAAGACAAAGGACCAAAAAGATCATAGCGATCATGCAGCCTTCTTGGCTATATGAAAGTAGTCGCTCTGTCAAGATATTGCATACCTCAAAGAGCAGTGTATACGGGGGAGGGGAGTCTGTAACAGCACCGTTGTCTTATACAGAGTTGTCAAATATTCTCATGTTCTTAGACTAAGCTCCTTTACAATAGAGCTTTTGGAAGGGTGGTCTACAAACTAGAAGCGTCTGACCTCCCTAGAGAAGAGAATTACTACCTTCTTTGGCAGTGGGCCACACCTGGGATTTGGGGATTAAACCTGTAGCAAAAGATGACTAGTGTAAGTGAACACCACTTGCCCCAATCCTATATTCCACCTCTATGAACAACCCAAGGAATTTATTGACTCAATTTCTTTCCAACATATTTGCCCAGCACCTGGTCTCCGAAAATTTTAATTTACTGTGAAAAATTTCCATCAACTCCAAAGAGAATTCGTTCCCAGGTGCTGTGTGTAGTAAACCTCATCTGTAAACTGTGAAAAAATACATCTGGTGCTCTGCTTTTGGGATTACCTACAGTTAAGTAAAATTATCATTTGCATTTTCCATTCACTTGACAAATGATTTAATTCTGAAGTACCTTTCAGCTCTCAGTATATCATAGTTTCTATGGTTTTAAGGCAAGATAAATCTGAAATATTTTAAATAACGGTATATCACAGTTTCCAGGTTGGATAGTTGGTATTTGTGATAGCTTCACCACCTTATTCAGAACACTTTAATCTCATCAATCCTTTCAATTTTGTTAAATCTGATTGGTCACTTCCATCATGATTGTTTGTGAGACATTGCTCTGTGCAAATTGGCTGCTGTATTTGCCTACAAAATATACTGTCACTCCACTTTACAGTAAATGTTATGAAGTGCTTCAAGACATCTTCCTGATGTGAAAGGTGCTATTTCACCTCTTGGCTGTCTGCGCAGCGCACTTTGAGATGTTTTGATAGTGTGTCCCATCTGAAGGATGACAATGAAACACATACTCAGCCCTGTGTAGGTGTGTCATCTTTGAATATTTGGGTTTCAAGTCCTGATGTATGGATTGAACCCATAACCTTGAGACTCAGAGATGAGATTCCTACTCACCGAGCCAGACTGACACACGTTTTATCTGCATTATAGTGCAGGACATAACATAAGGCCGCTGTTCCCATGAATTACAATGGACGAATATATTCACCACTTCAGAGACTGGGATGAGTTACAGTAATTGAGAACCATATATTCACTGTTCACAATGTGAATTTTCCTAATATACATTGTCTACTCCTGTTGACCTTCATCAGGTTGATGGAGAAGTCATTATAGTCAGCTATTGTTCACGTCGACTCACATTACAAACTCTCAAGTACTGAAAATGTTTCCTTATTGAAAATAGATGGAGTCGGAATCTGCTGAGCATAAGTGACATTTGGCCTCAAGAGTGTCCCTCCAGTTCTGGGTCGACACTGGGTTACCTTTGTTGCTGAGTTTGAATGAATATATTAGATTAATAACATAAGTGGTTTACTGTGAGGCAAGCAATGTTTTTTTTTGTAGAAATAAGGACTTGGGTGCGAAAAGAGGCCCTTTAGCACATCAAACCCACCCTATTAAAGGTTGTGGGTTCAAGGCCCACATCAGGACTTTGAACTCTAGGCTGACTTCAGTTGTCCAGTGCTGGAGGCCACACTGTTATATCATCTGCTTTTCTGTACTCTCTTCCAATAATCACCTTCAAACACAACCATTGCCTGGAATGGGTGTGCTGCATTGTTGCAATCCTTCAAATGAGACATTAAACTGAATGTCTATTTACATGGACATTGAAGATTCAATGGGACTGTTTGAAAAGTGAAGGAAGCTTCTCTCAATGTTCTGGCCAATGATCCCCCTCATAAAATTGATTAATCACTCATTGTTTGTGGTACATTGCTGTCTGCAACAGCAAATTGGCTGCTGCAGTTACCTATAATTGCACAGTCACTACACTTCACAAAGTAATTCTGAATGAGTTTTGAGATGTCTTGAAGGCATGATAATGCATTTTCTCAAATTGAAAAAATATTAGTATGGTACACTGTATATTATGTTATTAATATACCCTATCAATGATTTTTCATTTTCATCAGAGCACTGATTTCCTGGGGGAAACCTTGGCATAATTTGTCTTAATTCCAAAGGCAGTCAGCCATAAAACCCAGAACATTTTCCAACATCAAATTTCTACTAGTTAATTCTCTGTTCCTTAGACTTCACTCCTTCCCCCTTTTCAGCACTGTGCTTAGGTTTGGACTTCAGGGCACATAAAACAAAATATTTGATTCTTATAGTGCCTTATCATGTCAAACTTTCTCAAGGTGTTTGGCAGAGAATTACTCTGAAGTATAGTGACTCTACTTGTTTGCTTCTTTAATGTCCCACAAATAGTCAGGAATTCATTGGCCAATTTTATCAGAGAGATTACACTAGGAGAAACTCCCAAGATTTATTCAAACAATGTCATGTTAGAGTGCTATAGTGCTTAAATGTCCACCTGAAGTCAGAAGGACGGACGGACAGGCAGGTAGGTGGGCAGACAGATGGTAAAACAAGGACTTTCTCGTATGTTAAGACAGCACCTCTTAATATTGCAATGTTCCTCAAATACAGACACAAGAATGAATACCAATTGAGATAAGCAACACTCAGCATACTAAATCGCACTGTGAAAAATATGATGAGTAACAGATTGGATCATCGCATTGGATCTGTTACAAAACATCACACTTTTCACTCATACAGTTGGAGCACATTATAATACAGTTGTTTGGGTCTTTAAAATCAGACCATGTGTGACAATTGGATACAACAACAAAATTACACTTGTATGGCACCTTTCATGTTGGGAGGATGTCCCAAGACGCTGGAAGGTCAGTGTTTCAGACCCATGCTAGGATTGGGATTGGGAAGGGTGGAGGCAAAGGAGGGGAAAGGGGATGGACGATGGCATGGTTGAAGTGGAAGGTCTTGAGGTGGGACTTGAAGGAGGCTAAGGTGGGGGCGATACATTAATGAATAAAATATGTTACAAATGGGGCTACCAGGCAACCCTTCAGGGTTGTCAGAGCACAACTATCACTTCCAGTTTTGGTGATGGCTGACGAGCTTCCTTCACACAGGAAGCTAGCATGAAAAGCGCTCCTGGGGGCATTTTTAACAGTTGCTAAGATGCCAGTGATGATGGGACTCCCTCTGCAACTGCGCACCACAAACAAGAAGCTGGACATTCAGCAACAAATCCCAGAAATCAGAAGTTGAAATGCACCACACTTCTGGTGTACTATAACTATCTTATAAACAGGTCATGTAATAGGGTTGGCTGGTCAATCTGTCTCTCTCTCTGTCATTGCATCAATGAAGTATGCTCCAAGCTCCGTGACCCCATTCTCACCCAACTCCATTGGCTCCCCATCACCCAGAGGATTCAATCCAAGATCCTGTCCTCACCTTCAAAGCACCCCATGGCCTCACCCCACCTTACCTTTGTGACCTCCTAACCCCCCACCAACCTGCCAGCTCCCTCCACTCAGCGGGTTCAGGCCTCCTCCATTCACTAGACCCACCCACCCCACGATCGGTGGGGGAGTCTTCAACCACTGTGCCGCCGACCACCAGAATTCCATCCCACAGTCTCTCCACCTCGCACTCTCCCTGGCCTCCTTCAAGTCCTGTCTCAAGACCCTCCCCTTCGACATTCCCATTGGTCAACCGAAATCCCCTCCTTTCCCTCCACCCTCCCCAATCCCGATCCCAGCTCAGGTCTGAAACATTGACTATCCAGCGCCTTGGGATGTCCTCCTGACATGAAAGGTGCTATACAAATGTAATTTTGTTGTTATTGAAACTACAGAAAAGGGAAACCAAATACCAAGGGAAGGTATATAGATAAATGAGAACTCGTGTATTGCAATTAAGAAAGAAGAGAGTAGAAAAGGGTAACCTCGCTGATATACAGAAAATACAAAATGACACAGATAATGTAAACTTAGTTTGATCTTGAGCCAACATACAGGCAGGAAATAATCTAATTAATGGTGTAGAGAAGGTAAACCCAGACTATTTCTTCAAAGTAAGCCAAGAAAGTAAGTCCAGACGACATAAAGGACAAAATAGAGAAACGTAAATTTAGAACAGATACAGAGAATTTTTTTTTGTAATCATCCATCAAGTACCAGAGGCAATAATATCAGGGCTCCTTAAAATATGATCAGGTGCCATGCAAATACATATCCTTATACTGTATTTGGTGTGGTGTCTTTCACGTTCCAAAGGACGTCCCAAAGCGTTTCATGGGACATGGTGTAAAGTGGAATGACTGTGTATTTTGTCTGTGAAAGTCGCAGACAATTTTGAACTCAGCGATGTTCCACAAACAGCCATGGAGTGAATGATCAATTCTTTACAATGGGAGAATGAACACGGTAGCATCTGGGATCTTTCAATGGCTGGCATTTGAATCTGTCTAGTATATATGGAAATTTGGTTTCACCACTTTCCACAGAAAAAAAATTGTACTTCAGTTGTCGTACCCCACACTGCTGTGCTTGTGTTCTCCGCACCATTGATAAGTGACAACGAAAATGTCTCCTGTCTGTTCCCTTCTGAACCTAATGCCGATACTGTATGTATAAGTGAGAAGCAGAAAACAAAAGCACAATAAAAAGGGTTTCAAAAACTTTGAAACATCCTATATATCATCCAGCGCAGAACCAAAGGAATCAGTTTGTCACTGCTCAGTGCTTTCTCACTACATTGCTCGGTTGTTTATCTCAGGAAAATATGTTGCAATACATTATTGGCATAAGCTTCAAAACAGTTTTAAATCAAGCCAGATATCCACAATCGTCTATAACCATCACAATGTTTTATCTAGTGGGCAGTGGTACAGCACTTGGTTTATGTATATAGTTCTATTGTGTGATGGTTACAACATATCAGGGACTTTGTGGTTGTGCAAAGCTACCTTGATATTTTGTTGTTGTTGTTGCTATCAGATCTTCACTCGAATGAATGGAAAGCTTATTTTGTGATTTTGTGATTAAAGATGTGTTCGTTGACCACTATCTCGAATTGAGAGATGCTCCAATTCCTGATGGAGGTTGTTATGTGTTGCAGAGACGTGGAAGGAAGTATTTTTTTTCAAAAATAAACAAAACACAGTGCCGTCTTTCTCCAAACTCACCCATATTTTTGTTCCAATTGATAGTATGAGATCAAGTATAAGGGCAGAATAAACGTATTTGCTGAGAGAGAAAACATTTCCCACAAGAAAGCAAAAAGACAGATTCATGGCTGCACTGGTAGAGATCAGTCAGGGATTAATCCTTTTAAAAGATCAACTGTTAACGTTATCAAAATTCCTTAATAAAAAACAGTACCTAGCAACATTTTCATAAGTATAGTGGTATCATTGCATCTGACTGCAGATCAAAGTGGGCCCCATACACATGTTAGATCTTCAGCACTGCTTTTGATATTTTGCATTTTCCTTTACTGCACAACCATCGATACTTGCTGCTATTCCCATGTCAACTTGATGTGAACAGCATCCTTTCAGTGTCCTTCTTGACATTCAAAACCACTTGTTTATCTCATTTCAATTGATAGGACATTGCCTCAGCATCCTAACCACAAAGACACTTGGAACAAAGCCAGTGGTTATGAGTAACTGAGCTGGGCAACAGAGTGGTCAGCCTGAGAGGTGTAGGGGAGCCACAGTAATCATTGTATAAAAATGCTTCATTTTTTAGAAACCATACCAAATGCACTCCTCGTTGGTCTCCCCTCCACTACAATCCATAAAATTCAGCTCATTCAGAACTCTGCCACCCGCGTTCTCACCCACACCAAACTTCGTTCCCCAATTACCCCAGCCTTTGCCAGACGTTACTGGTTCCCTGTTCTGGAGAGGATCGATTTCAAGATCCTCACTCTTGTTTTCAAATCTCTCCACTCCTCTGCACCCCCTACCTCTCTGACTTCCTCTGTCCCCCAAACAGCACCCGTTGCCTTCGCTTCTCCTGTTCTGGTCTCCTCCTTGTCCCCCGAATCCTCCGCTCAACTATTGGCGGCCATGCCTTCAGTCACTATGCCCCGAAACTCTGTAACTCCCTTCCTCACCTTCTTCGCCTCACGCCCTCTCTGCCTAGTTTCAGGTCTCAGCTGAAGACCTTTCTGTTTGACCACGCCTTCAGTCACCTTTTTCCCCCTCCCCCTGGCTCGGGTCCGGGATCCGTTATTGTGAAGCCTTCTGAGACACTGTCCGGCATGGAGGGCACTATATAAAAACATATAAATCAAAGTTATTGTTGTTGTTGTTCTCCTGTAACTCAGTGGTTAGAGCACTCGCCTTGCAAGTGAAAGACTTGGGTTTGATTCCTGGCAGGGCAAAACCTTAGACAAGTTTCCCTACTCCACACACTTAATCCCTCAAGAAAAAACATCAATAATGAATCAGTCACTTCAATCAATGGCTGTTTGTGGGACACTACTGTGCCCAACAAGCTGCCATGTTTTGCCCACAGAAGTAAATTCACTTTATAGTATATTCTGTGAAGCGCTTTGAGATGTCTTGAAGAATTAAAAAGAGCTACACCAAATGCAAGAATTATTATTAATTAATTCAGTTGAACTCCATCTCATATTACTTTTGCCTCGCTCCTTCCTTTGCCTCTTTCAAGGCAAGTCTCAAAACCCTTCTCTTCAACCGCACCTTTGGCCACCCTTCTACCCTCCCTGCCCTCCACCCTCACTGATCAAAACTACCCCCTGCCCCAGCTCAGGTCCAACTCCCTGAATGGCCAGCACTTTGGGACATCCTCCTGACATGAAAGGCATATCCAAATATAATTTTGTATTATCTTGTATTCATTAGAAATTTGTTAGGAATTTCAGTCTTAAGATAGCTTCATAATATCACAAGACAGGTTGGGATGAAAAAGGTCCTTTCAGTCCACTTGATCTCACCCTTCCAGTATATGCACCCATCATGACATGAATTTGCTATTTATAATGAGTCTTGCGTCCTGGCCTCAGCCAACCCTTCCCGGTAACCTGGCTTTAGTCTTTAATTATCCTCTGGGTGAGGAAATAAAATAGAACTAATTTTATTTGGGGTAATTATTGGCCAGGACACTAGAAGAAACTCCCTCCAGAAGAACAAGTCCTCAGGTTATCATCTTTCCCCAACTTCTGACACTGACACGAGAGTGGTATCAACTGAGTCAGGCTGACACAAGATACAGAATTGTGCTGAGCACTCACCACCCTAAATAGAGGAACTAGATTTAGCCTCAACTGCGGAGCCATTGGAGAAGGAAAATTTCACTCTATTACTGTAGTTTGGGTTACATTCAAACTCAGGTCCCTGAGGTAGAAGTTTAGACAAGGATTAATACCACTGCTGTCTCCAATGTTACCACATCTAAACTGTTCCAATGAGCTATAGCAAAATACATTACCCCAAATAAAGTGGAATTTTATTGACTAATGTGTATTAAATTGCTTGGAATTTTCTGCCAGACTCGGAGTACAATGTTTTGTGTTTGCATCAATGTTTCCTTTGGGACCTGAAGGATATTTTCACTTTCCAAACTGGCCACCAATTTACTTGCATTCACATCTGCCAAAATAAATATCTGTAAATTTCTGTGGGCTTTATAAAGTGAGCTTAGAAAATGTACAGTGGTTACATTAACCGTTGGGGCACTGCAGAAAATATTTAGTGAGATTTGGTGTGGTTAAAAGATGGTGTCCAACTGTTACTGTGATTAACGACAAAAACTATAATACTCCCACTGAATTTCGTTTTTGACCATCTGGGTGTCTAACACATGCGGAAACTCATCACCATGGTTAATAGTATCCAAACCAAACTGAGAATTCCATGCATCCCACCTATAAATGGACCTCCCAGAGACAGATGGTTGGAATGAGATTCACACTATGCCCTTGGAAGGATGCATCCTGCTTACCTAATTCCGGAACATATTAGCTGCAAGTTGGCAAGAGACAAAGCAAGTGGACCCAGAGGTTTCCGCTGAAATGCAACCAGCTTTCATTCATATAGTGCCCTCCATGCCGGGTAGCATCTCAGAGTGCTTCACAATGGCGGAGCCCAGTTTTAGCCCAAGCTAAAACCTGCTAAAATCGGTTAGTTTGCCATTGATATTGATGTCTGGCAACCTGCTTAACATGCAGCCAAGCAACTCTGGTTAGCCCTTATGTACAGTCCTGGTTGGATTGAGATAAGGGAGCTGCACAGGCCCTGTAGCCAGTGCAGAGGAGAGCATCCAACCTAACACTCAGAGAGATTAGCTATGAGTGAACAACTGGAAAAGCTAGGGCTCTTCATCACTCAAAAGAGATGATCCGAGAGGATCCGATGGAGAGCAGTGGCCAACTCTTTTGGTCAGACAACAAACAAATCTTCTCAATAGAATATTTATTTATGGCTGCGCCATCATGGGCATCGCTGCTCAGTTGTTACTAGAAATCATCGTCCTCACTTTCAAGGCCTTTCAAGGCCATTCACGGCCATGCACCTCCTATCTCTCTGACCTGCTGTCTCCCTATGAACCTGCCTTTCCCCTCCATTCAGCGGGCTCCAGTCTGCTCCATGTCCTCCGCGCGACCTGCCCTACCATCGGTGGATGGGCTTTCAGCCTCTCTGTTCCCATACTCTGGAACTCCATCCCATAGTCCCTTTGCCTCGCTTCCTCCCTTGCCTCCTTCAAAGCAGGTCTCAAGACTCTCCTCTTTGATTGTGCCTTCTCCTCCCTCCCAACTCTCTCCCTCCCAACTCTCTCCCTCCCAACTCTCTCCCTCCCAACTCTCTCCCTCCCCTCCCCTCTTGCTCCGGTGTGAAAGGCGCTCTATAAATATAATTTTGTTTTTGTTGGAAACAAGGCATTGATTTGGAACTGACTCACCAGAACTAGTGTGAATGTTTGGCAGATCACTTTTTAATGGCCCCATGGGCTACTTCCAGCCCATGAGCCAGGGATTGGATTCAACCACTACTATTGTTTTATGCAAGTTGCTAAATAGGATATAGAAAATGATCCTAGAATAACACTTTCATACTGTACTTTCAGCAGAACAAGAAGACACAGGTTTAGGATTGCAAAGAGCAATTTCAGAACAAATATTTCCAGCTGCAGCCTGTAACCTGTTCCAATTAAGAATTAACCTCAGGGTATTTCTTAACCCTGAGGTTAATTCGTGACTGGAACACGTTACAGGGAAGGGTGGTTGAATCCAGGTTGTTATAATAGGAGACATGAAGGTTGGTGTTTGAAGAATGAAGTCAAACAGGCCATAGGGTCTTTGTTGTCTGAATATCTTATAAACATACACCAGTACCAAACGTAATTTGGTGTGGTGCAAAATTAGTGGTCAATGAGAAAAACAACAAATAAATGTTATATAGAACTGAATGTGCAGCATATCAGAACAAATCAACCCACAGCAACAGGAGTCCATTGATCTACTGGCAGTCTAAGGGTTAACTACAAGCATTCTCCAGTGATCCAACCCATGGATATGTGATGACAATTAGTTCTGCTAACAGCTGGAACTTTTTTGTTAAATTTGTTTTATTATTCCACTACTGTAGTAAGTATTCCTGAGGAATCCTGCATGGTCCCACAAAATCATGGGGGCTGTTTAAACCCGGGAAAAATACCTGTGTCAGCAGGAGTTTGAAAGTTAGCCACATGGGCAACTGGAGATAAAACACGTGTCTTCCATTCAGAGCATGAGATTGGGCTTGAAATGTGGTCTATTGAATAAAAAGAGGCACAAAGCTGCATAGGATGTCGCACTCTCAGTAAGTGATTTACTGTAACTCGGGAAATGTTTTCTGTCAGAAAAATTTCGCAATATTTGTGTTGGATCCAAATACTGTATCATGAAATTTAGTTGACTGCAAAAATTTCAGGTTGCCAGGGAATAAATAGCCTGTCTGGTTCAAATGTTGAGAAAATACAGTGGATGAGCTCAGTGCCCTTGTTGCTTCCACATTTTATTCTTGCTGGACAAATCAGAAAAGGCTTTAATGAGAGTATTGGTTTTGGTCAGGGACATGACACATGTGGAAACCCATCATTGTTCTTAAGAATATCCAAAACAGACTGAGAGTTCCACTTTGTGTACCATCTACCCACGGAAATTTCACTGTGTCAGGAATGGAATGTATACTCCCTCTTTCTATCCTATTTTAGCACCTAACATAACATAATGGCAAAGGTGGACAACTACCTAATTCAGGACAATATTAGGTGCAGGTTAACAACATACAAGGCTTGGGAACCCCAGAGTGTGTGTTGGGGGCACTGCTAACCAGCTAAAACCCCTTAGCTTGCCATAGAGAGCACTGTTTATCAAAAATCAAACAGCCTGTCCAGCTAGGATCACCCTATCCATAATGGCTTTGTCTTCCAGGGTTAATAGGAGCTGAGTGGGAAGAATACCTGTTTCCAGTGACTGGTCTCCCCCGCAAAGACATACCAACCAGGCGGTCTGGTCTATCATCATCAGTGCCTTGGAGTGCTGCAGACCTGCCTGTTTAATAATTACTTCAGACTGCCATAGAGAGTTGACTCAATTCCAATATTCCATTTCCAAACATATCACCTTGAAGCCAATTCTATGCCAAGAAAGTCTCACTTCCTTATACACAAAGAGGATGAGATAATGACCATAACAATAGGTGTAGGAACCCAGACCTCTAGGATATTGAGGCCAATTGCAACTTCAATCCAACCTAACATAGATTGGAATTTAAACCTGTGATTTTACAGCCTGTGTGACCTTTACCGCTAGACCATCCAATTGATTTGAGAGGTCTGAAAGGCATTATAGTTGAGCAGTGTAACAGCTACCAAAATATATTAGCAATTAAATAAATAGGAAAAGATTTGACGTTAGTTGCAATGGCTAATAATAAAACTTTGGGGTCTATGGGGCACTATTCATTAGCACTAGGCAATGTTTCTCTCCAAGCCTATAGAAGGAAGTCTATGACAAGCATAGTGTTAGAAAACATTGTCTGTGGTAAATGAAGGTAGATATACCATAGAGCTGCTCTTGCCTGCACCATGGGAACAAATCCAATGCACAACAAGTTTTCATTCACACCCAAATGAGACATTCAACCAACTGACTGTCCCCTATTTGAAAAGGGAAGGGAGTTTCTGATGAGAATCATTGTCCTGCCCAACCATCGTCCTGATTCACCGTACATTTGTGGACCCTATTGTGCGTAGAAGTGCTGCTGCATTTGTATGCAAATACTCGATGATAAACACTGTAAAAAAACACTTTGAGATGTTCAAAATATAAGGCAATATAAATCCAAATTTTTCCTTCCTTCTTTTTGCAGAGAATCAATATTTAAAGTTTTGGAGATACACAGTAGACAGGAATACAAAAAGAGATAGAAATGTTTCTAGTGTTTGGGCCACAAAGCTGACGAGTTGCCAATTACCTTCTGGCAATTTGTTGGTCATAGTTGTGTGCAAATTAGCTAATGTGTTCGCTTACAAAAATACGGTTGCTATGCTTAACAGTGATTATAGCCCTGAGACATTTTTCCATTATATGCCCCATATCATAGAATCATAGAATTTTACAGCACAAAAGGAGTTTGCCAGTTCCTTGAAAAGAGTTGTTTGAAGTCAATCCCACTTTCTTCCCATAACGCTGCAGACCTGTCCTCCCCAAATGAACATCCACCTCTCTTTTAAAAGTTGTTATCGAATCGGCCTCCACCACTCTTTCAGGCAATGAATTCCAGATTCGAATAACTCGCTGTGTGAAAACAATTCTCCTCACTTCCCCTCTGCTTCTTTTAGAAACTATTTCACACCCACCAGTGGAAATAATTTTTCCATGTTTACCCCATCGAATCCCCTCACGATTTTGAAAAATCTATTGGGTCTCCTCGTAACCTTCTCTGCTCCAATGGTAATATTCCTAGCCTCTCTAGCCTTTCCGCTTAACCAAGGTCATCATGGTAAATCTCTTCTGCACCATTTCCAACAACAACAACAATACAATTACACTTATAGGGCGCCTTTCACATCGGGAAGATGTCCCATGGTGCTGGACAGTCAGGACGGGATCCGAGCAAGGGGCAGGGTAGAGAATTAAGAGGGGAGGGAGTGAGTTGGACAGCCTGGGGGCAGAGCGGCTGAAAGCCCATCCTCCGATGGTAGGGCGGATCGGGCGGGGGACATGGAGCTGGCTGGAGTCCGCTGAACAGAGGATGCAGGGAGGTTCATAGGGGGACAGCAGGTAGAAGAGGTAGGGGGAGGCAAGGCCGTGAATGGCCTTGAAGGTGAGGATGAGGATCTTCAATTCGATCCTCTGGGAGATGGAAAGCCAATGGAGGCAGGCGAGGGTGGGAGTGATGTAGTCACAGAGCTTGGTGTGGGTGAGGACACAAGCTGCTGAGTTCTGGATGATCTGCAGCTTGTGAAGGGAAGAACCAGGAAGGCCGACAAAGAGGGAATTTCCGTAATCGAGCCTTGATGTGATGAATGCATGGACGAGGGTTTCGGCAGCCTGAGGGGTGAGGCAGTGGCGGAATCTTGCGATGTTGCAAAGGTGGTGGAAGGCAGTACTGATCATGGCTGTGGGGGAGGAAGGACCATTCAGGGTCGAATAAGATGCCCAGATTCCTGACTGGCTTAGAAAGGTGGAGAGTGCAGCCTTGGATGCTGACTGTGTCAGCGTCTGAAGTGCGGAAGCATTGACGTGAGCCATTCAGGTGGAGAAGGTTGTTTTTCGTCGAGGACTCAATGTCAAACAGGCAGGCAGTCAGGACGCTGGTGGTTGTGGAGTTGAGGGTGGAAGCAGAAAAGTAGAGTTGGGTGTCATCTGCATACATGTGGAAATTAACCCCATGTCAGCAAATGATGTCACTGAGGGGGAGCATGTAGAGTGTGAAAAGGAGAGGACCAAGGTCAGAGCCCTGAGGAAGTGCATGAGACAGTGCGGGGGTTGGAGGAAAAGCCGTTGGCGGACACAAAGTGTAGGCGCTGTGAAAGGTAGAAGCAGAACCAGTCAAAGATGGAACTTTAAAGGTTGAGGTGGGAGGAGAGACAGTGAAGAAGGTCCATGGTATCTAATGCAGTGGATATGTCGAGGAGGACGAGGAGGCAGAGGGAGCCCTAGTCACAGGTGGTCAAGATATCATCAGTGACCTTGATAAGGGCAGTTTCCATGCTGAGGGCAGTACGGAAACCTGGTTGGAGGGGCTCATGGAGGGAGTGCGATGAGAGAAAGAAGAGAAGCTGGGAGACAACAACTCTTTCAAGCACCTTTGACAAGAAGGGGAGGTGGTTGATGGGTCTGTAGCTTGAGAGCTGCGATACATCAAGGGAAGGTCTCTTGAGGATGGGGGTGATGGTGGCTGTTTTGAGTGGATTGGGAACGATGTCGGATGAAAGGGACAGGTTGAGTAGGTCAGAAAGTAGTGGGGCAAGGAGGTGTAGTTGGGAGGTAAGGAGAGGGGTGGGGATGGGGTCCAGGGAGTAGGTGGTGGGCTTCACGGAGGTTATGGTGGTGATGACGGAGCATGGGAAGTCAGGTTCGAAGGTGTGGAATGAGGGGTGGGTAGGAGTTGGAATGTGGGAGGACGTGGGGAGGGGTTGGAAGCTGGAAGGACGGTGACAGCTGAGCGGATTCCTCGATTTTGGACTCAAGCAAATCTAGCATGTCCTCAAAGTGGAAGTTGGAGGAGAAGATCTGTGAGGCAGGGAGGGTGGAAGAACTGGTTGGTTGTGGAGAACAGGAGTTTCGGGTTGTCCTTTGCCTCCAGGATTATCCTGAAGTAGGTGTTACAAGTGTAATTTTTTTGTCGTTGTTAGACCTCAGCTAGAATACTATGTTCAGGTCTCAATACCACACTTCAGGAAGGATGTTAAGGCATTGGTCTGTCTCCCTCCCCTCCTCTGTCCTCTCCCCTCCTATGTCTTCTCCTTGCAGGTTGCTCACTGCTAACCACAAATAGTGCCCGCACCTCAACAACAACAACAACAAATTACACTTATAAAGCGCCTTTCACGTCGGGAGGACGTCCCAAGGCGCTGAACAGGAGGCGTGTGACCCGAGCTGGGAGGGGAATGTACGGGAAGGGGTGAAACAAATAGGGGAGGTCAAAGAATTCGGGGTGGAACAAAAGGCACGGTCGAAGAGGAAAGTCTTCAAACCGGCCTTGAAAGAGGAAAGGGAAGAAACGAGATGGAGGGATTGGAGGATGGAATTCAATAGGGTCAGAGCAGAAAAACTGAAGGCCCAGCCTCCGATGGTGGGGAGGTTCGGGCGGGGGGCTTGGAGCAGGCCAAGTCCTGCTGAACGGAGGGTCCGGGTGGGCTTGTAGGGGGAGAGTAAATTGGTTAAATAAGGCGGGGCAAGGCCATGTAAGGCCTTGACGGTGAGGACGAGGATCTTGAACTCGATCCTCTGGAGAATGGGGAGCCAATGGAGACAGGTGAGGGTGGGGGTTATGTGGTTGCGGAGGCGGGTGCAGGATAGTACACGGGCTGCAGAGGTTTGGATGACCTGCAGCCTGTGAATGGAGGAACTGGGGAGACCGATGAGGAGAGAGTTTCCGTACTCCAGCCTTGAGGTGATGTACGTGTGCACGAGTACTTCGGCAGCGTGGGGCGTAAGATAATTGTGGAGCCTGGCAATGTTGTGCAGGTGGAAGCAAGCGGTGCCGGTCAAGGCATGGATGTGGGGGAGGAAGGAGAGTTTTTGGTCGAACGTGATGCCGAGGTTCCTGACTGGCTTTGTGAGGTGGAGAGTATAGCCTTGGATGTTGAGGCTGGCAGTGCCCGATGTGCGGAGGCGCTGGCTTGAGCCAATCAGGAGGGCCTCGGACTTACTCACATTCAATTGGAGGAAGTTGTCCCTCGTCCAGGACTCAATGTCGGACAGACATGCTGTCAGAACATCGATGGTCTGGGGGTTGAGGGATGAGGCAGAAAGGTACACTTGGGTGTCGTCCGCATACATGTGGAAATTTACCCCGTGTTTGCGGATGACATCGCCCAGAGGGAGCGTATAAATGGTGAAAAGGAGGGGGCCGAGGACAGAGCCCTGAGGGACGCCGTGAGAAACTGTGCGGGGGTTTGAGTAGAAACCGTTGGAAGATACAAAGTGTAGGCGGTGGGTCAGGTAGGAACGGAACCAGTCAAGGACTGTGCCTTGAAGGTTGAGGTGGGAGGAAAGACGTTGGAGGAGGATGGTGTGATCGACTGTGTCGAACGCAGCAGACAGGTCAAGGAGGACGAGGAGGCAGAGGGAGCCCTGGTCGCAGGCGGTTAGGATACCATTTGTAACCTTAACCAGGGCAATTTCTGTGCTGCTCAGACGCTGACATAATTAGCATCCGGGGCTGCACCCTCCACCTCTCTAAGCCAGTCAGGAACCTGGACGTCTTATTCAACAGTGAACTGTCCTTCCTCTCCCACATCCATGCCATACTGCCTTCCATCACCTTTGCAACATCGCAAGACTCCGCCACTGTCAAAACCCTCATCCACACATTCATCATATCAAGGCTCGACTACGCAAATTCCCTCCTCATCGTCCTTCCTGGTTCTTCCCTTCATCCAGAACTCTGCAGCACCCGCACCAAGCTCCGCGACCACATCACACCCAGTTCCATTGGCTCCATTGGATCGAATTCAAGATCCTCATCCTCACCTTCAAGGCCATTCATGGCCTCAACTCCCCTACCTCTCTGAACTGCTGTCCCCCTATGAACCTTCCCGCCCCTTCCGTTCAGCCGAATCCGGCCTTGCTCCATGTTCCCCGCCCGAACCACCATACCATTGGCGGACGGGATTTCAGACTCTCTGCTCCTACACTGTGGAATGCTATCCCACAGTCCCTTCACCTCACTTCCTCCCTCTCCTCCTTCAAGGCCGGTCTCAAGACCCTCCTCTTTAACCGTGTCTTCTCCTGCCATCCCAACTCTCACCCTCCCCTCCTAACTGTTTCCTGCCCCTCCCCACTGCCGCTCTCCCTTGCTAGGGTCCCATCCTGACTGTTCAGTGCCTTGGAACATCCTCCCAAAGTGAAAGGCGCTCTATAATTGTAATTTTGTTGTTTTTGTTGTTTCACATCAGGGGGACATCCAAGGCTCTGGACAGTCATTATTTCAGACCCTGGGACAGGGAATGATCAGCATTTTATATAGGTTAATCATCACTTCCTGACTTTTGTACTCTATGCCCCTATTTATAAAGCCTAATAATTTTCAAAGATTTAATTACATGAACCCCCTCTGTCTCTCTGTTCCTTCACTCCCACTTGATATTGTACTATCTAGCCTACATTGCCTCTCCTCACTCTTCCTCCCAAAATGCATCACCTCGCTTTTTTCCACATTAAAGTTCAACATTTGTCTGCCCATTTTACCATTCTGTCTATGTCCTCTTGCAGTCTGCTACTATCCCCCTCACTATTTTCTATCAAACAGAAGGATTACTATTTATGTGGATGATGCCTGATGCAATTGCAATACTCTGTTTATGAAGGTTACACATGGACGTGCTATCACCAGGTCTGGTAACTCCACAGGCTGCAGATAATTCAGAACTCTGTGCAGCCAGTGTCCACTCCATGACCCCATCTCCCCAATCCTTGCATGACTCCTTTGGCTCCCTGGCATCCAGAGGATCCAATTCAAGATCCTGGTCCTCACATTGAAAGCCCTCCAGAACCTCACCGAACCCTACATCCGTGACTTCCTATCCCCTTACAAACCTGCCCACCCCCTCCGCTCAGCAGGCTCTGGCCTGCTCCACGTCCGCCGACTTACCCGCCCAACCATTGGTAGGCGAGCCTTCTGCCACTGTGCCCCCAACCTCTGGAACTCCATCCCAAAGTCCTTTCGCTTTGCCTCCTCCCTGACCTCCCTCAAGTCTCGCCTCAAGACTCTCCTCTTCGATGGACCCATCAGCAATTCCTTATTCTTCCCTTCCCCCCCTCCCCCCTTCTTAGCTCGGGTCTGAAGCAGTGACTGTCCAGCGCCTTGGGACGTCCTCCTGATGTGAAAGGCACTATACAATTTTAATTTTGTTGTTGTTGTTTATACAGACTCTTGACTAAAACAGTGGTTGGGTCACTTTCATAATTCTTATTGAGATGTAGCACCAGGAAAACAATCTGTTTCACGTTTGTTGGGTTACCTCCAGGCTTGCCTCAGGAGAAAATCACATAATGAAACAGTGGCATCAATGTCTGTGTAAATAACAGGACCTTGTTTCGTTTTAATATTTATTGATGAACTCTTCAAAATGGAATCCCAGGACACTTGGCCATGGGAAATCACATTATTTGTTTTGGGGAAGAAACAGAATTTTCAAGAAAGCAAATCCACAGGAAATTTACATATTGCTCAAAGGACTTGAAAGTCACTCATTTTTATTATTTTATTTTTACCTCTGCCCACTCTACTTCTGTAACATCCTGCAACCCCACTAACCCAACAGCTCTCTCTCCATTCAGTGAACACCTGCCTGCTTATTGTAGCCTGCTAACCCAATTTTGTTGGGCAAGCTCTCAGCTATTGAATTTCATCCTGGAGACTTACCTGTTTGACTGTGCTTCAATCATTTATGGAATCCTGTAGCTTAGTGGTTAGAGCACTCACCTTGCAAGCAAGAGGACCTGGGTTTGATTCCCAGGCAGGGCAAAATGTTGGGCAAGTTAATTTACTCCACATGCCTCTGTTTACCAAGCTGTAAGTTGGAACTTGGTTGTTAGTTAATTGGCAAATTACTTTTTTTTAAGTAAAAATTTGGCTGTTTGTGGACACTCCTGTGTGCAATTGGCTGCTACATTTCGCTCACAAAATATACCGTCAATTCAATTTACAATATACAGTAAAAGCTTGTTTATCTGGCACCCAACCAACCGGAATGCTCAATCCAATCGGTATTTCCCAATACAATTCACCATTCCAGCAAATGGATCTCATACCGGACCCATCTGGGATACTCAAGAGTATGCTCACTTTGCGCATGCGTGTGCATGTGCACTTATTAACGAACACTGTCATTTTTATTTTAGATCATTTTACCAAGTGTGCTGGAATGCTTTATTGGTAAGTATCCATACAATATTCTGTTATTATTTAGTCTATTATTAATATGGTATGTTTTAAAATAAGTAAATTTTTTGTGTAGGACTTTCGCCAACTTGCCGATCGAATATCCGTCATATTTCATTAACTGGCACCAGTCAGGTCCTGAGGGTGCCGGATAAACAAGCTTTTACTGTATTTAGTGAAGTGCTTTGAGATGTTGCAATGATGTGATAAAGCATGTATCAAATACAAGGATTATTATTATTATCGGATCTGATGGGAATACTGTTACAGACAAACAATAAACCTCAACAATCTGAAATCTAGGAAGTTTTTAAACATTATTAAGCAACTTTATTGCAAACAATTAGATCAAGTTTGTTCTGCACATGTTGGTACATTTCCTGATCTTTGCTCCACACTAATAATAGGATTTCTTATTATACTGTAAGATCTCAACACTGCTTTTGGCAAAATGAACACATCAGACCTCAATGTCATCTTATTGAAGAACATTTCTCTTTATAAATCCACTAACAGAAAAAAAAAAAGCCTTTATTCACAACTATATGTTATTCCCTGCTTACCAATTTATTCAGCAACTGTTTGACAAAAAGTGCTGAGAATGGGATTTCCCATTGTAAGCACTGGCTGCCAAAAGCTAGTAAATATAGCGACAAGTGCAGAACACAACCTACAAAAAAATGAAGATCCAGTCTACTCAGCAGGAAGAAAGGTGAATAATTGAAGGAATTAAAATACATTGAGGTCGAGATGAAACAGAATTGTGTTCTTCAGAACCAGCTCATCTGGAAACCTCTCCCAAACTGTTGAAAGCAAAGGCATGAAAGTGTTTTCTCCCTTTGAGCAGTTGTATTTCTGTTGTAGGATCTAAAATGCAACCAGACTATTCTGTTTTTAATTTATTCTGAGAATACTATGAATTTATAAATATCCTGCGCCTGTGCATCTCTCTGGTTTCACTTTGTAACACAAATAGATTGAAATGTATAGAGTCAGTTGCCAGATGTTAATGAAAGAAAGGAGGTACATTTTAAAAAGTTATGGTGGTGGTGATGGAGGGTGGAGGGAATCTTCGGCCTCTCAATAACGAAAGTGGAGCAAATGGAGAATATTCCAATCCTATTCTGGAAGGAAATTATTGTAGTAATAATCCTTGCAATTGATACAGCACTTTATCACATTTTGAGACATCTCAAAGTGCTTCCCAGAACAAATTGTGCAGTGAATTCATCGTATATTTTGTGGGTGAAACATGGCAGCCAATTGCGCACAGCAGTTTCCCACAAATAATTGTGGATTCAATTCTATGCAAATTAAATATGAATGACATATTTTGTAATTCAGTGTTGTCACTATTAGTACAGTACAGTATGTTTGCCTGAAGCAACAGTCACTTAGCCTTTACGGGGAAAGAAAACACTTTGGGATGCCCTCCCAACATAAAGGGAAACATGGAAGGATTATTTTTGTTTTACTTGGAGTATCTAGAGAATGAGGTGGTGTAATCCCTCGGCTAGCATTGAGAAAGACCCAGCTTTTCACAGACCTGTACTAGAGAGTGAGATATTCTCCAATCCCTGATAGATTCAACTCAGAGTATATGGCTTAATATTGGGGAGATGTTTCCTGTTCTATAATGATACAGCACTGGATACTCTGATCGGTATAGTGAAACATACTTGAGAGAATTGTTCAAATCACCGTGTGATATTCACTGTGACAGAAATCTTAGGCGCCAGTTGCTTCGGTTTTTCATGTTTTTTAATTGGAATGGAATTTTAATTTAATTGTTATGGAATTTTACGTTCTGGTAATGAAGTTGCATCGCAGAACGGGCATGCATTCCCCAAAATGACATCTTGAAACAGGTCCCAGCACAGATCCCTGGGATTTATCACAGCCTGACAACCAGAGAACATACCTTCTATACCAAATCTCTGTCGATCTACAAACCATCTTTCTATCTGTCATGAGCTATCACTTTAAATTCCATGAGCATTAATGTTAACTAATAATCCTCAATTTGACACTTTTATTTGCCTTTGCCTTTGCCAACAATTACTACAATAATTTGGTTACTAAATCCACGACTGTTTGTGGGTCACTGCCATACACAATTGAAGTCTGTGTTTCACCTACAGAATGTAGTCAATTCACTTTACATTATATTGTGTGAAGCACTTTGAGACATCTCAAAGATGTGATAAGGCACTATATAAAATGCAATGATTATTATTATATTTTTGAACTTAGACAAACCTTTGATCTTCATAACAAGGTGACACCTATATGCAACATGTCTTCCTCATGCTGGCTATTGTTTGTATATTAGTCTTCACTGATAGGTAAAGCAGAAATTCTGTCTGACAATGCATGCCATAAAAGTTCACTGTACACTGTGCTGCAAGGTTGGTTTCCACCTTCCCCCCTCCCTGGCTGACAAGGCTTAAACCCACAGCAATTATGTAAAATCCTCTAATGTTTCATTTCAGGGATCATATGCACTTGGCCCTTGTAATTCTTAGAGTAATGAGGAAGATGCTTAAAAAGCAGAGGAATGGAGCGCATTCAGAGTGCGGATGTAGGGTCATTCATCACACAGGTGATGTGATCTCTCTCTGCTCTATAGACCTTTCAGCATGTGGAAGTTTTGGCTTCACTCCTCCCTCTCCCAGGAGAGACTAACTGTAGCTGCACTTTGTATATTAAGGCTGCTTCTTATCCACCTGAACTGTTGACTGTAAGGAAATGGTACACTAATCATAATGGACATCAGAAGAAATGAACAACAGATGCGGAAGCTCTTTATACAGGTTTAGTTCTTGTTGTTGATGTGCATTTTGCGACAGTTACAAAGGCAAAAAAGAACATTTATCCTTCAATAATAACAAATGGACAATATGTAGCTTAGCAATGACACATTGTAATCTGCTCTTTCCATTTGCTCTGTGGATTGATTCTGAGAATGTTCAAGGTATTGTGTTTAAGATTAACTGTGGTCACAGGGATACCATATGGCTGCTATCAAATTTCCAATTATTTACAGCAAATGTTACTCCCTTGATACTGGTGCTCTTTCTATTTCCAGCATTCTCGCTGCTGAATGCTGTATTTTCTCTTAACAATAGTTATTTGCAGGAAACTAACACGGCAACTTGAATAGGTTGAAACCGAAAAGAGGGATGTGAAAAAAAAGAGGAGGAAAGTGAACACTGGAGGCCCTGCCTCTCACAACAGAGCAACACCCACCCACATCAAGTAGGCATCAAGGAGCCAAGCTCATTACATCATGTCTGTTACTCAGACTGCATTGTTGCCCAAAAGGTTTTTGTCTTTTCCACATTCATTGCAACAGAAAGACGTTCTTCTTCTGTGTCATTTACAGACCTTTTTTCTCAGTTGACAGATTGCAGACATTCAAGACGATCTACAAGCGCTTTCCATTTTCTCTCCTGATCATTTCTTTCCTGATGATAATCTCCACATTCAAGACATATAGCTTCCGATGTCTTAATGTGCTGTATTACAAGTCACTGACCACAACTACGGTAACTGCCGCTTTATAAGCAAACACAGAGAGGTCCCGGAAATAGCTGTGAAGTAAATGATCAATTTAGCTGGTGAATTGTTGCCCACAAATTATTGGAGAAACCATTGTTTACAAAATGCTCACATGCCTGCCTCAATGGGACCCTGGTTTTAATGTCTCATCCAAAGATGGAATCTCTGAGAATCCTGTGGAAACACTCCCTGCACTCAACAGAAATAGACTGAGCTACATGTAACTCAAAATCCCAACGTGAAGTTTGAACTCACAAATTTCTCTCCCAGAGGCGAGATTGCTTCCACCCAGCTGGTCAAGTTCTATTGTTGAAATAATAATCCTTTCATTTGATTTCATGCCTAATCTCATAGCGCTTCATGAGTCGTGGATTGAAATGACCAATTATTTTTTGAGGTATTATTATCAGGCATGTGGAGTAAGGAAACTTGTCCAAGGTTTTGCCCTGCCTGGAATGGAACCCATCTTGCTTGTAAGGTGAATGCTCTAACCACTGAGCTACAGGCCTCCACACTGTGCCTTATTCACACTGTCCTTCGCTCACCTTCCTTGTGAATCACAGTTTCTGTGACGATTTAGGAACGTTGCAAAGCTATCTCGGATTATTATTATTATCCCTGTGGTCGCATCAACAGAGCTACACAAGTAATCACTGGGCTTCTTAAGACCAGCCTTTAACTAATTGTACATTTTTAGGAGGTGAAAGTCAAACACTATCCATTCATTTCTGTTTATGTCTGGTTTGTTAAGTAATAATGTGGTTAGATTTCATTTTGGTACCTACTGTATCATAGTCTGCAAACATAATAATCGCCCCATTCTCCCCGCTTGCAATGGCTAATCTCTTCATTGTTCATCTAAATGGGTCACTTTATCTCATTCCATTCACTCACCACCAGTCACTCCAATGTTTTTCCTGCTCCCATGTTGTTGAAAATTAAATGCAATGGTTGATGTCATTTGTGAATTCCATCCTATTACTATATATAACAGATGGAAGGAACCATTATATAATAGTAATAATTGATAATAATAATAACCCTTGCATTTGTTATAGCGCTTGATCACATCTTCGAGACATCTCAAGCCACTTCACAGAATATACTGTAAAGTTAGTTTACAGTTAATTTTGGGGGGAAATGCAGCAGCCAATTGCACACAGTAGTGACCTGAAGACAGTCATGGATTGAAGTGACCAATTTATTATTCCTATTATTTTGAAGAAATTATTACCCTCAGAAAAGTGATCTGCCAATTAACTGAGCCCACCTTCTGTGGTGATTCAGTTCTTGAGCCAGGCAGGTCCGCAGTAATCCAAGGCACTGCTGATGAGAGCCCAGCCAGCCTGGCTCATTGGCAGGACTTGGAAGGGCAGAACAACAACAACAACAAATTGCATTTATAGAACGGTCATTAGGCACTGTCACTCAGCTCCTGTTAATCATGCAAGGGGTGGTCCTAGCTGTTCAAGAAGCAGGAAAGCTCGCCAGAGAGTAACTTCCATAATGCTTCCATAATCACAATATTGCCAGTCACTATCAATATAGTGATACAGTAGTATAGTATTTCGCCCAGAGAAAATATACAGTCAATTAATTTTACAGTATATTCTGTGACGCGCTTTGAGACACCTAGAAGATGTGAAAAGCGCTATATCAAATCCAAGGATTGTTGTTATTATAATTATTATTATTATTATTATTAGATTAATAATAACCTCCACTCCTCAATCACCCCACTCTTTACTTCCTGCCCTGTGGTTTTGCATCATTGTTGTAAAGCACTTTGAGCAAAAGGAGGTACAGTATTTAGATCCAGCTTTTCTTCCAAGACATACAAAACATAGCCACTTAAATCAGTGAATAGGGAACTTATATTTATTTTGTTGCCCATTTATAACAGAGCATGGATTCAGCACAAAAAAGAGGAACACAGTCATGGTGTTCTGGTCACCTTCTGTATAATACCTGACAATGGTTTTTCAGATCTTGATTAGCCTAGTTTATTACAGGTGCTATTCTCACTCCCTACACTCCCTTATGAAGCTAAAGAGTGTAGAGAAGAAACAACTTGTAATTTTGCCTGTCTCACATGAGTGATTTAAAAAAGAAGAAAAAAAAGGGATGAGTCCACTGAGATCTGTTACATTTTAATCGGCTTCTCCGGCCTTGCTTTGTAAAGGTAAAACACAAGCAGAGATTACTTTCCAGTCTAAGTGACTGAAAATTCTTTCTTTCTGTTTTCAGGGTGATAAATATATCGGAGAGGCTGGGAGTGACTTTCTTTTGGTTTGGTTTCCATTATCAGCAGCTCTTTGAGATGCACTGATAGTGTTACATGCCTCTTCCTCGTTCACTCCACCTCCTGAACTCCCAGCCCAGGAGCCCCTGCTCTGTCTGCTTTGTCTGCCGAGGTTGCTTCATTGCTGTCTAATCTGGGTTAAAAAGATCGGCGGTCTCAGGAGACCAGACAGTGGATCTGGCACGGTCACTTACCTGCCCGCAGTTCGGTTTACTTTGCCCACACAATATACAGTCAGTTCACTTTCCTGTGAAGCGTTTTGAGACGTCTTGAAGACGTGATAAAGCACTATGTCAAATGCGAGGATTATGGTTATTATTATCACTGCCCAAGTCAAGACACGGGAAGGCACGGGCTAAGTGAAGAAGCAAAAAAAACCTAAAGCCCCACAGTTTTCCCTAGAGTCTCCACTTGCCCGCCCAGCCCCCCGAGCACTGTGTCGGGAGGCAAGAGCTCAAATGAGAAAGTGACTGTAGCTGTCTCTTCTCACTTCAGGAGCACAAAGGCTTGAATTAACCCCTCACCTTTGCTGACAGTTGAGTTGTACTCAGCGTTCCCTTTCATTCAAAGCCCTTTTCCTCTCTGACTATCAGTTAACAGCCTGGCCATGAGCTGTTGCAGCAGTGGGTGGAAAGGAGCAATATTTGGCCTCCAGGCACGTACCACTTTATGCACTCAGTCCACCAGTGTTGTTCATCCCTGTCTCCTTGCCCTTTTGTTAGGGGAGTTTCTGTTTATTTCCGACCTCCACTTCCATGACATGGCCATAAGGAAATGGAAACACTGAAGCTGTTGCACTTCCAGGTCCTGTGACACAAGGCTACAAGACCTTTCAAACTTTAAGGGCTCCAAGACTCTACCCAGCCTGAAGGGCTGGGTTAAAGCCGATTAAAATGTAACAGATCTCAGTGGACTCATCCCTTTTTTTTCTTCTTTTTTAAATCACTCATGTGAGACAGGCAAAATTACAAGTTGTTTCTTCTCTACACTCTTTAGCTTCATAAGGGAGTGTAGGGAGTGAGAATAGCACCTGTAATAAACTGTTATATAAATGCAAGTTGGCATTGTTGTTGTCTCTCTTTGTGACCATGGCTCAGTGACATGCCAGAGTTAATGTGTATCTGTCGCTGCCAGGCAACAAGACTTTAAATTAAGTTGGCAAAGGGAATTACAAATTGAAATGGAGTTTTCCTCAGCCTCACACCTCACTGGCAGTCAGTAGAATTGAGAGGACTGAAATGCCTCAGTATGTCATCGAGACATCTTAAAGCTCTTCATGAGATACTGTGAAGTGTATTGACTGTGTATTTGTGAGTGAAATGCGACAGCCAGTTTGTGCACAGCAAAGACTCACAAACAACCATGGATGAGTGACCAAATTTATTTGGAGGATTATTGGCCAGGGGACACCAGGTGAAACTCCATTCTCCTTTCATAAAGTGTCATAGGATCTTTAACATCCACTTGAACAGGCAGATGAGACATCAGTTTAACGTTTCATCCAAAGATGGCACCTCCAAGAATGTAATTAACACCCTCCCAGGACTGATTGGAGAATCAGTTTAGAGTATCCGATTACAAGTGTTTGTTTATTTTGTTGTAACTGTGATTCAAATCTATAGATTATTACTCAAAATGTCAGAGCTCTTGTTAATTGTGCTGTTCAGTGAATAATTTATTGCCATGAGACTTCAGAAACCACAACATTGTGAGATCAGGTTTGCACCTTCACGCTTATGTTGCCTTTTCACACACTATAGAGTACTGTGGTTAGGATATGGAATGCCCTATTGGGAGTGACTGTTGTAGCAGGAGCCATATTAGCTTTAGAAACACTGAGCTACTGGTAAAGAGTGTTATACTATAGGCAGGTAAAGAGTGGAAGTTGTGCAGGATTTGTGTGTGCTCAAAAAAATATCCCACAAATGCAAACTATTTATAATTTCCATTTGTACAATGACTTTTATATCAAGGACATTTCAAAATGCTCAACAGTGCTGGCTAGACACTCAAGCTGGGAATGAGTGCGAGGTCAAAGGTGACCAAAAGCACAGCCAAAGAGGTAGGTATTTTGATGGGGCTCGAAGTGAATGTCAAGCTATTTATCTGGAGGTGACATCAATTTGAAAGATGTTTGTATACATACTTGCTCTCAATTGAATGGTTTGGAAGTTGAAAGACTCTGATTGAAAATTTCAGTTATATCTTTAGAGGCCCAAGACATTAAAAACATGAACTTTGTTAGATTGTGTAGCAGAATATATTAAAAAAAAGTTTTTAAAGAATGGAACAAAAAGGAAGAAATAATAATAATCCTTGCATCTGATGTAGTGCTTTTCATGTCTTTTAGATGTCTCAAAGTACTTCACAGAATATACTGTAAAGTGAATTAACTGTATATTTGTGGGCTAAATGCGGCAGCCAATCGTGCACAGCAGTGTCCCACAAATAGGCATGAATTTAAGCGACCAATTGATTATTGGTTTATTTTTTTCAAGGGATTATTATCAGGCATGTAGAGTAAGAAAACTTGCCCAAGGTTTTATCCTGCCTGGAATCAAACCCAGGTTTCTCATTTGCAAGACAAATGCTCTAATCACTCAGCTACAGAACTCCACAAGTCAACAGCAGATCAGACAAGGCGGCATATTTTGAAATTATCAGAGCAGAAAACCCCCCCACAATAACTCCACCCCCACTCCCAGTATTAAGACAACTTACAGTCCGGTCAGCAACATCGAGAGTGTATTTGAATGTGTCTGTCCACATGCACTTAAACATCTTTCCCGCACCTCAAGGGCAGCCACAGTTACCGACGGTGACCGCTAAAGCTTGGGGTGTGGCGAGGGCTCCCAGTGCATGGGAGGTTCACCACGAGCCCCAGACACTCTGAGAACAAAGCCACTCCCACCCCCGCCCCACTACCCGACCCACCTACAAATCCGTCCCCAACCCAACTGAGATACTGTTTCCCCTTCCCCACAGTGAACTGCAATCACACAGCCAGAGACAGAGATGAGGCGCCTTGCCCAACGGGGAATTGGGGTACAGTGATTGTCCACAAAGAGACAGATTGTAAATTAAAACAGGGCAAACAGATCAATGTTTAACAATTTTTAACAATCAACATATATTAATAATCTTTGTAATTTTATATAGTGCTCTATCACATCGTTGAAACAGCTCGAAATACTTCATTGAATTTTTAATAATAAAATCTCTACTTATAGCATACTATCTTTCATGTCTGGAAGTCATCTCAAAGTGCTTCACATGATTTTTCCATAATAATAATCCTTATATTTGATACGGCACCTTTCACTTTGAAAGTACGTCTCATAAATCTTCACAGAATATTTACTGTGAAGTGTTGTTTCTGTATTTTGTAGGCAAAGTATTCTAATTGAGTAGTATAATTACTGGTATAGATTGGATATCATTAAGTGGAGCAGAAATGTATTTAACCAATAGGTGGTGATTTTGTTTTCTTCAAAAAATTTCTGCTTGACTACCATTGACAGCCACTTTGTTTTCTTTGATATCCTCAATAGGTAATGATATAGCAATAATGTTATTCCTGAAACTACCTAATTAAGCTATGTGTTTAGCTTTATTACTGTTATTGTACTGATACTTTCAGCAC
This sequence comes from Hydrolagus colliei, assembly GCA_035084275.1. NCBI lineage: Eukaryota > Metazoa > Chordata > Chondrichthyes > Chimaeriformes > Chimaeridae > Hydrolagus > Hydrolagus colliei. The sequence continues at coordinate 92,036,152 of CM068742.1, forward strand.
AACAGTGAAAAACTAGTCAACCTTTGGAGACAATTACTTCCTCACGTCTACCAGCAGCAGTCTAAAAATCACTGCATGAAACAGAAATGAATACACCTGTTAGATGTTGATTTTCTTTCTTAACCAAAAATGTTCTGTTTGGCTAACATTGACACTTGCTAATTTATTTGATATAGTGATATTGATGCACCCTTCCTTTCAAGGCACAGTTGGAAGCACTGCCTGACTGGGAAGTTTAGTGATGTAGGCTGATAAAGAGTACACATTTGCAGAGAAGGAGTCCCTGTAGGGTATTGGTCAGAGCACTCGCCTCTCAAGTGAGAGAATCTGGTTTCAATTCCTGGGCAGGTGAAACCTTAGGCAAGTTTTGTTACCCCACACACCTCTGTTTTACCTTAGAGTAAGTAGGAACCTGGTTATTAGTTGATTGTGGATCACTTTCCAAGGGTAATAACCCCTCCAAAAGTAAAAGATTTTTCAAAATTCACTGAATCGGTCACTCAATCCACGAAAAGATTGTTGGTTGGACATTGGCTGCCGAGTTTTTCCACAAAATACATAATCAATTTAGTTTACAATATATTCTGTGAAGCACTTTGAGACATCTCAAAAAATGCGATCTAATAAATTCAAGGATTATTATTATTAATAGTAGCAGTAGTTCTGAATTGGATTTGTTAGGAAAACATTACCACCACAATATCTATTACACAATTTGTAGACAAAGTGAAGTCTCACTTCATCACAAATTCAATTCCAGTTATCCTGTAATGATTGCATATGATTTCCTTTAATGGTGTGCTTCATACTTCAGCTGAATATAATCATAAACCATGCATTTGATATAATGCATGTGACATTGAAACATCTCAAAGCACTTACCAGTCATTACAGTCGATAAGATGTGAAAAGCGCTATATCAAATGCAAGGATTAGTATTATTGTTATTATTACTGTACATCATATTGACTTTCTAAACTATATAAACTGACAATACAGGATGACATTCCAGTGCAGGTTTGCGGGAGCTTTGTGTGGTTGGTGGTGTGTTCTTCAAATGAGGCATAAAACCAAGATTCCATCTGTGCCTTTTCAGGAGGATGTTATAGATCCCAAGGAACTATTTGAAAAGAGAAGAGAATTTCTCACGGTGCCAAGGCCAACAATCCCCAGTTAAGATTGGTCAGTTATGTTTGTGGGACATTACGGTGTCAAATTGCCACATAATATAGAATGACTTCTATGCTTCCAGGGTGTGATTGGGATGCTGCAGATTAGCTCTCTGCCAATTTATAGCAATAGGATGGTACTAGTCTCTGCTGCTGCAGCACCATCTGTGCCAGGCTGTGAATTCTTCTCTCCTTCATTGTTCCCTGAACAAAACTCAACCAACTGGATAAATTATACTGTCACAGGTGTGGATAGTGAGCAAGAGGAGAATCTGCTGAAGGTCCTATCCATCGAGTATATTGCCAGGGGATCAGTTCACTGTTGAAGGTCTTAAATGTTGACCATATTGCCACATTTATTGCTGAGGCTCACATATTAAGTATGACTGGTCGTTAAAATGGTTAGAGCATTTGGGGAATAAGGCTCCCAGATCTTCAGTAGAAACGGCAATATTAACTGCAAAGCTGCTTTCCTTAAGCTGCAGCACAATGTAGTCAACTTTGAGCACCAGAATGTCCACTTGAGTGAAATATCAACAACAACAACATTTTACATTTATAGAGCTCCTTTCACTTCGAGAGGACGTCCTAAGGTGCTGAACAGTCAGGTCGGGACCCGAGCAAGGGAGAGGGACAGGGTAGGGGGGAGGGGCGGGAGAGCGTTAGGAGGGGAGGGAGAGAGTTGGGAGGGCAGCAGAAGGCACGGTCGAAGAGGAGGGTCTTGAGACCGGCCTTGAAGGAGGCGAGGGTGGGAGCGAGGTGAAGGGACTGCGGGATAGAGTTCCAGAGCACGGGGGCTGAAAGGTTTGCAGTCTGTAACCCTGACCTGGGAGAGTGGGCGGACAAGGTAACATTTCGAGATTTCTATTCCTACAACAGTTTATCAGAGTCAGTAACAATGTTTATTAAGTAAATAATTTAACAATTAGAATGAATGGAAATGTTAGCACTTCAGAGGGCGGTCGGCACGTGAGATACTTGGTGCATTACCATCTGATCGAGAGTTATTATAATGGCATCTTCAAAAACCAAACATTATCAATTTATACTGAAATGTGATTCTACCCATTGTAGCAGCACAATGTGGAGTCCTGTAGCATAGTGATTAGAGCACTTGCCTTGCAAGTGAGAAGACCCGGGTTCAATTCCTGGGAGGGGCAACACCTTACTCCACACACCTCTGTTTATTTAGCAAGTAAGAACTCAGATACTGGTCGATTGGTGGGTCATTTTCCGTAGGTAATAATCCTTTCCAATAAATAACAAGAATTGGGTCACTCAATCCACGACTGTTTGTAGGCTATTGCTATGCACAATTGGCTGCCATGTTTCACCCACAAAATATACAGTCAGTTCACTTTACAGAATAATAACATACAAATGTCACATCATTGAGCTTATGAAAACACAACCTGCAGAAGTTGCCTGTACCTTACATGGCATGAAAGATATTCTAGCTTGCACACCAGAAATACATGAAGACTGGAGCTGTCTCGCTAACAAGATGACTGCCGGGACATTGGGAGATGATCTTCGTGCCCTGTCTTTGCTGAAGGGAAATGCAGTACACCTCCTCTTTCCAATGCTCACGTCCCCCACATTTGCATTCATGCCTCGGATTCTTGCAGTGCGATAAGGAAATACTTTCCAAGAGATACTGAAGACCACAACATACAGGCTGATCGCTTCATCTCGCAGTTTCCACAACACTAATGGTGGTTCAGTGGATCTCAGTCATCTCGCACACATCCCCAGTTGTTGATCAGCTCAGCTTCCTGCATTCAAAACAATGTTCCTTATTCTTGCAGCAATTCTCCACTATACTTACCTCAATGACAAAGCTGAAGTATCTGATCTACTGTGTGCAGAACGTGATGACCATAGATACAGTCGACAGAGCCCATGCTGGCCAACAGTGACTTCACCCAGTGCTTTATGTGGGACACTTAAACAATGTTGGTTTATTCAACAACAAAAGAGACTCGCTATCTGTTCTGATTGTTGTCTAGTGCTTCTGTGTTACTATCTGTCTGTTTGGAAGATGAACCGGGGACCTGCATTCTTTGTTTCTTCCTCTGTGAAACTCCTTTGCAATGTTTTCAAGCTGAACATCTCAGAATCTGACAGCCAGGTCACAGACAGTAAAACATTCCAGCACCTCACATTTCACTGTGGTGTATGTGCCTGATAAGAATAAGCCACAGTTTCCAAAACCTTTAAATTATCAGCTTCCATCTGCATCTGTAAAAAAAGACACAGTATCCTTTTGAGTGGTTCACATAATGAAACAATTCTAAACAACAACTATCCAGTAAACTTCCTTAACCATGTCACTGCTAGTTCACTCTTTTCTTTCACACATCTTTTAGCAGCTTAACTGATACTTAAACGTAGAATTGTATGGAATGAAATATGAAATTACTGTACATTACACACAGCTCCGACACTAGATGGAATAGTCTTACAGGTTACGACTAGGTGGAACTTCAAGCCTTAGATTGCAGTGTTCCCGAACATTGCTCCCTGACATAACTTTGATCGGAGTTGGCCCTAGGGGCATGACAGGTCAGATTATTCACAGTGTGTTAGCGTCTGAGCAGACCTTCTATCCAATGCAGAACAGGATTTGTGTGGAGTTCCAGCTCTTTTGCAGTTTGCTCTGTAAGTTCTTGGGTTCCTTCTATGGTTACTGTAGAATCCGATGTGTGTCATCGCATACGACAAAAAAGACTTGCATTTATATACAGCTTAACTCATATCATGAAGGTCTATCAGCTGATCCCCAACCAAGAAGATCATATCAATGATAATTTTTGTAACTTTTTTGGAGTGCTTAATGGAGTGCAAGTTGGACACCAAGCAAGGGAGAGGAGGTGGTGGAGGTAGCCCCATATGTTTAGTTGATATGAGAAAGTGCCACATCAAATGAGAGGAATAAAGTTTTTTTTAAAAAAATTAGTTGTTACAAAAGCCAATACTTAAGGGTGTATCAGGGGCGGAAATATGGCTACACTAATTTGATAATCTGTTTTAATACCCAAAGTTAGCTGATTTAAGCACAAGTAAGTGCATAAAGGAGTTCTGTAGCTCAGTGGTTATAGCACTTGCCTTACAAGCGGGAGACCCGGGTTCGATTCCAGGCAGGGTAAGTTTCCTTCTCCACATGACTAATAATAATCCCTCAAAAACAACTGGTCTTCAATCCACGACTGATCAAGGGACACAGCTGTGTGCAATTGGCTGCTGCACTTCGCCCACATATATACAGCCAATTCACTTTGCAGTATATTCTATGAAGCACTTTGAGACATCTAGAAGATATAAAAAGACTCTATATCAAATGCAATGATTATTATTATGATTCAAAGACAAGATGTTGCTGTAGATTTAAGGATATTTCATCTATGGTTTAGCATGACACTAAGAAAAGTTCTCACTAAAGCCATGGTCCAATGTAATTGAACTAGTCAAACAGGAGGTCTCAGATCTGTGTTGTGTTATGTTAGCTAAACTGGCACAATAATAAATGGCATAAAAATCATCTCCCTAGTGATCTCTGTTTTGTGTCTGTGTGAACATTGGCTGTGCACAGTATCAAGCACTTCAGTAATATTTTTTTCTCCGTCTCTCCCCCCACCACCCCACCCCCACTCCCAGTTATGTAGCCAACACATGTGAAGAATTGTCACTTGAGTGAGATGTTGGCTTGTGGATGACAACACTGTCTGGAACCCACAGTTAGTCTAATAGGCTGAAAAGAGAGGTGCCTGAAGATCACAGGAACCTGAATCTGGCAACAAAGTGAAACATCTGGTTTCAGGAAGTGACTCATGTGGAGTACTGTATAAACACCAGCACGGACTAGTGGAGCCGAATGGCCTGTTGTCAGGCTGTACAATCTGTACAAACCATGTAAGTACCTCCCTTAAAACAGCCACCATCACCCCTATCCTGAAGAAACCCTCCCTTGATGCGTTGCAACCATCAAGTTATCGACCCATCTCCAACCTCCCGTTTTTATCCATGGTCCTTGAAAGAGTGGTTGCCTCCCAGCTCCGCTCTTTCCTTTCAAATCACTCACTTCTTGAACCCCTCCAATCAGGTTTCCGCCCTATCCACAGCACAGAAACTGCCCTGGTCAAGGTCACAAATGACATCCTAACTGCCTGTGACCAGGGCTCCCTCTGCCTCCTCGTCCTCCTTGACCTGTCTGCTGCGTTCGACACAGTCGATCACACCATCCTCCTTCAACGTCTTTCCTCCCACCTCAACCTTCAAGGCACAGTCCTTGACTGGTTCCATTCTTATTTGACCCACCGTTTACATTTTGTTTCTTCCAATGGTTTTTCTTCAAACCCCCGCACAGTTTCTCACGGCGTCCCTCAGGGCTCTGTCCTCGGTCCCCTCCTTTTCACCCTTTACACGCTCCCTCTGGGCGACGTCATCCGCAGACATGGGGTAAATTTCCACATGTATGCGGATGACACCCAGTTGTACCTTTCTGCCTCATCCCTCAACCCCCAGACGATCGATGTTCTGACAGCATGTCTGTCCGACATCGAGTCGTGGATGAGGGACAACTTTTTGCAATTGAATGTGAATAAGACCGAGGCCCTCCTGATTGGCTCAAGCCAGCGCCTCCGCACATCGGGCGCTGCCAGCCTCAATATCCAAGGTTGCACTCTCCACCTCACAAAGCCAATCAGGAACCTCGGCATCATGTTTGATCAAAAACTTTCCTTCCTCCCCCACATCCGCGCCTTGACCGGCACCGCCTATTTCCATCTGCGCAACATTGCCAGGCTCCGTAATTATCTTACCCCCCGTGCTGCCGAAACACTTGTGCATGCATACATCACCTCACGGCTGGACTACGGAAATTCTCTCCTAGTCGGCCTCCCCAGTTCCTCCATTCATAGGCTGCAGGCCATCCAAAACTCTGCAGCCCGTGTACAATCCCGCACCCGCCTCCGCGACCACATAATTCCCACCCTCGCCCGTCTCCACTGGCTCCCCATCCTCCAGAGGATCGAGTTTAAGATCCTCGTCCTCACCTACAAGGCCTTACACGGCCTTGCCCCATCCTACTTAACCAATCTACTCTCCCCCTACACGCCCACCCGGACCCTCCGTTCAACAGGACTTGGCCTGCTCCAAGCCCCCCGCCCGAACCGCCCCACCATCGGAGGCCGGGCCTTCAGTTTCTCCGCTCCCACCTTATGGAATGCCATCCCTCCGTTTCGTCTCTTCCCTTTCCTCTTTCAAGGCCGGTTTGAAGACTTTCCTCTTCGATCGTGCCTTTTGTTCCACCCCGAACTCTTTTACCTCCCCTTCGTGTTTCACCCCTTCCCAAACACTCCCCTCCCAGCTCGGGTCACACGCCTCCTGTTCAGCGCCTTGGGACGTCCTCCCGACGTGAAAGGCGCTCTATAAATGTAAATTGTTGTTGTTGTAAGTGCTCATGATTGGGTCAGCTTTGTTCAGTTTATAGCAAGCTCACCTCTAAGTCAGAAGGTGGTGGTCTCAATTCCCCGCAAAAAGCAACAAAATGATCATAAAAATAACATAGATTTATTCCATAAATCAAGAAATATTCAATCAAGAAACATTCATTTTGTTGGCAAACCAAAGACACTCCAATGTATTTCTAGGGGTGTGCTGCATTTTTGGAGGTACCATCCTTCGGATGAGATGTTAAATTGAGACCCCGTTTACCTATTTAGGTGGACATTCAAGATCGCATGGCATTGTTCAAAAAGTGAAAGGGGGTTCTCATGGTTTCCTAGCAAACAATTCCCTAAGTTAAAAAAAAGTTGGTAATTCACTTCATGCTCTATCTAGTACATTGCTCTGCCGCAAAACTGGCTGCCATATTTGCCCACAAAACACACAGTCACTGCAGTTTACAGTATATCCTGTGAAATGCTTTGGCATGACAGGTGCTATACCAAATGTAAGGATTGTTCATGTTATTCAAATACCAATGGCTCCACAATTAATGCATGTATCCAATGTTTTAATGATCCTACTACCCTAATAATTCCCTTCACCTGTCACCTCTGCCTTACATCCTCAGCCCACTCTGCCCCACTATTAGTAAAGAAAGTTTCCAGCCACTCTGCACCTCCCCATTGAAATCCCTCTGTCTCACTTGCTACCACCCTCTCTGTTTTCAAAACGCTTACTCTCCCCTCCCTCTCTCTGCTTTCAAAATTCATCTAAAAACCTCTTCAACTGTGCATTTGGCCAATTCCTGCCCCCTCCACCCACATCACTTGCTTTGAGACATCTAGAAGACGTAATAAAGCGCTATATCGACTGCAAGGATTATTATTATCACTTTATCCCCTTCCCAGCACAGGCTCACCCATACAGGCTTTGTAAAGCATTTTGATATGTGCATCTATGTAGAAGAGGCTATGTAAGACCTACATCAGTCCTGGGAACTTTGGGATGTCCTCCAAACACTTCATGGAGTCCTAGTTAACTTTAATGAGCAGGATATAGACCAGTGTTGGCTAACTTTTTTGGTCGGCCAACCAAATACATTTTCTTGATTGCATATTTCTTGATTTATGGCCGCACTATAAACATCACCACTCAGTAGTTACTGAAAACAAAACATTGATTTAAAACAGATTCACCTAAACTAGTCGAATGTTCGACAAGCCACTTCTCGACTGCCCCGCAGGTAATTTCCAGCCTGTGAGCCATGGGTTAGACATCACTGTTGTAGACAAATAGAATGTTTGTAGCTACTGTATCTGTTTGAGAGAAAGAGAGATTTCCCTTGAGAGCCAGACCAGAACTGCAAAAGACCGAGACCTTCATCAGGAGCTACTGCCGGCAGCAGAATCTCATGTGAATGAAAATGGATTAAAGGGAAAACCAGCAGGTTCTGGTTAAGACAACCGGTGTAAGAACTGAGTCGCTGTGGGATGCAGAGAGCTGCAAGTACAATCTGCACTGCACATGTCAAACAGGACAATGAGGAATATATCCAAATGTGAGTTGCTGTTATTATGGTTGAATTGTAGTGGGTACCTCAAATTTTATAGGTTTTAACCAACCTTTAATTGTATCTGTACCACAATGACTGTACCTCTGTGTGCTGGAAAATAAACATAGCTTTATTTACTTTCTTGACTTGTCCCTCCACATTGTGTTTTGTTTTTCATTCAGCAAAATGTCTGACATATATGAAAACCCATCACCATACTTCAGAGTATCCAAGCCAGACTGAGAGTTTCATACATCTCACCCAGACATGGAGCTTCTCATGTATTGGATTGGAATGTGCGCTGTCTCCCTGGAAGCATCCTGCTTGTCAATTTCATTTGAATTATGAAACACAACTTGGATAGCTAAAAATGCATAGCTTGCCATTGAGAACCTGGCAAGCTTTCCTGCTGCTTGTTCCGCGAGGACAACCCTATCCATTGAGTATGGCTTACAGGATAAGCAGGAGCTGAGCAGGAAGATTCTCTGTCCCTACAATAGCTGGTCTGCCATGTCTCACCGATGAGCCAGGCTGACTGGGATGTCATCAGCAGTGCTTTGCGGCATTGAAGAGCTATCTGGCTCAGGAAATCGACAACCAAGAGGATTGACATGATACTGATTTCTCAAGGTATTTTGAGTGCTGATATGCCATCTTCATTCTCACTGACTATGTTGCTAATCGTACAATCGTATAAATCTATCTAAAATAACTCCATTCCATGCATTGGAGAGAAAACCTCACTAGACACAGAATTGCTCAAGTAATATAGCCCCAAAGTTACCTGAATATTTGCCTAAACATTTCTTGTGAATAACAAACAGATCTAAATCTGATCTGTTTAATAACCCGGCTGATAAAATGTTGAAGGCATTCTGTATTGTAGTGAACAATGTTATATTTCATAATAGATTTGGTCATTATCAAATAATTTGTTGAATCCCTTCTGAAACATTCAATATGTTTGGCTATTCCTAAAGATTATGATTGCCCAGCACCACTTTATAACAGCAACAACAAAACAACAACTTATAAACCGCCTTTCACATCGGGAGGACGTCCTTAGGCACTGAACTGTCAAGTCGGGACCCGAGCAGGGGGTGAGTGGTGGGGGTCGGGGTAGTGGGGAGGAGAGTTGGAGAGGCGGGGTGGAGTTAGGAGGGGAGCAGAAGGCACGGTTGAAGAGGAAGGTCTTGAGGCTGGCCTTGAAGGAGGAAAGGGAGGAAGTGAAGTGAAGAGATTGTGGGATGGAGTTCCAGAGTGTGGGGGCAGAGAGGCTGAAAGCCTGGACACAGATGGTAGTGCAGTTCGGGCTGAGGACATAGAGCAGGCCAGAGCCCGCTGGACTTTAGTCCAATGAGTGGACCCAAAGACTTTCACGTTGCTTTTATTGTTTTCAATCACCTATTAGTGCCACATCATGGCAAACCAGTTTTACTCAATCTGCCAAGGTGCATGTGCAGAAATCATAGAACTGGCTTCAGGTCTAACCATAATGCACACTGGGGCAAGGGCAGAGATGGGGGAATAGGAGATAGGGGTTCAAAACCACAGTCAGTTTTTATGAATAGATGGAACATCTATTTCATCTGTTTCACCACAGATTAAATAACACATTCACTAATTATCTGTTAGGAAAGTTCTTGCCTATTCTAGCTGTTTGTACAGAGCATACGTAGACAGGAAATGTTCCCAGTGTTTCCCCTCCCTTTTCAGCCCATTTCAAACTTCTCTGGTGCACGTAATGGAGTGAGGAGTTGGTCAGAGTTGGATTAGGTTCTGTCTCTGATGCCATCAAGGCCTCCACGTGCCAGCCGTTTATTTTCCTGATGATTTATAGCCGGCACATCTGTCCTTTCCGGTTCGCTTCCAGTGGAGTTAGGGCTCCATGTCAGGGTTGTTTTGATGGTTTAGGGTGGTTCTCCACTTGCGGTTGTTTGTCTGTCATATGTAAAGTCTGTGTGTAATGTGCTCAGGCCTCCTGCACTTTGGCAGTGATCCGGCAGTCTAGGCCTTGTTTCAATTATGCATCAAAAAGAAGTTGTATCTGAATTAACATTAATTCTAATGGCTGTTCTATTTCATCCATCCCCAATTTTTCATCCTGACTATCACTGCATTCAAGCCCACAACATCTCTGCAGTTTGGAAACCAGGCCAGAGCTGGGGCAGATCCTTTTGCTGTACTTTGTGGGCTAGCCAGCAGAGGGGGCAAAACACTGAAGGGACCTGAGTGTTGCTTCCAGCTTCTTCCCATCCAGTTGCACACACACAAACTGATTTTAACATTCGGTAAATGTCTTTTTCCAACACAGGGGCATTCCTTTAGTTGCATTAGAATTTTTCCAGAATTAGAATTTTCCTATTTATTCATAGATTAGATTCATAGATTCATAGAATTTTACAGCACAAAAGGAGGCCATTTGGCCCATCTAGTCTGTGCCGGCTCTTAGAAAAGAGCGATTCAATCCCACTGCCCTGCCCGCTCCCCATAGCCTAATAGACCTGTTCTCCCTAAATAAAGATCTAATTCCCTTTTAAAAGTTGTTATCGACCCAAAGTATGACCAAAAAGGTAAGACTGAAAGCAAGCTTCAAAGGTGAGGCAGAGGATATCCTCCCAATGTGAGAGACACTGTACAATTTTCGCGATTGTTTGTGGGGACACTGCTGTGCGCAATTTGGCTGCCGCGTTTCGCCCACAAATATACAGTCGACTTTCCTGCCTTTTTTCCCCCTGCCTCAACCCCTCCCCTTTTGCTTCTTTACCCCCTTTTGCCCCTAGTCCAACTTCCGTGACTGATTGTGGGACACTGCTGTGCGCAATTTGGCTGCCATGTTTCGCCCACTAATACAGTTACTTTTCCTACTATGCTTTATCCTGCCCTGATCCTTCCCACCCTGCTCTTGTCCTACCTGACTGTACAGCGCCTTGGGATGTCCTCTCGACGTGAAAGGCGCTATATAAATGTAAGTTTTGTTTGTTTGTTGTTTGTTTGTTCTTGCATATAAAAGCAAGTAAGTATAATGCACTCTAGTTATACAGTGGGCTGTTCAGAATTCATTTCTATGCTGAACACACAACTTTTGGAAAGATTAAGTCAAATTGTGGTATTCCTAGATACATGCCATTGCTTATTAAATGTATTTAAACTAGATGTTTATTCTTGAATAATGGAGGCATCCAACAATGGATGAAAAACCTCAAAAGTCTGTACTTTTGTTTACCAGGGATCATTGTCAAGTGGGACAAACAATCTTTCCAGATTTATTCAGGGGTTATAGTAATCCAACTTGATCTGAGAGTGTCATGTGAATAAACTTTCTGCTCTATTAAAGTTTTCAGTGAGGCCTCCATTGCTATTTGAGAGATGTGAGACTAGTGGTCAAAATCTTAAAATTAGAACCGAGTCAGGTGGAGCCGAGATCAGGGTTCATCACAAAATGGGTTGTGAAAATGTGGAACTACCCCAGAAGCAGTGGATGCAGAATTAATTGGTATTATTAAACAATAGATAGTGCCTTGGAAAATGAGGACATTGGGGATATATCAAATAGGCAGGGAAATGCGATAACAATATCTGCTATGACAAGGAGTGTTGGATGAGCAAAGTGGTTTTGTTGTCCAAATCTGACTGGCATTGGAAGCTAGTTCATGGATAGAACAAGAAGTGATTCAGTGCATTGTATTATACAGTTCAGTCAGGTGCACCAGATTAATTCACAATTAACTCTTGTTTTGTCCTGTAACTTTCTTGGCAAAGTATGTAGACATTCAATCTGTACTGATAAATGATTCTGCACATGGTAGGAACCATCTTCTCGCATTTCATACAACATTATTTCATATATATTTTGATATTCTGGCCACTCTCCCTCAATGTTTTATTTCCAAGACTGAACATGTGTCTTCACTGATCTTTTAGACATGAGCTGGATGGATGAATCCCAACCAGAGGAAGATAATCAAAACATTCCTTTATTTCTCCACAGTTTCTAAGGTTCAATAAAGATATATATATGTATCTTTATATGTGGGACACCCTAACCTCCTGCCTCTTACTCTTGTAAATCCACCTGGTGCAACAGCCATCTCCGAACCCTCAAAGCGCAAGTGTGAGCTGCCGAATGCACCTGGACCAAATCCAAACTAATGGTTCATCGGCAGATTTGGCTGGATCACGTTAAGACCTACCGTTCCGCCATTGCCTCCGCCAAGTCCTCCTACTACTCAAAGTTAATCTTAGAAGTCAAGGACAACCCTAGGCTCCTCTTCTCCACCACAAACCATCTCCTCCGTCCACCCTCCCATTCCTCACCCATCTTATCCTCCAACTCCAACTGCGAGGAGATGCTGGACTTGGCTGTGATTCCTGCAAGGGTGCAGCAGGACAGGTCTCCAGCATCTTATCACATTGACCAAAACAGTCAGTCACTGTGGAACTATCACAAACAAACACGATGCACTCCTCACTTAATGCTCAAACGTCTGACAACTTTTAGCCTGTCAAACACTATTGTCTCAACATTTGAAATTATGCAGAATTGGGGAAATTCGTAACTCTGTTCAACTAAGAAAGCCAGTTTCCTCCACAGAACTGTAGAAAACCGCCTTGAATTTAACATTTTTTCACAATTCTGACAATCGATAACAGGTGTCAAATAGGATTGTTAAATGCCTTGAGATGCTCTCCTGATATGAAAGGTAAATGTAAATTTGTATCTTACTGTAATAAGAGGGTACGGATTTAGGGTTGCAAAGTACAGGCAGGCCGGATCTTATGAGTACAGTATGTGCTGCTACAATAGTCTTGGCAAAGTACCTATGCTTTAAGACAATTTACTCCTGCATCTATTCAAGGAACAATTTTTAATAATACAGTAATGATATAATGATAACAATAATAATCCTTGCGTGAATCTTTGCATTTATACAAAACAATATACAGTATAAATTGTTGAAGTTTGACATTTCTCCAGGATGGGTAAGATAAAACAACTCCCTTCTTTTCTCACTTCTAATGGCATGTTCAGACTTCATAGATACTTTGATGCCAAATATCTCCTCCTCGAATTCTGTACAGTCTGTGTTGATGGTTTAATGCTGGTACCCAGACCTACCAGCAGTATTCACACAGCCCATTGGCTCCACCTGCATTAATAACACATGGATGTGTTAGATTGTAGGTGAACTGGTTTGAATATTAACCAGCTGACTGTACTGCTGACAGTAACTAAAAATTGTAAATGTTACCCCTAATGTTGTCAAAATATTGTGACAAAATATCATTATGTTCATATGAGTCGATTACTTTATTATCAGAAATCTTTGCTTTTCACAATTTTTGTTCAGATATCCTTCTCCTCTTAAGCCTTTTTCTCTGTTGAAAAAACTGTTTTGCATACAGCTGTAAGAATGTTGGTGCACCTTGATTGTTCGCCTGTTATTTATTTAGCAGGAAGAGGTTCAAACACATATTACGATAACCCAGAAACAAGTGTTACACTTTCTCCTGAAATGGCTGATGAACACAAAGTATGAAATGAAATGGTACGAGCTTGCCCCTTTAACTATCCTATATGTCAGCCTGGTTCATTTGGTAGCATTCTCGTCTCTGAGTTAGAAGGTTGTGACACTGGCAGTGCTGTCTGTGCTGGTGGGATGTTGCATTGTCAGGGGTGTCATCCTTCTGCAAAGATATTATACCAAGGTTAGTTTGAGAACTCGCTATTATCTGAGTAACAACAAAACAACAAAATTACATTTGTACAGTTCCAAGTTGATTTGTGTGATACTGAAGTTTCCCTCAACCAGCTGTCAGTTTAAAGGATAACTTTTGAGTTCTACAACCTAAGACCCCAAAATGAATTAAAGGAGGCAACTGTGCAATTGTTTCTGATTTCAACACAGAGAAGATGTACAAAGGTGGAGAGGCCTGAAACTTCACATAGTCTAAGTTTTAAGATCATTAAAATATAACATTGGATAGAATTTTGCATGCAAGAAGGAATAGAGGGCTATAGGAGAGGGGAACCAGAGGGGTGGAGGCACATAGAGTATACAACAACAACAACAAAGTTACACTTGTATAGCATGTTTCACGATAGGAGGACAAGGCGCTGGACAGTCAATGTTTCTGACCTGAGCTGGGGTCAGGGATGGGGAGGATGGAGGGAAAGTGGGGGATGGAGTTTGGGAGAGTGGGGGATGGGACCATCGAAAGGGAAGGTCTTGAGGCAGGACATGAAGGAGGTGAGGGAGGGGCGAGGTGAAGGGACTGCGGGATGAAATTCCAGAGGTTAGGGGCAGAGTGGCTGAAAGTTCCCCCAGCTTTGGTAGGGTGGGTGGCTTGGGGAATGTGGAGCAGGCCGGAGCCCGCTGAGTGGAGGGAGCAGACAGGAAGGTAGGTGATTAGGAGCAAACAGTTTGTTTCCATGTCACATCAAGTTCTGGCAGCCTTTTCTAGTCATTACGCCAAAGCCCAGTCTACATATTCAGGTGGGCGTTAATATCCCATGGCACTATTCCAAAAGAGAAAGCAGTTTCTCCTTGTATCCTGGCCAACAATCCCCCAAATAAAATTGGTCATTCACTTTATGGCTCTTTGGGTGGTGCAAATGAGACATCCCAAAGTCATGATAATTTACTATATCAAATGCAAAAATAATAATTATTATCTTATGTAATTGTATGCAACTTTGAAAAAATATTCCATTTATTTCTAACATTTGGAAGCCAGTTTACCACAGGATTTTTAAGAAGTGAAACCAAACAAAAACTGAATTTGTGAATTTTCCAAAGCTTTGAATTATCTAATTTTTAAGGCTTTGAGGGTAAGTCTAGGTTGAATTTCATATCTTCGATGAGGAATAACGGTAGTAAATATATTAAAATAAAGACAAGAGAGAGTGAGGCAAGAGACTATCAAATAATTCGTGTAGGTTACAGGAGTAGTGGGAGAGAGATGACAGAAAAATCTCAGCAGATATGGAAGTCATATTGGATGAACTTGAGCTTCGTGGATGTTTAACAGTTGTTTAGGAAAAGGGTAGTGTTTGGTATGAAGGAAGAAATTGAGTTTGGCGGAGGGAGCGGTGGTACTGCAGGTCATGTGAGGATTTCATTTTAGAACAAGAAAAAAGAATAAAACCTGAGGAAAGAATAACAGTGGTTTCAGCAAAGCTAAGAGGTGGACCTGCGTGAGAAGTCAAAGGTTTGGATAAATTCAATCCTCGGTGAATCAAAGTGCAATGCTGGCGTACGATAAAAGAGAATTTGGCTAATGTAAGTGGAACCATAGCAGTCACCAAATCTCAAAGAAAATTGTTTTTGACAACCTGGCAAAACTAGCACTTTTGTTCTAAATAAATAAGTTCTCCAGTCTGGTAAAAGGAATTTGAAACAAAGTTTTCATACAACAGCTGACAGGATAGCTTGCTGTTAGCATATCTCTGTAGCCATCTTGTGCGTGGGTTACTTACTAACACATTGTGTTGATGGCTATTTTACTGGTTTCTGTAACACATTCTAAATAATCATCTCACAGAGATATTGAGCAGGGTAACACAGCAGAATATTTTTGTTGAGGAATTTATTTTGGGTGAAAGTTCTCCAAAATAAATTAATTTTCTGTCACTACAATTACGAACTAATCTCCCAAAGAAAAAAGGATCTTGCCAACTGAAACATTTGTTTCTTTTGTGATATTAATGATTTCCAGAATGAAATCATCTCCATTTGTCTTGATTCCATTCTCTCACCTTTGTCTAATCTTTATTCCTCTATCTCTCTCTGAAGGCCTTCTTGAATGTAAGGATATTTTATCTAATTCCACCCAGCCCAAACCCTATTCTCTTTCTCCATTGTAATGGTAGCTGTGTTTGACGATGCTTCCTATTCTTGCTCTGATATAATGCACATTAATAACAATACATTTATAAAGTTCCTTTCCCGTCAGAAGGATGTCCCAAAGTGCTGGACAGTTAAAGATTTGTACCCGAGCTGTGGAGGATGGGGGGTTAGGGGTGTGGCCTGAAGGCACATTCAAAGAGGAAAGTCTTGACTCAGGCCTTGAAGGAGGCAAGGGAGGGGTTGAAGCGGAGGAATTCCTGGATAGATTTCCAGAGGGTAGGGTAGACTGGGACAAAAATGGCCATCCAGACTTAGATGTGATATGTAGGAGACCAACAAGGATGATCCCCAGTATTAGAGGAATGAACTATGAGCAATGATTAGACAAATTAGGGATCTTCATTTTGGGGAGAAGATGACTCAGAAGCGACCTGATTGAAACGTACAAAATTTAAAATTGGATCAAAAAAGTAAATCCAGATCAATATTTTAGGGTTTGTCAAGACAGTGGAACAAGAGGACTTAGGTTTACAGTTGTAAAGAACAATTTCAGAACAGAAATCAGGGAATGTTTCTTTGCGCACCAGGTAATCAATGTCTTGCTGTGAAAGCGGATGGAGGCTAGGACATTAGATTCATTTAAGGAGCATCTTGATGCAGTAAGGTGGATGTTCTAGAGGGATGAGATTGGATGGTTTGATTGGCTTCTTCAATCCTATGAAATCTTGTTAAATAGACCCTAATGTCCTTGAGGACACCAGTGCTGTATCTGGGCATCCTTCCACCACAATCTGTAGTTGATTCTACAGTGAGGTTGATGAGTGATTCCTTTAAAATCCCTTTAAGTTATGAAAGACAATATATCTTTTCTGGGTTGTATTGCAGAAATAAAATAAACACACCCTGTGTTAATATTTCCTCTGACGCACAATAAATGTCATTTGGATTATACAATAAAAACCCAAGTAAACATCCTTTTGTTTTTCTATAATCTAGGCGGGTCCTTGTCTTTGTTCGTTTGGTTTTCCACTGACCATTAGACCTCTGTTTTAATGTTTCAGCATCTCACTGATCTCCTCTTTTAGTGATACCACAACAACAAAATTATATTTTTCGAGCGCCTTTCACGTCGGGATACAGTAATTATCAAGGCAGAGTTTTACATTGTAAGTGAATTTATTTAAACCCATTGTCTAGAATCCTGTTTTACGATTTGCATACTGCAGTTATAGCCCAACATAAGGAGTAGATTTTATATTTATGTGGAATATATTCTATATACAATAAAAAGTGATCACAATATCACAGGATTGGTTTTGATGAAAAAGGTCTTTCGGCCCATCCAATCTCTCATCCTTCTAGAACGCACACACACACACACCTCCTATTGTACTCCCACTGCAGCATCAAGCTTCTTTAAAATAAATCTGTTGACCTGGTTATATTAACAGAAAATTAGGACTAAAGGGAACAGCTTTACACATTCATTATTCAGGGTGGTTAGAAGGTTAAGCACACTTCCTCATGGTGGCTGTCCAATGGATAGATGTGTTTGTCTGAGGTATCTTCATGTTCTTCAGATAGCACTATCTTGAGAAGTTCATAACCACTGTTGGATAAATGTTAGTAAATGGGTGAATGGAGCAGGGAGAATTTTTTTTCATACAAGGAGGTGTTGGGATATCAAATATGCTGATGGGAGCAGTGTTTGAGACATAATCCATATTTGCCTTTACGATGGAACAAATTAAATACCTTATAAAGATTAAGCTATATTGTTATAGGGAAACGGCAGGTAAATGGGAATGACCGAATTGCTCTTGAGGGAGCCAACACTAAAGGACACGATGAGCCAAATTGCCTCGTTCTATTGTCATAAATTTCCATGTTTCTATGGTTCTATGACACAATATATACAATGCCAACACTTATGAAGCCAGGTCCACACTCATCCCCTGGTTAGAAATTTATGACATTAAGAATTGGGTCAGGAGAGGGGAGAGGGAAAGCCATTTCAGTCTCATTCCCAATTGGTACATGTCAGATCCGATTCACATTATCCACTCACCTTTGAACTGAATTGATAGATTTTACATTTTGTATTGTACCCTCACAGAGCTGACTAAGCATATAGTATATAAGGTACCTGTGTACTGCTGGGTAAATAGGGGCATGTGGAGTGAGCAAACATGCCTGGTATTCAAATCCGGGTCTTCTTGCTTGCGAGGCAAGTGCTCTAAGCATTATGCAACAGGACCTCATTTGCAGGGTTTACATGGCAAATCAAGGCAATGATTTGACAGATAATTCTAGTCTGGATCTTCTCCTTCAGTTGAGGTGCCCATCCTAAATTATACCCTGTAGCTTCCCACAATACCCATCTTTGCTGATGACATAAGGGCCTGGATATTATGTTTTGTCTTACGGGTGGTATTAATTTAAGATTGTTTCTATAATATTTCATAATTGTCTATGCAAGTACGGTTGTATAGAATTATTTTTTAATGTTCAGTATAGAATTTCGAGTAAGCAGTTGAGGCTGTGTGCATGGGCTCTTTCAGAAAAATTAATAATAGTCTTTAGATTTGATATACAGTGCCTAATTACATCATCAAGACATCACTTCACAGCATGTATTGTAAAGCGTTGTGACTGTGTGTATTTTGATGGGCAAACCCTGTATCCAATTTGTGCACAGCAATGTCCCACAAACAGCAATAGAGTGAGTGAGCAATTGCATTTGCGAGATTTTTGGCCAGGATATCCGAACAAAACAATTTGATGAGTATTTGATTTATAATACATCTGTTAAAACAGTGTGAGTTGACAATAGACAAGGCAATAGATGTGGGGCTAGATTGCTGAATTGGTTGAGTTCAAGTACCCAGAGGTGGTACTGAAGCTCTATAGTGTTCTGATCAGGCCATACTTGGAGTAATGCACGGTCTCCATGATATAAGGAGTTTAGCCATCAGTGCAGAGGACAGCAATGAGTATGATCCCGAGTGTTTGAAGAACAATGAGCAATAATTAGATAAGATAGAACTCTTTAGTCTTGAAAGGAACAATGTTTCAGAGGGACAAAAGTGATTGTAATTGAGAACGTAAACCCAGAACCATATTTTTTGATTTTCCAAGGCATTAGAACAAGAGGGCACAGGTTCAGAGTTGCAATTAACAATTTCAGATCAGATACCAAGAAGTTACCAGATACCAGAACAGATACACAAAAGATAATTAATGACAGGGACAGGAATACCAGGAAGGGTTGTTGAGACTAGGATGCAAGATTCATTTAAAGAACAGCTTGATGCTGTATTGGTAGGATATTAAGATGGGGATGAGGTCAAATGGGCCAAAGGATTCCCTTCATTCAAACTCCCCTTGTGATCTTTGAAGATGTAAGGGCGTGGAAGGCAATTTTGTATGACTTTGGAGCTGGTGGGGTGGGTGGGTATGTGGAGAGGTAGATCAACAACAACAGCAAAATCACATTTATAGAGTGCCTTTCACGTTGGGAGGATGTCCCAAGGCGCTGAACAGTTAGGTCGGGACCCGAGCAAGTGTGTGTGTGGGGGGGTGGGGGATCGGGGTAGGGGAAGGAGAGTAGGAAAGGGGGGAGATTTAGAAGAGGAACAGAAGGCACGGTTGAGGAGGAAGTTCTTGAGACCAGCCTTCAAGGAGGAAAGGTAGGAAGCGAGGCGAAGGGATTGCAGGATGGAGTTCCAGAGTGTGGAGGCAGAGAGGCTGAAATCCCAGCCCCCCTTGGTAGGATGGTTTGGGCAGGGGACATGGAGCAGGTCAGAGCCCGCTGAATTCTGAATAATCTACAGTTTATGAAGCGAGGAGCTGAAGAATGAAAATTTAGGGACATATGAATACACAATATAATGCAGATTTACATTTATAGTGCCTTTCATGTTGGAAAGACACTTCAAAGTACTTAACAATAGTGGGTATATTGTACGTCATAGGATGTACTGTAAAGTGTGTTCCATAGGCAAACACCAGCAGACAATTAAACACAGAAAAAAGTTAAAGCCATAAAGTAAATAAACAATTTTATTTGGGGGTTTGTTAGCCAGGACACCAGGAGAAAGTCCCTTCTCATTTGAATAGTACAGATGAGATTGTCAATGTCCACCTGAACAGGCAGATTGGACCTTGTATCAATCAACATCTAAAATAGTGAAGTACATCCCTCGCACAGAATTGGAGTATTGGCTTAAACCATGTGATTGCACGTCCTGAAGTGGGGCTTGAATCCACAGCATTCGGACTTAGAGGCAACTGTGCTACCAATATATGTTTTGGATTTTGAAAGACTTGTAAAGAGTTTTGAAAGACTTGTAAAGAGAAAGCAAGGTCGAGAGATTTTGGGAGAGTGTTCCAGAGTGTAAGGCTATAGTGGCTGAAAACATAGCCATCAATGATAGAGGATGAAAGAGCAGTATCCAAATTAGAAAAGCAAAGAGTGTGAGCTGAAGAAGAGTGATATTATATAGATATGGAGGACTGAGATCCTTAAGCTATTTCAAAGTCAAGACAAATGGCAGACCATGGAGGGGTGTGCAATCGCCTCGTGGCTAATTGGTGTTATCCATCAGAAGATGAAAAATCAAGACTTTTACTGGCAGGGAGAGTCTGCTGTAACGTTTGCTAAGCCTAGCTACTTAACTATAAACTTCTATTCACTCCAGGCCACTGTAACACTTAGGGTTGTACACCATTTTGCTTACTTCATGGTAAGTAATGTTTGTTTGACATTGCTTTGCACACATCTAAAGTGTATAAAGTGCTTTGCGATGTCTCAATGATGTGATAAGGAGCCATACCAAATTCAATGGTCATTTTAATGTATCCCCTATAGCCCAAGTCCTCTCATTCTTTCATAATACTAAACCTCCCCTTTCCCCAGCAACCTATCCACTCAGTGTCTAAAGACAAATGATCCATTGCACAGTTACTTTAAGGTCAGGTCTGCAGTAATCCAAGGCATCTCTATTCTGCCACGACACAGTTTCAAACAACAGTACTGATCATAGCCACCTCCCAGGGGAATTCAAATCATTTTCAGTAAATGATAGGTTAATATTTTCATATAACTAATGATTTACTAGCAGTGGTTTATGGGAAAAAAGACTATTAACAAAACAAAAATGACATTGAATATATAACCCACTGGAGCTTTGAGCACTGGCACAATTCCTCTTGATCACTTGTACACAATGCCATTTTTCCAGCTCCATTACTCTCTTGTGGAGAAAGTGCATTGTTAATGGTTGTGCTGATATACAACTTACAGACCTGACTCCACATAAACGCATTTAATTTGCCCAAAGATGCACATTTGCATCTGAGTTTGCCACTGCCGGAGGGAAATAGACTTGTAACTTTGAAATACTTTCTGTGGTTCAGAGATGTGTTTATTATTATGAGGTGTTCAGGTGAGATGATTATGATATTTTCTGTATCAGACATTTTCCCAGGATGACAAGCCTGCTGCCTCAACATGTTAAAGTAGGCGGTCATCATGAATGATGTAGATACTATGTGGAACTGGAAAGGGAAAAGTAAAAGAGCTGTATTAACTGTATTAACTGTTTACACAGAGCTGTCTCTTCCAGTTTGGATCAAGGTAATCCAAGCAAAATCCAATCTTGTGGCCTCAGCTTACCTTGTATTGACCTGGTCCATGTTTTGAATTACACACCCGACATGCGTGTGATTTTTATTTTGAAAAAAAAGAACGGACTTCGACACGCATCTGATCTGAGTGGCATTGATTTGCGGAACTTTTAAAAAGACTTTATCCAGCAATGTGATCATAAATAACACTGGACTATTTACACTAGCTATTGTAATGCACAACAGCTGTAATCTCCAAACATTTCAAACATGTAGCAGTGGAGCACAGACAATTAAGGGCCGAGGAGCCTGTTTTCAAGAGAAGTCTTTACCCCCTGCAACTTCCCCTTCAAGCTGCCGCTCATACTGTCAAAGGTTTTACAGTGGGTCAACATGGTTATTGATTCTCTTTACATTCCGAGGGAAGCTTCGTGTTAAATAGTAACTGCAAAAAGATAGAGCATATTTGCAAAAAAATACTTCTTTGGGATGTCTCAAAGCGCTTCACAGAATATACTCTAAAGTGAATTGACTGTATACTCTGTGAACGAAATGTAGCAGCCAATTGCACACAGCAGTGTCCCACAAACAGTTGTGGATTGAGTGACCAAATTAAAAAAAATAAAAAATTATTACCCCCGAGAAGCGATCCGCTAATCGACTAACAACCGGGTTCCTACTTACTGCTAGTTAACAGAGGAAACTTGGTTAACCATTTCACTCTGCCTGGGAATCAAACATGGGTCCTCTCGCTTGCTAGGCAAGTACTCTAACCACTGAGCTGCAGGACAGCTGCTCGCTCTGCACAGACATAGTGGGATGTCCTCCCGACATGAAAGGCGCTCTATAAATGTAATTTTGTTGTTGTTGTTGTTGTAATATGTGTTGGTGCAGGTGGTCCCGACTGAAGCACCCCTTAATAACCCTGGATGACTGATGCCTGTACAGTCACCCTGGATGTAGAATCGCCGAGTTCCTTTTCCTTGGAGTGACAATATTTTGGGAGTTTACTGTACAGTACAGTATTGTCAATATTAGTCATGAGGGAGTCCATGATGTACTCACTTGTGGAACAAAAAATAGCACTTTGTGTCACAGAAAACAAGTGAAGCAATTTAACTCATTGCACTATATTTGGCATTGTGTTCAAGATGTTTGCATTACTGTGTTCACTATTTTTGTGTCATTCTGAGCAGTTTTCATTAGACTCTTTCTGTGGTAATTAGAGCAAATGAAAGAAAATGGACCACAGAGTCCCTTGGCATGCATGCCTGGTCAGAGTGCTGTGGAAAGGACTAGAGAACGGATGTTGGTTAGGAGAGGTTTTGATTCAAATATCACAATATTACTTAGTGTTCAGGAGCACCACTGCCGTTGTGACTTGGGCATGATACATGAGATGAACCAGGACCTTTAAAAGCATATCCCAGAGTACTTTGCACCTTCAAGAAGTCAGAGAGGAAAACTGATGAGGCAGGGGTTAATCGCACACTTCATAATCAATTTTCACTTCATTCAATTTTCACTATGAAATTCACACCATTTTCTATTTAAAAAATCTCTCCAGTGAGGCTGGAGTTCAGTGAGGATTAGAGATTTGCCCACTGTGGGAATATAACAAACAACAACTTGGATTTATATAGCGCCCTCCACAGCGGGTGGCACTGTGGATTAGTATTCCCCTCTCCACTCAATGCCCAAAGGTGGCAAGACATAAAGTAGAAGCTGCATTGGCAGAGGGGAAGCAATGATCAATGGAGATTGCCCAGCCAGGAAGGAGTGTGTGTCACCCAGTGACTGAGGAAAGAGGTGTTGGCAGAAACCTGATTTAACTGCCGTTGTAAAACAGGAAATAAAGAATGAAAAACAGGCACAACTTTCTTACCTTGTAAAATGACATTAAAAACCGTGTCAGTGTTTGATTACAGTAACCTGCTTTCAGGAGGTGCGGATAAATAAATCCTTTGGTCCATTTGACCTCATCCTTCCTGAATACCCACCATCTATTATAGTATCAAGCTGTTATTCAAGGCACTCTACCAAATGAAGGGAATTATTATTATTCTTGTAAGTGAATCCAATGCCCTTGGTTCATTCACTCTTCCTCATAACCCACTATAGTTGTACAGAAATACTTGATGGTCAACATTGCCCTCACCACACCTTGAACTTGTGACCTCTTGTTCTGCTGATGTGGCCCAATTGAAGGGATTATTCTCAGTGACTTTCTCTGTCATATTCCTTTCTAAGGTGGCCTCTGAGATATCTGACTACTGGTTGAAGAAAAATGGCTCTCCATCTTATGAAAACTATGTTGGAAGAATATGGGATCTTACAGAAACATGAATTTAGTGATTTATACTTCAGTCCTTGAAGCCAAAACGCATTATATTAAAACAATTGAAATAAAGAACAAAAAAAAGGCCATGTGGCAACAGGAATGTCTGGCTTGTGTTGCAACTCCTGTGGAGTTACTATGGCAATGATATTGTCAGAGGAAAATCAAAGCTAGCAACAGAAGTCCAATTGTTCTTTATGTATTTCATAAAGGAATCGCTGGCGAGCAAAAACCTGACAAAGGTTTTCCAACAAAACGTTTTTCATTATTGCAAACATTTATTCATGCAATGTACATAAAACTATTGTACATTTATTTGTTCGAGATGATGCTGTCTCTATGGGAATCGTTTTTCTCAATTGGCATTCATTATTGTTTTTGCTCTGTACCCTCTCTGGGGAAACAAGGGAAGCAACGCTGCCTTAACTCTGTAGTACCTCCACATCACAGAATCCTATAGCTCTGTAGTTAAAGGACTCACCTCACAAGCGAGAAGAACTGTGTTTGATTCCTGACAGGGCAAAACATTGGGCAAGTTTTCTTAGTCCACACCTCTCTGTTTACCGAGCAGTAAGTAGGAACCCGATTGTTCATCGATTGGCAGATCACTTTTCCGGCGGTAATAATTCCTTCAAAATAAATAAATAAATAAATTGGTCACTCAATCCACAACATTTTGTAGGACTCTGCTATGTGCAACTGGCTGTTGTGTTTCACCCACAATATGTAGTCAATTCACTTTACAATATATTCTGTGAAGGGCTTCGAGCCACTCAACGACATGATAAGGCGCTAGATCAAATGCTGGGATTATTATTATTAAAGATGTTATATAATTGTAAATTGTATTACATCCAAGCATCTTCTTTAACTGCCCTGGTTCACTAACCAGAGCAGATTTAGTGTTGCATCCTCCCAGTTAAGTTCTGATGTATTCAATAAGGAAACAGTCTTGGAAATGTTCTATAAACACTTCATTATTTTGACCACAAATATTTTCCTTGTCCCCGTCAACCTGGGGACTGTTAAAATCTTCCTTGAATGCAACCCTTTCAGTATTGACAATCTCTCTAGATTGTCTGCAAATCTCATCCCTTATTTAGTTCCCACTATTCAGTCATCGACAATATACTCTCAATTTGGTTGCATTATAGTTTATGCACATCACGCCATGTGGATGGATATCTATTGTATAAGGTGACCCAATGTAATGATCCACAAGAGGTTTCATCATGTGCATATTGTAGCCTAAGGTCTACACACTGGATAAATACCATGTTGAATGGAAGTCCGGCATGAGCTCTTTCCTGTATGATGGTTTACATGTGTTTTAAGATTAGTTTCAGATTGTTTTTTTTTAAATTGGGTTTATTAAATGCATCATGTGCACACAAGACCATTCAGATCATGGCATATATTACGCACAAAATAATGGATACCTGGGAGTGATTACATGCACTAATCTAATCAAGGGATTTAAATGGAGTCTCATAAACTGCGATAGCAAAGTTTATAAGTACTGTATTATTTGAACCCTGAGATTAGATCACACTCCTACAATTTTACATAGGGTTTGTGCTCTGTTTTTGATCTGTTTTTCTCTACTGACACCAGCTGTTTGTGTAAGCATTGGCCAGCCCTGGTATCATCATGTCCTTCATATGAGATGCCCTTTGCACAGAGGATGTCATTACTGGAGACCTTCAAGAAATACCCTGTAACTAATTCCCATGAAATTCTAAATCTATTCCGTAAGAAAATTCTACCCAATCTTTGGGTGGCTCTATCTTTGTGTATTTGTTATCTTGGCCAGGAGGACAGATTTTCTTTACAAAACAAACCACTGGGAAGAGGGGCGGGGAAAGCAACAAATACAAAAGCTTGCTGGGTTTGAAAGAGAGTACTATAGCTCTAAAATATATTTTC
Source organism: Hydrolagus colliei (assembly GCA_035084275.1). Lineage (NCBI taxonomy): Eukaryota > Metazoa > Chordata > Chondrichthyes > Chimaeriformes > Chimaeridae > Hydrolagus > Hydrolagus colliei. Next base: position 92,062,063 of record CM068742.1, read on the forward strand.
GTGTATAATAATAATATGACATCCTCTGTGCAAAGGGCATCTCGTATGAAGGATATGATGATACCAAATGTAATTTACTTCAGGAGGATGTCCCAAACTGCTTATAATAATAAAATAATCCTTTTATTTCATAGAGCCCCTTATCAGTTCTCCAAGACCTTCACAGAATATATTGTAATGTAAATTAACTGTAAATTTTATGGGCTTCACAGGATTTACTGTAAAATGTAGTGACTATGTTTTGATAGGCAAAAGAAATGACCAAGTTGTGCACATCAAATTTCTACAAACAGCCGCAAAATGAATGACAAATTGTATTTGGGGGATTGTTGGCCAGGACACAGGGAGATACTTGCACCTCTTTTCAAATAGTATAGTAACATACGATCTTAAACCTCCACCTGAACAAGCACGTATGGTCCAGATATAACGTGGAACGCTTTAGCTCAGTGGTTAGAACACTCGCCTTCCAAGCGAGAGAGCTGGGTTCTATTCCCGGCAGGTCAAGGCGAAACCTTGGGCAAGTTTCCTTACTCCACATGCCCGATAATAATCCCTCAAGAAAAAAAACAATAATAAATTGATAATTTCAATCCACGACTGTTTGTGGGACACTGCTGTGCGCAATTGGCTACCACAGTTTGCCCATAAACAGTCAATTCACTTTACAGTATATTCTGTGAAGAGCTTTGAGATGTCTGGATGTGAAAAGTGCCATATCAAATGCAAGGATTATTATTATTGTTGTTGTTGTTGATCATTATTATTAACGTTTCATATGAGGGACGACATCACAAACCATGCAGCACATCTCCAGCATTGCATTTAGACTGCATGAGTTCCAAGTCCCGATGTGGGGCTTCAACCCATATCCTTCTACTCAGACGCGAGAGTGTTGCCAATTAAGCCAGGCTGATACACATACTGCAATAACACAATTGTTTCCATTATAATACCTAGGATGAAGGGACATAGCTGCAAGATGATTGTTATTGTTGTTGTAAACAAGGGTTCACAAATTCCAGGCAGCTCGTTCCAGAAGCTGTCACCCAAAGCCTTAGAGTTTCATCAGCTATCTAATGGACATCTGCCTCCAGCAAGTGCAGTCTTTTGTAATATATTAAAAATATGTGTCTATAACTATATCATATTATTTAAGGGAAATGGTGAAGCCTGCCCCTTTAAATGGGTTCTGTGAGATACCAGGTTGCAGAAGCTGCTTGCAGCACAATTAGCAAGGAGCGACATTAGTTGCAATGTGACAGTCTACTTGACAGCCCGAGTGTCACGATTTGCCATGAGGGAGGTTTTTTTAGCTAGTAGGTGTAGAGATTAGGAGCTCTCTCAAGTAATGGACCCAGAGGATAACTTGGTCCAGGGTATTTTCCCCAGTTCAAATATTAAATTTACTGTGTACGTGATAGCAAAACACAGCCCTCTGTGCTAGTGAGGGCACTATATAAATTGAAGTTGCTGTTGTTGTTGTTATTCACTGCATGATATCAAACTTTATTATAAGATCAGATTTTCCAGGAATTTATTTACAGAACTGTGTCATGTATCTGCACTGCATTGCATTAGAATATGGCACTGAAAAGCAGATTGTATAGAAAGATAGAGGATAAGGAAGTGACAGATGTGATTTTTAGATCAGCCCTTAAAAATAATATCTGGTCACAATCCACTTAGGCCAACCTGCTACAAAATCAACAACACATGGAGCAGTTAATGATTGTCTTATGAAGAATCTCAATAAATTTATATAACTGTCCCTGGAATCTTGGACCAAATACAACATATCCAAAAATCCTTAGGAAATTAGTAAGGAAATTGGAGAGCCTCTGGTTAATATTTTAGGAGCTCTAAAAGTGCAGGGATTTATTCTAAAGGCTGGATGAAATGTTAGAGCAAAACAGTTCATTGGAGTTGGCGGAGATGCTGGCAACTGACCCATGTGTGGAGGATCATCCTCTGCTATGTTTATAAGGGAGACGGCAGTGTGCAACATGGAAAACCACTTGACTTCAAAATGCTCAAGTGAGAGGGCTGAATAGATGGGGCAAATCACCAACCTCCCATAACAGCAATAGATAAGCACCCTTTCCCAAGTCTCTCTCAGGTGGGAGAACTATTTTGGTGTGGAAAGAGCTTGATGAGTATAAATAACCGAACATATTGAGGCTATGAAGGAGAGGTGAATAAAAGGAAAATTAATTTGGTTGCCCTTCCAAGCACATGGTGTTATGGAAATCTTTCATTACAAGTTACAGTTTTCCATTTCACAACATCTGGATAATAAGCTTTCTTCCTTGAAACCTCTAAAAATGTCAAACAACTATGAACAAACAAAAAGACTGATATAAATCAGTGGCTTATAGGCCAGTTTGTCAAATGCTTGGTTTGTAGTCTGTTGATTATAACAGCACATCCAGTAGGAATTATACTTCTCAATCTTCTTCACGGATGCGAAGGCGATTTCATGAATTATACATGAATTTGGCTCATCGGCCAAAAACTTTAAAAGACTATTTATGAATGGACATCATCTCAATTTGTACCATCTAAATTTGCATGGCTCAAGTTGGTCAATGCCAATGTCTGTCAGTTGAGCTCCTTAATGAATGTATCACAATTTACACCAGATTTAGTCTGATCATTTTGGAGCAATGAAGCCTGATTTTCAGTTTGGCACACAAAATAATCCAATATAAACTAGTTTTAACATGAGAAAAAATAAGATAGTTAATTCCAATACATATGATATTTCTATCTTGAGTTTGGTTAATTAGAGAATCATCTAAACTACAGAACAAAAGAAGACTGTTTGGCGTAGTAAGATTGTTCTAGTGCCAACTCTCCAACTCAACTCAAACTACTAAATCTAATCCCAATTCCCTGCTGTCTCCCCATATTATTTTGCTGTGTCATGTTCACCAACAGTCCCTCCGCTTTACAGCAAAACTCTGTAAAGCTTTTTGAGGTGTATTGACGATGTGATAAGGGGCTGTGTCAACCACTGGGAAATTACCATTCCTTTCTCACTTTATCTTGACACCATTAACCAATCTGTCAATATTTGTGTGTTCAGGCAGATATTAGAGATACCATGGCACTATTCGACAAGAGAAGAGAATTTCTCACAGTGCAGAGCCAACAATCCCGAATAAAATTGGTCACTCACTTCTTGCTACCGTGTTTTGCCCACAGAATACAATCCACTTTACAATATATCCGATGAAGCATTTTGAAATGTCTCGATGATATTATAAATAGTTATAAAGTCTAACAATAATTATTCTTGCATTTGAAATGGAGTCTTATCACGTCTTTGAGAAGTCTCAAAGAGATTGACAAAACATACTGTAAAGTGAATAAACTGTGTATTCTGTGGGGAAAATGTGGTAGCCAATTGAGCACAGTAGTGGATTGAGTGACCAAATCATTATTATTTTTAAGGATTATTACCTCTGGAAAAGCGATCCGCCAATCGAATAACAACTGGGTTCCTACTTTCTGCTAGGTAAACAGAAATTTGTGGAGTAAGAAAACTTGCCTAACATTTTGCCCTGCTGGGAATGGAACACAGGTCCTCTCGTTTGTGTGTCGAGTGCTCTAACCAATGTGCTACCGGGCTCCGCAAATCCGGGCAATGAAAACAACAGAAAAGGAACAATTAAGAATACAGACAGCCAAATTTCGTTTGAAGGTTTTGAAATTCTTTGCACTCATACATGCTATGCTGGAACTCTACATATTCTAAATGCCTGTTAAATACTCCTAACAACGCAATGAATTGATTTAGACATCTTAAAATGGATGTTTAACAAAGCAGAGAAAGTATTTGTTTAATGTACGACCAAGAAAATTGTGCTTATACAAAACAATTGCTACAACAATTATTAGGCGTGTGGAGTAAGGAAACTTGCCCAAGGTTTCGCCCTGACCTGCCTGGATTCGAACACAGGTCTCCCCAGCTTGGTTTCCCCAGCTTGCAAGACAAGCGCTCTAACCACTGAGCCACAGGAGCTCCTGTAATAATCCCTCCAAAAAAACACAATAATAAAATTGGTCATTTCAATCCACGACTGTGTGTGGGACACTGCTGTGCGCAATTGGCTGCCGCGATTCGCCCACAAATATATACAGTCAACTCACTTTACAGTATATTCTGTGAAGCGCTTGGGACGTTGATAAGATGTGGAAAGCGCTATATCAAATGCAAGGATTATTATTATTATTATTATTATTGATCAATGATCTTTGTAAAATTGAATCCTAGAAAGAAGGATCACTGAAGCATCCCATCCAAACCTTAGCTTATCTCTTTCAGGTGCTGATCAATCTGCTATGCATTTCCAGCACTTCCTGTTTTCACTTTAAATAATCACCACATAAAGTGAATTACAGATTAGCTTTCCTTTCATAGAGTGACAAAATGTAGAACAATGGGTTTATCTACCTTTCTCTTATCTCACTGCAACTACAGTACTTAACCACCGATTGGTCTGTTGGGGGAAGGCTGTTTCACTCTCTAATACTCAGTAAATCTATCAAATAATATGTGCTCTCAAATGCAGACCATTATCTAGAACTGGGCCCTCTCTCATGTGAAACAATTGTCTTCAATAATGAAGCATTCACCTTGCTTAACAATATAAACATAACACTTTAATAATTAACAGAATTTAGTGACAGCCTTCAATAACTCATTCTCTTTTGGTAAATGTTAAGTACAACAAAAGCAATTTGCATTTATAATAATCTTGGAGCACTTAATAGTGCCAGGGTTTGATGCCGAGGTGGAGGAAAGGCAGGTGACCGTAGGCACGGTTAAAAGGAAAGGCTTCAGATCTAATCTGTATTGTTTTAGAAGCACAAGTAAAAAACACTTGAATCAGAAATAAATTTGACAGGGGCATATTTAAATGATGAGTTTAGAAGAGCAAAACAATAGATTGACACAACTAGATTTACATTTGCAAACAGCTTTAAAGATAGATATGTATATATATCTGTAGGTAGATAAGTTTTGTTGGTCAGCAAAGTAAATGAAACATGCGGAAACCCATCCCCATGCTTAAGAACATCCAAACTAGATAGAGTTCTACCTATGTATGCCATGGAAATTTCCTTGTGTCTGAAAGGACAGAGATAACAGCAGACCGAAAACATCCAATTATAAAACATGCTTGATAACTTCCAGACAAATTGGGATTTTTTTCTCTAAAAAGTCTATCAGATTGGCCAGACAATTTTATCTCCTCTGAAGTGGTGTTGACTGACACTTCGTGAGTTATTTTCATGTTTTGCTTCTGTTAATTGGTTCTACTGGATTTCCAATTATTGACACCAGATTAATAGGTTTGTTGTTGTCAGATGCAGCTTTGCCATGTTTCTTTAATTTGAGAATCATATTTTGCTTGTTTAGTCTGTCAGAATTTCCCCAGTGTTCAATGACTGTCAAACAATCATTTGTGCTCAAAAAATCTGTTTTCTCATCTCTCTAAGCACCCCGTTTATTGTGCTTTAGACCTTTGAGTCTTATTGAGAATGTCTGCTAATGCCAAAGTTCTTAGAGCTAAAATAAAACATTGTTCATTGTTAATGTTTCGCTGGTAAAATACATCAAGAAGTAATCACCTTCTTTTTCCTTTTTTAATGCATTATATTTTAAAGGTGAAAAAGCTTTAGTCAGACTGCACCTGCAGTACTGCATCAGTTTGGGGCACTGCACCTCTGGAAGGATATAATAATAAATAATAATAATCCTTGCATTTGATATAGAACCTGATCACGTTGTTGAGACATCTCAAAGTGCTTCACAGAATATATTATAAGGTGAACTGACTGTATATTTTGTGGGCGAAACATGGCAGCCAATTGTGCACAGCATTGTCCCACAAACAGCTGTGGATTGAATGACCAATTAAAAAATATATATATATTAGCTTTGGAGGGAGTTTAGTGCATATTCAATAGAATGATACCAGGGCTTAAAGGGTTAAATTCAGGTAGCATAACCTTGGTCTCCATTCCCTTGAGTTTAGAAGGTTGAGAGATGATCAGATTGAGGTTTTTAAAACAATAAAGGGGTTTGATAGGGTAGATACAGAGAAACTACTTCCTCTGATGGGGGAATCCAGAACAAGGACGCATCATCTTAAAATGAGAGCTAGGCCATTTAGGAGTGAACCTTGGAGACAGTTTTTCACTCAAAGGGTAATGGAAATTTGGAACTCTCACCCACAAAAAATTGTTGATGCTGGATGTATTCACATTTTCCAGACTGAGGTGCAGGGATGTTTGTAAGGTCATGGTATTGACGGATACAGGCCAAGGGCGGGTAAGTGGACTTGAAATACAGATCAGACATGATCTTATAGAATGGCGGAATAGACTCACCAGGCTGATGTCCTACTCCTGTTTCTATGTTTCTAATGCTTCAATAAAGAAACACACATGAAGTCTAACACAGTTGGCCCTCGCCGAACGTGGGGGTTACGTTCTGGAAAACAGAGCACCCTGAAAAATTGCATTCGGTAAGCTTAATAAGTAATGGGGAAAAAGGGTTTTGGGGAATCCATCCACAGGCTATCCAACCTCAAGCCTCCAGGCATATTCACACCCGACCAACACAAGGTACAAGGTACCAACACAGCACCTTACACTACCACAGCTTGCTTAAATTATTTTACCTTTGGTCCTGGAAGTGTTGGGCTATATGAATACAGTAAATATGAACAAAACCTTGATTATACTTTACCATGCAATATCATCAGGCTGCTCCGAGGGCGAGGAATCATCGGACTTAGGCGGGAGCTGGAGGTGTCCTTCCAAGTGTGCATGCGCGCGGGACCAGCCAGAGTGTATATGAATGAAGGTGTTAAACTTTTATATAAGCTCCAAAGTTGCCTGTCAGACAGTTGGTGTTACAATTGTATGGGCATATATCAGGACTCCAAACAGTGGGACTATATGGTTTTTTTTGTGTGCAGACAATGACTAATTTTAAACTAATGTAGTCAAAAATCCAATTCTTTAAAATTATTGAATCATTCATACCTATTAGACAGAGAGAAATTAAATAAGTTCCAAAATTATGCCTACTTCAACTTCATAACTAAATTTTTTGTTTATCGAGGCAACATATCAAAATACTGCCACATTACTTTGTGAAAAAAGCATGACAGTACTGCTTAACAAGAAACTCTTCGATCTTTCAATTGTGTTCTAAAATACCAGAGCACTGTATCATACATTGACGATTTCAAAGATCAACAGCTGCTTGGATAGTCTTCTCTGGTAGCGGTTGCCTAGGGGCAAAAACAAATCTGAAAAGAAATCTCGGAGTCCAGATAGGCAGCTGAAAGAGATTAATGTCAACTGTTATCTACTTCTGTGACTAGACAGTAATGATATGTTAGGTTATCCACTCTTATGACCAGACAGTAATGCTATCCACTTTGTGAACTATTATGCAAAAGCTTCAAGAAAAATCCAAAAAGCTGGTCTTGCTTAAAATGAGCTTATTGTGTTAACCCTTGGACTGGGATCAGTTAAGAGAATTGGGCTCCCTTTGCCGGTCATTTATTTTTGAGATTTCAGGTCATGTACCTTTCCGTAATGATTTTGCTAATATTGGAACTCATTATCCAAGGCAACTACAATACAACAACTTGCATTTATAAAAATATAAAATAATAATCCTTGCATTTGATCATAGAATCATAGAATCATAGAATGTTACGGCACAAAAGGAGGCCATTCGGCCCATCTAGTCTGTGCCGGCTCTTTGAAAAGAGCGATTCAATCCCACTGCCCTGCCCGCTCCCCATAGCCTAATAGACCCGTTCTCCCTAAATAAAGATCTAATTCCCTTTTAAAAGTTGTTATCGAATCAGCCTCCACCACCTTTTCAGGCAATGCATTCCAGATTCGAACAACTCGCTGAGTGAAAACATTTCTCCTCAGCTCCCCTCTACTTCGCCTTGAAACTATTTTAAATCTGTGACCACGAGTCACAGATTCACCCACGAGTGGAAATAGTTTTTCTCTATTTGCCCTGTCGAAACCCCTCATGATCTTATAAACCTCTATTAGGTCTCCCCTCAATCTTCTCTGCTCCAGAGAGAATAACCCTAGCCTATCTAGCCTCTCCTCATAGCTGAAGCGCTTATAGCGCTTCAGCTTCATGATATAGCGCTTTTCACATCTTATCAACGTCTCAAAGCTCTTCACAGAATATACTGCGAAACGTGGCAGTCAATTGCACACAGCAGCGTCCCACAAACAGTCATGCATTGAAATGACTAATTTATTTTATTATTATGTTTTTTTTTGGAGTGATTATTTCTAGGTGAATGAAGTAAGGAAATTTGCCCAAGGTTTCACCCTGATCTGCCTGGATTTGAACACAGATCTCACGCTTGTAAGGCGAGTACTCTAACCACTGAGCTACAGGAGCTACATTTATATAGCTCGGGGCAGCATCTCAGATTGTTTAACAGCCTGGGGAGGGAGGTAACCATAAGTAAGGTCGAAGGGGAAGGTCTTCAGTTGTGATCTGAAAGAGGGGAACAAAGAGGCAAGATGGAGGGATTGAGGGAGAGGTTCCAAAGCTTTGGGGTGTAAGTGGCTGAAAGTGCAGCCATCGATGGTGGAGATGGGTCGAGGGACAAGGAGACCACAGCCAAGCAGAGGCAGCGGATAGTGGAGTGGGGAGAGAGGCCAGAAAGATTAATAGAATACACTTTAAAAATAGTGAACATAACATTCTAAAAACTTTACATCTTTATTCATTTTTCTCTTTTCTCATGCTTTTGCGCTCATTGTTTCGACTTGAATTATTTCTTCCTTAAGCCATCTGTTTTTATGCTTATGTTGTGTTAAATTTAAAATCTTTTCTGCTTTCTGCATCTGCATCCTGGGGGCAGATTCCAGATCCCTTAAAATATGGTTCTTAGTTTCAGGTTATAAACCAGTTCCAAGCTATAAAGCCATTAGTTTCAAGGGATGCCAAAGTTTTATGTTCTTTCCAGGCTTAAATTTGCAAGCGGCCCAATTATATAAATCATTGTATACCAAAGGGAATCAGACAATTGAAACGTTAGCAACTTGAAAGTAATCGGTCCATTCCTAGTCAGGGATTGGTGTTGAAAAGTGAACAAAAACTCAGGCTTAGTTTTCACAATTGAATGATCAGCTCACAATCAGCATTTATTAATATAAAAGGTATATCAATATAAAAGCAGGGAATTAGGACTGAAGTATAAAGTGGATTAGTTGCCACCATTGATGGACCAAATGTCCCCAAGTAACAAGTTTCCACAATTTGTCTTAGCTTATACATGAATATTACCACGGAAGTCCCTCTGCCTCGCACCCCTGGCCTCCTTCAAGTCTCGCCTCAAGACTCCTCTTCAATGGACCCATCGGTAACTCCTTTCTCCACCTTCTCCCACCTCCCCCCCACCCATCATCCTCAGCTTGGCTCTGAAGCAGTACCTGTCCAGCGCCTTGGGAAGTTCTCCTGACGTGAAAGGTGCTATACAAATGTAATTTTGTTGTTGTTGTTGTGAAGCCAGAGTGTGTTGAGTAAACATTAGAACCAGTATGTCAGTGCTTTCAGGAAAGGAGTAAAACAGAGATTGTTTTGAATGTGGAGGGGAAAAATAGTAGAAAGTGAAGCCTTTAGTCTGTATCATGAATGTGATTTGGTTTACTGCAACATTAAACATACTTTTCTTCACTATTTAAACATTTCTACATTGATTTGTTTTTAACAATACTGTATTTCTGCTGCTGCAGGATATTCTCAGACCCTCGTGGAATACATTTACTGCACTGGTCTTCACCCAGAGAGATACAGTAGAGAAAGCTGGTTATGATGGCGAAGAATACAGTATTTACTAACTGTGACCAAGCCGCTAAAACAGCTCCTGAGATTGGTACACAATAGATGCCACTTGTGAATAATTGCCCAGACTTTTTCAGGGTTGAGCAAGGCTCACTTTCGGCTAAAATAATGAAATTTGTTAGACAAAATCATTACAAAGTGCTAGTTTTAATTGAATGCATCAGAAAAATGGACAGCAGCAGAATTTCAACTGGGTCACAAATAACCTAATTTATATGGATTTCATTCGATCACATTTAAAAAATAAAAAAGTTTCACTTGAGTCTTAAGTTTTTCTATATTGAATAACCTAATGGTGAAATACACAACAAAGTTATATGCACAGAATTAATAAACTGAATGATCGAATATTTCACCTGTGAAATTTGAATTGAAAGTAATTGAGGGAGATGTCACTGCTTTCCCTCACAGGAAACATTACATAATCGTTTTAATCTCCAGCAATTTAAAGATGTAAGATTTAAGGTATCCAATTCGGAGTCGCAGTACCATAGTCTGGTTCTGAAGTCTGTGGAAATTGTACATTTCATATCTTTAATACGATGAATCAGTTTCATAAGCTTTCAGTAATCATTAAATGGCACACAGAATTAATTGAAAAAGAAAGAAAGAACAAACTTAAGTGTGATCACACCAAAAATCTCAAAATGCTTTAATGATGAATGTCAAGTGTGCTGACTGGTTTTGTAGGCTAACATGGCACGCAGTTTGTAAACACAGCAAGGACTCAGATTGTCATAAGATCACCAATTTGTCTGGCCAGGATTTCCGCAAACATCATATTTTGTAAATAGCACAACTCTGACTGTTCATGCAGCAGCAACAAGTTCTGCTCCAGCTCCATGGAGGATATCGATTATTTGGTTGAATAGAGCATTTTTAACAATGATAATCCTTGCATTTGATACAGCAGTTTTTATGTCTTCCGGACATCTCAAAGTGCTTTACATAAAACACTCTAAAGTGAATTGACTGTATATTTATGGGCAAAATGTGGCAGCAAATTGCACAGTGTCCCACAGTTATGGATTGAGTGACCAAATTATTAGTTTTTTTTGAGGGATTATCCCCAGAAAAGCAATCTGCTGATCAACTAACAACCGGGTTCCTACTTACTGTTAGATAAACAGATGCATGTGGAATAAGGAAACTTGTCCAACATTTTTTTGTCCTTGACAGGAATGGAACCAGGTCTCTCGTATGCGAGGCAAGTGCTCTAACTACTGAGTTAAAGGACTCCACATGTCAAGTATAGTATTTGAGTTATATAATAAAGTTATAAATCTGAGTTTTTCAAAGAGCGGAGTAAACATTTAAAATGATTCATTTCCATTATATGATGTACAAAATATTCACAATGATTAAACCACAAATGAAAACTTTATTGCTCATATACGTTATGTGGCCAAGCCTTTGCAAAATATTTTCCATATCTGTACAAAGTCTATTTTTCTTTAGTCAGCCAGGTCCTGGCCATGTGGAGAACCATCACTATGCTTGAGAGTATCCAACTAAAGTTCCATATATTTCCATCCCACATGGAAATTCTAGAGGTTCATTGGAATCTAATCACACTTACCTAACTCCAGAACGTTTGGCAGATTGGCAAGAGACAAGGCTTGAAGACGCCAGAATATGTATTGAAATAAATAGTTCCCACTTTTATGGTTAGGATTTACAACAATAATCCTTGCAATTGATATAGCGTCTTATCAAGTCTTCACAATATCTTAAAGAGCTTTACAAAATATACTATAAAATTGACTATATTTTGTGGGGGACATGCAGCAGCCAATTGCACACAGCAGTGTCCCACAGAGTCATGGATTGAATTACCAAATTATTTTAATATATTATTTATATAATTATTCTAAAATATTTTTATCCTGCAGAATAAACAAATTGAAGACAAATAACATCCACTGTGGTCTATAACATGCTATAACGGAGGTCAGATAAACTTGCATTCAGTAGGAATCTTTATGCACCCCCCCGCCTCATAAAAATACCATTAGCATGTAACATTCAAAAGCATAAATCTGCTCCACAATTTCTTCTGATTATATTTATGACACTTCATTCTATACAATTTGAAAATAGAAATTATGCTAAAATGTATAATTATCACAAGTCCTCAGTCACTCCTCTGCCACTCACTGTAAAACGGGTAATCGTTTTGTATGGTTTTGTGGTCACTGCACACAAATGAAATAGTTTCTGCAAATATATATCTGTTCAATTAAATTAGTAAATAGAATCCATGACTTACCACATATTATTAACCAGTGCAAATTTTACATAAAGTTCCTGAGGTTGTCCTAGGTTGCAAATATTAAACCATATACTTTACATCAAATTGGGATTTCAGCTGTTGAATTCTGTGGACTGTGACAATTTAACATTAAATCACCTCCACAATTTTCAGTCTAAGTTTTCTTGCTGTAACTATCCGTATGATTTGGTTTAATGTCCAATGGTTGAACAGCTCATTGATTGAATGTGTCTATTGAATTGCCTGGATTTCTAAAGTTCAGAAAGAATCAATGCATCAAGAGGTGTGAAATCATGCCTCATTTTGAGGAGACAATGAAACAAAGACACACAAAAGCTGGACAAGCAACTTTAGAGAGGAGAAAGCAAAGCAGCTGTGACAAAGGAAGTCTGTTTTACACAGCTTATTTCTAAAACTTTCCACTGGTCATTTTTGCATTTTGTTTTACCTCATACTTAATTTGAGGGAGATTATCCCAAGGATAGGTTTAGTTGAGGAAGGGCACGAGGAAGCTCATGTGGAGCATAAAGGCCGGGATAGGCAAGTTTCTGTGCTTTATATTCTTTGTAATTCTATATATTGTACTGTAATAGAATGTAGTATTTCCATCTCTTGTAATTTATTAAACTGCAACAATTGGCAAGCATTCAATTTGTGAGATTATTGATATAATCTCCCAAGGATAATGTAAATTGTTGTTGATGTTGAAGAGACTGTGAAACGAAACCCAGTATGCAATTGTCTATTGCGGACGCGTCAAAGCTTGTCATTTGCACTTGCGGGAAGCCAGCCACATATTGCACAGGCTTGAGAAGCAACCCGAGTGTAACTGAAATTGGCAACCTCTTTTGAAGGTAAGCAGGCTATAGGGAGCAAATTGATAAAGTGAAACCAGACAAATACACAAAATTATGACATAGACATTCTGTACGGAAATATACACATCACATAAAACCAATGAATGAGAAAAAAAGACATTTTACCCATCCCATATGTTAATACTATACACTAGAGATGCAACATACATGTGCTTTGAAGAATCAACAAGAAATTATATTTGTATAGCTCTTCATGTCGAGAGGATGTCCCAAGGTGCTGGACAATCGGTGTCTTGGACCTGAGCTGGGGTCGGTGTCAGAGGGTGGGGGTATAAAAGTGGGTGACTGGAGGCACGATCAAAGAGTGGGGTCCTGATCCAGGCTTTGAAGGTGAGGTGAAGGGAATGTGGGATGGAGTTCCAATGGTGGGGCAGAGAGGCTGAAGGCCTGACCACCATTGGTAGGGTGGGTCAGCTGGGAGATATGTTGAAGACTGGAGCCCAATGAGCGGAGAGGTTGATATGGAATTAGCAGGTCACAAAAGCAGGGATGAGTTTGAGCTGGGGGAATGAGGAGTCAGTGGAGCCGGATAAAGATGGGGGTAATAGGGTCACAGAGCTTGGTGCAGGAGAGGACACGATCTGCATTGTTTTGAATGATCTGCAGGTTGTGGAGAGAAGAGTTGTGAAGGCCGACAAACAGGGAGTCAGCGTAGTCGAGCCTGGATGTGAAATCACAAGTACAAGTAAACCCCACTTAACATTGTAGTTTGGTTCTTGAAAAGTGCTACTTTAACCGAAACACCGTTCAGCGAATACATTTTTCCCATAAGAATGAATGTAAAAACTGGAGATAGGTTCTTTTGTACATTTTTCGTCAATATTTTCTAAAAAAAACATTATACTCGCTCCCTGAATGCCTGCCGGTCTCATACACTCGCTACTGGACTCACTCGCTGCCATCCTACCTAGCTCTGTTGCTGCCGTCCTGGCTCACTCCCAGCCTGCCCGTCACTCTTTTGACGGGCAGGCTGGCCATTTACGGCCAGCGCTGACAACATTAGCATTCAAGGGTGCTCTCTCCACCTCTCGAAGTCCGTCAGGAATCTGGGCGTCTTGGTTGAGCCCAAACTGTCTTTCCTCACATATCCGTTCCATGACCAGTACAGCCTTCCACCACCTCCGCAATATTGTCAGACTTCCCCACTACCTCACCCCCATGCCGCCAAAACTCTCATCCACGCCTTTACCACTTCCAGGCTCGACTACAGGAACTCTCTCCTCATTGGCCTTCCTGGCTCATCCCTTCACAAACTGCAGATCATTGAAAACTCTGCAGCTCGTATACTCTCCCGCACCAGGCTCCGCGACCACATCACTCCCACCCTCGCCAGTCTCCACTGGTTCCCCATCCCACAGGGGATCGAGTTCAAGATCCTCGTCCTCACTTTCAAGGCCATTCACGGCCTTGCCCCTGTCTATCTCTCTGACCTGCTGTCTCCCTATCAGCCTGCTCGTGCCCTCCGCTCAGCAGGCTATGTTCCACGTCCACGCCCTAACCACACCACCATTGGTGGCCGGGCTTTCAGCCTCTCTGCTCCAACACTGTGGAACTCCATCCTGCAATCCCTTCATCTCACTTCCTCCCTTTCCTCCTTCAAGGCAGGTCTCAAGACCTTCCTCTTCGACCGTGCCTTCTGCTCCCCTCCTAACTCTTCCCCCTCTCCAACCCTCCTTCCCCTTCTCCCTACCCCGACCCTTCCCCCCTGCTCGGGTCCTGACCTGATTGTTCAGCACCTTGGGACGTCCTCCCGACATGAAAGGCGCTCTATATATGTAATTTTGTTGTTGTTGATGATGGGCAGGCCCTAGCACCGTCGTGTCACCTTTCCACCCTCTGGTGAACGACGTAATAGCAAACGTCACAACGTTAAATGAATATATGTTCCCAATGTATCAGCGATGTAATAACAAAAGAACGTTAACTGGGGCAAAGTTTAGTGGGGTTTACCTGTACTGTATAAGAATATCTAATGTCAAATGTTGCTGAGAAGTGGGGTTAGAGATGAACAAGATAGGTTGTTCAATTTACTCTTATACAGTAGCTTTTAACTGGGGCACAGCAGGAAGATCATCACAATGAATCTTCAAAACATTGCCAGTGTACTTCAATGTTTAAATAGCACTCAAATGTGAGTAACATTAATCAAAGGTGACTTGAAAGAAAACAATGCAGGAAGACATAAAGTTACAGCTGTACACAATAGATTCAGTATAAAGTATTAAAAATACCATGGCATAGATGACTATGGTACAGCAACAAAAAACAAAAACATTGAGAGTTTAGAGAATCTTATAATTTAACTAAATCCTTAACTACTAGCTGTTTATTCTAAAGCATAAACATTAGGAAGCAGCTAGCTCAAAACTACAAATCAAGTTTGGAGGAATGGAAGAAATTAGACCAAAAAACTTTGCTCTACTGAGATTAAATGAGCAATATGTAGGCTACCTAATTTATCATTAAATTAATAGCATATTGACAAGGTTAAGGTTAATATCACCAGTGTTTGGTAACACATCTTATTGATGATACATGTATAATTAAACTTTGTGAAAAAAATCACTTAGCAATCAAATGTATTTGGAAAAACATTTTACAGATCCTAGATTATGTTTATTTTTCAGATGGCCAAATGATATAAATCAATGTTGATTAAAATTCTCCAGTATAAAAAGAAAACGATTTATAAAAGCACTGGGAAAGCAATCCAAGAAAACTGTTAGGAAAATAAAATCACATTCTGAATATAACTCAAGACACAAGTAGAGAAAAAACAATCTCTCATTTCAGGGTGGTTCAATGGATGGCCTACCACGCAACCAGCCCAGGGGATGATTCATCTGGCCCGCAAACCATTTCAGTCAAAACGTTGGACCACTCTGACTTACTTTATATATCATTTGCACAACTGGTGGTCAACAGATCCTGAAGACCACATTCTGCAGAGGAGGTTGGCACTGCACTGTATATTGCAACTAATTTTAAGCCATAGAACAATTAAAACATTTTTAGAATTGGTAATCATGTAACCAGAATGACAGTTCTCGCTTTCAACACATGTACATGAACGTATACACACAGCCACTTCCAAATAGAGACAACCATCGTACATTGGAAAGGTTGAATAATAACTTCAAACAGGTCAGTGTACATGTGACCAAAAGATCACAAGCAGATCATTCAATATACTCTGCAATCATGCATAAAAGTGAATAATTCACCAACCAATGAATGCATCCATGTTTTTATTGTACTTTTTGCAGTATTAGAACCATTCTTATAATTTAATAGTACAGAAGTATGTTATTTAATTCCACTATTTGCCATTGTTTGAGCCTTACAAACACCTTTTCCTTTCACTTCAAATGGCACACCTTTGTATGTAGCAATACATTCTGTATTTGTGCCAAGGTCAGGCTGAATTTGTTCCCAGGTTTTCTTCTTTGGATTTAGCTCTTTGTCGGGTTCACCTGGAGAACACATATAATAATATAATTAATAATAATCCTTGCATTTGATAGAGCACCTTATCACTATAATCAAATACACAGTGACTTCATTTTACAGCATGTCCGGTGAAACACTCAGCCAGATATAAAAAGTGCTATTGCAAATGTAAGGATTATTATCATGCAGGAAGTTCTTAGGGTTAGGGTTAGAAACAGCTGATGTATATAACCATCTTTTATTAGTTTGAAAATAGTCTAGTCAGTCAACAATGACTTTAATTTGTTAATTGGAAAGAAGTGGATTAATGGATGCAATCACGTAGCTGATCTATTTACCAGGATATCCATCAAAGGTTACTCGATCTCCAGGCACAGCACCTTTTGGTGGGTCTAAGATTTCAACCTTCTCTGGTGAGCTAGCACACATCACCATAGCCTGCGAGACCACTCCCCTCATTTTAGCTGCTTTAAGGTTACACAGCAATACTGCCATCCGATTCTGCATCTACAAAAATATAATAACGGCAACAAATGTTTCTAATGCCATTTCAAATATCTGCGACTGGTACACAGACAATAAGAGAACAACAATCAATTGTGCTTGAAATATCTTCAAGTGATTCACAGGCAAGTATTGTCACTGATAGCGATCCCCTATTTCTGTTGGTAAATGCAGCCCATATATCTAAAAGCAAGGTTCATTGCTTGTAATTTTGCAATCTTGTTATTCCACAAAAAGCCCCTATATATTTGTGAGCAAATATATGGTTACTCTATAAATGTCATTTTTGTTGTTGTTGTTGCACCTGGAAAGAAGCTTTCAATGTCAGGAAAATGTAGCAAAACAATTAAAAGATGAACAGAGCATTTGAATCCATACAATTCAAGCTTCCAGAAGTTACCTTTGGGCTTCACAATGCACTAGGGACATTTATAATACACAATAATCTTTGCATTTTGAATATAGGGCCTTATCATGTCTTCTGGTGCTTCACAGAATATACTGTAAAGTTGATTGATTGTATATTTTGAAGGCAAAACGAAGCAGCCGATTCTGCATAGCAGTGTTCCACAAACAGCCATGGATGGAGTGGCCAAACTACTTTATAATTTATTTTGAAGGCATTATTAACCCCAGAAAAGTGATTCGTCAATCTAACTACCTGGTTCCTTTTTACTAGGTAAACAGAGTTGTGTGGAGCAAGGAAATTTGCCCCAAATTATTATTATTACCCGGACCCAGATCCTTTCGCTTGCGAAGTGAGCGCTCTAACCACTAAGCTACAGGACTGCACATTTCCTGTCACCCTGCAACAAAAAACAGCACCTACAAACTATTTCTTTATGATAATCAGTTAGGAAAGTGGGATGAAGGACATCAATTTAAAATAATTTTTTTTAAAAAAGTTTCATAACATATTAGGAGAAACTTTATCTAAAGAGTAATAAATGTTTGAAACAATTTTCTAGGAGAGGAAGCAGAGACAAATAATTAAAGGACATTTAAATGAAGTCCAATGCTTTTAGTGGGTTAAGTAAGTTTACGTATTTTATTTCCCATTCTCGACTTTTCTTATGTTCTTAATTCAGGTTATCTGGAACATAATTTAGGCTTACTTCTCTTTCTTTAACAGACTGATTCAAGATGCATATTCTTTAATCTGTACATTGTGCACAAATAAAGAGGTTGCAGGTGGCAGATATTATCTAATTATTGTACATTGTTAGTAATAATTCTATGCTACCATCTTACAAATGGATAAGCATTTGACATGAGTACTTGGGCTAATACTCCTCACCTGGAACCCTTTTATTTGTACACAAAAATAAGCAACAAGAAGGAAAACACAGAAGCACGTGGATTTGAACACTTAAGAGTGAGAACACAGGTTTTGTGAAAGCTATTGACATACATCAAAGTTTAAATAGAGCTGAACTTCCCTTAATTGTGACTCAATAGCATTAAAGGAAAAGATCGTCTTTCAAAACCGTACAATAGACTTAATGTAGACAGATCGATGGGTGCATAATGAATTCCACAATCCCACAACGTTTTCTAGTCGTCAACTGGAAATTATGTTTGCAAACAAATTGTGTTAATAACATAAAATTCATCAATCTTGCAATATCATGATTACCAGGCATCAATAATGCAGGAAACTGTGTGCTCCATAAACACTACTGTCAATATATGTGAAGCTGAATGGAACTAAGACACAAAAATTAATGAAAAACCGGTGTAGGTTTTCATGCAGTAATATAATCTGAGTGCTAGTTACAGCCATCCACTAGTTTGAACTTTTGGTTCCAGGAACCAATGGCCTGATGTATTACTTAACCCTATTTTTTTCTTAATTGTAAAACGGATGGAATTGAAGTATAATAAAAATATGATTGCTTGGAAAACATGTGATTGCCCAAATGCTCCACTTTCAAAAAAGAACAAGCATAAATTTGGCTGGCATGTTTTGGATTTTATTTTTATGTGATCACACATCTGGAGACAATATAAAACACGTGAAAGAAAATGAATATCACTGGTAAGCAATGAAAAACAATTTCCCTGCACAGAATGGTTGAGTGCAATTCAGAAGGTACCGCACACCAAGAAATTGAAGTACAATAAAATACTGTAAGAGTGAACTGAGGAGGAAGTTGAACAGGCTTCGAAAGAATAGGACAGAAATTCAGCTAACTTATGAGTGAATTTATATTCTCCACTGTGCATTAACTGTAGTAATCTAAAAAAGTTCCTTTAATTTTCTTTAACAAACATACATTATAATAATAATCCTTGCATTTGATATTGTGCTTTTCACGTCCAAGGCATCTCAAAGCACTTCACAGAATATACTGTAAAGTGAACTGACTGTATATTTGTGGGTGAAGTGCAGCAGCTAATTGTGCTTAGCAGTCTTCCAAAAACAGGTTTCACCCTGCCTGGATTTGAACACAGGTTTCTTGCTTGTAAAATGAGTGCTCTAACCACTGAGCTACACTCCACATTGAGTTTAACCTGCAACAACAACTTAAATTTATATAAACCCTTGAAGTCAGGTAACGTCTGAATGCTTTACAAAGACAGTGTTGAATGGCAAGCAGAGAGAGAGGGAACAACAACAACAAAATTACATTTATAGAGCGGGGACATAAATTTTAAATAATTAAAACTGTCCTGTCCAATAAGTGGGAGGAGGAGTCTTTCACCCAACGCCAGGTCAAGCTGCTCAGACAATCACTAATAGCTGCAGGTATAGCCTCCAACTGATTTGTAAGGAGCAGAAATTGTGAAATATTGCACCAAATCATTAAAGATTGCGTTTGGGCTTTTCATGTTGAGTCATGTCAAGGTATTGACCAAGATATCTTGGATCTTCTCTATGTGGGCATTATCCCAGGATTTGGTTATTAAAAGTCTTTCTACAATTATTCAAATATTTAGCAATATGAAAACTTGCTAAAAGAAAGTTTAACAACATTTTACAAATACTGTAATTACAGTAAAAGCCCGTTTATCCGGCACCCTCGGGACCTGGCCAAGTTACAGTTGATCGGGTGCCAGATAAACGGGCTTTTACTGTATTATGAACAGAAGTGTTTGAACATGGCCTTGCTCCACCCTGAATCTTTGACCTGCTAACTCCAATGTAGACCTGTCCGCTTTCTCAGCTCAGCAGGCTCCGGCCTGCTCCGTGTCCCCCACCCATCAACCCTCACCTTTGGAGTCCGGACCTTTTATCCTTTCTGCTCCCACCCTTTGGACGTCCTCCCACAGGAAAACTGCTATGCAAATATAATTTGTTTCATTTTTAGAATCTGCAGCAGATTTTGCCACCTTTCTCAAGAGCACTTTTGGGCAATAATAAATCCTCAAACTGCTATATTCAGCTAAATTATTCTCGTGCAAGGCCACAAAGATTTTATCCCAAACCACACTTGAAAATCATTTGTTTTTCGTGGAAAACAGAATCAAGCGGTTTGTGGTGAAAAGGTATTTTCACAATACTTATGGATCTCAACATTTACTTTTGGAGTAATTCAAATCGTGGAAAGCCAATGTTGAAAAGGTTAGTCTACACAAACAACTACAAGTGAAAATTTGTATGCAATACAAACTGATACATTTATATACAAGTCTTTATATACTTTCATATCAGAAGGTCATCCCATAGCGCTTATCAATGCTAGGGGTGGGAGGCAAAAGTGCTATAGGTCTTGAGAAGGACCTTGAAAGAGCTGAGGGAGCAAGTGAGTAGGAGTTCCAGTCAGTGGAACCAAATACAGGTATCCCCGATTTACGACAGGATTGCGTTCCTGAAAAACGCCATCCAAATCGAAATATCATAAATCGGAACGCGGTTTCCCATGCAGTGCCATTATATAATCTGAGATGCATTCTTTCGACAAAATTTTCGGACTTTAAACCCACTAAAATATCACACAAAACACACAAAGGCAAGATTTAATATCTAAAGTGATGACTTTACGGGGTCTCTTACCGCTAGCGGTATTACTGCTGCTCATTTCACTTACTGGTTTCTTTTCTGACATTGTAGAAATGCAGTCGAGGCTGTAAATTGCTTGAAATTGCGTGGTGTCGCTTCAAAAGAAGCTGGCTTTTAAAACGCTAAAAAAACTTTCAACTCTTAAAGAAAAAGCTTTTAACTATAAATAAAAATGCGACACTGCCAACCAATTTGTATATACAGCGTACTTACAAAAGAGCTGAATCCACAAAAGAGACGGAGATAAAGTTTTGGCTCAGCTGAGCGTCAATCGTGATATCGCCCTCAAGTGTTGGGAGGCTAACATGGGTCGCAGCAAAAAAAGGTTGGGAACCACTGATGTAGCGACATGCAATTGGCCAGTTCAAACAATTGGATACAGTATACGACTGTGATTTTACCGCAAAATACACTATATACTGCACATGCGCAAATTTTTTTGTCGTTAAAACAAAACAAAATATTGTAAATCAATAAAAAGGTGTTAAAAAAATGTTTGTTAAATCGAAAATGTGTAAATAGAGACGTCGTAAATTGGGGGATACCTGTAGGCTGAAAACACAACCTCTGATTATGACACTTTATGTCTTATGTTTTCATAACTTAGCACTTCCTCAATGTGAACGTCAGCAAGCATGCACATTCCTAAGTTCTAAGACATTTAATAACAAAAATAGAGCAGCCCACCTGTTGCTTAAACATACAGCTAAAAATATAAATATATGCAACAAAATTTTCACTTTTGGGGGGTCAGGAATTACCTCCTCTAAAGGAACATGCTTCACCAATCCACTGACGACCATTCTTAGGATGGGTTCTCCCACATCAACCTCTTCCATGTACAGTGAGTCAGCATCAGGGTGTTTCTTTACAGTGACAATACAACCAACTCGTAGGTCTAAGCGAGAAATGTCGACGAGTTTGGCATCATCACCACCACCAGCTTGCTGCTTCTTTTCCTTCTTTTCTCCTTCATGGAAGAAAATCAATAGTAAACATTTCAAAATGTGGAATGCTATCAACCATAATCCGTATATTTGGTATATGCCCTTTCACATCAGGAGGATGTTTCACAGATTGCAGTGACTACATGTTTCAATATTAATTGGGGGATTGTTAGTCAGCACACTGGGGAGAAACTCCGCAACATACTAATTTAGAATTGCAACTTATGATCATTAAAGTTGTTTTTTGAAACCAACTGAATCACCTTTTTGGAGAAAAACACATTGATAAAAAAAAATCAAATATCTGGTCTCCACAAATGCACTGAGAGTAAGTGTAGATTACTCTAATAGTGAATCTCAAAGTTCATTTTTGAAGCTTGAATCTCCAAAATGGGACCTGAAAGCATAGTACACAAAAGAGAAAACATGGTGGTCAAAGTGCGCAGTCACTACACTTGCCAGCAGGTTTCTATGAAGGCGTTGAGAATTTACAGGAGACACTTCAATTACAAAAATTATTTAAATAATACTTGCATTTGATAAAGCGCTTTTCACATCATCTAGATGTTACAAAGCTTTCACAGAATATATTGTAAAGTTAATTGACTGTATACTTGTGGGCGAAGCAACAACTTGAATTTATATACCGTATATCTCCGCGTATAAGGCGCACGTTTTTTCAGGTCGGAAGATCTCGAAAGTGGGGGGTGCGCCCTATACTCAGATACAAGCAATTTTGAGCCTCAGAGATACAGTAAACAGGAGGGGCGGCCGGCGCGCTGTCAGCCGGGGTTTGGTCAGTGTGTCCGGCGGGGGTTGGGAAGAGCGGGTGACGGGGCTTCGGCCTCGGCCGCCCGGGAAGCGGCAGCAGCAGCGGACTTCATTGCTGTGCTTACCTTCTGCCGAACCCAGTCTGCCTGCCTCCCTCCCTCCCTCTCTCCCTCCCTCCCTCCCTGTCTGCGTGCTGGCCTGCCTCTCCCTCTCTCTCTCCCAGGCTGCCGGCCTGCCTCTCTCCCTCTCTCTCTCCCGGGCTGCCGGCCTGTCTCTCTCTCTCCCTCCCTCCCTGCTTGCCGCTCTCCCTCTCTCTCTCCCGGGCTGCCGACCTGCCGCTCTCCCTCCCTCCCTCCCTCCCTCCCTCCCTCCCTCCCTCCCTGCCTCTCTCTCTCCCCCAGGCTGCCGCTCTCCCTCCCTCGCTCCCTGCCTGCGTACCTGCCTCTCTCCCTACCTACCTGTCTCTCCTCTCTTCTGCCGGCAATATCATTGAGAATGCTTCCGTTTTTTTTCACCAAGAAAAGGTCAAAAACGGGGGGTGCGCCTTACACGCGGGTGCGCCTTATACACGGAGATATACGGTAATTATATATATATACGGTAGATATACACTAAATGGTGTCTCAGAGCGTTTCACAAAGCAGATTCCGGGGCTGAGAGGGGGAAAAGGAGACCAAAAGTGCGGTCAAAAATAAGTCTTCAGGCACGACCTGGAAATAGGAAAGAAGGGGGCGAGGCAAAGGGAGTGAGTTCCAGAATTTCAGGGCGTAGTGTCTGTAGGCATGCTCGCTGATGGTGGAACTGAGGATTTCGGGGACAAGGAGGAGGCCAGACCCAGTAGAGCAAAGGTAACGGGTACTGTTGTGAGGAGAGAAGAGGTCAGAAAGGTAGGGGAGCTAAGGGATTTGAACACAAGGGTGAGGATCTTGAAATCGATCTGCTCCGAGACTGGGAGGCAGTGAAGTCTGGCAAGAACTGGGATAATCAGGGAGCGAAGGTGGTTTGGGTGAGAATTCAGGTGGCAGAATTTTTAATAAACTGTATACTGCAGCAGCCAATTGCACACAGCAGTGTTCTACAAACATTCGTGGATTGAAATGACTACATTGTTTTTGGGGGGGTGGGGGGGGAGATTATTATCAGGCGTGTGGAGTAATGAAACTTGCCCAAGTTTTCGCCCTGCTTGAAATTGAACCCAGGTCTCTTGCTTGTAAGGTGAGTGCTCTAACCACTGAGCTACAAGACTTGAATAATGACAAAATGTGAAAATAATCAGATGGATAGGATTAGCAGCTATAAATAGAGTACAAAGGATAGGAATGAACGTATTGGGTGAAATTGAACGAGCAAGTGGATAGGAAACAACACTACATGATAATGATGACAAAGGCATAGTTTCTATTTTGAATGAGGCAGGTAGAAGGGGATAATTACATCTGTGAGAGATCACCAATTTTCATTACCCAATGGGTTCAAACTCTATCCACATCAGGAGTTTGAGCATAAAGTCTAGGTTGATACTCTTACGCAGTGTACTTCATTGTTGGAGGTGCTGTCCTTCAGATGAGGCGCTAAACACAGGTTTTGTCTGGCTGTTCAAATGGATGAAGATCCCATTGTACTATTCAAAAAGAGAAGGGAGTTTCTCACAGCGTCCTGGCCCTCAACCCCCTGAATAAAATTGATCACTCACGTCATGGCTATTTAGTGAAACACTACTGTGTGCAAATTAATAGCCACATTTACCCACAAAATATGGTTAATTTACAATACATCGTCAAGCATTTGGAGACTTCCTGTTGTGAACAGCGCTATGGCAAAAATGCAAGCATTATGAATAGGTTTTAATAATAATAATAATCCTTGTCCAGTGGGACACTGCTGTGCGCAATTGGCTGCCGCGTTTCGCCCACAAATATAGTCAATTCACTTTACAGTATATTCTATGAAGCACTTTGAGACATCTAGAAGATGTGCAAAGCGTTATATCAAATGCAAGGATTATTATTATTTATGATTGAATTGCATAGAAAACATTTACAATCCCATTATACCAAAAAGGGTGCCAAATTTCTGGCCAGTATATAGTTTAAGATAAGAAAAGGAACACTTTATAAGGCTTATAAAATTGTTTAATGCTTTGGAATTTGAGAAGATTATTCTTGATGCATATAGGTTTCACTGGATAATAAAATCAGTGTTGGGAAGTAAGGCCAAGCAAAAGAATTTCCTATTTTACTAGCCAGCACTGAAATCACCATGGAAATGGCATCCCTTATCAAGAAGTTAGCCACGACACTGTCAGTTAAAAACATTTTAAATTAAGACGTTTTAAAAGAAAAAAGGCAATATTTGGCCTTAAGCAGAAGTAATTATATCTTGTAGTACTACTCCGCCTGTACATTTTATCTTTATAATAATCTTTGCATCTGGTATCGTACCTATCAATAAGTCTAAAGAGTAAGGGCTATATTTACAGCACAGAAATTGGATATTTTCTTCAAATAGTGTCATGGGATCTTTAATGTTCACTTGTAGAGGCAATATCATTGGGCCAATGATCAATTTCACATCAGTGGCCCAACTAGCCTCTTGCAGGGTTTATACTACAGATGATGTGGAGCTCCTGTAGCTCAGTGGTAAGAGCACTTGCCTTACAAGCTTGAGAACTTTGTTCGAATCCAGGCAAATCAGGGCGAAACTGTGGGCAAGTTTCCTTACTCCACATGCCTAATAATAATCCATCCACAAAAATAAAATAAATTGGTCATTTCAATGCACGATTGTTTGTGGGACACGGGATGGGGAGGGAAGGGGCATGGGATTAGGATTGCCAATGGGACCATTGAAGAGGAGAGTTTTGAGGCGGGACTTGAAGGAGGACAGGGAGGTGGCGAGGTGGAGGGACTGTGGGATGGAGTTCCAGAGGTTGGGGGAAGAGTGGCTGAAGGCTCGCTCGCCAATGGTGGGGCGGATGGGTCGGGGGACGTGGAGCAGGCCATAGACTGCTGGGTGGAGTGGGTGGGCAGGTTGGTAAGGGTGAGAAAGTCACAGATATAGGGTGAGGAGAGGTTGTGGATGGCTTTTAATGTGAGGACCAGGATCCTGAACTGGATCCTCTGGGTGATGGGGAACCAATGGAGTCGGGTGATAGGGAACCAATGGACTCGGGCGAGGATGGGGTCACAGAGTTTGGAACGGTAGAGGATATGGGCCGCAGAGTTCTGGATCATCTGCAGCCTGTGGAGGGAGGAATTGGGAAGGCCGACAAGCAGGGCAATGGCATAGTCGAGCCGGGATGTAATGAAGGCATGGATGAGGATTTCAGCGGCTTTGGGGATGGGATAGTGGTGGACTCGGACAATGTTGGGTGGGGAAAGGCAGAGCGAGTCAATGCTTGGATGTGGGGGAGGAAAGACAATTGAGGGTCGAACCCACTCGCCCCACCATCGATGGGTGAGCCTTCAGCTACTCTGCCCCTAATCTCTGGAGTTCCATCCATAGTCCCTCTGCCTCACCCCCTCCCTAGCCTCCTTCAAGACCCTCCTCTTCAACAGTCCTATCGGTCACCCCATATCCCCTCCATCCTCCCCATCCCGACCCCAGCTCAGGTCTAAAACATTGACTGTCCATCACCCTAGGACGTCCTCCCGACGTGGAAGGTGCTATAGAAATATAATTTTGTGGTTGTTGTTGTGTTTGAAAGACTTTGATTGGCAGGCTGAGACAAATGGTTATGGTGTAGGATTGGAGGATAGGATGTCCCTTTTATTACTGATCTCATGTGTGCTCAGTTTGCAATGGTTCCAGTTTGCCCAGACAAGAATAAGAATTGACAAAGAGAATATTACTTGGATGAATCCCTGGGTTAGGATAGATTGTAGACCAGATGCTTTGGCTTAAGGCAAATTACTATGGGCTACAGCACTTGTGAGTTACGTAGGTTGCTCTGGTAAATTATTTGTTGTATTCACCACTTCCTGATATACATCACATCAAAAATATACTTGGCTTAGTGGAAATTTCCTTTGAAGTAATGAAAGATGCTTAGTAATATGTGGCTGATGTTTGGCAAAACAGCCCTCCAGCAGGTTATTCACAACATTAGGGCAGTTATATTCCAGCAGCTAAATTGTTTTTCTCAAGATTAAAACCTGTGAACGAGAACAATGACAGAGAAGCTGGGAAATAAAATAAAGCAGAGCATTGTTTATAATAATCTTAAATAATACTTGCATTTGATACATTTTCTTTCTCATCAGAAGAATGTCCACCTCAAAGCGCTTCACAGGACTAACTGTAAAGTGTATGTTGTAAACCAGAGTGATCCAACCAGCAGTCCGCATGCCAATTTTACCACCCCCACCCTGCTCTCTCCATAACCCCTAGACATTGTTATGTTTCTAGAAGGGAAACACATTTTGCTTATGCGGCCCGCGGATGTTGCTCAAATAGAGCACCCAGCCCTCTTCAGGCAAAAGGTTAGATCACTCTGTTGTAAACAAATGTAGGAGTTAATGCGAACATAGCAATGTACCGCAGACTACCTTGGCAGACAAGGACCTCACCTTAACGTTTCATCCAAAGCATGGTACCGTCCAACAATGAAGGGCACCATATATTACTGTATTGTATGTCAGCCTAGACTGCAGGTTCCAAGTCCTAATGTAGTGCTTCTGACTCAAGAGACAAGAATGCTACTAACAGAGGCAGATTAACATCTGATTAGACAGGAAAGATGATGAAAAAATGTTCTATTTGAAAAATATAGTGAACTCTTGATAATAAGCCCCTGACTCCACATGGTTTACATTATCATCATATGGCTTATATCATCATGCTGTCAATATCCCAGCTGCTTCCTAAGAAAAATGTGAATAAAGGTCCCCACCTTTATTTCATCACTTGCTTATAACATATAAAGTCATGAGAAATATAAAGTCATTGTGGAGTCCTGCAGCTCAGTGGTTAGAGCTCTTGCCTTACAAGCATAAGACCTGTGTTCAAATCCGGGTCAGGGCAAAACCTTGGGCAAGTTTCCTTATTCCACATACCTAATAATAGTCCCTCAAACAAAACAATAATAAATTGGTCATTTCAATCCACGACTGTTTGTGGGACACTGCTGTGCACAATTGGCTGCTGCGTTTAGCCCACAAATACCCAGTCAATTCACTATACAGTATATTCTGTGGAGCGCTTAGGGATGTCTAGAAGACGTGAAAAGTGCTATATCAAATGCAAGGATTATTATTATTATTACTATTATATATAATATAATAGTATATACTGAGGCTCTTTCCCTTTGGAGTTTGAAATCAGTTTATAATGGCTATATGGGCCATAACTTCAATTTATTGTACAGGGGTATACACAAATTTTGTGTAACACAGATAAATTGTAAGTAAATCAAAGTTCAAAATGTTATGTGTCTCAAAATAATATATACAGTAAAAGCCTGTTTATCCGTGACTTGATCAACCGGATTGCTTGACCCCCTCCCGGGCAATTCCCCATTCCAACAATCGCGAGTATGGTCACTTTGCGCATGCACGCAATGCGTGTGCATGTGCACTTATTAAACTTACAAATTTATGAAAAAATGCTTTTTTATCGATCTTTTTACCGAGTGTGCTACAATCTTTATTGGTAAATATTCATACAATATTCTATTACTATTTAGTATATTATTAATATAGTATGTTTTAAAATAAGTTAAATTTTTTGTGTTGGGTTTTTAGCAACTTGCCGCCAGATTATCCGGCACAGTCAATTAGTCAACCACCCACTTATTCCTTATAAATAAGAGTGTTCCATATTTTCTTTAAATATTATATTCTCTTCAAGATTACCTTTCTTGTCTGGCTTTTCTTTCTTCTTCTTCTTTTCTTCATCCAATGCTTTCTCGTTTACCTTCGCGGCTGGGGTGGCAGGTGCAGATAGTTTTGGTTGTGAAAATGCACATACTGCAGAAATGGCCTCCATAGAAGTTTCCGTTGGAAGTGGAATTTGTTTAACTAAAATTTAAACATATGACAAATTGAAGGTGATTTGTGGTGTTTATTTATTTACACATTAGGTGCATTCAAACAAAAGGTCAAAAAGACCATTTAAGATACCATAAAGGCCTTGTCTACTCCCACCTTAGGACATTGCCAAAGTCATAGTCTCTTACAAATATCACAGAAACAAGATACACAATGACAAAAGTGTAAAAACAAAGTCTTGAAAGAATAAAATCCCCATCGTTAGAAGTTCTTAAGATATAGAAATTAGAGGCAACGTTATGAAAATAAAAGGCAGCATTACCCTCAAAACATTCAGTGCAAAATATCTACTAATTTTACAAAAAATCTTTCTGACACCTTCTCCTTCAAGTTCTCCATTACCATCATACTATTCAGAAATATTTCTGCATCTATTTCTGCATCTAAGCAAGTATATTCTCAAATGATAACCTGCCTGGAATATCTAAGAACCAACATTAAATCTTTTAAGAAAATATCTGCACTGAACATTTGCCCGAGAAACAGATAATAATACGAATGGGTTGGTGCTAATTTTTTTTACTTCGACATTTTTGATGTGCAACAATCTTTCACTGTAAGCTCATCAAATACTCTTCTAGGGACACAAGGTACCCATCTATTTGCCAAATACAATTTTAATATGAAACACATGCATTTTGATGTGAACATTATAATTGTAGTATGAGAGCCACAAACAATCACCTTGACTTCGCCAATGAACATACAAATGAACTTTTGATCAAAGCAAAACAATGTTTTTTTTAAAAAAGTGAAAGAAATGTAAAATATTGTACTGTGTACTCAGCATGAAACAAGTTGCATTATGTAGCTCCCTTCACACGGGTGGTATCTGACAAATGTTGCTTAGAAAATCATAAATAAAATAAAATGTGACAGGGTTGCAACAGTAAGCTTTATACCACACTGGAGTACTTGGAACTCATAACGTGGAATGACACACACCAGCACAATACTGGGGTGCATTATTAGACAAGCCCTACTCTGGATAAAATAATAATAAAAAGGCTTGTTCTGCATATTAAGAGTTAAATGTTAAAAATGAAGATTACCAATCACATTATACTCTTGAAGAAAGCAAGAGTTCACCTGGTAACTTCTTCTCTCGCCCAACATTAATAACCAATTACTGTATATTGTATTTTTTAATAATCTTATTTTTTTCGCAACACAATCAATATAGATTAACTGGCACTTTTTAACTGTCCAAATAACATTAGTTGCAACACCTTTAACTAACTAATTGACAGGGTCAATAGCATACTCAGAGGGTTGTGGGTTGAACTCCCTTGTTGGGACTTTGAAATCACAGCTAGTTCAATCAATGCAGCGCTGGGGAGCATTGTTATTTTATTTTATCATTTCCCAATGGAAAGTAAAATACTGTATTTCGGTTAATGGTCAAAGGAAAACAAGGACGATAAAGATGCTATTGCTCAATTCTGTACAATTCCTTTTCATAGATTGAGCTATAGAGAGAAAAAACTAAGACAATGGAGAAGTAATAAAACATTTTTATTGCTAAAATCGCATGATCCTTTTTCTTCATCTGTTTTTGGTCTGATATAAAATATTTTGGTTAAACCGTAAAACAAAACGTTACAAGAAATTTCACCTAAATTTACTGCAGATCTTACATTTCATCAGAGAGCTGATCCCCCCAAGGTTCTGGAAAATATGAGTAACATTTCTGGATTGTCAACAGAATATTCCTTAATGGTTTAATTTGGCATATTTTATTACAAATAAAATTCTGATCTGGTTTTCTTTGCAACCAGCTGCAAACTCCATCAAATCACTCACGTTGTGGCCCAATCCATAGCTCACAAAAATATAATAAATAAAATTAATGAAGATTCAGGTGTAATTTGAAGAATAGAACAAAACTGGGTGAAGTAGTTGGATCCTGACTAGATGATAAACACCAGGATTCAACAATACATGCGATGGAATTGAGTCCAGAGAAACCAGGTAATTCTACTGCAGCTGGTTCTATCCCAAAATATTAGGCAGCCCAGCAATTTAGAAATGTATATAGACATGTACAGAAATGTAAACGCAGAAATTTCTCCGTGAAAAACTGGAGACATTTCTATTGTATTTGAAAAGATAATTCACTTAAAATGTATAGCTATACAGTATCCAAGAAAAAACAAACTGAATCAGCAACAACTTGCAGTTATATAAAGCTCTTCAAGAGATAATATCTCTGAGCATTCATGCAGAGCTGAACACCAAGCTTGGAAGGAGGCAAATTAGTCTAAATTTAATGTTAGTCTAAATTAGTCACATATTCAACCCATCAGTCAATACACTTTTTTCCTTTTCCTTTGTCTTCTTCATCTCCTTTGCCTTTCATGTCCTGCCTCTCCCCCTTTAACGTTTTTAAAAAACCTCTCCCTCCAAACAAGCCCCAGTCTTGACGAAGGGTTGTAGACCCGAAACTTTAACTCCTTTTCCTTTTCCAGCAATTTTTGTTTTTGTTTCAGATTCCCAGCATCTGTAGTATTTTGTGTTTTGTAAATTAGTCTAAGAGATGGTTTGTAAAGTGGGATTTGAAGATTTAGGTGGAGGATAGAGGTGGAGGCAGGAAGTTCGAGTAAGAGATAAGGAAGAGATAGAGAAGTGCTAGAGAATGAAGGAATTTATATTTGAAGATCTCAACACTGAGAATGGGTTAGTGGGAGGCTGGTGGGAACTGGGGCAATGGACATGTGGAGTTTGGGGAGGGTGGGAATGTGGGCAATGGAGCTTAGATTAACTGGACCTTGTGAATGATGGAATTGGGGAGACAAGACAAGCACTGCTTTTATAATAATAATAATCATCATAATTCTTGCATTTGATATAGCCCTTTTCACATCTTATCGACATCTCAAAGCGCTTCACAGAATATGCTGTAAAGTGAATTGATTGTTTATATTTGTGGGCGAATCACAACAGCCAATTGCGCACAGCAGTGTCCCACAAACAGTCGTGGATTGAAATGACCAATTTTATTATTGTGGGTTTTTTTGGGGGGAGGGATTATTATTAGGCATGTGGAGTAAGGAAACTTGCCCAAGGTATCACCCTGACTTGCCTGGATTCAAACACAGGTCTCCCCAGCTTGGTCTCCCCAGGTTGCAAGACAAGTGCTCTAACCACTGAGCTACAGGAGCTCCACTTTTGAGAAGTCAAGGGAAGACATCACAAAAGTACACTAAGAAGGTTTTGCTGGCATTTGTTCTGCGGTAAGATATGTGAAAGTGAGAGGCTTAAGGAGTATAGAACCAGTTAAGTACACTCCAATGGAGGTGGATAAGGGAGGATGGAATGGTCCAGAGTCAAAAGTAGAAGGATAAGGAAGCAAAGGGAGCCCTGGTCACAGAAAGAGAGTATGTATGTCATTGTGGACTTAGCAAGGGTTGTCATAGTGGGCAGTTTGGAAACCAGACTGGAGGGGGAGTGGAAAGATGAATCCTGGTCACCAGCTTTTGACTCTTGTTGTTTTGTTGTTAATCAGATTACAGTTTTGCAATGTAAAACAATGGCAGCAAACCAAAGTTCTAAACAAATTGTACTATTTTCCATCTGGTACAATAAAATCCTACCTCCATTACGGCCCTCTGCTTCTATGAGACTTTTTTTCAACTCCTCAATTTCTTTCTTCAGTTTCACATTTTCAACTCTGAGTCGCTTCTCTTCTCTTTGAGAAGCCTGTAGGACTTAATTCAAAGGTTAAGAAGTATTAACACACTTGCATTTACATGGCTTATATGTCCTCCCAATGTGAAATATAATAATAATCCATGTATTTGATAATAGCACTTATAGCACTTTGATTATAGCACTGATGTATACCACTTTTCATGTCTTCTAGGTGTCTCAAAGCGCTCCACAGAATATGCTGTAATGTGAAGTGACTGTATATTTCTGGAACGCTTCAGCCAATTGCGCTCTGCAGTGTCCCACAATCAGTCATGGATTGAGTGACTTTTTTTGTTGCTGAGAGATTATTATCGGTATACAAAAATACACAAGCCAAATTCCTCCAGTACAATAGCAGAAGAAATTGTCTAACTGAAATATATAATGCTATTCATATAAGATTACGATCACACAATTTAGTTATTTAAGCTGAAGAAAATGTACATGGTAAAAATCTGCAACCAAACCCCAAAAATATTCCTACTATAAATTCTTAAATTGACATTTAATACATTATAATCCCAGGTACACAATATTACACCCAACTATAGTAAAAGCTCGTTTATCCGGCACCCTCGGGACCTGGCCAATGCCAGTTAATCAGCATGCCGGATATTCAGGCGGCAAGTTGCCTAAAAACCAACACACAAAAAATTATTATTTTTTAAACATACCATATTAGTAATAGACTAAATAATAACAGAATATTGTATGGATACTTACCAATAATGCAATAAATATTGATTACCGACTATAAACACAGCACACAATCACAAATTAAACTTCTACGATGACGGACGTAGTGGCTTTTAAAGCAGTACTGTCAGTTTTTCCTTTTTTTTTCTTTCTCTCCCTCCTTCCCTCTCTCTCTCTTTCACACACACCCAGTCAGTCTGGCATCTCAATGGCTCCAAACCCAACCCCCTTCCACTCCTCTCATTTTCTATCGAAATTATCAACTCTCTTTCTCTCTCCCCTCCTCTCCTAATATTGCAACATAAGAATCTAGTATTTTGTCATTTCAATATACGTAAAAGCCCATTTATCTGTGACCCGATCAACCATAATTTCTGTATAATGGGCACCTCAAAAAAAAAGGTCCCCATTTGAATAACCGGATCTTATCCAGCACAATCGCGGTGGCGCATTTAATGAGTCGATTGTCTCACAAGAGTACAGTATTAGTTCTGAATGCTGCCAGTAGTGGCACTTCCGGTTTTCCTCTTAAGGCACTGTCAGTTTTTCGTCTTCCTCTCTCCTTTCTCTCTCTCCTTCCTTCCTCTCCATCTCTCCCTCTCGCTTTCTATCTCTTCCCTTTTTTTCTTTCATTCTTTTTTTTATTTCCCTCTCTCTCTGACAGATACTGCATTGCCTGTGTAGTCTGACTGTATCGCGGGTTTATACATTGTTTTGATGGGGTGTGGGGTGGAAGGAGAGAGGCAGGGAGAGAAAGGGTGGGGGGGAAAGAGAGGGAAAGAGGGGGCGGGGAAAGAGAGAGGAGTGGGAAGGGGAAAGAGGTGGGGGAGAAGAGGGGAGAGAGGGGGTG
The DNA here is from genome assembly GCA_035084275.1 of Hydrolagus colliei. Classification (NCBI taxonomy): domain Eukaryota; kingdom Metazoa; phylum Chordata; class Chondrichthyes; order Chimaeriformes; family Chimaeridae; genus Hydrolagus; species Hydrolagus colliei. The sequence continues at coordinate 92,096,087 of CM068742.1, forward strand.
AGTTGATTAATTTAGATGGAAAATGAGAGGAGTGGAGGGGGTTGGGTTTGGAGCCATTGAGATGCCAGACTGACTATGTGTGTGTGTGAAAGAGAGAGAGAGGGAAGGAGGGAAAGAAAAAAGTGACAGTACCGCTTTAAGAGGTAAAAACTCTTCCGTCTGCCACTGCGGAAGTTTGCTTTGTAATTGTGTGCTGTGTTTATAGACGGTAATCAATATTTATTGCTTTATTGGTAAGTATCCATACAATATTCTGTTATTATTTAGTCTATTATTAATATGGTATGTTTAAAAAAAGTTAATTTTTTTTGTGTTTGGTTTTCGGCAACTTGCCCCCCGAATATCTGGCATGCCGTTTAACCGGCATTAGCCAGGTCCCGAGGATGCCGGATAAACAGGCTTTTGCTGTACTAACTTATGTATGATTTCTGTTGACTGTGGGAGACAAGAGTTTTTTTTAAGCAACAATTTTTTTCTAAATAAACTAACAAAATATTGCAAACCTACTTGCTTTCTCCTTAAGCAATGCCACCTGTTGCTTCAGGTATTCAATAACCTGGTCAGCCTCTGTAGCTCTCTGTTCCAGCCGATTTAATAGAGCACGATCACTGGACATCTTAGCTAGTTGACGGGCTAGAAACCTACGAGGAAAAAAAGTAGCAAATACTCAGCAATGTTCATGTAAATACAATTTCAATAATTTCAGAAAATACTCAAATTCATGTACTTTATGCAAATGATAAGTGACAAATAGAAAAGGTACTTTATTTTCTAGTTTCATATCAAGACAAAGGCAATCTTTAATTGACAATAAAAAAATGTTTCATGCAACTATAGTAACATTCTGAATGCTGCACAGTGTTTCTGAAGATACACAAAATGGAAGGTATAGAAAAGCAAAGTTGATGCAGGTCTTGTATGAAATTGCAAAATATAAAGAATACTTATATTGTAGGTTTCAAAATGCACAAGGACTGCCTTAACTTTAAATTTAAAAATTGTAGTGTGTGGGGGAGGATATAGAACACAAAACCAGGTAATTCAGCCTAATACAGTAATACCACTGAGTCCCACAAATAATGTTAAATTCATACCATTACGGACTTCACAGATGCGATTTATTTGCTCAATGAAAGAGATTCTCCTAGACATGTCTCTCCCAGAGTGAAGAAAGCAAAAGTAACATTATTGATAGTAATGAACTTGTTCTATATAGTGATATGTTCATTTTAATTTTAGAAAAATAGTAGTGCAAAGCAAACCGTACATTAATAAGAGTTGAACAAGGAATATTCAAGAACTTATGTTCCAAGTATAGTGTGGAGATGCTCATAGTTATGGAAAATAGATTGAGATCCAAGTCTTCGAAATGCTGAGAGGTGAAGATGATTTTCATGAAAGCTAACTATTTGATTTAGGTCACAAGAGTAACATTAAACATAATAGATGATAATAATATTATAATCCTTGCATTTGATACAGTGCACTTGAGATGTTTCAAAGCACAGGATATACCGTAAAGTAAATTGACTGTATATGTTCTGGGCAAGGTATCATTTACACATATCAAGCAAGAGAGATACAATTTTTAAATGCCACATTCATCTGCCAGGACCAACAGAGGGTTGTGTTGTGTGCATCCTAGTTTCCAAGCATTCAAGTCGTTTTTTCTAAGAATCTTGAGGCCATTAGGTAATCAGGAATGGGTTGTCCACCCTTGTAACATTCAGAAGACTTGCATTTCCCTAATGTGGCATAAGGTGACCCAGCTGAGATGTTAGACTAAGCTTGTAACACAAATTTATCCACACAGATATTATTTCTCAAAATTGGTGAATGATGGGAGTAAAAATACCGTATATTAAATGGAATGCAAAAGGGAATGTTTCGGGTCCACAAAGGGTCGTTTTTGCGTTTTTGTTTATGTTTAATTCACTGCCACTTCTCTTCTAGGAATGCCTACTTTGAAGAAGTTTTGCTCTTCTCTACAATCAGTTCTGATGAAGGGCAATCGACCTGAAACAAAACACAAAATACGACAGATGCTGGGAACCCGAAACACAAACAAAAGTTGCTGGGGAAACTCAGCAGGTCAAACAGCATCCATGGAGAAAGGAAAAGGAGTCAATGTTTCATCCCTTTGTCAGGACTCAACCTGAAACGTTGACTCACTTCCTTTCTCCATAGACGCTGCCTGACCAGCTGAGTATTCCTAGCGATTTCTGTTTAGATTTCAGATTTCCAGCATCTGCAGTATTTTGTGTTTTTGCAAAAGAAAATGCCTGCAGCACTAAAGTGTATAGGCTCTCAAAGCTGTGGCTAAAGTTAAACATGAAAAGGAAAAGCTCCTCTCACCCTATTTGATCTTTTCAATCTGTCATATTAATTCAATCCTTTAGCTGCATACCCGACTGATTACAATAGTCTTTATAAATAAATGTAGATTCTGCTTTTTGAACAGTAACAAGGAGCTACTGTCCTTTCACCAACAAAAAGGTACTCTAAAACCTGGATAATTCGACATTTTGAAAGCTGGCAACTCTCTAAAAACAGCAACATTTCAAAAGCATTAGATTTTTCCGATGTCCGGCAAATCTCCCGAAGTTTGGAAAAGCTGCTTGTAGTTCCTGGTGTGGCTACTTAGCCATCTGGTGCTGCATTTTTTCGCTTCAGTGCTATATTTGCAGCATGCTTGGTGTATGGGGCGGAGCTTCCCCAGCTCTAGGTAAGTTTTTAAACACTGGCAAACTCCGAAATCCGGGAGGTGAGTGAGCCCAACTGGGCCGGATTATCAATGTTTTAATGTAATATTTAAAGACATTTGATGGGGGAAAATAACAGGGGCACATTACTGTAACATACTATGAATCCAAGTTGTCACAGAAGTTGTACCAGTAAGCACCTTTTTTTTAAATAGAAATTAAACAGCTTGAAGTATTTTAGTCTATCTAGCTATACCCCCGCCTAGTGTTTTTGAACATGTTTATTCATATATTTAGAAATTAAAAAAAAATAATGTATGTGTTGTTTATAAAAAAAAGGTGAGCTTTAATCACTGGGTTGTTTTTCTTTGTTGTTTTTTTAAGCTGTATTGTTTTATGTTTTCCTTTTAGAAGTTCATTGTTACAATTGCGGAAACATACTTTTATATATAATTATATATAGATAATTATGTTGTTGGACTTTAAAGGAAAATTTTGTGAATGTGCTGAAATGACAATGCATTCCAGATTGTTTAGCATTTTTTCACCCACCCTGTATATTCAAATAGATTAGAAAAAGGGAATGATTGAATTAAACACAACTCTGACGCCCATGTAGCTAAGGTTCTTGAGAAGCAGGTTGAATTTTATTTCAAAATATTGTTTTCTTCATGTGCCTCACTCCAATTTCCACAGTCCAAATACCTTTCCTCAGCAGTCTAGATCCATGTGCTCCCAAGCGGTTTCAAATTGACACATGACCAGTAGAAACATTTTCTCTTTAAGTACCTGTATATAACTAGAAACGCAGAAGAACATCTTGTATTTTTAAAAGGAGTTTGAAGGAATAGTAGTTGAAGTCTAATCATATATAAAAATTATTAGAAGGGAACAATTTCAGCCTTGTATGAATGAGTCCATGTAATGCACCTGTTCAATGTTAGCATAACAGGGCCTGACATACTGGACTTTTCACTCCATTGCTTTTGGCATCACTAAGAACTTTCAAAATTTTATAAGCTTAAGAGTTTTATCCATGATTATTTATATTCCTTGGGAAATTGTAAAAAAACAGTCTGGGAAAATCTTTGACAGCACATTTTATATAGTCTGTGGAAAGGATTTCAATGCATTGAATTGAAACTGACTTTTCACAGTATGCATTCTTATAGATACTCCAACCAATGTCATCCATGGCCTTTGCGAAAAATATATTCAAAGTGATCTGTTGCATGGGGTTAGAAAGAAAACTGACCTACCCAAAAATGTACTCAGGAGTTTATCTAGGTAAAATCACGCAATGTATCAATTCAAAACTGGTAAGCTTCCCACTAATCAATTATTTCCAATCCCCATCAGGTTAGGGGCACGAATCTTGTCCCCCAGCAACATGCCTACTGTTTTGAAGTTGATCCTCACTGATCCTCATACTTGTGTTCAAATCCACTCACTCTGCTACCTCCCTACTTTTCCCACCTCCTCACTCCTCAAACCATCACCCAGAACCTCCGCTCGACTGGCACCAGCCTCCTGCTCATGCCTAGCACCTCCGTCCCACCATTGGAGGGTTGTGCTTTCAGCCACTATGCTCCCAAACTCTGGAACACTCTCCCTCAATCCCTCTGCCTTGCCCCATCTCTCCCCCTTCAAGTCCTGCCTAAAAACCTTCCTCTTCAATCGTGCTTACAGCTACATCCCGTCACACCCGGGTTTGGAATGTCACTGTCTCTGTCACCGTTAGGTGCTCTGAGACCCCACTCAGCATGGAGGGCACTACACAAGTGCAAATTGTTGTTGAATTTCCATTAATGCACCAGTTAAACTAGATAATCATGACCAGTGTCTGAAATTTGCAATCTCACGTACAGTGAGCAACACAAATTAATAGAACATACAATTTGTAAGTTACATTGCCACTACCCTCCAGAACACATTTATTAATAACATATTTGATATAACGCATTTCAAATAATTTCCACGACTGTTTATGGAACACTGCTGTGAGCAATTGGCTGCCGTGTTTTGCCCCAAAATATAGTTAATTCACTTCAACTATAAAGTTAACTATAAACTGTATTCTGTGAAGCATTTTGAGACGTCCAGAGACCTGAAAAGCACTATATCAAATGCAAGAATTATTTGTCTTGCTTTCTCTGCAAACTGTTGCTGGTGCCACTGACTGCAACAGGAGGTTTGGCCTTTCTTCCTATCTCTAGCGATGATGCCAGCCCTGTTCAATCTTCTCTTAATGCCATGGTTCTCAGATTGTCACTGCTAACTGTTAATTTGAAAAAATTCACACCCACGTTTGTGAAATACATTTTATTCACTGCGATGAATATGCATATACAAGTCTAAGGATACTTGGCATATCAATTTCACTTTCTTATCTCAATTTTGTTGTAGTTACGGTTTGCAATCCTGGTGCTCTTCCTGAATACAGGATTTCGGAAATTTAAGGCACGAATCTTGGGATTCTAAGATGCTAAATCGTACCTCATCCAGGAAGCCTGTGGTTGTTCTCCACATCAGCACCTTGATTTCAGTGTACTTCAGAGAGAACATCAATCCGCAGGGAGGGCACTTAGGAGGTTTAACGTCCTGTTCATCCTCTCTTGCCAGCTTATCCTTGCAGGGCATGATTCCGGCAGAGTGGGGAAACCTGCCCCCCTCTTCCGCCCAGGCTCAGCATTTGCACAGTCCCCATATATCCACGATTCTCTTCAATAAACCCAGAGAGTTGGAGGACACCAGTACAAACAGGATCCAGATTCTCTGGATTGCAATCTCTAGCTGTAGTTGAGCGGTCATGTAGTTTACCACTGTGTCAATATGAAGCGCTCTTCTGTAATTACTTTGGGATAGCCACCAAATCCTGAATAAAAAAGCACGAGTAGTGCTCATGAGTTCATAATTCAAGTGATCAAAGCTGCAGGGTTCTTTATTCAATCACTTGATAAACCCCTACTTTTAACAACAACAACAAAACTACACACCTTTCACGTCAGGGGGAATTCCCAAGGGCGTGTACCTTCAAGTGAAGAAGACTACGCTGATCACTTTACCAGCAACCTTGATGCTCGAGTTTCAAATGATATGTGGTATACAAGGCTTCCTGAACCTTATCCTAGATATTAGCCCTATTGTTTATGCATCTTCCGAAGCTATCCTCAATAAAGAAGTTTATCTATTCTGAATGTTTTGGAATGAACTCCGGTAATATGAGACTATTAAAAGTTTTATGTAATGTTCTCACATTAACAATTTTTTGTATAATAGATGAAATGGAAAATGCTGATAATTTCCCAGTAAAGACAATATAATCTATTTACCTGATAATATCACCTTCTTAGTCTGGACAAAAGTTTAATTTACAGTTCAATGCTAATAGAAAAGTAATGTTATTCCTGATCAAAATAATTTTCCTAGGACAATTCATTTTTTAACATTTGGCAAAACTGAATGGAAATGATCAAAAGACTTAACTGTGCCTTAGGCATCATATTTTAAAAATCTAAATAAAATCAATGGCAGATTCCAAGTACCAAAGACATAAAATGCACACCAGTTTGTGTTGTATTACAGTCATTAGTTGTCACATCATGTTGGCAAGGCATGAAATAAGTAGTACTCTCAACACAGCAAGATTCTATGCAATATAATAAACCCAGATGAGTATGTTAAAATTCTGAGGAACAACTGCTATTCATTTCAGCAAAATATCTGCCAAATACTGAATGCACTGCATTTAATTTCACATTTTCCACCAGCTTGCAACTGTTGTCAAAGCAAAGCTCTGAATTCCATAGCTTGGAAATACTGGTGTCACCACCTGCCATTGTAGTCAACGTATTTCAAATGGGAATAACATTTAACAGATAGCAATGCTTTTCTGGTCATACTACTGTACTACCTCATTATAAACTTGGTTTTATAGCTTTCATTTAATATATGTCCTTTCAAAGCCCTGTAACTCTTCAAGTATCTCTCCTCCCTTTTCTTTCATCGTGGGACGTCCTCCTGACGTGGAAGGTGCTATACAAAAGTAATTTTGTTGTTGTTGTATGAACTTTAGAATCAGGGTTATAGACTCCATAACAAAATTATCATGGGGTGGGGTTTGCTATGCACGATTGGGCAAATATGACAAACTAAGCACAATGGATGTTGCATGTTCCTGAATCAAGAAACAAACAATACAAAATTCCACTTAACAACTTTTCATATACAATTTGAAAATGTTCAAGGCCTTCAGTTGTCCTTCAGCCTAATTACCAGGCAGTGAGGTGGATTTGTGGTAAAAAAAGTGAAGTAGCTGAAGGTAGGGAGTGCTGTGACCTAGACTGACCTGTTGCTGAACACCATGAATGTGGGGTCAGCTTTACAAATGGGTACATCTGTATGCCAAATACCCTCACGTGAGGAAATAAAGGAAACAAAATGAAAGCAGAGTCCCTCAGAGATGAGAGGGAAAGAGGGGAGGGGTGGGGGAGAAAGAGAGAGGAGTGAGAGTGGGAGAGAGAGATGGGGAGAGGAGGGGAGAGCGAGAGTGGGTTGATTTAGATGGAAAATGAGAGTGGAGGCGGTTGGGTTTGGAGCCATTGAGATGCCAGACTGACTGTGTGTGTGTGTGTGAAAGAGAGAGAGGAAAGGAGGGAGAGAAAGAAAAAAACGAGAGTACCCCTTTGATTGCGTGCTGTGTTTATAGACTGTAATCGATATTTATTGCTTTATTGGTAAGTAGCCATACAATATTCTGCTATTATTCAGTCTATTATTAATATGGTATGTTTAATTTTTTTTAAATCATTTTTGTGTCGGGTTTTCCGCAGCTGGCTGCCTGAATATCCGATACTCGGTTTAACTGACATTGACCAGGTCCTGAGGGTGCCGGATAAATGGGCTTTTACTGTATTTAGAACCTACCCTAGAAATGGCTGGGGAAGCCCCACCCCGTACACCATGTGTGCTGTAAACACAGCACTGAAATGAAAAAATGCCTGAGTGGCAAACACAGTACAAGATAATAGAGCCAGCATGAACTGCATGCAGCTGTTCCAAATTTGGGGGGATTTACTGGAAAGAAATGAATCATGTATGTACAGAACTTTGAAATCTTGCCGGATTTAGGTAGTTGCCGGCTTTCAAAATGTTGGATTATCGAGATTTTACTGTATTGAGGTAACCCACGGTAATTCTGAGCCAGACAAGCCCACAGTACTCCAAAGCACTATTGATGACAGACAGCCACCCCAGAGGAGCAAACTGGGAGCAGGGATTCTTCCCATGCAAGTCTGTTCATCCTGCAAACCAAAGCCTTAACAAATAGATTAGCCCGAGCCAGACAAGTAACAGGATCTTTGTCAAACAGTGCTTAACAACAACAACAACAACATTACATTTATGTAGCACCTTTCATACCAGGAGGATCTCCCAAGGCACACAGCAAGCTATGTGGTTTTAGCTGTTTAATCTCCAGCAGTATCTCAACACAGACTCTGAGGTTCCCAAGCCTGGAGTCTTACCAACCTACACCTAATAGTTTCAGAAATAAGATAAACAGAGTGCATCCTTCCGAGGGAGCATGCACATTCTAGTACATGAAAATTTCCCCGCATAGATGGCATATATTTAGTAGTTTGCTGCAACCTATGATAAAGGATTCAAATGCAATATCAGCAACACTGACTTTTATAAATCAAAATGCCAAAAGGGTAAAATATCTACAAGTAATATTAAACAAGAATAATCCTTGCAATTGTGCTTCATAAAATTGACTGCAAAACGGAATCACCATGTATTTTGTAGGTGAACATGGTAGCCAATTGTACACAACAATATCCCAGAAACAGTCATGAAGGTAATAACCAATGCTATCTGGGGGATTGTTGGTCAGGTCACCAGGAGATACTCCCTTTTCTTTTCATGGGATCTTTAACATCTACCTGAACAGGCAAGTATGACCTTGTTTAACATCCCATACAAATTCCAACAATGTAGTGCACCTCCAACATTGTACTTAAGTGCCAGCCCCAGGTGAGTTCAAAGTGGGGCAACATTACTACCAACTGAATCAGGCCATTATCCATTAACACAGAAACCTGAACCAAGCTAGAATACTAGGAAATCAAAAGCAAATCAAAAGCTCTATTAAAAATGCAAGAGGATAAGACCCAGCAAAACATGTATTTAATAACACTTGTACAAGAGGAGACTTCACTGGGAGGACACTTCCCACTCAGCTTCTGTTAACCCTGCAAGCCAAAGTACTGTACTACACAAAACAGACAAACAACATTACATTTGTACAGCGCCTTCATGTTGGGTGGCGAATCAGTGGTTCGAGCTGGGATTGGGGAAGGTGGAGGGCAGGGGGGGCAAGGGAGGGAGCGAGGCGGAGGGACTGAGGAATGGAGTTCAAGAGTGTGGGGGCAGAGTGGTTGAAGGCTGCCCGCCAATGGTGGGGCAAGCGAGGCAGCGAACGTGAAGTATGCCAGAGCCCGCTGAGCAGAGGGAGTGGAGTGGGTGTGTTGGTAGTGGGTTAAGGGGTTGCGGAGCTAGGGGGAGCAATGCCATGGAGGGCTTTGTAAGTGAGAACCAATATCTTGAACTGTATCTTCTGCGTGATGGGATGAGGATGGTAGTAGCTGGAAGCTTGGCATATGGTGGTATGAGGAAGCTTGCCATAGGATGCTCTCAATGGCAAGCTATGCAATGTTAGCTGGTTAAACTCATTCCAGGATCCTTAAAAGCTTGGCTCTCACCAACTTGTGCCTAATCCTTTCTGGAATTAGATAAGCAGGGCACACGTCCCTCGTTGAAAAGGGCACTCACTCCTTTCTTGACACAGGGAAATTTCTATGAGTAGATGGCATACGTATGTGGAACTCTGTTTCATCTGGATACTCTTAAACATAGTGATGGGTTTCAGCTGACCAATTTGTTTATTTTTTTCAAATCAGATAAAAATTGTGGATTTGAACTTTACCAGAACATTTATACATTTACTAAATTCATCGTTTTACAAGGTTTCTTTCACATCATATGTTATATCTTTGATTCTTTACTGGAGAACAGATGGTATCTCTACTGAAGCCAAGAAAATACAAGCAACAAATCTTGCTATTCTCCTAAATACAACAAGGCAAAATTTCAAGAAACTGCATAGGTTGGAATTCTATCAATCTCTGGGTAAAAATCTATCATAAAAACTGAAAACAAGGAACTTTACAAATAATTTATGTGAAAATAAAAAAAAGGCAACACAGATGTTAAAGATGAAAATCATAAATCGGCTCAACTCAGATGTTTCAATTACCTTTCACAGTAGGATGTGGCAAACACACCATTTCAAAATAAGATTGAGGAATAGGTGAAGAAATTTTGTTTTAACTCTTAGACATGGGAGACAAACAATAAGCAAGTTAAAAATATATACATATGCTCAAGTGAGGTGATGCTCGTAGATTGTGGTGAGATTCATTCTGCTGACTTATTGATCTAAAGCGATTTTGTGCAGGATATCAAAGATCTCCAATCAAGAGATGAGAATTCTATGATACTATTAGTTACCAGTCACCCTAGGAGTAGAGGGGAGTACACCTGCTCAGATCCTGGCTTTAGACTAAGCAAATCAAGGTGAAAAAAATGTACAAAAGTACAATGAATAGTGATTTCAGGCCCCCAATTAATAAAATTCCTAAAGGTTTCTCTGTAAAGAGTTAACTTTCATCCTACCATTGTACTCCAGGCTGCCTTGCTCAATGGTAGGACTTTGAGGAGCAGATCAGTCACTGGGAGCAAGGATTCTTCCCATTCTGCTCCTGTTAACTCTGCAAACTATTTCCGAAGGCTTTGTAGTTTACTGATAATCCTTGTAAATGGGCAGGGCAGTTAAAATGTCCACAAACTACAAAGCATTTTGGCAAGATAGTTTTTTTTTTGTAAAGTGATCTTATCACAAGATATGTAAACAGTATTAGAGTTAACATGATCTCATTTCAAATGTAGAATTATGCGTTAGTGTCATCTAGTGGCAGATCAATGTTATACCAACCTTAGTTGGCTTCTAATAAGAATGACAACTCCAACTGACAACACTGTGGTTTTGCCTGCATAATATCAATTCCCACTTAGAAAAATATGGTTTAATAAAGAACAGTCAACATAGATTTGTTAAAGGCAGATTGTGTCTGATAAACCTATTACATTTTTGTGATGAAGTGACTGAGAGTGTGGATGCAGGTAGAGCAGTGGACATAGTTTATCTGGATTTTCAAAAGGCATTTGACAAAGTGCCACATAAGAGACTTATAAACAAACTAGAAGCCCACGGTATTAAAGTGACTGTGGTAACATGGATCCAGAACTGGTTAGGAGACAGAAAGTAGAGAGTGGTAGTGAACGGTTGTTTATCTAACTGGAGGGAGATGTGTAGTGGTGTCCCTCAGGGATCGGTATAGTAGCTTTTTCTGATCTATATAAATGATCTAGACTTGGATATAGGGAGCACAATTTCCAAATTTGCAGATGATACTAAGCTAGAAAAAGTAGTAAATGGTGAGGATAGCACCAGACTCCAAGAGGACTTAAGACAGATTGGTAAAATGGGCAGAAACGTGGCAGGTTACCATTCACTCTAGGAGTAGACTGGAGTACCCCTGCGCAAGTTTAATGTGGCAAAATACGAAGTATTACATTTTGGTAGGAATGAGGAGAGGCGGTCTAACATAGATGGTACCATTTTAAAGGGGGTAAATGAGACCTGGGGGTCCATATAAGCAAATCTCTGAAGGTGGCAGGACAGGTAGATAAAACTGTTAAAAAAGCAAACAGGATACTAGGATTTATAAATGGGGCATAGAATACAAAAGTCAAGAGGTTATGATGAATCTTGATAAAATTCTGGTTAGATCTCAGTTGGAGTACTGTGTTCAGTTCTGGGCACCACACTTTAGGAAATATGTTAAGGCATTGGAGAGGGTAAAGGAGATTTACCAAAGGTAAGGATGGTACCAGGAATGAAGGACCTCAGTTATATGAGAAGTTAGCGAAACTAGGATTATTCTCCCTAGAGCAGAGAAGATTAAGAGGGGATTTAATAGAGGTTTTCAAGATCATGGGGGGATTTGATAGGTTGAACCGGGAAAAATTGTTTCCACTGGCATATGGGTCAGTAACCCAAGGACACCGACTTAAGACAGTTGTTACAAGAAACGGAGGGGAGATTAGCAAAAATAAATTTCACCCAGCGAGTTGTTTAGCTCTGAAATACATTACCTGAAAGGGTAGTGGAAGTTGAGTCATTAACAATTTTTAAGAGAGAAGTAGATGGGTATTTGGAGAGGGCAAAATTGCAGGGCTATGGAGAGAAAGCGGGCGAGTGAGATTGAGTTGGACTGCTCTTTTCAGAGCTGGCGCAGACACGATAGGCCGAATGGCCTCCTTTTGTGCTATATGATTCTATGATATCTTGAAGGGCTGTAATTGAAAAGGGATAAAGAGCACTTTGATTGTTTTCACATGTCTTCAAGGGCAGCAAGATCCCAACCAGGTATTCGTTATGTAACATTACATCCCCAGGAGCTCAGATCCATACCTGGTTGAAGGACTTCCTCCGACCCAACTGCAATATCTAGGATCAAGCAGTGAAGTGGATTTTTGGAAAACACAGGAAAGGAGGGCTCCATCTTATATTGATTTGAAACTAAGCCCCCTGGAGGCTTCACAATAGGCACATCTATCTCACGAGGCCTTGAATTAAGCAGCTATTGCTAAGTATGCCTGGTACGCAGCACTGGACTTCAAGTACGCAGCTTTGGACCTCAAGAAAATGAAGATGACTGGCATGTCACAAGCTGTCCTATAACAACAACAAAATTACATTTATAGAGCGCCTTTCACGTCGGGAGGATGTCCTACCACGCAGAAGGCAGAAGTTTGTCAGATAGTTGATGAGGAAACTCTTGAGGATTTGGGTGCTGTTGAAACGTGTTACCTGTAATCTTGAGTTTGCGAACATGCACTAACACATCAAACTAATGTGATAACTTTATAATTCTACCACTGCTTTATAACTCATTCCAAAAAATATTTTTAAAATCAAGATTTATGGTTTGCATAACAATTTTGAACTGTATTCTATGCCACTATACCGTGCATCACCTCTGGATTTTGTTTAGCCATTTGTGAACAAAGTTCAATCTTTGGTATAGCAACTTTATGTGGGATAGAATACAACTTTATAGAATGTAAAGGCAGAGGAAATTGAAAAAAACGTGACACTTGACAAATGAAGTTGTTTAACACCCCTCCTTCATTCTCTGCCACAGAAGAGCTGTCATGTACAGCTGATGAATCCGCTCAATATGAAAGTGGTTTTGGTTATTTCATTTTTGGTACCATCATTTTGAATAAGAATCGAAACATACATATCATCAACTGATTCATATACAGTAGAAGCCCGTTTATCCGGCACCCATGAGACCTGGTCAATGCCGGTTAAAGCGCCTGCTGGATATTCGGGCGGCCCGCGGCCAAAAACCCACTACAAAAAATTAAAGTTCTTTTAACACACACCAGACTAAGCAATAACAGATAGTCGCAGAGTATTGTGTTGGTGCTTGTTGTTGGGGCTGCTCTCTTGCACTTCTCACCTTTACTGGTTGGGATTTGCGGTCCAGCGATTCTTTTTTGAGTGGAGGATGCCAGGCGGGTGAGGGAGGCAGCAGCGCAATTTTAAAGCTGCGTGACTTTACTAACTGCAAGCCGAAGCTATAGACTCTACTAGCGGCAAACCGAAATACTGCACCTACGCAACACTGTGGGTTATCGGCTAGCGTTATCGGCTTGTCGCTAGTATGACTTTGAAGTCATACGCGCTCCGTTTTTTTCACCTGCTCGGTGTGCTCCATTTTGGGGAGAGTCGCTGGACTGTAAACCTCAACCGCAGCATCATGGCTTCAAGCGCAGCATCCACCAGCGGGGGTGGGGGGGCGCAGGAGAGTGGTTTTGACGGTGAGTGTCAATACAATATTATGTTATCATGTTATTATTTATGCATTTACAAATGCTCCACCGCTATTGTTCCGGGTAAGTTCCAGTTTATCGAATGGTGACTTTTTTGGTGTACCGGTTATACAGAAGTGCCGGTGCATCGAGTCATGGATAAATGAGCTTCTACTGTATATTCTTTCACTGTGTCCGTTAATGCAAAAAAATCAATCTCATTCTTCTACTGCATTAAATGCCACATTGAGTAATACAATACAATTTACACTTGTTCAGTTAACAAAACATTGTGATAACTAGCCTATTATCTTTTTAAAGATCATAATTTCTTCAAGGCATTAGAGATTTAGTGGTAATATGACATTTTGGTCACCCTTTATATGTATCGCCTTTGACATCAGAAGGAAGTTCTCAATTTTATCTGGAACTTGATTGTCCATAACAACAACAAAATTACACTTGTATAGCGCCTTTCATGCCAGGAGAATGTCCGAAGGCACTGGCCAGTCACTGCTTCAGACCCAAGCTGAGGAGGGGAGGGAGCAAAAGGGGGGGATTAGGAGTTGCCAATGGGTCCATTGAAGAGGAGAGTCTTGAAGCGAAAAGCTTAAATACTACTGTGCGAGGATGGGAGAGATGGGGTCACAGAGTTTGGAACGGCAGAGGAAACGGGCTTCAGAGTTCTGGATTATCTGCAGCCTGTGGAGGGAGGAATTGGGAAGGCCGACAAGCAGAGCGTTTGCATAATCGAGCCAGGATGTAATGAAGGCGTGAATGAGGGTTTCAGAGGCTTTGGGGTGAGGTAGTGACGGAGTTGGGCAATGTTGCGGAGATGGGGAAAGGCAGAGCGAGTCATTGCTTGCATGTGGGGGAGGAAAGACAGTTGAGGGTCGAACAAGACACCTAGGTTCCTGACTGGCTTGGTGAGGTTGAGTGAGCAACCATGGAGGTTGATGCTGCCTGGCGCGAGCCAATTAGTAGGGCCTCTGTATTGTTGACATTCAACTGTAGAAAGTTATCTCTCATCCAGGACTTGATGTCTGAAGACAGTCTGTCAAGACAGTGGTAGTCCTGGAGTCGAGGGTAGAGGCAGAGAGATAGAGTTAGATAGATGTATTCCATCTGCATACTAGGGAACGGCGATTAATCGGTTTTTCGATTAAACCCGATATGATTTTCAGATCGGTATGCCGATATGGTGATTCTAAAAAAACTGTTATATTGAGAGATTTGATTTTAAAAATATACATCGATATATTTTTAATATCGTTCCTGGCAATATATCAATATTGTTGGTATTATCAGTGTAATGCGATCTTTTCCAGCTTACCTTGTCGCCGGCATTGCAACCTCCTAGATCTAGAGCATGGAATGCGCGTACATTCGGTGCACGCGCACAATTAACGGGCGCGCACATCCGATGTGCGCGCACACTTTACTGCATATACTCGATGTGAGTCGTGGCGTCTTAACAAAGTCGCATCGCTGAAAATTGTAGTTTGAAAATTTACCTTTCTCATCATGGGGAAAAGAAGCCCCGTATGGGACTACTTTGAAAACAATGCAGTCAGTAATGGTGTGTATAGATGTACAGTTTGCAAGGTCTTGGTTAAGACATCTGATTCGAGCACGAGCAACCTGCGACAACACATTAAGCAGCACCACCCCGCCCAGCACGCTGCCCTCAGAGCGAAATCATTGTCGACAACAGCAGGAAGTCGAACCAGCGCTTCGGAGAAAGCGATAGGTAGTGGGGCCAGTGCAGCTCAAACAATTCCTGCTTTATTTAAGAGGAGAACATTGTACCAGAGAGAGGACAAAAAGTGGCAAAGTATCACGAACGCTGTCACTTTTTGCATAGCAAAGGAGAGCTTGCCAATGGCGAAGGACATGAATTCAGACTCCAGACTACATAAAAATAAGTGGCATTTTGTGGCTGTAAGTGTTATTTTTGTGTGTGAGAGAGTTAGAAGCCAGATTATCACTGCTTCTATGTGTGTGTCTAGTCAGACACACACAGCAGTGATAATCTGGCTTCTAACTCTAACAGTCAGACTGTCTGTCTTTCTCTTTTCTATTGTAATAGATCTCATTTACACGTGGACATTACATGCTACTTTCAAGCAAGAAATGGAGGAGAATAAATCTCTAGATTTTGTTTTTGGTGTGTGTGTGTTCTATTTTGTGTTTAGAGATGGAGGGAGAGAAGGAGAGGGGGAAAGTTGGGAGAGAAGGAGAGAGGAAGAGAGGAGAGGGAGGGAGAGAATGAGAGGGGGAAAGGAGGGAGAGAAGGAGCGAGGGGAAAGGAGGGAGAGAAGGAGAGAGGCGAGGGAGGGAGGGAGAGAAGGAGAGGGGGAAAGTTGGGAGAGAAGGAGAGAGGAAGAGAGAAGAGGGAGGGAGAGAAGGAGAGGGTGAAAGGAGGGAGAGAAGGAGTGAGGGGAAAGGAGGGAGAGAAGGAGAGAGGAAAGGGTGGGAGGGAGAGAAGGAGAGGGGGAAAGGAGGGAGAGAAGGAGCGAGGGGAAAGGAGGGAGAGAAGGAGAGAGGGGAGGGAGGGAGAGGGGGAAAGTTGGGAGAGAAGGAGAGAGGAAGAGAGGAGAGGGAGGGAGAGAAGGAGAGGGGGAAAGGAGGAAGAGAAGGAGCGAGGGGAAAGGAGGGAGAGAAGGAGAGAGGGGAGGGAGGGAGAGGGGGAAAGTTGGGAGAGAAGGAGAGAGGAAGAGAGGGAGAGAGGAAGAGAGGAGAGAGAGGGAGAGAAGGAGAGGGGGAAAGGAGGGAGAGAAGGAGCGAGGGGAAAGGAGGGAGAGAAGGAGAGAGGGGAGGGAGGGAGGGAGAGAAGGAGAGAGGGGAGGGAGGGAGAGAAGGAGAGAAGGAGAGGGGGAAAGGAGGGAGAGGAGACAGGGAGGAGGGAGAGGAGAGAGGGAGAGTGGAGGGGGAGAGAGAGAAGGAGAGGGGGGAGGGAGGGAGGGAGAGAAGGAGAGGGGGAAAGGAGGGAGGGAGAGAAGGAGAGGGGGAAAGGAGGGAGAGAAGGAGAGAGGAGAGGAGGGAGAGAAGGAGAGGGGGAGGTAGGGAGCAAACAACATCGTATAATTCAACAGACCTTGACACCAACATTACAAACTTTCTGGACCTAGAGCACGCATTTCGAAATGTGCATGCACCGCGACTGCGCGCGCATCGTCAGTGCGGATGCATCGTCAATGCGCGTGCACCGCGACTGAGCGTGCACCATAAATGCGCGCGCGCCATCAATGCACGCGCACTTCGAATGCACGCGCATGCGCAGTATAAAAACTCGATAGATCGGTTTAAGCAGGTATTAGCAAACCGATATATCCATATCCCGAAAAATCCCATCTCGCCGTTCCCTACTGCATACATGTGAAAGTTAACCCCATGTCTGCGGATGATGTCACCAAGTGGGATATAACACTATGAGAAACTCCCTTCCCGAATAGTATCGTGGGATCTTTAACATCCATTTGAAAAAGCAGAAAGGACCTTGGTGTAAAGCCTCATCCAAAGAACAGCACAACTAACAATGCATTGGAGTGTTATCCTAGACTACATTCAAAGTCCCGACATGGGCTTGAATCCTCTGATTCAGGGATGAGAGTACAACCAAGTTGACACCACCACCATTACTTTTACTGCACAACTACTACTTACTTATAATATAGGTCTCTTCACGCAAGTTATGTCTGGGACTAAATCAGGTGTCGTGCCACAAAACACGCCATTTCATCAGAAAGTGCACCCCCTCTATTATTGGGAAATATGTGGAAATGGGACACAAGAGCGAAATATGTTTCTCTCGGGTTTAAAATGAGGAGATGTGTTATTTTCAGGAAACACATGAGCAAGTCTATATTTAGGTAGCAGCATGCCCATGTTATCTGAAACCAAATTCCTGCCTGCACACATCAGAGCACTTCAAAAAGGAGTCTTGTTCTAAATTAAATTGAAAATAAACCTATGTTAAAATGTAAATTCCAGAAGTTTAACTAATTAACCTTGCATCAAGATTGTTATTGTGGTGGTGGTGGGGGGGGCGGTGGGGGGGAGGAAGCAGGAGAAGTAGATACAGTATTAGCTATTTCAACCTTCTTCCTTCTATAATCAAACTAGCTCAGTTGATGGCATTCTCCCCTCCTGAGTCAGATTGTGGGTTTAAGCATGATGTCTTCCACTGGCACTTTGTACTAATAGCCTACCTGTTCAGTTGAGTGTTAAAAGATTCCATGGCACTATTCAGAAAAGAGGGAGTTTAATGCCTCAGATACAATTGGTCTTGCACTTCATGACTATTTATGGGATATTGCTGTGCACAAAACTAGCTGCTGCGTTCACCCACCACTGGATTTAGCATTAAGTGGAGTGATTGAGTGTTTTGTAGATGAATGCACAGAAGTGAATGGCAGGATGGCCGGTAAACATGGAGGACTACAACAACACTAAAAATATATAGTGTCCTCCATGCCAGATGGTGTCTCAGAGCGCTTCACAATATCGGAGTCCGAGGCTGAGCCAGGGGGAGGGAGAAGATGACCATAGGCACGGTCGAACAGAAAGGTCTTCAGGCACGACCTGAAAATGGAAAAGACGGGGATAAGGCAGAGGGATTGAGTACCAGAGTTTGGGGGTGTAGTGACTGAAAGCACAGTGGTGGAGTGGAGAATTTGGGGGACAATGAGGAGGCCAGACCCAGTAGAGCGGAAGCAGCGGGTAATGCTGTGAGGAGAGAGATTAGAGAGGTAGGGGGGTGCAGAGGAGAGGGATTCAAACACAAGAGTGAGGGTCTTGAAGTCAATCCGCTCTGTGACAGGGAGCCAATGAAGTCCCAATGGTTCGAGCACTCAACAACAACAAAATTACATTTGTATAGCATCTTTCACGTCAGGAGGATGTTCCAAGGCCCTGGGAGAGGGGGGAGAGGGGGATTAAGGAGTTGTCGATGAGTCCACTGAAGAGAAGTCTTGAGGCGACACTTGAAAGAGGCCAGAGAAGGGGCGAGGTGGAGAGACTTTGGGAGGTGTTCCAGAGGTTGGATGCAGTGGTTGAAGGCTCACCCGCCAATGGTTGGGCAGGTGGGTCGGGGAATGTGGAGCAGGCCAGAGTCTGCTGAACAGAGGGGGCGATAGGTTGATAAGGGGACAGGAAGTCACGGGTGTAGGGTGAGGCTAGGTTGTGGAGGGCTTTAAATGTGAGGACCAGGATCTTGAATTGGATCCTCTGGATGATGGGGAGCTAATGGAGTTGGGCAAGGATGGGGGAGATGAGGTCACGGAGTTTGGAATCTTGCAAATAAGATACCTGGATTCAGTTCCAGGCAGGGCAAAACCTTGAGCAAGTTTCCCTACTCCACATGCCTAACAATAATCTGTCACAAAAAAAATTATAAATTAGTTCACTTCAAAATTGGCTGCCGCATTTTGTCCACAAGTAAACAGTTAATTCACTTTACAGTATATTCTGTGAAGTGCTTTGAAACGTCTAGAAGATGTGAAAAGTGCTATATCAAGTGCAAGGATTATTATTATTTCACTGGGAAAAATTCCTTTATCTTTTTGAATAGGGCCTTTAACATCCAATTGAACAGGCAGACAGTAACCTTGATTTAATGTCTCATCTGAAGGACAGCACGTCCAACAATGCAACACCCCCCCCCCCCCCCCCCCCAACAGTGCATTGGGGCATCATCTCAAACTATGTGATTCCAAGCCCAAGCGGACATAGGGTGATTGCGCTCGAGGTAAAGGCTCTCCATGGAGCGGACGGTTGATGGTGGCGAGTCGAGGCCTATTCGGGTTGATGTTAAATATCCTATCGGCACTATTCATAAAGATAGGAAAAAGGTTTTTCCTGGTATCCTGGCCAACGTGGCCTCAGATAAAATCGGTCAACATCGACTGTGAGACGAAGGTTATCGCCAAGCCAAGAATTCACACAACTGATGTACGGGGAGTGAAGGGGGTGGGGGAAAGATAGTAACGCGTCGGCTGTCAGGGTCACCTCCTGGCAGCTGAGCTGCACTTTGGAGCTAAACCACCCATGGGATTCCTCTCGGTTCACTCAAAGTCAGGTTTCGGCTGCTATAAAACGCTAATTGGGCGGGCTTTGTTGTCACTGTGTGTGTGTGTGTGTGTGTATTAAAAGAATGCTTTGGGCAGGTTCCTAATATTGACGATTCCACCCCCCCACCTTTCCTTACAGTTTGGGAAGGCACTGAGCCATAGTTAGATCGCTCACATGTGATAGACCTGGGTTCGATTCAACAACAACTTGGGTTTATATAGCGCCCTCCACACCGGGCGTCTCAGAGCGCTTCAGCAGGGTAGCAGGGCGGGCAAAACCCTGTGCAAGTTTCCTTACCCTATATATAAGCCTCTGCTTACCCAGCAGTAAATAGGAACCTGGTTAGTAATGGATGGGTGGATCTCTTTTCTGGGGGCTAATCCCTCCGCTCCCCCAAAATAATAATTTGGTCACTCAATCCCCTCCCGTGTGTGTGTGTGTGGGGGGGGGGAGGATACACTGCTGTGCTCAATTGGCTGCCGCGTTTCGTGCACAAAATATAGTCAATTCATTTAACGCTAATATTCCATGAAGCGGTTTGGACACGACTCACAGACGCGACGAGGCGCTGCATCAGACGCAAGGGTGATGATGCTGATTATTATTATAGTGTTAATTTCTGCCCAAAGCCTGGTACACGCGTGGCGCCGGAACCCGCGGACCTTCAGCTGCTCGTTTTTGTTTGAAAGAAACAGTAGAAACACAACGAATATGAAGTAATGATAGTAACCTGGAGAGAGAGAGAGGCAGCGGGGGTGCTGGAGGAGTGAGGCCTCGTGGCTGCGGTTACTCTGGGAGGAGGCGAGGCTTTTACTCACATTTAAACTCAGACACCGACTCGCGACCGTCAACCGTCCGCTACTGGGTGGGGAAGGGGGGGGGCCTTCACGCGCTCGATCGCAACTGCCTTACTCCCGCCTGCCATGCAGTGCTGCGTTTGCAAACTTCGTCGTTCACGTTACGCACATTACGATCGCTTTTACAACATTTTCTTTGGATTTTCAAAAAAAAATAATGCGGGTTCGGTGATGTACCCGTTCCCCCATCCCAATTAAATCAAAGCCCCACATCGAACATAAGGCGCGGCGAGGGCCACCTGGGTTGATTGGCGGCCGACGGGAGTGATGATGGGGGGGCTTCCCCCGCGCGAAGAATTGTGGGTGTTGTAGTCGCCCAGCAATTTGCAGTCAGAGGAGTCAAGCTCGTCATCGACTACACGTCCCAGAATGCACCGTGTCACAGCTGACGATTGTAGCCGCCGTGGAGAAGGGGTCGGTGCAGGTACCAGACGAATCACTGGCTTGGACCTTGTGAGCCCCATTTGTCCAGAGCTTCTTGTGGCTCACGATTTCCAGCTTTGCCGCCCAGCTCACCGGCTTCACAATTGAGGTTCCCTCAGGCGTTAAAAGGTTCATTTTCATATTTTAAATATCTTCCACCCACCGTCCGCAGCTGCCTCTCCGCGCTGTGCAATGATAATTATCCAACATTTAATCTGGCACCTTTCACGTCGGGAGGAAGTCTTCAAGTGTTTGGTTCCGGGACGGTCCCCTACGCGTGAAGGACACTGTACAAAATACAAGTTGTTGTCTCAAGATCTTCTTCGACCGCAACTTTCAGTCGCCCTCCCTGCCCTCCACAACCCTCCCCCATCCCCCCCCAACTCCGAAACCCGAGCTCGAGTGCAAATCCTTGATTGCGGATCGTTTTTCCGGGGTTAATAATTCCTTTTTTTGTTGGATAAAACGAACACTAAATTCGTCGATTCAATCCATGACTTTGTGGGGACACTGCTGTGCGCAATTGGCTGCCATGTTTCACCCACAAAGTATACAGACAATTCACTTTACCGTCTATTCTGTGAAGCGTTTTGAGATGTCTAGAAGATGTGATGAGGTGCTAAATCAAATGCAAGGATTATTATAATGTACAATTTAGGCGATTATATGATTTATAAGGCTTATGTGAAATCTTGTGACTATCAATTTACTGTGAAAACTTGTGACTGTATCAATATCTATATGCTCCCCCTAGATGATGTTATCAGCAGACATGGAGTCAACTTCCACATGTATGTGGATGATACCCAACTCTACCCTCTCTGCCTCCATCCTTGATTCCAGGAACATTGATGTCCTATCGGACATCAAGACTTGGATGAGAGCTGACTTCCTACAGTTGAAAGTCAGCAAGATCAAGGCCTGCCTGCCTTTGCTTCCGTCAGCACCTCCATACCTTGGGCGCTGACAGCATCTTCCTCCATTGATGCACTTTACATCTTACAGAGCCAATACACAAACTGTGTATCTATTTAATCTATTTTATTCAGCTTCCCTTTTTATAATAATAATAATAATCCTTGCATTTGATATAGCCTTTTTCACATCTTATCGACATCCCAAAGCGCTTCACAGAATATACTGTCAAGTGAATTGATTGTTTATATTTGTGGGCGAATCACGGCAGCCAATTGAGCACAGCAGTGTCCCACAAACAGTCGTGGATTCAAATGACCAATTTTATTATTGTGGTTTATTTGGAGGGATTATTATTAGGCATGTGGAGTAAGGAAACTTGCCCAAGGTTTCACCCTGACCTGCCTAGATTCGAACACAGGTCTCACACTTTAGTGTACTTAAAGTCTTTAAATATCTTGAGTCGATATTCTATAATTCCCTGCCTGGTGGTTCAAAGGGAAAATTTGAAGAGATTGCATGTAAATGTAAAGTTTTTCCCCAGCTAGTTAAGTAAAAACATATTAATTTACAGGAAATGTTCCTATTTTTACTCTACTTTTGTCCTCTCAAATAAGTATGTCCCCTTGCATGCAGCATTATACAATGCTGAATTTTGTTGCTTTGGATGGCTCCCATTTATTCTCCAAATTGCGTTCCCTGTAAGAATACTCTGTGATACTCCTCGTTGTTGACAACACCTGATTGCTGCTGACCTGGGTATGAAAAACTGAAATGGCTCAGTTGGTTGAGCAGCTGATTTAAAACTGTGGGTTCTACGTTTAAATCCCAATTTTTTCCTTTCGATAATCATCCCAAAATGAAGGAGATGGGGCGGTGGGGGGGTGGCAAGAGATAAGCTGTGTCCCCCTGGGGATGAATGAGCTGAAATGAGGAAACGTATGAGGAAACGTATCTGGCAACAATAGGTAGTTTAATAATAATCCAAGGCAAACATTAAAATTTGGACAAGCTCTTGTTGATATAAACCAAAGCCCAGCTAAGCAAGTATTATACTGTGCAGGATAGAGGGAGGTAGGGTCCGGCGATACATCGATATATCGATTATATCGATATCATTTTCATATCAATATGCCGATATCGGAATTTAAAATATATCGAAAAATTTGATATGTAAAAAAAATTGATATATCGCAAATATCGGTATATCGTGTCCGGCAATATATTGATTTATCGGTATATATCTGTATGATGCAGACTTTTTCAACTTACCTTGTGGATATCCGAATGCGTGCGCATACCGGAATGCGCGCCACCCCCGAATACGCGCGCACTTTGGAATGCACACCTACCCAAAATGCGCAGGACAAAAAACCCCGCGATATCGATATATCGATATGGGCAAATCGATATATCGATATCGGAAAATTTCGATATAGACGGAACCTAGATAGAGGGAAAACCCAAATAAAATATCTCTCACCTCTAGGAAGCCTTTATTCTGAGTTACCTTTGATAGTACCTACTTACTAAAACTACTCTACTCTATATTGAAAGTACAGATTGCAATTAAAAGGACCTTTAATGTCCCTATAAAAGATTTTATTGTGCTTCCAATCTTTCCTATGAGCAAACTGGATGCACTCGTAACATGTAGAGTGCATCTAGTATGTGAAGTTATGCATAGTTAATGATTTAGAGAATTACATTTTGAAAACTATCAATTATTTCATCCCTATGAGGGTTATTTGTGCCAAAAAACAGTCCCGTTCAGAACCTTACATCGAGACATAGGAATGCACAGGACCGGAAAAGATGACTGTAGTCCATCTGGCAGGTCCCTAAGTAAAATAATTAAATAAAGTTTAAAAATAATAAATAATCCTACACTGCTGTGTCTCTCATGCCCCTGAATTGAATTATTCACTAAATAACTATCTAATTCCCTCTCGAGTTGCTGAAACAATCTACCTCCTGGTTAATTTGTTCCACATATTCACTACTCTCTGCGAATAATTCACCACGCTGCTAACCTTTGGAAATGCCTTGCTCTATCTTGCATTCTCTCAATATCTTTGTTAATCCCACCTAAAAACCTACCTCTTCAACCTACCCTTAACCCACCCCACCCCCCACCTCCACCGAACTTCATCCCTTGTGTACTTGGGTAGCCTCCAACCCCATAATTATGAAATTCAGATCTTGTCCTACACATAGGTTGCAATATAAATGCACGTGGTTGGAAACTAATCAAATCACCTTCACCCTTCTGAGCTTGAATCTGTGTTCAGGGTTTTTAATTACAGTATTCTAAAAGGATGGAAATGGCACACTGGGATTTAGATCCAGAACCGACAGTTTCTTAATCAATATAACTAAAGTATTTCAACTCATCATACAAAGTTCAGCAACATTGGGTTTATGTCAGCAACCAAAAGCATAACATGTATCATGGTCAGATGCAGTGCAAAGTTCATCCATTACCTTAATTGCAATCTCAACAACGTAACCTTCCCCCCCACCACCCACTCCCCTCCAGGAATATACAGGTAGACTTCGCTTAACGTTGCTTTGGTCAATTTTTTTTGTTATTATGTTGCTGATACACAGGGGAACATATACCTGTATGCATTTAATGTTGCAACATTCGCTATTACGTTGTTCGTATGGGTGGAAACAAACTACTTTGGGTAGCGTATGCGTATATAGCCGCTGAATGTCCGGTATTCTTGCACGGGTTCGCTTAACGTCGATTCGTTTAAAGTCACACTTTTTGCCAACACACCTGCGACATTAAGCGAGGACTAAGTGTATATATTTCTTAAAAGCTTCTTAAAACATAATTGTTGCCTCTTGAGTGAAATTGCCCAGAATGTTTGTCAAAGGTGGGACATTTTATCTTGTTAATGTACAGCCATTAGGAAGTGGGTTTGAGAATGCACAAACTCATTTCACCTAGGAACGTTTTACCCAGAGACAGAAAGAGGAGACACTCATCTCATCTACCTAGTTCAAAAATAAATAATGTGCTTAACACATTGCCTCAGATAATCTTTAAAAATAACTTATAATGTCAACGTCTTGCATCTTGGAGCCACAGTTTGCATGTCTGAATGTTCCACAAATTGCTCCTAATTTGTAGAAGAATATAATCCTTGTTAAATGAGAAATTTGAGTCATTGATGTAGGATGGGTTGAATGCAGATGTTGTCCTAAAATTTTCAAGAGAGTGAGAAATATACAGCTACAGTGCCTGACCTTGTGCCATGCAACATCTGCATTCACTCTGTTCAATTGCATTGTGCTCCCTTCAGAGCTTTCTTCAGTGTAATGTGAAGTGTATCATTTTTCATGAATAGGGGTGTGAAATATGGTGGTAATCATTACTTAGGCTTGGATTAATATTGAATATAGTTCGGAGTTTTCAGAGGGTTTGTTTTTCACATTAGTTCACGAAGAAACAATGGGAGAGATATTCCACATGGAGCTACATTTATTGATATAGCATAACAAGTGAGTCCATAATTTAGATATGTGGTAAACCACAGTCTTACATTTGAAGTTGGTAAATTCTTTTAACTCTACCTTTCCGATTCCACCCTCAACTTCACACCACCAGCGTCCTGACTGCCTGCCTGTCTGACATCGAGTCCTGGACGAAAAACAGCTTTCTCCTGCTGAATGTCCGCAAGACTGAGGCCCTCCTGATTGGCTCGCGTCAGCGCTTCTGCACCTCAGGCGCTGACACCATCAGCAAACAAGGCTGCACTCTCCACCTTTCTAAGCCAGTCAGGAACCTGGGCGTCTTATTTGAACCTGAACTGTCCTTCCTCCCCCACATTACCAGTACTGCCTTTCACCACCTTCGCAACATCGCCAGACTCCGCCATTGCCTCACCCATCAGGCTGCTAAAACACTTGTCCATGCATTCATCACATCAAGGCTCGACTATGGAAATTCCCTCCTTGTTGGCCTTCCTGGTTCTTCTCTTCACAAGCTGCAGATCATCCAGAACACTACAGCTCGTGTCCTCACCCGCACCAAGCTCTGCGACCACATCTCGCCCGGCTCCATTGGCTCCCCATCCCTCAGAGGATCGAATTCAAGATCCTCGTCCTCACTTTCAATGCCATTCACGGCCGTGCCCCCCTCCTATCTCTTACCTGCTGTGCCCCTATGAACCTCCCTGCCCCCTCCGTTCAGCAGGCTCCAGCCTGCTCCATGTCCCCCGCCCGACCTGCCCTACCATTGGCGGACGGGCTTTCAGCTTCTCTGCCCTCACACTCTGGAACTCCATCCCTGTGCCTCACTGCCTCCCTTGCCTCCTTCAAGGCCGATCTCAAAACCTTTGTCTTCGTTCGTGCCTTCTGCTGCCCTTCCAACTCTCTCCCCTCCTATCTCTCTCCCGCCCCTCCCCCCTACCCTGCCCCTCTCCCTTGATCAGGTCCCGACCTGACTGTTCAGTGCCTTGCAACGTCCTCCCAACGTGAAAGGCTCTATAATGTACTTTTCTTGCTGTTGTTGTTGTGGATTCCTTAACCTCCAACTGAGTATTTTGGGAACCCAGTTAAGCACTAGACTATTTCGGGAATCCAGGAGAGCAGTATAGTACCCAAGACATGGGGTACACTTCCACATGTATACAGATGGCACGCAACTCTATTTTTCCACCTCACTTTGCGACCCTCAGTCTTCTCATGTTCTGTCAGCCTGCCTGTCAGACATCAGGAGCTGGATGAACGCAAATTTCCTGCAGCTGAATGTTGACAAGATGGAAGACATACACTTTGGCTCATGTCATTGTCTTCAGTCACACGGCTCTCACCTACTCCACCAACCTGACCTGCCCCTAAAACGTTCCGAACCGGTACGCAATCTTGGCGTCAGGTTCGACCTCCAACAGTCCTTCCTCCCCCACATCTGGTTCCTCACCAGCACTGCTTTTTTCCACCTGCGACGTATTGCCCATCTCCGGCAATACCTTGCCCCAAAAGCTGCTGAAACTCTGGTCCATGCATTTGTCACCTCTCGGCTGGACTTCGCAAATGCACTCCTCGCTGGTCTCCCCTCCACCACAATCCATAAAATCCAGCTCATTCAGAACTCTGCCGCCCGCGTTCTCACCCGCACCAAACTTCGCTTCCCATTACCCCAGTCCTTGCCAGACCTCACTGGCTCCCTGTCCCAGAGAGGATCAATTTCAAGATTCTCACTCTTTTCAAGTCTCTCCATTCCTCTGCACCCCCTACCTCTCTGACCTCTCTCCCCAATACAACATCTGTTGCCTTCGCTCCCCAGTTCTGGTCTCCTTGTCCCCCGAATCCTCCGCTCAACTATGAGTGGCCGTGCCTTCAGTCACTACGCCCTGAAGCTCTGGAACTCCCTTCCTCACTCCCTTTGCCTTGCTCCCTCTCTTCCTAGTTTCAGGTCTCAACTGAAGACCTTTCTTTTCGAGAGCGCCTTCGGTCACCTTTTTCCCCCTTCAACAACAACAACAACAAATTACATTTATAGAGCGCCTTTCACGTCGGGAGGACGTCCCAAGGCGCTGCACAGGAGGCGTGTGACCCGAGCTGAGAGGGGAGAGTTTGGGAAGGGGTGAAACACGAAGGGGAGGTAGAAGAGTTCGGGGTGGAACAAAAGGCACGATCGAAGAGGAAAGTCTTCAAACCGGCCTTGAAAGAGGAAAGGGAAGAAACGAAACGGAGGGATTGAGGGATGACATTCCATAGGATGGGAGCGGAGAAACTGAAGGCCCGGCCTCCGATGGTGGGGCGGTTCGGGCGGGGGGCTTGGAGCAGGCCAAGTCCTGTTGAACGGAGGGTCCGGGTGGGCTTGTAGGGGGAAAGTAAATCGGTTAAATAGGGCGGGGCAAGGCCGTGTAAGGCCTTGTAGGTGAGGACGAGGATCTTGAACGCGATCCTCTGGAGGATGGGGAGCCAGTGGAGACGGGCGAGGGTGGGGGTTATATGGTCGCGGAGGCGGGTACACGGGCTGCAGAGTTTTGAATGACCTGCAGCCTGTGAATGGAGGAACTGGGGAGGCCGACGAGGAGAGAGTTTCCGTAGTCCAGCCGTGAGGTGATGTATGCGTGCATGAGTGTTTCGGCAGCGCTGGGGGTAAGATAATTGCGGAGCCTGGCAATATTGCGCAGGTGGAAATAAGCGGTGCCGGTCAAGGCGCGGATGTGGGGGAGGAAGGAGGCCCAGGATCTGCTATTGTGAAGCGCTCTGAGACGCTGTCTGGCGTGGATGGTGCTATATAAATTGAAGTTGTTGTTGTTGTTGTAGCACTTGTCTAAAATAAACATTGGTAACAACATAGCTCACATAATATAGAGTCAAATTACTGTGCAGTTTATTCCCAATGATGTGAAAAGGAGTTATATCATGATTATTATTTGACTCTTAAAAGTCATAAGGTGCATTTCCCACCTGTTAAAATTGACCTATTTTGTGCCATATTCTTGAGGTCTCCAAGGCACTACC
This sequence comes from Hydrolagus colliei, assembly GCA_035084275.1. NCBI lineage: Eukaryota > Metazoa > Chordata > Chondrichthyes > Chimaeriformes > Chimaeridae > Hydrolagus > Hydrolagus colliei. The sequence goes on from CM068742.1 coordinate 92,124,552, forward strand.
CCGCGTGAAAGATGCTGTATAAGTTGTTGTTCTAGTTGTTGTTCTAGCCGCTCCAGTTGCTATATATGTGCATATGTGTAGTTCTTGAAAGTTATTATCATTTTTTAAAATGTTCCCACTATTCATACAAACCAACCAGGCTTTGCAGTGAATTCACCAAATACCACATTCCCCACATCATAGTACAGAAATTGTGTGTTATAGAGCACACAGCAGTTGTCTGCACTAGTAAGCCCCTACAGAATAAAGATATATTATCTTGACCATCAAAAATAATTTGAAGATGAAACACTGAGCAATTTGTGCTGCAAGCTTTAGGCTTGCGGTTTATGTACTCCTTTGTTTGGTTATGTTTCGGTCAGCCATCAAGCCCTCATGTATCCTCTGTAATTTCAAGAACACTCCTGGAAATGCTACAAATCCCACAACACAAATCCAATGTATTTCAAATTCCCTGTTTTACATGACATCTTCGCATAGAAATGTAGCATTGTAGCAGTTGCCATTTCAGAAAAGAATTGTAAGATTTTTATACACTTTTACATGAATGTAGAGAAATGAAAATTTACAACGTTTCTTGACAAGTTTGATGTGATAATTATCTGAGTTAAGATGATATCCTATTGAGCAGCACTGAGAAAATCAAGTTGAATCAGGTAAAGAACATTGTAATTTTCACCCAAATAATTCCTAATTTATAAGTCTTTATTTTACTAATTTGTTTTCTAATGAGTTTCTTTGGTATCTCTTCTAAGTGACTATTATTCATGTATTATTGATGAATGCAGCCAGGCTATTTGCCAGGGGAGGGTTGCAGTTAAGCCCCGTTCTGGGGTTGCCTTGCATTCACATACACCTTCAAAATAATAATAATAATAGTGCTTTATAATGTCATTGAAATGTCTACGGAATGCATCGCAAGGTGAATTGATTGTATTATGTGGTTAGCCTAGTGTGCACAGCAGTGTCTGACAAACAATCATGGATTGAGTGACCAAATTTTTTTGGAGTGATTATTACCCCTGGAAAGCGATCTGCCAACTGGATTCCTACATACTGTCAGATAAATAGAGGTATGGTGAAGGGAGTATTGAAATTTGCCTAAGGTTTTGTTCTGAACCCGGGTCCTCTCGCTTGCCAGGAGAGCATCCTAACCACTATGCTACGATGCATCATAAATTATTGGATATCAATCAGGAGCAAGACCCTTGGTTGATTTTCCATTGCTGATTGGGTGACGATGTGATCAGGTGTAGCACTTCACATCGCACCCAGACTGAAATGAATCATAGAATCATAGAATCATAGAATTTTACGGCACAAAAGGAGGCCATTCGGCCCATCTAGTCTGTGCCGGCTCTTTGAAAAGAGCGATTCAATCCCACTGCCCTGCCCGCTCCCCATAGCCTAATAGACCCGTTCTCCCTAAATAAAGATCTAATTCCCTTTTAAAAGTTGTTATCGAATCAGCCTCCACCACCTTTTCAGGCAATGCATTCCAGATTCGAACAACTCGCTGAGTGAAAAAATTTCTCCTCAGCTCCCCTCTACTGCGCCTTGAAACTATTTTAAATCTGTGACCACGAGTCACAGATTCACCCACGAGTGGAAATAGTTTTTCTCTATTTGCCCTGTCAAAACCCCTCATGATCTTATAAACCTCTATTAGGTCTCCCCTCAATCTTCTCTGCTCCAGAGAGAATAACCCTAGCCTATCTAGCCTCTCCTCATAGCTGAAGTCCCTCAATCCTGGCACCATCCTAGTAAATCTTCGTTGTACCCTTTCCAATGTCTTCACATCCTTTCTGTAGTGTGGTGACCAGAATTGAACACAGTATTCCAGCTGAGGCCTCACCAAAGTCTTATAGAGGTTAGTCAGCACTTCCTGACTTTTGTACTCTATACCCCTATTTATAAAGCCTAGTATCCCATATGCCTTCTTAACAGCCTTGTCTACCTGTTCTGCCACCTTCAACGAGTCACTAACAAAAATCCCCAGGTCTCTCTGTTCCTTCACACCATTTAAAATTGTACTATCTAGCCTATATTGCCTCCCTTCATTTCTTCTCCCCAAATGCATCACCTCACACTTCTCTGCATTAAACTTCATCTGCCATGTGTCTGCCCACTTTACCAATTTGTCTATATCCTCTTGCAGATGGCTGCTATCCTCCTCACTGTTTACTATTCTCCCGAACTTAGTGTCATCTGCAAACTTGGAAACTGTACTCCGTACACCCAAGTCCAGATCATTGATGTAGATTACAAACAGCAATGGTCCCAAAACCGATCCCTGTGGCACACCACTGCTCACTTCCCTCCAATCTGAAAAACAGCCGCTCACTACAACTCTCTGCTTTCTGTCTCGCAGCCAGTTGTGGATCCACGCTGCCACTGTCCCTTTTACGCCATGGGCCTTTAATTTCATAATAAGTCTCTCATGTGGCACTTTGTCAAATGCCTTTTGAAAGTCCATGTAAACTACATCAACTGCGCTACCATTATCCACCCATTCCGTTACCTCATCAAAAAATTCTATCAGATTTGTAAGGCAAGATTTGCCTTTAACAAATCCATGTTGACTGTCCTTTATTAGCCTATATCTTTCTAAGTGAAGATCTACCTTGTCCCTGATTATGGACTCTAGACGTTTGCCCACTACCGACGTTAGACTGACTGGTCTGTAGTTACCAGGCTTGTCCTTCTGCCCCTTTTTATACAAGGGAGTAACATTAGCTATCCTCCAGTCCTCTGGCACGACCCCTGTGTCCAAGGAAGATTGAAAGATCGTGGCCAGAGTCCCTGCTATTTGCTCCCGTGCCTCACTTAGTAACCTAGGGTGCATCCCATCCGGACCAGGTGACTTATCCACCTTGAGCGACGTCAACCTTTTTAGCACTTCCTCTCTGGTTATAATTATTCTATCCATTTCTCCTACCCTCTCCTCTAATACCATGGCATTGGCTGTATCATTTTCTTTTGTGAAGACAGAGGCGAAGTACTCATTCAGTACATCAGCCATGCCCTCTGCCTCCACAATGAGATTTCCTCCTAGGTCCCTAATTGGCCCCACCCTCTCCTTGACCAACCTTTTACTCTTAATATGTTGGTAAAAAACCTTAGGGTTCCCCTTAATCTTACTCGCTAATTGTTTTTCATGCAGTCTCTTTGCCCCTCTAAATTCCTTTTTTAGTTCTATCCTACACTTCCTATATTCTGCTTTGTTCCCTTCTGAATTTTGAGCCTGACACTTATCATAAGCCTCTTTTTTTTGTTTGATTTTGGCCCCGATTTCCTTAGTCATCCAGGGAGGTTTGGATGCCTTACATTTCACCTTTGTGGGGATGCTTTTGACCTGTGCCTGAACTATCTCCTCTTTGAACGCTGCCCACTGCTCGTTAGTTGTCTTACCTGCCAATTTTTCTTTCCAATCCACCTTGGCTAGGTCCCACCTCAACTCATTGAAATTAGCCCTTTTCCAGTTGAGAGTCCTCACCTGTGATCGTTCCTTATCCCTTTCCATAATTATTCTGAATCTAACGATATTGTGGTCACTATTCCCTAGATGCTCACCTACAGAAACCTGTTGAACTTGCCCTACCTCATTTCCCCAAACTAGATCCAGCAATGCTTCTTTCCTCGTTGGACTGGAAACATACTGATCAAGAAAGTTGTCCTGCACACACTTCAGGAATTCTTCTCCCTCCTTGCCCTTTACTCTACTATTCTGCCAGTCTATGTTGGGATAGTTGAAGTCACCCATTATCACTACTCTATTAGTTCTGCATTTCTCCGTGATACGCTTGCAGATCTGCTTGTCTATCTCCTCCCCACTATTTGGTGGTCTATAGTATACCCCTAACAGTGTAACTGCACCTTTTTTATTCCTCATTTCTAACCAAATAGATTCGGTTTTTAGTCCTTCTTCCACCTCGTTCCTTTCTAAGGCAGTCACTGAGTCCTTAACTAAAATTGCCACCCCGCCCCCTTTTCTCCCCTCTCTATCCCTCCTGAATACATTATAACCAGGAATGTTCAACTCCCATTCCTGCCCATGCTGGAGCCAAGTCTCTGTTACTGCTATAACATCATATCGCCTCGCAGCAACCTGAGCCTGCAGCTCACCAATTTTATTTCTCAAACTTCGTGCATTTACATACATGCACTCTAAGGCATGAACTAGCTGAACTTGTGGTGGGAATTGAGCCTGTGATTTTCAGGTTTTGATGATTCGCTTACCAGATGACTCGCTTACCAGAAAACCTTTTATTTCATCTGTTGACAAACAGGCATTAATTAATAACACAGTTCTTGTGTGACAGACATTTGGCATCATATTTCGCAAAACTCTAATTTTAACTATTTGGGCCAAAGGAATGTTTCACCAGCAAGATTCATACAATGTTTTATAGAATCTTATTCAACAGTCAAGTATGTTTTAGGATAAGCCGTCTTTATCCCTCCCTCCCCACCACCCCCAGCCGTCTGTCTCTCCCCCCCACCTCCCCCCAGCAGTCTCTCTCCCCCCCCACCACCCCCCACCAGCCGTCTCTCTCCCCCCCACACACACCCCCCAGCCATCTCTCTCCCCCTCCACACCCCCCCCAGCTGTCTCTCCCCCCCCCCCCCCTCACCCCCCGCAGCCGTCTCTCTCCCTCCCACCCCCCCACCAGCCGTCTCTCTCCCCCCCCCACACCCCCCCCAGCCGTCTCTCTCCCCCCCCACACCCCCCCAGCCATTTCTCTCCCCACCCCCCTACCAGCCATCTCTCTCCCCCCCACACACCCCCCAGCCATCTCTCTCCCACCCCACACACCCCCAGCCGTTTCTCTCCCCGCCCCCACACCCCCCCCCAGCCGTCTCTCTCCCTCCCACACCACCCCAGCTGTCTCTCTCCCCCCCCCACCTCCCCCAGCTATCTCTCTCCCCACCCAACCCCCACCAGCTATTTCTCTCCCCCCCCACCTCCCCCAGCCGTCTCTCTCCCCCCCCCACCCCTTGCATACCTGTATATTGTATTCGAGGACTATGAATACAATATGGCGGCTTTGCACCTCGGTCTGTGCATTGTGTATAGAGATGAGCATTCTGCGTCTTGTAGTTCAGTGTGCGCGCATTCCAATTTTTTACCTCGATATATCGATTTTTCGATATCGATATTTTTGAAATGCCTATACCGGCGTATCGATATGAAAACTATATCGGGTTTTAGCGATATATCGATATATCGATATATCGCCGGACCCTAGTAGATTCACTAGATTGTTACCTGGGATGAGGGGGATGAGCTATTAGGATAGGTTGAACAATCTAGGCCTATATTCTCTAGAATATAGAAGAATGAGAGGTGATCTTATAGAAACCTGTAACATTATTAAGGGGCAAGACAGAGTAGATAGTGGGAGACTTTTCCCCTGGTTGAAGAAACTATAACCAGGGGTTACAGTCTTCAAATTATGGGTCAGCCCTTTCACACTGAGTTGAGAAAAAACTTGTTCACTCAGAGGGTAGTGAATTTATGGAATTCTCTACCCCAAAGGGCTGTAGATACTCAGTCCTTGAAGATATTCAAGACTGAGATCGATAGATTTCTTATGGATAAAGGGATATGGGGATAAGGCGGGTAGGTGGAATTAGAATAGATCAGCCATGATCTTATTGAATGGAGGGGCAGGCTCGAGGGGCTGAGTGGCCTGCTCCTAATTCTTATGTTCTATGCATTCAGAGTAGTCCTGTCGTCATCTGCAAATGACTTTACTGCACTTTATATGTTGGTGCAACAAAGTCTGTTAAGTAATATGCGCTTAAAGTATTAAGTTATGTGGCTGATAGTCATTGCCAACAGTGACTCATGCACATGTGCAACAGTTTCTAAACGCTTTTAAAAAATGAATTATTCATTACAGAATATCTTTATAAATCATTTGACAACGATATAGTCTGGTTCATTACCACATTCTTCCACCAATTTGACGCAACGTATTTTAGTTCATAAATCAAAAAGTTGGTCAGTAAATTTAGCAAGACAGGAACAACAAACTAGGAATGAGTAAAGGCAAGCAAGCTTGTCAGGTATATTTATGCATTCGTGACAATTTATTTTTTAAATTTTAGATCAATGTGAGATTCTAGAAAGCATGAAAACGCTATATCAAATGCAAGGATTTTTTTTAGTTTAGGCAATGCCTGTATCAGAATTGGCTTTGGTTGGAGACAGAATTGGGCCAGTTTGGGACAGAACAAATATAGTTTCATATATATATATATATTAATATATACATAAAATGCAATGATTATTATAACAAATAATTATTTACTATATTTATTATTAAAATATCACTATTTAAAAAATATTATATTAACAAAAGTATTACATTTATATAGCACCTTTCACATCAGGATGTTGTCTCATAGGGCTTCACACAGCTGACTGGGAGCACAAGCTGGGAGTAGAGCTGAAGGACTACTGTGAAGGGGAAAGGTAACCAAAAGCGCACAGACAAAACAATGGGGGTGAAGGTTGGGAGGGAGAGGGAAAGTGGAAGAACTCTGGTATTGAGTTGCAGGGGCAGAATGGCAGAAAGCTCATCCACTGCTGGTGGTTATAAGACAATCATAACAGATACAGGAAAATCAGGGACATAACTGGAAATTCAGTGACAGTTGTCATCACTATGACGACTTTCGATATGGGGAGAAATGACTGGAAGAGTTGATTACTTCCAACTTGGACAGCCAACTGCTAACAGCAGGTATGAAACTGGATCTCAGGGTGCCTATTCTGTTCTTTCTCTGAAAATTGCACCATTGATCTAGCTCTTCTAATTGTAATAAAAGCCCATTTATCCGGCACCGTCGGGACCTGGCCAATGCTGGTTAAAGAGCGTGCCAGATATTTGGCCGAAAACGCAAAAAAAAAAAGTAATGCATTTTTCTGGATAAATTCTGGTTAATCGAACGCGGACCTGTTTTTTTGCGATGCCGGTTATACGGAAGTTACGGTTGATCGGGTGCTGAATAAACGGGCTTTTACTGTACATAGGGGACTGAATGTCTGAACAGGACATTTGTTTATGTTCCTAATAATAATAATCCTTGCATTTGATATAGCGCTTTTCATGTCTTATCGATGTCTCAAAGAGCTTCACAGAATATACTGTTAAGTGAATTGACTGTATATTTGTGGGCGAAACATGAGGAAAACACATATGTTGCCGTAGGAATGAAAAGTAGAAGTGTGACCAATTATTTAATACTGTACCTCGGTTTCTTCCCCTCATGTTTTACAAGACGTTTTGCCATACTCTTGAGCCATCTAGTATACTTAATACAGTGTATGGTAGATTGTTTAGATTGATTCCACTGATTGTCCTATAAATATTTTTTAGGTCAGGATATTAAGGGATACAAGGCAAGAGTGGGTAATTGGACTTGAGGTTTTGTTTGTTTGTTGAAGTACAGATCCGCCATGATCTCATTGAATGGCAGAACATGCTCGAAGAGCTGGATAGCTTACTCCTGTTTCTATTGTTCTATGAAACAAAGATTTTATTATTGATGACTGCTGCCATAAGCTTTGTCTTCATAGGTGCTTGGGAAGTAATGTCCCCCATTCTGTGCAGTCTGGAAGAGAAACAATTACAAATGCACAGTGATTGTCATTGCATGTTACAGTACAGTATTCAGAAATGCCTCCATTAAAGCTCCTCCTGCTGCTAAAGTAACCACCTTGCTTTGTGGCTCAAGCGATGCAAGATGTATTCCTTTGACAGCATTCTGGATGACTGGGAAACTTTTATAATGTTAGTTTGCCATAGAGGCTAATAAAATCACTTCAAGAATTTCTTTCTCTTTTATCTTCCTCTGCATGCAGGCTTGCAATGACATTGTATTGAGAGCCAAATGTTTTCCCTAAAGGATGCCAAGCTTGGAGCCTTCACTTTTTTTGCATCAGCGCTTCCGCACGACGTTTGTGGCAGTAATGGACTTCCACTCACTCCAAACTCCATTCGAATTCTTGGACGCTTCCAAATCCTCAAAACCATTGCACACCCGAGGCTTTGCCAATATGTGGACATATCGCGTGGAAAGCATGGTAAATACTTCTTAAGTATTATGAGGCATATATTTGTTGAATGCTGAATATTATTTTTTCTTCATGTGTTAGTTAGTAATTCTTTAAATTAAAATTAATTAAAATTGTTTAAATACAGCGGATTAAAAAAAATGAACACATTGTCAAGTTGGTTCAGTTGCTCCAACCCATATTCATCCTTCACACCTTCAACCCTTTTCTCTCATCTTCATCATGTTCTAATGAAGCCCACAACCTGCTCCCTTTACCCCAACCCTACCCCTCTCCTTATCTCACACTTCCACCTCCTTGCCCCTATTAACAGGGATCGATAACCATTTCTTGTCCACAGGGAGTGTTCCCACCCCCTTAAAAACAGCTGTCATCATCCCCATCTGCACAAATAAACTTCCCTTGATTCTTCCCTACTTTCCAATTACTGCCCCATCTCCAACCTCCCTTTCAAACTGATTGCTTCTCAGCTGTGTTCTTTCCTCTGCTGCCACTTCCTCTGTGAACTGTTCTATTTGGGTTGTTCGTGCTGCCCACAGTATAGAAACAGCCTTGGTTACATCACAAATTACATCTTGTCCAACAACAACAACAACAACAACAAAATTACATTTATAGAGCGCCTCTCACGTCGGAAGGAGCCAAAGCCCTCAACACTCAGGTCAGGACCCAAACAAGGGAGGCGGGGGAGAGGTAGGAGAGAGTTAGGAGGGAAGGGAGTGTGTTGGGAGGGCAGCAGAAGCACAGTCGAAGAGGAGGGTCTTGAGACTGGCCTTGAAGGAGGCAAGGGAGGGAGCAAGGTGAAGGGACTATGGGATGGAGTTCTAGAGTGTGGGGGCAGAGAGGCTGAAACAATAACAACAAAATTGCATTTATATAGCACCTTTCACGTCGGGAGCACGTCCCAAAGAGCTGAACAGTCAGGTCGGGACCCGGGTGGGGGGAGGGTCGGAGTCGGGGTAGGGGGAAGGGGAAGGAGAGTGGAAGAGGGGGAAGAGTTGGGGGAGCAGCCGAAGGCGCGGTCGAAGAGGAAGGTCTTGAGACCGGCCTTGAAGGAGGAAATGGAGGAAGCGAGGCGGAGGGGCTGCGGGATGGAGTTCCACAGTGTGGGAGCAGAGCGGCTGAAAGCCCGGCCGCCAATGGTTGGGTGGTTAGGGCGGTGGACGCAGAGCAGGCCTGAGTCTGCTGAACGGAGGGTGTTGGGCAGGCTGATAGGGGGACAGTAGGTCAGAGAGGTAGGCGGGGGCAAGGCCATGAATGGCCTTGAAAGTGAGAACAAGGATCTTGAATTCGATCCTCTGAGTGACGGGGAGCTGGTGGAGACGGGCAAGGGGGGGAGCGATGCGATCGCGAACCCTGGTGCGGGAGAGTACATGAGCTGCAGACTTCTGAATGATCTGCAGCCTGTGAAGGGAGGAGCTGGGGAGGCCGACGAGGAGAGAGTTCCCATAGTGAGCCTGGAGGTGATAAAGGCGTGGATGAGAATTTTGGCGGCGTGGGGGGTGAGGTAGTGGCAGAGTCTGGCAATATTATGGAGGTGGTGGAAGGCTGTGCCGGTCATGGAGCAGATGTGGGGGAAGAAGGATAGTTCGGGGTTGAACAAGACGCCTAGATTCCTGATTGGCTTTGAGAGGTGGAGAGAGCATCCTTGAATGCTGATGTTGTCAGCGCCTGAGGTGCGGAGGCGCTGACGTGAGCCATTCAGGAGGGCTTCCGTCTTGTTGACGTTGAGTTGTAGAAAATTTGCCTTCGTCCAGGACTCAATGTCCGACAGACATGCAGTCAGAACATCAGTAATCCTGGAATCGAGGGTTGACGCGAATAGGTAAAGTTGGGTGGTATCCGCATACATGTGGAAATTTACCCCATGTCTGCAGATGATGTCTCCCAGGGGGAGAGTGTGGAGGGTAAAGAGTAGGGAACCAAGACTGTCTGCCGATGGTAGGGTGGGTCGAGCGGGGACATGGAGCAGGCCGGAGCCTGCTGAACGGAGGAGGTGGGGAGGTTCATAGGGGGACAGCAGGTCAGAGTGGTAGTGGGGGCGGCAAGGCCGTGAATGGCCTTGAAGGTAAGGACGAGGATCCATGGGTCTGGGTTCTCTTTCTCCTCCTCCTTGATCTCTGCCACCTTTGATTCTGTCGAACATTCTATCCTTCTCTACTGTCGCTCTCACCTCATCTTCATGGTCTTGCATTTGTCTGGTTCAAATCTTAGCTAATGGTTAAGATTTGAACCAGACAAATGCCCCCCAATTATCCTTCCCCCACAATCGATTCTTCTTGATTTAGCATATTATTCCTTTAAGTGCTTCATCTTCACATTTTTCTGGTTTATACGCTTTGTCATTTGACATACAGTCAATTTAAATGATAGTAAATTCCATAAAACCCTTTGAGATGTCAGATGACGTGATAAGGCGCTATGTCAAATGCCACGATTATTATTATTCTCACTTTCAGAAAGACTGGTGGTTGTCACTGAGCACTACGAGAAGCATTTGGAAGATTTATTAAAAGAAAGGAAGCCTATGAGGTAATTTTTACAATTTGTCACACTGTTAGTTTCATGTCTACTAATGCTCGTATTAAACCTTCTGACATATTCTTTTTAAAACAAGTAGAATACATCCTCTGAATAATTTCCTGGTGTTTAGGATCACTTTAATGTTCTTGTGTTTTAGTTTGTGAATTCTTGAGTCGAGTGTAACAACTCTTTCACAGATAGGAACTACTGAAAAGAAACTTAAATGCTTATACAATATGTTATTTGATGGTAAGATGTGCTGCACCATACCCTAAAGATCCGGTAAGGCAAAGCCGAAGGGTAAGATACAGGTAAGCCCCGATTTAAGGACGCTTCTATTTAGGACATTTCGATTGAACAAACATAATTCAACACCTTTTTATTGATATAGGACATGGTTTTGTTTTAACGAACAAAATTATCTTTTTGCTCATGCACAGTACATATTGTATATCGCAGTCGTATTTGTCGTGTCCTTTTTGACCATAGGCACAGTCTATAGTGTATTCGCGGGTAAATCGCGCTCGCACCTGATTTAGTGTATCCAAGCGTTTGAACTGGCCAATAGCATGTCGCTACATCATTGTTTAAACGCCAGCTGATTTTGAAGCGACACCACGCCACGTCAGTATTACAGTAATTTCCGAACATTTCAGAGCAACTTCAATCGATTTACAGCCTCTACTGTGCTTCTAGCAAGTCGGGAAAAGAGAGCAGTAAGTGAAATAAGCAGCGGTAATACCGCTAGCGGCAAGAAACCCCACAAAGTCATCACTTTAAATACTAAATTGGAGGTGACAAAGCGCATCGAGTCTGACAACAAAGGGAAAGCTTGCCAGAAAGGGCGCTCAATGGTTGGACTCCAGCAATATTCCAATGCACATTCTAAGGTCCTCAAGTATTGGCTCCTGCCAACCTGCACCCAATAGTCTTCCAGTATTAGTTAAGCAGGATGTATCTCTCCAAGGAGAGAGTGTGCATGTCATTCCAATATACAGGAATTTTCATGTGTAGGTGTGATGCACAGAAGTATGATTTAGATATTTTTTTCCCATTGTGATGGTTTTTCCGTATGTGTCTGACCCCCAAAAAACATGGATGTGTTGGTTTCGATTTAGGATATTATTCCTGTAAGTGCTTCATCTTCACATTTTTCTGGTTTATACACTTTGTCATGTGAAGGCATTTACCATGGCATTTATTTTGTTATACAGCACCAATGATGCACATCGATAATTAGTCATTTTACCCCAATTTGACTGCAAGTTAGGGTCCGTCGATATATCGATATATCGCTTATATCCAATATAATTTTCATATCGATATGCCGATATCGGAATTTAAAATATATCGATAGGGGGAGACGGGGGGGGGTGGGTGGTGGGTGGAGAGAGGAATGGGGAGAGAGGGAGGGGGAGAGAGGGATGGGGAGACCGGGGGGGAGGGGGTAGGGGGGGTGGGAGAGAGGGAGGGTAGACCGGGGGGGGAGAGAGGGAGGGAGGGGGAGACCAGACAGAGAGAGAGATGGAGAGAGTGAGTGTGAGAGACACAGAGAGAGAGATATTTACCTCCTGAGGAGATAGGCCCCGAATGCGCGCGCACCTCTGAATGTGCGCACATGCGCAGTACAAAAACCTCCGAAATATCGATATATCGGTATATATCGATATGAGCCCATCGATATATCTAAATCGGAAAATTTCCAAATTGACGGACCCTACTGCAAGTCAAATCATGCCACATAATTGTGACATCCTTCATCCTTTCCCTCCCCTGTTCAAACTGAGATAAAATAGAAATGTATAGCATAAAACACAGAAGTGTATTCTAAGGCAGCAAAATAATCCAATTAAGGTAACATAAAAATGGCCTATCTTAACCTTTGTAGTCTGGTGCCATTTGAAGCTACAGTATACTTTATATTTCTGTCTTCTAAATGCAATGCAATCTATATGCTGTATAATATACAAATGCAAATGTTTACTCTGTAGAATAATTGCCCTGGAGTATATTTATACAGATGTGCGTATGTGAATAAATGCCTAAGTGCTGATCATCATCATGATGCATCTAATGTTCCCCTGTGAATTTGCTCTGCAGTGAAATTACAATGGTTATAGTGTAGATTTCTGGTGAAAGTTAATATGGAATCTGGCTCGCCCAATGTATCCAGTAGGATGGACCATATTCTAACAACTGTATGTGTTTTAAAAAAATGTAGTTCCTCATAGCTCCCATCTGTGCCTTCGGACAGCTTCTAGTCATAAAATGGCACCATGTGAATGTAAATTTGTTGTTGTTTTGTCTGTTTGTCTGTCAAGGGAACCAGGAAATGAATACAGGGAGAGATTTAGCTTGCAAATGTTTCCCATTTATAAAGTGGAAAGAAAACGATTAGGTAGCTGGGTGCTTTGAGACATGTTGTAGGTTATTGTGTTTTTGATATCTTCAATATGACTATTATTATTATGCTAGAGCACTAGAATTATAGAATCATATAATTTTACTGCACAAAAGGAGTCCATTTGGCCCATCTAGTCTGCTGGCTTTTGAAAAAAGCAACTCAATCCCACTGCCCAGCTCTCTCCCCATAACCTAACAGGCCTGTTCTTCCTAAATAAAGATCTAATTCTCTTTTAAAAACATAAGCTTACTACATAAGCTTTCACTGCACAAGATAGATTTGTTAAACTTGCTTGTGTTTGTATCTGTCTGGTACAAAAATTGTGCAGATAAAATGATTGTCTACCATCCTCTAGTGCAGTCAGTCCTGCCTTCCTATTAATCAGTTCTTCCATAGAGTAATTCAGTAACTAGACTTAGATCAGGCCAAATGTACCATATAACGTTGCATCAGAAACTATTGGTACTCTGGTCAAGCTTTCTAGAGCAGCTTCCAGCAATAATAGTTCTATTTGTGAAGCTGTAACTGATTAAATATGCAAGAGATCACTTGTAGTTTCCCTGAGGTTCTGTTCATATTAATAAGTCTGATCAAAGGATTTGCATTTAAATACCAGACTCAGCATATGATATACAGTAGTGTAGAAAAGCGGGATATTTTGAAAAGACTGATATCATTCAGAAAAGACTCCAGTCACTTTGTAACTAGGAAGATAAACTGTAAATGATTTTTTTTGTTGATAAATGGAGGGTGATTTGAATCTACAGTAGAAGCAGCGAGTATGATTTCAAAGGAAAGAATATATCAAATAAAAGGGCAGCAGGAGGAGAAAGTGTTTAATGAAACACAGTGGGTTTAAAAAAGTACAAAGAGCAAAAATGTTATTAAATTCCTTCCACTTATCATAAACACCTTTTGAGACTGACTGCTTTTGATTTATTTCACTATACAATGGTCTTTCAAAGCATTTTGGTCAATGAGATTTCTTTAAATCTGTCAAGGTTTGAAGAAATAAGAGAATGTACCGGCTCTTCGAAGATAACTTCATCTGTTAACTCTTTCAAAACAAATCAAGAGTTCAAACAATTTGTTTTCCTTACACCTTGAAAGAAAAAGCATTACATTTAAATTGAATTTATCATTGTGCTTGCTAGAAATGGGTAATCTTGCTCGTAAATTTAAATCCAACCCATTGTACTGTGTTCCATTATTCCACAAGGAACCCACTCTGTGACTAACTTTCATTACTGTGGTATTTGTTTACTGATTACCATACTGTGCTTCACATACTTTCAACAATCATTAAAACAATGAAAATGATAACTTACAAAATAAACTAATCATTTAGATCCAGAAAATGTATAGCAAAATAAAATGCTAAGATTAAAAAACTAAAAGAAATTGGTCACTCAATCCAAGCGTGTTTGTGGGACGTTGTTGTGTGAATATGGCTGTAGTGTTTTGTCCGCAAAATACACAGTCAATTTACTTTACGGTATATTCTGTGATGCACTTCGAGACACTTCAACCACGTCTTAAGGCTCTAATATCAAATGCAAGGATTATTATTATTATTATTATGCTGATATTTTTGCACTGGAGCTATAATTAATAATATTCCTTGCATTTTATATAGTGCTTTTCACGTCTTTTAGATGTCTCAGAGCGCTTCACAGAATACACTGTAAAGTGAATTCATTGTATATTTGTGAGCGAAATGCGGCAGCTAATTAGGCACAGTAGTGTCCCACAAACAACAAAATTACATTTATAGAGCGCCTTTCACGTCAGGAGCATGTCCCAAGGCGCTGAACAGTCAGGTCGTAATCCGAGCAAGGGAGAGGGGTAGGGTAGGGGAGAGGGAGAAAGTTGGGAGTGTGGCAGAAGGCATGATTGAAGAGAAGGGTCTTGAGAATGGCCTTGAAGGAAGCAAGAGAGGAAGTGAGACGATGGGACTGTGGAATTCCAGAGTGTTGTGGCAGAGAGGCTGAAAGCCCGTAGGGCAGGTTGGGCTGGGGAGACATGGAGAAGACTGAAGCCCGCGGGCAGGTTCAATCTGGGAGTCAGCAGATCGGAGAGATAGGAGTGCACAAGGACATGAATGGCATGAATTCAATCCTCTGGGGGATGGGGAGCCAATGGAGCCAGTCGAGGGTGAGAGTGAGATGATCGCGGAGCTTGGTGTGGGAAAGGACACAAGCTGCAGAGTTCTGGATGATCCGCACATTGTGAAGGGAAGAGTCGGGAAGGCTGATGAAGAGGGAGTTTCAATAGTCGAGCCTTGATGTGATGAATGCATGGATGAGGGTTTCAGCAGCCTGAGGGGTGAGGCTGTGTTGGAGTCTGGAGGTGGTGGAAGGCAGTGCTGGTCATGGTGTGAATGTGGGGCAGGAACGACAGTTCAGGGTCAAACAAGGCTCCCTTTGAGAGATGGAGAGTGCAGCCTTGGATGCTGATGCTGCCAGCGTCTGAGCTGTAAAGGCGCTGACGCGAGTCAATCAAGAGGGCCTCAGTCTTGCTGACGTTCAATTGAAGAAAATTGTCCCTCATCCGGGACTTGATGTCAGACAGGCAGGCAGTCAGGACACCGGTAGTCCCGAAGTTGAGGGTGGAAGAGTTAGGTGGAAATTTACCCCATACACTAGGGTCTGGCGATATATTGGTTATATCCGATATAATTTTCATATCGATATGCCGATATAGGCATTTCCGAAATGGAATGTGCACGCACTGAACTACAAGACCCAGAATGCTCATCTCTATACACAATGCACAGACCGAGGTGCAAAGCCGCCATATTGTATTCATAGTCCTCGAATACAATATACAGGTATGCAAGGGGTGGTGGTGGGGGGGGAGAGACGGCGGGGGGGGCGAGTGATGACGGCGGGGGTTTGGGGGGTGAGAGGGATGGCAGCGGCGGGGGGGGGGGGCGAGAGAGGGGACGGCTGCGGGGGCACGGGGAGAGAGGGATGGCGGCGGCGGTGGGGGGGAGAGGGATGGTGGCGAGGTGGGGGAGAGAGGGACGGCATGGGGGGGGGAGAGAGGGCCGGCGGCGGCGGGGGCAGTGAGGGGGAGAGAGGGACAGTGGCGGCGGAGGATGTGGGGGGAGAGAGGGACGGCGGCGGAGGGGGGGAGAGAGGGACGGCGGGGGTTGGGGAGAGAGGGACAGCGGAGGGTGGGGGGAGAGAGGGACGGCGTGGGGGGGGGAGACAGGGCCGGCGGCGGGGGCAGTGAGGGGAGAGAGGGATGGTGGTGGAGGGGGATGTGGGGGGAGAGAGGGACGGTGGCGGCGGGGGGGGATGGGGAGAGAGGGACGGTGGTGGGGGCGGAGAGAGAGACGGCGGTGGCAGGGGTGAGAGAGGGACGGTGGTGGCGGGGGGATGGGGGGAGAGAGGGAAGGCGGTGGGGGGTTGTAGAGAGGGTCGGCGGCAGGGGGGGGAGAGGGATGACGGCGGGGGGGGAGAGAGGGCTGGCGGGGGGGGGGCAGTGGGGGGGAGAGAGGGACGGTGGCGGCGGGGGATGTGGGGGGAGAGAGGGACGGTGGCGGCGGGTGGGGTGGGGGGAGAGAGGGACGGCGGCGGAGGGGGGGAGAGAGGGACGGCGGGGGTTGGGGAGAGAGGGACGGCGGGGGATGGGGGGAGAGAGGGACGGCACGGGGGGCGGGGAGAGAGGGATGGCGTGGGGGGGGGAGACAGGGCCGGTGGCGGCGGGGGCAGTGGGGGGAGAAAGGGCCGGCGGCGGCGGGCGATGTGGGAGAGAGAGGGACGGGGGGGGAGATGGGGTGGATGTGATAATATACGGATGGATGGGTGGGTGGGTGGGTGGGTGGTTGGGTGATGCGAGAGAGGAGACAGACACAGACAGAAAAACACAGAGATGGAGAGAGTGAGTGTGAGAGACACAGAGAGAGAGAGATATTTACCTCCTGAGGAGATAAGCCCCGAATGCGTGCGCACCTTGCGACGCATGTGCATGCGCAGTACGAAAACCCTGAAAATATCGATATTTCGGTATATCTCGATATGAGTCCATCGATATATCTAAATCGGAAAATTTCCATATCGACAGACCCTACCATACACCAAACAGTTGTGGATTGAAATAATCAATTTATTATTGCATTTTTTTCGAGGGATTATTATTAGGCATGTGGAGTAAAGAAACTTGCCCAAGGTGCCTGGAATTGAACCCAGGTCTGGAGTTGAACCCAGGTCTCTCGCTTGCAAGGTGAGTGCTTTAATCACAGAGCTACAGGACTCCTGCTGTACTCCCACTCTTTCACTTTGGTATTGCTGTTCCTCAAGTATTTATCCAATTAACTTTAATAAAGTTATAGACATATGGAGTCCATTGTAGTGTATTGGTTCGACCTGGGTTTAATTCCTGGGCAGAGTAAAACCCAACTTTCCTTATTCCATGAGCTTCTGTTTTACCTAGCAGTCAGTAGGAACCGGATTTTTACTCAATTGGCAGATCGCTATTGTGGGGGTAACAATCCCATCAAAAAAAATTATAATTGGTCCATCAATCCACAACTATTTATGGGACACTGCTGTGTGCAATTGGCTGTTGCGTTTCGCCCACCAAATATACAGCTAATGCACTTCACAGTATATTCTGTGAAGCACTTTGAGATGTCTTGAAGACATAAGTCGCTATATCAAATGTAAGGATTATTGTTATGGCTTCAATTGCGATTTATTTTAAAGAATTCCATATTCTAACAAGCCTTTGTAGAAGAAAACCTTCCCCTTTTTTTTACTTCAGGCGACAGTCCTCAATTTGTTACTTATTTGTTACTTTATTACTTTGCTCCAGATGTGAAAGGCGCTCTATAGATGTAATTTTGTTGTTAATTTTACTGACTGATCAGCGAAAATCATCTCTATTTGCCCTTTAATAACCGTACATAACTTTGAAAGCCGCTGCTGGATTTCCCCTTTAACTTCTCTACTTCAGCTAAATATGGATTTATATTCAGCATATAAAATAACCATAGCTGTGTGTTTCAGAGTGTAACAAACTGTTGGATTCATTTAAAAAGCAGCTTGATGCTTGGAAAAACAATGGTGTGTATTCTGGAGTGATGAGATCAAATGGGCCAAAGAACTTCTCTATCCAAATCTCTTGCTGTGATCTTGCAACTTGACATGAAGTTAGATTTTTGCAGTTGGATGGATACCCTCAGAAGCACCTGTAGTCGTCCTGTGGAGGGAAAACAAGCATAAAAGGTGAATCCTAGATACCTGAAATAAAATCTGGACGTGTAGGCCTACATCAATTCAACCCAAAAGTGAAAGACATTCTCCCAAACCAGGCTCTATGACCCTATCACCCATCCTCACCCCATCCTTGTCTATGCTGACACCAAGAAGTGTGCTGCATTGATGGAGATGCCATCATTCGGTTGAGATGGTTAAGCAGAGGTCCCATCTTCCTGTTTAGGTGAATGTTAAAGGTGCCATGGCAATATAGAAAAAAAAGGAGTTTCTCCTGGTGTTCTGGCTAATAATCCCCCAGATAAAATTGTTTGTTCATTTCATGGTCTTTGTGGGACATTGCTGTGCCATGTATGAAGGTCTCAGCAGACTGCGATGTAAAACAACGGTGGAACCGGGCGATGTTGTGGAGGTGGGGGATGGCAGTGGGTCATAGCACGAATATGGGGTAGAAAGGATAATTGTGTAGATCCTACACTAAAAACTAAAAGTGTTAATTATTCAAATAGGGATGGATGGATGGATGGATAATATGCAAAACTAATATGCGACATCCTCTTGAAGTGAAAGGCTCTGTAAATTTGTATTGTGTTTGCTCACAAAATACAGTAAAAGCCCGTTTATCCGTGACTTGATCAACCGCAACCTCCGTATAACCGGCACTTCAAAAAAAAGGCCACCATTCGATTAACCAGAATTTATCCAGTACAATGTATTTTTTTTTGTGTGTGTTTTCGGCCAAATATCCTTCACGCACTTCAACCGGGATTGGCCAGGTCCCGAGGGTGCCGGATAAACGGGCTTTTACTGTACACAGTCACTTCCCAGCAAATCCTTTGAGGCACTTTGAGATGTATTGACGAAATGATGAGGTACCATATTAAATGTAAATATTCTTTATATTACACCTCAACACAAAATAACCATTAATGCATGATTATGACAATTTCAGTTTCAGAATTTAGAATTATTTTTGTGCAATATGTATTTTTCATTGCAGATTAATGTCCTTAACCCAACTGGTTGAAGATAGGAATAGATTGTGCTGTGATATTTGATTAGTCAGTGGATGTTTATCATCCAGGATCACATATGAAGAATAGCTATTGGAATCTGGGCATTATTTTACCCTCCTCTGCATGGCTTTAGGTTGGTGTGGGGGAGTTAGGGTTAGAAGGGGGGGAGAAAGGGATGCAGCTCCATAGATATGAACTCTTTCCACTATCCAGCTAAAATACTGTTCAAGTGGGAGCCTTGCTGATGAATGACCATCTCTATTTATTTGATCATGGGGCTTCAGGAAAGGAAACGTTGGCTGATTATTTTCTTTTACCTACTGTTGCGCTAACGGAGATCAGCTAACTCAACACAGACTGTGGGAATCTAACCTGGGGCCTTGTCGATTTACATGCTTCTATTTTAAGCTGAACAGTGGTTTTTATCCACTGAATTTACTATTGTGGTAATTGCGATATAGAACATTTTAAGTAAAGTTTGTATTGGATTTTTAAAAGAGGGAAATACAGAAGCAATGATGGCAGTTTCTTTTTATAAAATTAAGAAATGGAAATGTTACTGTAGATATGAAAAAAGGTCGGCAAAAGAGGAAATAAATCCAGGACGCTTTTATATGTTAATGTTTCACCCCCTCCCCTCCACATTTATCAGGTTTAATGCTATGAACAGGAACACCTGTATTGAATTGGTTGTTCTTACAGATCCTGATTGATCCCTCGTGTATGATACATCATACCGTTCTGGCATAAAAAGCTGATCCTGCATGACACCTGATGTTTCATTAACCCACACTGCGCTCTGTAAAAGTTGAAATGTATACAGCTTCAGTTTTTCATCCAAAAAGACCTGCGGTATGCATAAAACACTGTCCTAAGAACCACAGAAGTGAATCCATATGTAACTTTCTTTATGAGTGTTCATATCATCAAAAGGATTAATTCACCAGTTTATATTTTATGGAACAAAGGTGAAATTTGGTTGCAGTATGTTGACAGTTGGAGGTTTTCACGGATATTAGACCTGAATGGTTTCTTTACAAAGGAGGTTTCTTTGCCTCCTTTGCTGTAGTTGAGCTTGAATAAACTAATAACTTTTGTAGGGGTTTCAACATTTATGGATACCAGCCTGGAAGAAGAAAGAAACTGAAATGTGTGTGCATATGATTCAGGTTATAATGCTGAATTATTGATTGCGATATGTGGACATGTTGCGAAGATCATAATATTGCATGAGAATAGCTGAAAGTGCGTTTTGTTCAGGTTTGTCTGTTGGATACTGTTTTGATTTTTGTGTTGTGGTTCAGCTTATCTGATGACCCAGAAGCTGCTTCAGATTTTAAGTAGAATACTTGTTAACCTTGCAAGACAAACACCTAATGTACACAGTGATCTTAGCTGAATAAGCAGGAGGAAAGCTTGTCAGTCAGTTTGAAAAGGCAAGCTGGTTAAATTATAGGACACTACCCAATGCACACTGTAGGGGTCCTCAAGCATTGTTCTTTCCAAACTGTGCCAATACTTTCCGCAAGTAAGTGAGTGAGTAGGGTGGCTTCTCTAGGGAATGAGTACACATTCCGTTCCAGAGAAACAGAAATTTCTATGTATGTTTGGGTCTCTCAGTCTGGTTTGATTACTCTTTAAGAATGATGATGGATTTCTGAACGGAATGCCCGATTCTCCAAAAGAAAGTAGACTTGATCCTTCGGCGACCCAAAAATAGCTAGCAAGTGAATCTTTCTCTCACACTCTCAAATGCAGTCTTGCCTTCTTCTCCCCTGCTCAAGCTCATGTTACCTGTCCTAGCAAACAGTCCTATAGATAACATTAGCCATTCATTTCATGAGTGTTTGGGACGTCCTCCTGATGTGAGAGGAGCTATACAATTTTGTATTGTATTGTTTGTGAAATATTGATGTGTGCAAATTGCCTGATTCACTATACTTTACGGCAAATCCCTTTAAATGCTTTGAGATATCCGCCCAAGATGAAACAACAAAATTACATTGATAGAACGTCTTTCACGTCCGGAGAACGCCCCAAGACACTGAAAGATTCTATATAAAATAGATTATTATATTTTCTACCTAACTTCCCACTAGTTCATCATCTCGTCCAAGTCATGCTCTACTGCTCACTATTCCAGAGATCTGAATTCTAACTTACAACCCTTTCTCTACTCTAACTTTGTGATACTCTGTGGCCATTCTCCTTCATCCACTCCCTCCGCTTGGCTGTCTTGGGTCTGTTTCATGATTTCCACCATTGGAGAGTAATCTTTCAGCCACTTTGCTCAATAGTACTCTCAAAAAATCCCTCCACTTTGCTTCTAAACAAATGTAATTTTGCTCTTGTTGTTGTTCCACCTCTGCTTTAAAAACTTCTCTGAAATCCTACCTCTTTTAATGCAGTTCATCCCACAATCCCTCCACCTCACCCCCTCCTGAGCCACCTTCACGTCCTGCCTCAAGACCCTCCTCTTCAACCGTGCCATCGGTCATCCCCCTTTCCTCCACCTTCCCCGACCCCAGCTCAGATCCAAAACACTGACCGTTCAGTGCCTCGAGACATCCTCTCGAACGTGAAAAGCACTATACAAGTGTAATTTTGTTGTTCTTGTTCTTGCTATCTTCACCACTGTTTCAAAAAGATCTATTCATTGAAACATTTGTTTACTAATCTGGGCTTTATCACCACTGAAGGCTGCTGGTCAGTAATTGTTGGTTGTTTTCATAAGTCGAAACCATCAAAATAGTATTATTCTTTGTCCCTATTTGTCCCTGTTTTAAAAGGGAACCTGCCATGCTTCTACGCCATAAAGTTAGGTTGAGAACTCCTGATATTTTTTACATTTTATACTTGTTACATATACAAAGCTAAAGATATCTATATTCGATGGGCAACTTAGGAATGCTTGAAATTGTTGTTAATGAAAATCAATACCCAAATCCAAGCTAGGATGCCATTGTAATATCTTTGTTTATGTGAAAGTAAGTTTAAGATTGAAGTTCTATATTAAGGTATAATGTAGGAGATGCATATTGACAGTTGTAAAATCAAATGTATGCATTATTGTCTTCACATTCCTGCCCGCTTCTCATAGCTTTTTGAAGAGAGCTCATTCTTGTGAGCTCATTCTTGTGAGCTAGAAGGGGAAAAACTTCAGAACAGTTGCATCTTATCTACTAGCTTTGATAAACAATCTTTGGAGCTATGTCTTTTTTAATAGAAAAATAGTATTCACTGTTCCGAATTATTTTCAAACATAAATAAGCACTGTGGCAACTGTTGCATCATTTTTTCATTAGTAGAGGCTTTGGGTTTAATTAAATAAATAAAATCCTTGTGGAATGTTGTAACTAAGTTAACTAGAACATTCTTGGAACTTTTATTTGAAAAAGAAAAAGGTTCTGTGCCTGTACTTAAAGTGGAGGAAGGGATGGAAGAGGTTGAGGGAAACAACCGTGATTAAAACGACAATATGCAACTGATTGAGTTTGACTGAAATTCTGTTTCTTACATTAAGTCATTATTATTAATGATACTCCTTGCATTTGATATTAGCACTTTTCATGTCTTTTAGATGTCTGAAAGCGTTTCACAGAATATACTGTAAAGTGAATTGACTTTATATTTCTGGGCGAAACTTGGCAGCCAATTGTGCACAGCAGTATCCCACAAACAGTCATGGATTGTAGGGATCAATTAAAAAAAAACCACAATAATAAAATTGGTCATTTCAATCCACGATCGTAAGTCGCTACATCAAATGCAGATTATTATAGATTTGGTATGAAATTTGAAATGAGCAAACATAATATGAGAATTTGCCTATGCTGAGCATCTCTTGGCACATTAAATTTCATAATTCAGCAATTGATAGTAGATTTCAGAACCACAGAAAGCTAACATCTTGACATGAATGTTTCCTGAACAATTTTGTCTTAAGAAGTTTAGGTTTTACTTTCAACAGGAATCAGATTTGAATTGATGTCTCAGACCTAATAAACAATGAAACAGTGTTGTCCAAATTGCTATGCGAAATGTATCATTGATTGTTATATCATCTTCACAAAAGCAGGATAGATTGTAAACATTCTGAACAAGAAGCACCTTGTACAGTGATGTGATTTTGCGATGAAGTGAGCAGTACTGTACTGTTATCTGAGTACAATGTATCATTCATCTGCCCAGGCACATACTGAAGGACTGTGGTAAATGTACTTGCACTCACTTTGTAAACCAGTGTTAATCTTGATTTCTGTCAACTCCGCTGGAACCTGTTAAAAATTAAAAAGAACAGTTGAAAATTGCTTATATCCTCCAGTTTTTATCAAGAGTTGACTGGGGATGAAAATTCCATGCATGTTAGGAAGGCTGAATGAGATAAGAAAGATATCTGTCAAGTATTCTTAGAGTTGAGCCAAATGTAATGTAGAACATATGTATAGTACAGTAGCATACTATACTGCATGTACATTACACATAATAGAGTATTTTAAAATATTGTGGAAGAAATAAAAATATATATATTTTTTCAACTATATTTATCTATAATATATTTATGACATGAATCCAAAATCAAATACAAAAAATCTGCACACAGGTTGTGTAGACATTTTTTCGGGGACGCTCCTTTTAGTCGAGAGTCGTCCCTGTGTACACCATGACCATGCCCGTGCACACCCAGCAACGGACACCCACCGCTTTCGAAAGGCACCCCGATGTGCACCATACGCGCACATGTCTATTTTACATATGTTTCCGGACGTTCTTTGGTTATATGTCAAGCATCCTTCTGTACCGTTACACTTTTTTTTACAAAGAAAGAAAAATATGCCTTTCAGTCTTTGCAATCAGAAATTGTAATTCACTGCCACAGTGAATGTAATAAGAAATTGACTCACTGTTAAGAAGAGACAATCGATGTCACCTTATAGTAATAATGAATTAATTCTTGATGTGTGCAATAATCCTTATTAAAAATAACTACAGAAACATTGGTGAAGGGACATGGTAAATTCTAATGACTACCCACTTTGGCAAAATTTGTCTTGAAGCTCATTGGCTCCCAGGTGACATGCAGAATGACAACAAAATATCAGAATTGAGTCAATCTTCTGTAGCAGTTTTTGTAGTTTGATTCCAGAGTCAGGCAGATCTGCAGTACTGCAGGGCACTGCTAATGACAAACCAGCGGCCTGGCTCATCGGGTCACTGGAGCAGAGATTTGTTGCACTCAGCTCCCGATAATCCTGCAAGCCGAATCCTTAACAAGTAAGGTCACGACGAAGGAAGGTTTCAATGGCAAGTTATAGGGTTTAGCTGATTAAGCTCCAGCACTACCCAAGGCTGGATTTTCCAAAGCTTGTCTCTCGCCAACCTGCACTTAATATTCTCTGGTACTACGTATATAGGATGAGAGAGTGCATCCTATTCCAAATATGGGAAATAACCATATAAGAGTAATAATAATCCTTGCTTTGGATTGTCGCCACATGGCCTTGAAACGAAAGTGGGCATCAGGACTTCTTTTAGAAATTGTTTGATGGTTTTTTTTACTATACTTTTTTTTCCCTGCTATGGGTACAATCACATCAAAACTGACCAGTCACTCTAATTAGATTTTACTACTGCAGTCTTAATATTTCAATAATAAAGATGTTCCTGGCATCTGAGTAGCTTTAGTACTGTAAAATGGCTGGGAACAGTCTTTTAAGAGTTCAGTTTACATTGTAACAGAATTGTGTAATGTGGGTTCACATCCTCGATTCCTCACATGTGCTAAATATCTCTCTCATACCCCCACATAAGCAAGTACCCATCATAGATTATTACACCTAATAATAATCCCTCCAAAAAGAAACCAATAATAAAATTGGTCATTTCAATCCATGACTGTTTGTGGGGGACGCTGCTGTGCAATTGGCTGCCGTGTTTCTCCCACAAATATACAGTCAATTCACTTTACAGTTATTCTATGAAGGGCTTTGAGACGTCTAGAATACGTGAATAGCAAGGATTATTATTATTATTTGATATAGCGCTTTTCACGTCTTATGGATATCTAAAAGCACTTCACAGAATATGCTGTAAAGTGAATTGACTGTATATACTGTATGTGGACGAAATTTATGTGGCACGTGTGGAACACGTTTTCGTTTTGATACTTTTAAGCATAATGATGGATTTCCACATGTGTCAGAGACCCAGCTGATCAAAAACAGTTGTGGTTGGTGTTTCAAAACAATAATTATAGAGTTAATGGTAGGACATAGGTTTCTGACTGTTTTTGATGAGTCAAAGTCTATTATCTGTGCCAGGTTGTTGCACAGATTGGATGGAAGCTGATTGTTTCCACATGTAGGGGAGGGAGGGAGTCAGTGACCCAGTGAGTCATAAGAACATAAGAATTAGGAGCAGGAGTAGGCCATTTGGCTCCTCGAGCCTGCCCCGCCATTCAATAAGATCATGGCTGATCTAATCTAACTCTATCTACCTGTCTTATCCCCATATATATCCCTTAATCCCTTTATCCATAAGAAATCTATCAATCTCAGTCTTGAATATGTTCAAGGACTGAGCATCTACAGCCTTTTGGAGTAGAGAATTCCATAAATTCATTACTATGACCCCCAGTTGTAGTTTCTCCAACCAGGGGAAACAGTCTCCCACTGTCTACTCTGTATTCCTCTTAATAATCTTATAGGTTTCTATAAGATCACCTCTAATTCTTCTATATTCTAGAGAATATAAAACTAGATTACTCAACCTATCCTCATAGCTCAACCTCCTCATCCCAGAAACCAACCTAGTGAATCTACACTGCATCTAAATGACCGTTCTTAAATAAGGAGACCAAAACTGCACACAATACTCCAGGTGCAGTCTCACCAGGGCCCTATGCAGCAAGACTTCCCTACTCTTATATTCTAACCCTTTTGTAATGAATAACATTCCTAGTTGCTTGCTGTACCTGCAAACTAGGGCCGGTCGATATTGGAAATTTCAGATATGGGTATATCGGTTGGCTCATATCAATATATACCGATATATCGATATTTTCGTTTTTTTAATACTGCGCATGCGCGTGCGCATTCAGGGCCTATCTCCTCAGGAGGTAAATATCTCTCCCTCTCTGTGTCTCTCACACTCACTCTCTCCATCTCTCTCTCTCTCTCTGTCTGGTCTCTCCCTCCCTCCCCCCCCCCCCCCCCACCCTGTCTCCTCCCCCCCTGTCTCTCCCCCCCCCCCGTCTCTCCCTCCCTCTCCCCCCCCCCCCCCATCTCTCCCTCCCTCTCCCCCCCCCATCTCTCCCTCTCCCCCCACCCCTTGTATACCTGTATATTGTATTCGAGTACTACGAATACAATATGGCGGCTTGCACCTCGGTCTGTGCATTGTGTAGAGATGAGCATTCTGGGTCTTGCAGTTCAGTGCGCGCGCATGCGGGGTGCGCTTGCATTCGGATGTGCGCACATTCCATGCTCTAGGCCCATTCCAATGCCGGCGACAAGGTACCGATATTTTTCTATATCGAATTTTTTGATATATCGATATATTTTAAATTCCGATATCGGCATATCGATATGAAAATTCTATCAGATATAACCGATATATCGATATATCGACGAGCCCTACTGTAAACTAACTTTTCATGACTGGTGTACAAGGACACCCAAGTCCCTCTGAATGTTAACACTATCTAGTCTCTCCCCTTCTAGAAAATAATCTGCTTTTCTGTTTTTACTACCTAGGTGAATAACTTCACATTTCCCCGCATTATATTTAATCTGCCACCTTCTTGCCCACTTACCTAGCCTATCTATATCCCGTTGCATTTTTTGTCATTGTTGGTGTTTACTCTCCCTCCTAGTTTAGTATTATCCACAAATTTAGATATTTAAGTTTGATTTCCTCATCTAGATCGTTGATATAGATTGTAAATAGTTGAGGCCCAAGCACTGATCCTTGTGGCACTCCACTAGTCACATCCTGCCAATATGAGAAGAACCCATTTATCCCTATACTCTATATTTTCTTCCCGTTAGCCACTCTTCAATCCACATTAGTATATTGCCTTTAATTCCATGGGCCCTAATCTTGTGAATTAGCCTTTTATGTGGCACCTTATCGAATGCCTTTTGAAATCTAAATACACTATATCAATTGATTCCCCCCTATCTAACCTGCTAGTTATATCCTCGAAAAACACTAAAAGATTTGTTAGGCATGACTTCCCTTTCATGCAGCGTCACCCACATTCATGCAGTGAACCAGTCAGATACTCATCCAAAGGACATTTGGGGTAAGAGATTGACATTGATGGTCCTTAAAAGAACTAGCACAAACATGATGAGCCAAATGGCCTTCTTCAGTGTTATGAATTTCTCTGATGTCTCTGTAGGGTGCTTTAACCTACGGTCAAACAATCCCATCTGTGCTGGTTAAATGCACCTCGCAATACTTAAAGCAGGAGCACTAATAGCAGAAGCTTGAAAGCAAGTCATCATTCCTTGAGGAAATGGTAAGACACATGTAGAGAAAAATAATTTGAGATTGAAAGGAAATGAACCATTTTGTTAATTCACTACACATGAATAAACAAAAATGGGAAAGCATGGAATTCTTATGATCTCACACTTTTGAAAGAGACAAGTTATTTTCTTGCCCACCATTCATTTTCATGGCCACATTTCCCATTTATCTTTATCATTGGTATAATTCCTTCAAAACTACAGATTACAGCTGTGTAGCATTGTGTGCTTGCACTCCCTCTGGCGTTAATATTGAGTAACATCATAGCAGGGAATGAGAAATTCCTTTCAGTGACTGATAATAATAATCCTTGCATTTGATGTAGGACTTGTCACATCTTCTGGATGTCTCAAAGCGCTTCACAGAATATACTGTAAAGTGAAGTGACTATATACATAGCCTGCACACTCATTCAAAGTACACACCATCACAGCGACTGCACTTAGTAAAAGGCGCTATGCAAATGTAATTTTGTTGTTGTTAGTACCGTAGCAAAATAAATTTCACTAGTTTCCAGTTTCTCATGAAACTAAATTAACCGCTTAAACTAATACGGTGGTTGATTAATAACGGGTTGTCTTTAAATGAATAAAATTGAATTATGAATCTTTCGGGAAAGATTTTATGGCCTCTTCTAGGATATGAAAAAGTAACCTGCTAAAATATACAATTCCAAAGGTGTGTAAACATTGATTTTGCTTTAAAAGAAATGTGGTTAGATGAAAGCAGAAGCCAGTAGAACAGGAAAGGCTGTTTTGTCGTCTCTGAAACGTACCATGTGATTTGAAAATTCAGTTGACTTCTCGCGTTCAAACTGATTCATGGTTGTATACATTTCAAAGCTGAGAATCGTTTGTAATAGTTTAACAATTTATTACAAAGTTGGGTGATTCAGTGCTTTAAACAGTAAGAATAATCCTCACATTTGATATAGTGATAATGTGCGATATCAAATGCAAGGATTATTATTATTATAGTGCCTTTAATGCACACGGCAATGTCCCACAAATAGCCATATAATGAAGGACCAATTCTACTTGGGGATTGTTGGCCAGAACACTGGGAGAAACACATATCTCTTTTCAAATAGTGTGTTGGGATCTTTAAAATCTACCCGAACAGAAATAAATAACTTTGTTTTATAATGTTTCATCCAAAGACTGGCAACTTCAACAATGAAGCACACCCCACGCACTGTATTGGAGTCTTGGCATTGATTTTATGAGTTGTGAGTCCCAATTTACACCCACAACATCTAGGCCTGAATAGTCCTAATTCTGCAGGTGCCAAAAACACAAAGTGGTGTTTGTAATGGATAAAAGATTGTTTAGAGATGAGGATATTGCTCTGAAAGGCCAATGTGTGTCTCTTAAATCATCTTTTCTATATCCAGTTGTGGGGAGAATCAAGTGTACAAGTGAGAATACAGCTTTTTATTTTGTGGTAAGCTGTAGAAATATGAGAAACACATGGAAGTTAGCTTTGTTCAAGCATTTATTTTTTCTGCAGTTCGATTTTTTATTTGTGTATGGAGATAATTTTTCACACACAAAATCTTTGTACAACACGGCAAGGGAAACTCGTTTTCAAACTCCTTCACTCCCTGGCACCTGCTCACCTCTCCTCACTCCTCACTCCCCAATCCACCACCGATGCCTCCGCTTGACTGGCATCGGCCTCTTGCTTGTACCTAGTATGTTATTGCTAATCTATACTGGTTCAGGTTTGTGATAGGGTTCCATATGTATGAAGAGTGTGTCTGAGATCCAAGAATCTTCAAAACTAAGATTCTTCATGACAACAGTCTGAACTGGATTAAACAGTCTGAACTGTGCCAGAGATTGTAACGGTGCACTCTATTATCCAATCTTGTAACCAAACCATACAAATGCAGTAGTGCTAACATCTCTAATGTAAAGATCCAGTCAGGATTCACGCTAGGAACAATACTAGGAATATTGGCACAGTATTTATTGAGCACTCTGGTTATCGTGATATGAGAAGATTTCACAGACAATTAGGCAGAAAATTGCTTACCCTCACACTCCTTAGCTTTTTAAAGGACCTTGGGGCCGGCATAATATGTATTCAGATGTTACCCAGCACCATATGTGGTCTTCAGAATTGAAATTATATCCTATATAGCAATTCATTGGCACATTTTCAGCACAGCAGAATCCCAGTTCTATAATGTTATCCTTAATCCTTTGACACCTCTAATTGAGCCAATGAAGCACATTCTTCAGTGCATATTAAATGGGAATTACATAACTGGGAAAATCCTTTGTGATGGGTGTTTCCACAGCTGAACAATCAATCCATGTGTCTTAATCTAAGGAAAACTGGACATTACTTTTATTATTTAGCAAGAAGTCTGACTGACCAAGAATGGTGTGCACATAGAAACCTTTTAAACCAATTTCAACATTATTAACTTTATTCTGTTGGGTTTGTTTCAAAACCCAACAGACCCAACAGCCTTTCAGTAACTCGAAACTGTTCCCTCAGTTTAAAGTCACTGAAAGGCACTTCTATTTTAACGAGACTCAGAGGAAAGAACCACAAAATAAAAGCAAAATTACATTCGTAAAGCGCTTTTCATGCCGGGAGGATATCCCAAGACGCTGAACTGTCATGGATTAGAACCCAAGCGGGGGGGTGAGGGGGCGGGCGCAGGGTTGGGATGACGGAAGGCAAAGAGGAGACCAATTTCAGGATATAAATCTCTAAACCACTTGCCAGTTCACTCTGCTTTAGAATGTGTTCACCATTGAGGTGTTTTTGTCAAACGGGTGTCCAGCACACATGGATATCTATCACCATGTTTAAGATTATCCAAACCACACTGAGAGTTCCAAATATGTAAGCCACATACATTCTAACGGCAATTTCCCTGTGTCTCAAATGCAATGTGCCTTCTCTCTCAGGAGGGCGGATCCTACTTAACTAATTTCGAAGAGTATTGGACCCAGCAAAATCTAACGCTTTCTTAGAGGCCCCCAGAGCATGTGTTGGGGTATCGCTGGAGTTTAATCAGCTAAAACCTCATAGCTTGTCAGGCAGTGTCATTTAGAGTACACGTTTCCAGTTAAGACCAGCCTTCCTATCTGGCCTTTGCTTTGCAGCAACAATTTGCATTTATGTAGCACCTTTCAGGTTGGCAAATTTAGACTGGTCTGTCAAGATTTGCACCCAAGCTGAAATCAACAGAGGTGGAGGGCAATGTGGGTAGGGTCAGCCAGGGTCACTGGTCTGTCATCAGAGGTGTCTTAGAGTGTTTCAGATCCACTTTGGCTCAAACAGTGGACCATTCGAGACCACAGGAGAAATTCTAACCTTCTAACATTCTATTGGCAAGTATTGGCTTAGTTCCAAGGAGACCTATTTATTTCTTCCCTCGGCTCCCCAAAGGGTAATTAGTAGTTGGTTAGTTGGTTATTTGGCATCTGACAAACTCATGTTTGAGTCCTCACTAGGTGGATGGTAGGTACAAGGAATTAATTGCAAGCAGCACAGCTAAGCATGAAATGCATGCGAGCATTTCTTCCCATTTGCCTGCTCACAGTTCGAACACTTATTCCTGATTATTGAGTGGTGGTTCCAACAGGTGACTGAATCACCTCTCTGGCAGGGCAAGCCCGGCCTGAGCCTGGTGACCAAATGAGCTCTGTACAGTAAAACCTCAATTATCTGGCACAGTTGGGCTCACACACCTCCTGGATTTTGGAGTTTGCTGATACAGTATTTAGAATCTACCCTAGAAATGTCTAGAAAAGAACTGCCCCATACACCACACGAGCTGTAAACACAGAACTGAAGCCAAACAATGGCCAAGCGGCAATCACAGCGCCGGGTGACCGAGTGATGACGCCAGGAACTACAAGCAGCTGTTCTGAACTTTGGGAGACTTGTCGGACATCAGAAAAAATATAATACTGTTGTATTTTTAAATACTGCCGATTTTAGAGAGTTGCCAGCTTTCGGAATGTTGGATTATCGAGGTTTTACTGTATTCTATTATCTCCACTCGGTCTCTGTGCCGGCAGATCAAACTCCTCAGATTGGAAGTACAGTAATACAATACCAATCTCAACCAATAGGGGGATGAAAGCATAGTTGTTGCTGGAAGCTCAATCCTTCCCATAACAGAAGGAAACGGCCCAGGATCTCGGAACCATGAAGTCGGACAGTTTGAGATCAACAAGGCCAAATCATAATAATATTAATAATAATCGTTACATTTGATACAGTGCCTTATCACAACTTCAAGATGACTTAAAGCACTTCACAGAATATACTGTAAAGTGAATTGACCGTATACTTTGAGGACGAAACGTGGCAGACAATTGCATACAGCAGTGGCCAACAAACAGTAATGGATTGAGTGAACAAATTATTATTATTATCATTTTTGGGGGAAGAGATTTTTACCCCTGGAAAAGCAAGGCGACAAATTGACTAACAACTGGATTCCTACTTACTGATAGGTAAAGAGAGACATGTGGAGGAAAGAAACTTGCCTAAGGTTTTGTCCTACTCGGAAATCAATTTCAGGTCCTCTCGCTTGTGAGGCAAGTGCTCCAACCACTAAGCTACAGGACTCCACAGGTCCTCTCATGACACCACTGCTCTTTATGGTAACTCACTCCAGCTGTTTATTTCCCTCTGTAAACAAATGCTTCCTGATGTTTGTCCTGAAATTGCCTTTCTAGAACCTGTGTCCTTTTTTCTCCGGTAGTTTATTTGACTTGCCTGATACACAACGTATATTCATTAATCTTCCCTGGTAACTTTTTCCAGAAGTCTATAATCCTTTCAGTAAATATGTTCCACTCAACTTTCTTTTTTACTTCACTTCGGGTCCCCTTGTATTTGAATCCTTGGGCTCTAACCCAATATTCATTGTAGTTTTCTTTGGGTCCTGCAGTGTGACTGCCACAGATTCACTTCTATTTACGAATACTACATACATCCAATCAACTTATTATTTATTAATTATTAACATTGATCAATACGTTGTACGGTTTGTCAGGTAGCAAAGATGGCAGGTAGCAGTACTAGCAGCGTTATTGCAGCAATAGTAATAATAACTTGCATTTATATTTTAGATATAATTTAAAATAAACATCTTAAAGTGCTTTACAGCACTAAAGTGATTAGACATCAAGTGAATGTTATATAGTCAAGCTCACTCATTAATCTATGCCAATAACATTCCATAAACAACAATGAGGTGAGTAGTCAAGTAATTTGAAATTGGGGGTAAATTTGATTGAGAATTGAATAGAAACCAGTATAATGTAATTGGAAAAAATATTCCAAATATCTTTGAAACAGTAGGCAGGTCCCTTTACCTACCTCTAATAGAGATGAATGGCTTTTAAATTATCTCAATGTCTCCTATTTCCTATAGAATAGACCCAACTTCTTTTTAACCTCTTCTCTTGATTTTATTTCCTGGTCTTTAGATTCAAACTGTTTGTTTGTTCTTTACCTTTTGACTTGTGTCCCTAGTGTTTGAAGTTTAGTGACATGAATGCTAACGATCTCTTTCATACCTTAAATATAAAACATGGGTTTAATTATTGAAAGAAAGGCATTATGTGATCACTTTTCATTTAAAGTTTTTTTTACAAGCAAGTAGTAGTTTATTTGGCTCGACTGATATTCTGAAGTGTTGCAATGTATCACACAACTGAGTCTATATTTACTGATGCTTTGATGTCAGATAATGTAATTGTAATGTAACATATTATCATATTGTGCCTTCTCCCAACTGTTATGAATGTCCATAGATTCATAGATTCATAGAATTTTACGGCACAAAAGGAGGCCATTCGGTCCATCTAGTCTGTGCCGGCTCTTTGAAAAGAGCGATTCAGTCCCACTGCCCTGCCCGCTCCCCATAGCCTAATAGACCTGTTCTCCCTAAATAAAGATCTAATTCCCTTTTAAAAGTTGTTATCGAATCAGCCTCCACCACCTTTTCAGGCAATGCATTCCAGATTCGAACAACTCGCTGAGTGAAAACATTTCTCCTCAGCTCTCCTCTACTGCGCCTTGAAACTATTTTAAATCTGTGACCACGAGTCACAGATTCGCCCACGAGTGGAAATAGTTTTTCTCTATTTGCCCTGTCGAAACCCCTCATGATCTTATAAACCTCTATTAGGTCTCCCCTCAATCTTCTCTGCTCCAGAGAGAATAACCCTAGCCTATCTAGCCTCTCCTCATAGCTGAAGTCCCTCAATCCTGGCACCATCCTAGTAAATCTTCGTTGTACCCTTTCCAATGCCTTCACATCCTTTCTGTAGTGTGGTGACCAGAATTGAACACAGTATTCCAGCTGAGGCCTCACCAAAGTCTTATAGAGGTTAGTCAGCACTTCCTGACTTTTGTACTCTATACCCCTATTTATAAAGCCTAGTATCCCACATGTTCAATAGCTTCCCACAGAACAGTTTTGAAGTGACTTAAAGAGTTTATATTTTATTGATGCTTATATATGCTTAGAAAAATCATGTAAAAGTGAGTGCTATTCAAAATACATATTGGGTTTGGCATAATGTGGCATTGCAGAGCAATTTAGTTAGATGTTTACCAACGTTTTGCTATGTCTCCAGGTTCCCTCATAGCTGCCTATGTTAAGCGGATGATGTTGAATGCGTTTAAAGGGATTCACAGGATTTACCATAATCTGGATTTAACTGTGTATTTGTAGATGACCCCGGCAGCCAAATAGCACGTAGCATTGTCCCACAAACAACTATTAAGTATTTAAAATAAGTATTGGCCCGGACATCGCCTTAAACTTCCTTCCCTTTTTGACTAGTGCCATGTGATCCACCTGAACAACCAGATAAGCCTTTGGTTCAACGTCTCAAGGATGGAAAAACAAAACAATAACAATTACATTTATAGAGCGCCTTTCACATCGGGATGATGTCCCAAGGCGCTGAACAGTCAGGTTGGGACCCGAGCAATGGGGAGAGGCAGATTGGAGGGGAGTGGAGGGAGAGAGTTTGGAGGGCAGCAGAAGGCACGATTGAAGAGGAGGGTCTTGAGACCGGCCTTGTATATAATAAATAATAATAATAATCCTTACATTTATATAGCGCTTTCCACGTCTAATCAACGTCTCAAAATGTTTTACAGAATACAACAACGTCCCAAGGTTGGGTCCAGAGCAGGGGGGGAGGGAGAAGACAAGAGGGAAGAAAGGGGGGAAAAGAGGTAGGGACCAGAGGAAAGGGAGGAGGGGTCATGGTTGGGGGAAGGAAAGTAGGAAAATTGACTGTATATTTGTGGGAGAAGGAGGTAAAGGAGGAAGCGAGACAAAGGGACTGTGAGATGGAGTTCCAGAGTGATGGGGCAGAGAGGCTGAAAGCTCGTCCACCGATGGTAGGGTGGGTCGGGCAGGAGACATGGAGCAGACCGGAGCCCGCTGAACGGATGGTTGGGCAGGTTTATAGGGAGTCAGCAGGTCTGAGAGATAGGAGGGAGCAAGGCCATGAATGGCCTTGAAAATGAGGACTAGGATCTTGAATTTGATCCTCTGGGGAATAGGGAGCCAATGGAGCCGAGCGAAGGTGGGAGTGATGAAGTCGTGGAGCTTGGTGCGGGAGAGGACATGAGCTGCAGAGTTCTGGATGATCTGCAGCCTGTGAATGGAAGAGCTGAGAAGGCCGACGAAGAAGGAGTTTCTATAGATGAGCCTTGGGACGTCCTCCCGACGTGAAAGGCGCTCTATAAATGTAAATTGTTGTTGTTGTTGATGTGACGAATGCTTGGACAAGGGTTTCTGCAGCCTGAAGGATGAGACAGTAATGGAGTCTGGCAATGTTACTGAGGTGACAGTACTGGTCATGTCGCAGATGGGGGGAAGAAGCACTGTTCAGGATGAAACAAGACACCCAAGTTCCTGACTGGCTTTGAAAGGTGCAGAGTGCAGCCTTGGATACTGATGGTGCCAGTGCCTGAAATGCACAGGTGCTGACACGAGCCAATCAGGAGGGCCTCAGTCTTGCTGATGTTCAGTAGGTGAAATTTGTCCCTCGTCCAGGACTCGATGTCAGACAGGTATCTGGACACCGATGGTCCTGAAGTTGAGGGTGGAAACAGAGAGGTAGAGTTAGTTCAGTGTCATTCGCGTACATGTGGAAATTTACCCCATGTCTGTGGATGATGTCACCAAGGGGGAGCATGTAGCGGGTAAAGAGGATGGGACGAAGGACAGAGCCCTGAAGAACACTGCACGAGACGGTGCGGGGGCTGGAAGAAAGGCCGTTGGCAGACACAATGTGGAGAAAGATAGGACCGGAACCAGTCAAGGACAGTATGACAGAACCTTGAAGGTTGAGG
This sequence comes from Hydrolagus colliei, assembly GCA_035084275.1. Lineage (NCBI taxonomy): Eukaryota > Metazoa > Chordata > Chondrichthyes > Chimaeriformes > Chimaeridae > Hydrolagus > Hydrolagus colliei. The sequence goes on from CM068742.1 coordinate 92,160,699, forward strand.
TGGGAGGAGAGGCAATGGAGGAGAATTGAATGTTCAATGGTATTGAAGGTGGCAGATAGGTCGATATGTGAGTTCAAATCTGGACCTTGGTCATGAACTGTCTGACTCTGAGGCAATAAACTGAGCTGGGCTGACCCCTTATTTTAGATGATTTCAAAGATTTACAAACAATGTATAGCACGGAAACGGGTCACTCAGCTTAACCAGTAACTACTGGTGTTTATACTCCGGATGGGTCTTCACCCATTCTTTACTCCCTCCTATTCCCTGCTCCCTTATGTGAAAGTCCAGCTTCCCATTGAATGCATCTATACTATCTGTTTCAAACACCGCTTCAGGCAGTGAATTCCGCAATCTTGCTATCCTATACATTAAGTAGTTCCACCTACGTTCTCTTTGGTCCCCTAGTCGCTATCTTAGATTTGCAAGGATAAGCTTGTGGGGAACCATTTGCCTTCGCACAACTGAAATGGTCATCCAAACTGAGAGAGTTTTATGAATTAATAAAAGGGGAAATGTCAGAACTACTGCATTTAATACTTTGTTTAATTTTCAGTCCAGGAAGAGTACTACAAATAGCCTTTGAAGTGTTGGAAGGTCTGGAATATATGAACAAATACCGAATGGTTCACAGAGCACTGGCACCCCATAATATCCTCCTGGATTGCAAGGTAAATGATTTCATATTTCTTCCTTTATAAAGGTTACAAGGTTCACAAACTAATGTAATGAGCAGACTATTTACTATCTTTACCAGTTAGTAGTTGTGACTATTTGTAGGCACCCTGGTGTACTTGGACATGTTGCAGTACTGTATATAGTGACAGTCTGTATTCACATGCTATGTCTCGTGGAGAGGATGGGAGAGGATATTAGCTGCAGAATTCTGGATGGTCTATCATATTGCTTTTATGATATAATTTTTTTATTACATTTTCTTACTTCAGGAACTTTTCAGTGATACTAATGTATTACTGGCTTGCTGGTGTCCAGAACTGATGAGTTTATTTGGTCAACTGGATGTTTGACACATGCAGAAACCCTGCCTAAGTGTAGTCAAACCAGACTGAGACTAATATTTCCTTTTTAAAAAAAATGTAAAACGTACAGTAGAAGTATTGGTTTGGATGCTTTTAAGCATGGCTGAGTTTGCGCAAATGTCACACACCTAGATGACTAAAATGAACTCACCCTGTTGTCCACGAATTGACTTAAATAGTCCTTGCACTTGATACACTGACTTTCACATTGGGAACAACAAAAAATTGCATTTGTATAGCTTCTTTCACATTTGGAGGGCATCCTAAAGTACTGGACAATTGAGGGTTTCCATCTCCACTGGGGTTTGGATGGGAGGGTTAGGGGCCAAGGGTTGGGGGGTGATGGGGGGAGTAACCAAAGGTGTGATGAAGAGAAAACATGAGAGAAGGTGCAAATTCTAGAAAGTGGGGGTAGAAAGGCTGAAGGTTCAGGCGCCAAAAGTTTGAAGGTGCAAATACCAATTTTGGGTGGGAAAGGTGAGGGATGTCAGCAAACCTGCTGTTGAGCAGAGGGAGCTGGCATGTTGGTAGGATTTGAAAAGGGCACATAGGGACAAAACCATAGAGGAATTGGAAAGGGAGGATAAGGATTTTGACCTTGATCTTCTGGAAGATGGAAAGCCAATGGAGCTGAGCAAGCATTGGGGTGATAGGTTTGGAGAGCCTAGTTCGGGAGTGGACACGAATTGCAGAATTCTGAATGGTCTACATCTTATGGATGGAAGGATTGGGTAGTCTGGCGAGCAGACAAAATCCTGGACATGTTAAAACCATGGGAAGTATCTCAGTGGCCCGAGGACAGAGAGGTAGTGGCTGAGGCAAGCAATGTTGCAGAGGTGGGTGAAAGCTAAACGGATCATGGGACAGATATGGGGTTTAATGGACAGTTGAGAATCAATCAAGACACCAAGATTCAGTACTGATTCTGTGGGATGGAATGTACAGCCATGCAGATGCTATCAGTGCCTTGTATTTGATAGAGCACCTTATTGCTTCAAAACATCTCATGGTGCTTGTAGTGTTTCTATTCTTGTTCATGAGTCTGCTAGTCAATTTATGATGCACAACCTATATTGTTGATCTTTGTCCGCCACAAAATAGAACAAAGTGAATGACCCGTTTATCTGGAGGGTTAACACCTTTCTTCAAATTGTGTCATGGGATCTTTAACGTCCAGCTGAACTGACAAAATCTTGGCTTCATCTTAATTCGAAAGTCAGTACCGGAACTCTTTTCTATACATCGTCCCAATATACATTGTTTCGATTATACGTTGTTGATGAATTAATAAATAGTTCCAAAAAAATTAGAATATTGGATTAATTGAAGGGATATTATCTGATTACATTTGATATTAGTTGTTTAGTAAATATATAAATAAGATAATAAGTACAATTAAGTTAACACTTACTGGAGATGGTTGATGTGGTCAGTGAGCTGGAGGGGGCGGAGTCTTATCCCCAGAGGGGCCTGACCACATCAAATGTTCTCTTAATTGTATTTTTATCTTATTTATATATTGATTAAACTTTTTTTAATTTTCAATACTAGTAGTGTTGTTTTTGGTCTTTAATCAATATTAGTGTAAGAAAATTTAGACCAGAAATGTACCGAAGGAACGTAACCCCTATTAATAGCATTAGGACCCTTGGTAATTTAGGTTTTGCTATACGTTGTTTCACTTAAAATTGCACTTTTCAAGAACACATCCCCGACGTTAATTGAGGGGTCCCAGTACCTCTAACATGCAGCATTCCCTAACATTAAACTGTACTATCAGCATAGACTTTGAACTCAAAGTTCCTGACACAGGACTTGAACACATCATCTTCTGACCTAGAGGCAAGAATGCTAGCAACTCTGCCAGGCTGACACTTTAATGATCAATTTGATGGCAAGTGAGTTCTGGTAAACCAGCTTGCATGATCTGATGAAGAATATTCATTTCCCCAATATGTTTGTAATAATCCTTACTTAAGAAAAAATGTAAATGTTCAAATATCTTTACTTGAAGCAAAGCTGTTTTGTGCTACCATCTGTTGTATAACCAGAATGTAATGTACAGTGGCAAAATCTGAATACCAGTTTGCAGTTCCCTGTTTTATACATTTCAAAAACATGCATTCTCTTTTAGTTCCTTGCCCCCATGCTAATTCTTTTAAACTTTTGCACATGTCACCTTTTGATCCCGTTACTTAAGGGATTTGGATCTTTTAGCTCCACTGCCTCCCTTTTCTCCAGCGGATCAAATTCAAGATCCTCATCCTCATTTTGAATCCTTCCACAGGCTCCCCACCCTACTTCTGCAACCCAATTGCCCAGCCTCTCCGTCTGCTCAGCAAACAATGTTTCATGTCCCCCATCCGTTTCAATCCCTATTGGTGGGCGATCCTTCAATCATTTTTTGTCTGCTCTCTGAAACTCCATCCTGAGTCTTTCCTTTGTGCCCCCTTGAAGTGGGATTTAAGATGGATAAAGAGGGGGTGGTGCACAGGGATCGAAGCAGGCAGTTTGGAGGTTTAAGGGCTTAAATAATTTGTAGTTTTTAATATTAGTTTATTCCAGCCACGAGAAAGAGCAGTACCTTTCTATTATCTTTGGATTTGTGAAAAAAAATTATTCCATCTTTCCAACAGTAAGATACAAAACAGTCTCTCTTTTTACTCCCCTCTAAATGTTCTACAACTAAACAATGATAGTTTAACAAGAAAAAATCTTAAACTATGTTATTGTGTCTGCACAAAAAATACAACTGATTGCTACAAAAATTGAATATCTTTACAAAGCAGTTTTGTGTACAGATGTGCCCATCTCCTACAGGAACTGGTTATAAATGACAAGCTACTAATGTTTATCGTTTTATCCAGACCTCTATTCATTGGAGCTCTGTTCTGCCTGATCGAAGAATGGAGTGACTCAGGCAGTATAGGTTGGTGGTATCTGTGTGGAAGCTGTATAAATGCTTCAGATTTGCTATAAACGTAGGTTTCATCTTGATCATTCTGTACATGGCTTCAGTGGGCTTACTGACTATTGCTATTGTCATAAACTATTACAGTGCTTGGCTCTAAAGAGGAATCTGCCTGATTGTTAGGACAAAACTTTCGGTGTGAATTTTGCTTGGCATTAATTATCGTAAGGTTTCTGCAGCACAAAAGAAAATTGTATTTATATAGTGCCCTTCATACTGAGTAGCATATCAAATGTTAATAGTGGCAAAGCTTGATGCCGGGCCAGGAAGAGAAGGGAGATGATATGACCTCTGTTCTGCACCGAGTTATACACTACCAACAAGCTATTTGTTATACTTCCGAATGCCATAACAAGGAATTTGCCATGGTTAGAGAGAGCACATTGCTGAGAGGGATGTACAACTTCTTGGATTATTTGAAACTTTTAATGGTAAATGAGAAACATGTCTCACACATCACCTGGAATATATGTGATCCATTTACTTTATTCTTCACTGGGCCTTCAGTTTCTCTGCTCCCACCCTATGGAATTCCATCCCCCAATCCCTCCGCCTTGTTTCCTCCCTTTCCTCTTTCAAGGCCGGTTTGAAGACTTTCCTTTTCGACCGTGCCTTCTGTTCCCCCCCTAATTTTTTGACCTCCCCCACGTTTTTTACCCCCTCCTGTACACTCCCCTCCCAGCTCGGGTCACACGCCTCCTGTGCAGCGCCTTGGGACGTCCTCCCGATGTGAAAGGCGCTCTATAAGTCTAATTTGTTGTTGTTGTTGGACTATTTACATGTTATAGATCCCTCTGATATCTGCCAGATAAAAATGATCAGGTACTTCAAAACTGCTTGTGCATCATTGCTGCATACAAATTATTGCTGCATTCAGCTGAACAACAACAACACAATTACATTTGTATAGCGTCTTTCATGTCAGCAGGACATCCCAAGGTGATAGACAGTCAGTGTTTCACTATACTTTGCATTGATGTGAAGTGCTGTGAGACATCTTAAAGATTTGAAAGATGCTATATCAAATGCAAGAATAATTGTTCTTATCATTCCCTTTGCCTGTAAACTGTGATTATCATTCCCACTGCCCCTTCCCCCTCCCCCAGCATGGGTGCCGAGTCAGCAGTGTGAGGGGCTTTTTGATATTTGAATGGTACTATATAAATGTAAATCATATTGAATTATCTCCTACCTTTGGCTGGGAATTGTTTGTAAGAGTCTAGCATCCAGTTATCAAAAACAACAACTTGCATTTGTATCGCGCCATTCACATAGGGTAGCATGTTGGAGTGTTTAATCATTGTCAAGGAGTTTTTCTAAACAAATCTTATGATCTAATTGCAGAGTCACATCAAGCTGGCTAAGTTTGGCCTGTATCACATGACTGGTTATGGGGCTGATGTTGACTTTCCTATTGGGTAAGTGCACGACTAAGGCTAAAGAAGGTTAACAGTTTTATCCACTGCTCAAAGTCTTATAAATATATCACAGGTCATTTAGAAAGTCAAGATGAACTTTCTGTTAGAATTCCTCAAGTCCTTTCAAGTCTTGCTGATGATCCAGGAGGGTTGTACTGCCATCAGCAGTGCCCTGGAGTACTGTGGACCTGTCTGATTCAGGAAGTGGGCTACCAAGACCACCACAGAGGGTTGGCTTGATTCTGACATTCCATTGACAAACGCACCACCTTGGAGTCAGTTCAGTTCCATGGGGACCTGCTGCTCCCCACCCCCCAACCCCCCACCCACCACCATCACCGGGTGATAGGTGTAGGAAGAACTACATTGTTGGAGGTACTGTCTTTTGCATGATGCAAGGTCCTCTGATTTATGTGGAAGATAGAGATCCCAAGATATTTCAAAGAAGATTGATCCCTCTCAAATGTTGGTCTCTCATTCAAACCAAATTCCCTTTAAACAGATTAAATGGCTCTGCTAATGCAAATTACAATTATATCTCGCTGTTGTCCTTCATTATTTTTCATAGTTGTAGCAGAACCAAAAATACAGTGAAAATACCAGTCCAGAACATATCAAATGGATGGATGGAAAAGCATCAATCAGGCTAAAATGTTAACATAGCTTACAGTTCCAAAAGTCTAATGAGGAAGCCTCATAGTGTTTTGGGAATGTTCATTGCACTTTGAAGCCATCATATCTGTGAATGGTGTCAATTTACTTTGGTTGCCATCTGGGAATAATGATAACCCTGATCCACATCTGGAGAAATAATTATTCAAGCAGGAAGCACTTAAGTACCCTTTGAACCAGTAGATTTCTGCTCTGCTGCTAATGTAGGGCAACAAGAAGGAGAAACGAGATGGAGAATCCAAGAATATCATCATGCACTTGAAAAGAGAAAATGTTTTTGAGAGGGTAGAAAAATGAAACCAAAGCACTAAAATATAAAGTGGAGGTTAAGAAATGGATTGCTCCACCTTGAAAACAAAGTCTATGTTGCATCTGTCATGTGTACAGTACATGTTGTGATGAAATGAAACTGATTCAGCCTATTATTGTGTTGAGTTATACCTTTTAGAGAACTTCATCCTATTGAGGTACAATAAAAATCACACCGGGCAAGATTCATGATGATAACAATTGCTGTCATTCAATCCAGAAATAAGATTTTTATTTGGAAATTCTGTGTCCATTCCATACTGTATTATTAACTATACCTCTGCAAACAATAATCTTATCATTTAAGTAAGTAGTGATGTCATGACATTTCACAAGGAAAGATCGCTGTTCAGGTATTTGCTTTGAGGTGAACCTATCAGTATTTGTCATTGGACACACGCCCAGCACATCTGAAAATTGTTTGGCATTGGCACTTGAGGCTGCAAATTGCATTTGTGTAAAAAGCATCCAATTTTACTGAAGCTTTTGTGAATAAATTAGATTCTACTTTTAGATCAGCTGGTGTGACTAAAAAGTAGAATTTGAAATATTTTTTCAGTAAAATTAATTGTCCTGGTGAATTATTTTGCATAATTCCTCGCTAAGCAAGCAATTTTGTTGCAATCAACTATTTAGAGCTCATCTTTGTAAGCCCATTCATATTTTTAAGCAATTACTCATCTTGATTCAAAAGTTCTGTGCCTTTGGGTTAATGGACTGCTGCCTAATGGTCTCAGCGGTGGAGTTAAAAACTGCCAGTTAATGTGTATTTATTGGATTGGTTTCAGATACCCTTCATACTTAGCACCTGAGGTTGTTGCAGAAGGACGGGTGAAGCCCAGCGATCACACTCAGAATGAGAGGTTTTTACCCTCAGGGCCCAAAGCCGATGTGTGGTCTCTTGGTGTGATACTCTTTGAACTTTGTGTGGTATGTTATAAACCCATCTTTTTCATCTATATAAAGAGTGACAGCAAATTCTTACATAATGTGTTCTTATCATAAGGAGGTAATTTTAAACCTGAGGTTTAATGCCAAGGAGCCCATCAAGCTCCATAAAGGTCAAAACTTCCAATTAGAGATGAATGTTAAAGTAACAAATTTTAAGTGGAAGCATTTAAACTATGAATCCAGGCGTACATAGAGATGTAATAGGTCCTAAACAAGATCAGAGATTAAAATAATATTCTTCTTCCATCCTCTCCCTTCCTACACTCAAAATGGTACCTCAATTAACCTTGAGAAGTTAAATAAAATGTTGAGTGAAAATCATTCATTGTATAGGCTTGTTTGATAATAAACATGAAGTTATGTTTCATTTGAGGATGTGGAACATATATGATCGAGCACTAAAAGCAATTTGCAGCAAATTCAAAAAGTAAAAATCATTTGGACCATGAGTTAATACATGAAATTCATTTCAACATATCTTCTGAGATAACTGATTTCTCTGATCCACTTTCCCTAAATCCCACCAAACACAACAGTATGAGCAATGATAGGAAGCAACAGAATCATAGAAGCCTACAGCACAAAAGGGGGCCATTCGGCCCATCGAGTCTGTGCCGGCTCTTTAAAAAGAGCAATTCATCCCACTCCCCAGCTCTCTTCCCCATAACTGCGCAAATCCGTCCTCCTCAAATAAATGTCTACCTCTCTTTTAGCCTTCACATGTTTTACTGTACGATTAAAAACCAAGCTGCACAAATGAAATGCATGCAATAAGATATGTTTAATCGCATTTCCAAATTCCAATTTGGCTATTGCAACCTGCCTGGGTCCTTGTCATTAGGATGCTTTCAATAAATAATTATTTATTGTGTTATAGTGTATAAAAATGTCCCAGGTAATTTAGTCTATTGCTAATATCTTTAATTAAAATAAGGAATTGATCCTACAGTGCAACATCAGATTTTTCTAAATAAGAATAAATGTTTGAATTATTTTCATTGTTTAAATGGAATTGGCTGTTGTTTCTTTGAGTACATTTCAGCTTTTTTAAAGAAAAGTGTGACTGAATACGTCTCATTTGTCTCCTTTTTATATTAAGCATTGGATACATTGTGGAGACCAAATTTCAGAACGCACAGTCCAATATCAGTAATAGTAATAAGAACAATAATCCTTGCATTTGATATAACGCCTTTCACATCAGGAGGATTTATCAAAGCACATCACAGGATTTGCTATAAAGTGTGCTGTGTGTTTGGTAGGTAAATCTGGCAGCCTTTGCACACAGCAATTTCCCACAAACAGTCATAAAGTCAATGACCAGTTTTAACTGGATTGTTAGCTGGGATTCTGGAAGAAACTCCTTTCTCTTTTGGAATACTGTGATCTTTAATTTAATACTGGGGACACCCTCCCGACAGGAAAGGCACTGTACAAATGTAATTTTATTGTTGTTGTTTAATGTTCACCTGAATAGACGGACAGGACCTCGGTTTACAACAACAACTTTGATTTATATAGTGCCCTCCACTCCAGATGATGTCCCAGAGCACTTTACAATAACGGATCCCGTGCCCAAGCCAGGGGGAGGGGGAAAAAGGTGACCGAAGGTGCGGTTGAAAAGAAAGGTCTTTAGCCGAGACCTGAAACTAGGAAGAGAGGGGGAGAGGTGAAGGGAGCGAGGAAGGGAGTTTAACATCTCATCCGAAGGACAGCGTGTACAACAATGCAGCACACCTCCAGCACTGCATTGGAGTCAGCCTGTTTTTGAAATACAGTATATGAGTTCAAAGTCGTTTTAATTGGGGTTAACATTCAAACATTGCAGCATGGAGGAACCCAAAAAATTGTCAGACCAGAAGTTCCCACAGCGGTGTGAATATCTCAATATACATATCAACACTTTACAAGGAACATGTTGTATAGCTGTGCATATTTGGCCTTTGTGGAGTGTGCTGTCTGGGGAGGAAATTTCATTCCAATTCAATCTGTGAAGTTTGTAATTGTGGCAGAAAATGAGAAAAACACAGTTTACAGATGGATGGGAGGTTTCTTTTAGTGGAGGAAATAATTTCTATACCAAGAATGTTGGAAGCGATTTGTTCCTTAGCCAAAAGTTAAACTTCATGGCCTGGGTTTAAGAACTGTCTCTTGTGTCTAATAATCTTAAAAAATTATAATCCATTCAAAATTTTGATTTCTGAACAATCATCTTCTCTTGCTCATTACTTAAGATTAATTGAGCATAGTTTATAGAAACAGTAACACATTGAGGCTTGGATGTAGATTATATAAATAGATGCAGAATAAATGTGTGTTTGCCGGAGAACACAGTAATGTTACAAAACAGAAGCTTTTATTTAGAAAAGCAGGCAACTGTGACAACTGAACAGTCGTATGGTAAAGATTACTTACAATTAGTGATGGGAACAGTCATGACATGCTGAATATATTCTAACCACATGTGGTGAACCAACTCAACATGGTTGTGGATGAGTTCTGTCAACATAGTAATACTGCAAGTTTTCTATTTTGCATATTTTAATTATTGCTATTCTTTTTAAGTTTACATTCGGTTGCAAAAAAGAAAGAAAATGTTATGATGGGGATAAAATCCATATGGTATTAAAACTAGTGCTTGTGTGTGGTCCTTTGTTTTAAATTATTTGTATGCTGTTCAAAAGTATGTCCCAAAAGCTCAATTGGTAAAACAAGTTGCTGCTAGAGATCATTTCAAGGAACTATTTGCTGTATCCCATTGCCTTTATCACCTGGATACCCATCTCCAGTACTATTGTCCTGGATTAATTTGTCCTGGACACATGAGGCAAATTGTTCATTGCTGATTCTATTTGTTTAAAAGATCTGTTTAGTTCTGATTTGCCTGCTTTCTTTGTTTAGGGTCGTAAACTGCTTCAAAATTTGGGCATTTCTGAAAGGTTAAGATTCATTCTAAATCTAGGTAAGCTCTATTTCCCAATGTGTTTGTTATGTGCTGATTGTTATGATGTGCCGTGGTGAAAGGAAGGACCTTGTCTCACTGTTGGTATGTTTTGCAGGTTGTGTAGATGACATTATGACTGTTATGGCAGAAGAGCATGGCTGCTTAGAGATTATTAAGGTTTGTTGTCGACTTTGACTTGAAATGTATTTGGTACCTATTTTAATATAAATGTTACTATACAAAGGTTAGCAAATTCCCTTTGAGGTGATGTGAGTGAAATAGTATTGACTATTCTAATTTTCTAGGGGGGCTGAATGTATGCTTAAAATTATCTACAATAATCAATAAATCGCAAGTCATAATAATGGCAGTTTACACAGAGCAAAAACTGAACTGATTGAAAGCGAATCCAGTGACATCAAACCGAGCACTATGTGACTATTCAGAAGCGGATGATAAAAGGCAATTTTTCTGTTGTTAAGAATGGAGCTTGAATGACAGTGGGTGAAAAATACAACGCATGATAATTATCACAGCACAAATAAACTGAGAATTCAGCACAACGTTTGTGGCCTGAAGATAGACCAAAGTGCTGACACTTCTATTCTCTCAAATGAACATGTTGCTTCTCAGGATACCTAGCTCAAGCTCCCATTGATCATGATCAAATCGCACACCCACCATTTTCACCAATAATTCTGACATGAAAAAGTAACTATTTAACAATATACTACAAAATTACATTTTTACAGTCCCTTTCACAGTGATTGTATCACACTGATTGGCTTGCACCAGCGCCTTCATACATCAGGCACTGGCAGTATCAACCTCTATGGTTGCACACTCAACCTCACCAAACCAGTTGGGAAGCTAGGTGTCTTGTTCGATCCTCTACTGTTTTTCCTCCCCCACATCCAAGCCATGGCCTGCTCTGCCTTCCCTCACCTCCACAATATTGCCCAACTCTGCCACTACCTCACCCCCTCAAGCCACTGAAACCCTCATCCATACCTTCATCACATCAAGGCTCAACTATGTCAATGCCCTGCTTGTTGGCCTTCCCAATTCCACTCTCCATAGGCTGCAGATGATCCAGAACTCTGCGGCCCAAATCTCCAAGCTTCGTGACCCCATTTACTCATCCTCACCGAACTCCATTGGCTCCCCATCACCCAGCGGATTCAATTCAAGATCCTGATCCTCACCTTCAAAGGTGAGGACCAGGTGCCCCACCCTACCTCTGCGACCTCCTACCCTCCCTACCAACTTGCCCGCCCCCACCGCACAGCAGGCTCTGGCCTATTCCATGTCCCCCGACCCACCCGCCCCACCATTGGCGGTCATCAGCCACTCTGCCCCTAACCTCTGGAACTCCATCCCGCAGTCCCTCAGCCTCGACCCTCCCTACCTCCTTCAAGTCCCAACTCAAGACCCTCTTCGACGGTCCCATCGGTCACTCCAAATCCCCCCTTTCCCTCCAACCTCCCCTTCCCCGACCTCAGCTTGGTTCTGAAACAATGACTGTCCAGTGCCTTATGATGTACACCTGACGTGAAAGGTGCTATACAAATGTAATTTTGTTTTGTTGCTGTTCACTTCGGGAGGACATCGCAAGGCACTGGACAGTCAGGGATTTGTACTTGAGCGGGGTGGGTTGGGATCAGAGAGGGTGGAGGTCAGGGAGATTGGCCGAAGGCTCGGTCAAAGTGGGTCTTGATACGTGCCTTGAAGGAGGCAAGGGAGTGAGCGAAGTAGGAGGAATGTGGGATGGAATTCTAAAGGGTAGCGGCAGAGAGGTTGAAGCCCCGATCTCTGATGGCAGGGTGTGTTAGGCCAGAAGTGAAGCAGGTCAGAGCCTGCGGAGCGGAGGGAGCGAAATTTTTCTAGACTAATGTCACTGAAATAAGAACGCACTTGCATGATTTGTAAATTTTTGTGTACTTGGTTGTCAATGTTATCACATGTTTCCATCTTATCAAAGGAATTGCCCAAAGATGTTTTAACACTGTTGGGAAAATGCCTCACTTATCACCCTTCTAAACGGCAAGTAATGTACTTTCACCACTTCAAAGAGGTTTAAAAAAAATTAGAAACTTATGTGTAATATTTGTTGTACAAATGCAACCCTTTTTTTCCTTTTGTATCCATTTATGAATGTGTGTGGGATGTTGTATACATGCATATATACTAATTGCTTTTTTTTTGTACATTAATGCTGATACCCTAGGCTGGGTGCTACTTGACACTAATTAAAGTTGCGCTCATTACCAACAGCTGCTTCCCATAAACCTTCATTCACATGTTAGGTCCCCTCCCTATTGCCAGTTGTGGGAAAGGCTACTTTACTACATTAGTAAAGATTATAATGTTTGTTTTGAAGTAATAAAAACAAGTAATCAATATGTTGACTAATATTAATTGCAGGCCCTCCCCAGCTGAACTGCTGCACGATGAGTTATTCAGTGAAGTGTCTGGTTTATATAAACCATATTGCAAACCTGTCAGCTTATTTTCATCCTCTCTGCGATGTGCTGATCTAATTATTCCTGAGGACCTGGGAATTCTCTGTAAAGGTAATATTTTACTGCAAACTCATAATGCACCAGAAGCACAATACTTCAGCACTGACCAGCACTATAAAATGGTTGACTTTTGGGTGATCATGTTGTGCTGGTGTCATTTCCTGCGTGTTGTACAGCACCTGCACACTGACAAGCTTTCCTGCAAAATGATTGAATGGGCTCAGGAAGCGCTGCTAAATAATTTCCCGAGCGCTGCAGATGCACATGCATGTTACTTTATAATAATCAGTGGTATTTTTTGTCCATGGCATGTACGAATGGCACTCAGGACCTGACATCAGTGACTCTTGACACGGATGACCAGCATGAAGTGGTGTCAGATGCTGTGAAGATGAGAAGCAAGACTGGTGGTCACTTCTTTTCCGCAGACCTTAATTTTTTGGAATCAAAACATTGCTCACATTATACAGGGGTCAGTCGCCCTGTGCTTGTTAGCAACAAATTTGAATGTCTACCATTTAAAATACTAACAAAAGATATACCAAATTGAGGAGGAAAATTTTGCAAGCTGGTCATGTAGAAATTAAAATTTTTGAAATGTGGAAACCTTCGAACCAGGATCCCCAGTTTCGAATGGTACAAAACTATCTTCCAATTGTTATTTTCCTGAAGGTGAGGAATATCTTTTGGAGAGGTCTATTGCCGAAGTCTACTATCTGTGGTGCTTGGCTGGAGGAGACTTGGAGAAGGAACTTACGAACAAAGGAATAATTCGCTCAAAACCACCCATTTGCACTTTATCAAAGTAAGTTGTGATGGTTTACTACAACAACAACAAAATTACATTTGTAGAGTAGCTTTCACGTCAGGAGAACATCGCATGTATTAGAGGTCTACCTGTGTTTTGTTTACCAGTGGAGACTATTTATTACAGATTGGCTCTATTGTAAAGTGCTTCTTTATAAGGTCAGTGCAGTTATAACATGGTTCGAATGTTGGCTCCATTCAGGGTGCATGTGGGTCATCATGCTAATTTGATTATTATTACCTTTCCTACTGCCTTCCATACTTTTACTGCTCCTTGTCTTACATCACAATACTTCCATTTGCTTCATTTTAGATAAATGACAGCAGCATTTCCAAACAGTTTGATGTTTTTATGATAGGTACTGGGAGAGCCACCAATCCGATTCTGTCCCTTATTGGGGATCCCTGCAATGAATGAAAGGATTGAGGAAGTGGGCCAATAATCCCTTCAAAAAATAAATAAACAAATAAATATATATTTTTAAGCATTTGGACACTCAATCCATGACTGTTTATCGGACACCGCAGTCTATGCAAGAGCAGTCCAGTATGCCTAGTCAAAGGCTATGATGACCTGAATCGAATTAGCTTTGGATATTGCAGCCATGCTATCAAGTAAAAAACAATAGGAGTTCACATAAATAGATGTATGTACCTATATACAATGGAAGCCGGTTAAGCCAGACACACGGTGATGGGGGCTTGTCCGTTTTAAGAGCCGTCCACAGTTAGCCGAAATACCATTCCCACCCAGCAAGAGGAGCGCCGCTAACAATGTACTGTATAATAATATGTAACAACATTGTTTCACTTGAAGCAATATTAACTAACCAAACAGTGCAACAAGTATTTTAACCAAGGAGTTAAAAGTTATTATTTTTTATTATTATTATAAAGTTAAAATCCTGTACCTCACTGAATTCAGTAAACATGTACTGTACCTTTATTTGGCTGCAAATTATCAGCAGAGCAGCAGCGGTGCTTCCTCCCATAATAAAAATAGATATTTCCCAGCTTTCGCCACATAAATTGTGGTGTTTGTTGAACCCAAATTTTCCATTTGTATTTGTTTTTGATTCCTATTAATGAAAGGTTATTAGGCTTAAGAGTGAGCTATTCCATAAGGCTTTATATGCAAGTTCAGCATTAGCCTAGTAATTATAATGTTCCTTTTTGTGTTTCTTGATAGGATTAATATTTCTCTTGAAATTGTGAGGCTTTATTCTTTACAGATGTTTGTTTCAGTTTTAATGGAATTTAAAGTATTTTTTATGGGAACTTTTATTACTTGAACTGTTTTCTGACTCTCGATACAAATCACTAAAAGGTTGATTCATCTTCAAAAGAAAAAAAAATTCTGGATTAAGTGGGTGTAAATATAAATAGAATGCATTATGTTAATGTTAAGATAAACAGCAGCAGACAATAGCAACTATTAATGGGCAGTGGTGTAAATACATATATTTATTCATTTCCAAATGCTGCCAAGTGGTGTTTCACTCTCAGTTTTATAATTCAGGTCTTTATTTTCATGTAATTAAAATAGAAAACACGAAATTGAAGCTTACAATTTATAAAGAACATGCTTATTTTTAGCAATTTATCACATCAAAATGCCTCCAAAACCAAGTATTATTTGTGTTTGCCTGCAAGCAAATATAACAGCCATTGGAATTTCTTATTTTATTTCAAATTAAGCCTTTGATTCATGTGATTTTGAATTTTTTTTATCCACTCTGGGGTTTCAGGTATTGAATAAAATCCCTTCACTAACATTAAAAAAAGTTTGTGAATATTTATAACGTCTGACATATAACGTTTCGTGTGTTGTGAAAGAAGGGAGATTCTCCCAGTGTCCTGCCCAATTGCTGGATCATGGGTCACAATGAGTCATTCATCTTGTGGTGGTTAATGTCAGTCGCCTTCCTGATGAAAATGGTTGCCATGTTTGACTGCTCTAAACTTGACAGTATTATTTTGAAAAGGTTTTGATATTCTAAGTTACTTTAAGTACATCATTTTGTTTTTAAATGTTAAGGTTTAGAGGAAGCTTCAGAGTAAAAATGTGTACAAGGACAATCATTTTCTTCCACGCTCAATCAATGGGAGGACACAACCCTGAACTTTTTTCAGTTTGCTTTTGACATTTTCTACACTTTAAGAACATTTAAATTTTTTATCTGTTACTTAATTTAAGCTTTATACTGGAAGATGGAGAAAGCTTCGGACAAGGACGGGACAGAAGTTTTCTCTTGGACGATACAACAGTAACACTGTCGTTATGCCAACTCAGAAATGTAAGTGCTTATTTGAAAGTGTTTATATCCACCCTGAAGCTTTCAATATCTCATAATGTGAAAGGCAGTGTATAAATGTAAATTGTACCAACCGAATTGCCCAGCGAGGGGTCCTCATCCCAGGCTTCTGGCTCTGACCTTGTGTAATCTGGTTCTCAAAGCATTGGAATAAGACCCAAATGATTCTTATGTTGGCAAAGTAATGCTTTCTGCTTAGCACTTTACCTTTATTCTTCCTGTTGAAGCTGTAACTCACCAGATTCAGGTTACTCAGTTTAAGAGAAATACAGGTTACTGATGCATGACCTACTACAATATTGTACAATACAGTGAGGTTGATACTGTGGACTTTGTACCAAGGTGCAGTGAAGAAGCTCATTTTTCTTCCTATCCCCATCACAGTAGATCATTATTACCAGATATTGGGCACAGCTGCTTTGGCCAAGAGCAGTTGGACCTTTCTCCAACTTCAATGTGGGGATTTTGGACTTAGTACTGTTTATAATAATAATAATCCTTAAATTTGATATAGCACTTTTCACATCTTCTAGACTTCTCAAAGCGCTTCACAGAATATACTGTAAAGTGAATTGACTGTATATTTGTGGGTGAAACACAGCAGCCAATTGCGCACATCAGTGTCTCACAAACAGTTGTGGATAGAAATGACCAATTTTATTATAGTTTTTTTTTGAGGGATTAGTATTAGGCATGTGGAGTAAGGAAACTTGCCCAAGGTTTCACCCTGACCTGCCTGGATTCGAAACAGATCTCGCACTTGGAAGGCGAGTGCTCTAACCACTGAGCTATAAGAATGATTGTGGAGTCAATAGTCTAGCAATGATGACATGTACTTTCAGATTATTAATTCAGTATTTCAATCCTTTTTATCCTAGAGACTGAAAGACGTTGCTGGAGAAGCATTTTATCCTCTGCTTGAAGATGAGTGAGTAAATGGCTTACATAGTACATGGACATAGAAATAGGAATAGGCTATTTAGCCTCTAGAGCCTGTTCCGCCATTTACCAGGTACCTGCCCAAGCCCCATGCCCCTTAAAGCTTGATCTAATATATTTATCTACGTACATCTTGAAAATATGAAGGGATCCAGCGTCCACATTCTTTTTGGGGAGATAGTTACAAATTTCCAGTATCCTTTGGGTGAAACAACGCCTGCTGATTTCACTCCCAAATGACCTAGCTCTCATTTTAAGATGATGCCCGCTTGTTCTGGATTACTCACCAGAGGAAAAAGTTTATCTGTATCTACCCTATCATTTTTTAAAAATTGTTGATCAATAAATAAATATTTGTATTAATCAACAATAAACAACACAAGAGTGAGTTTCAATGTTGAGGGTTCAGGGTGATACTGTAAACTGCACAAAGACATAAGAACATGGGAACTGCTAGCCCAAAGAAGACCAAAGTCCATCTAGTCTACCTTCCACCATCCTGGCAGCCGCATGTAAAGTAACAGCCTGTTTATCTGGTACGCGATCAACCGTAACTTCCATATAACCGGCATCGCAAAAACAGGTCCACATTCGATTAACCAGAATTTATCCGGACAAATACATTTACAAAAAATATATCTATACAGTATTTCCTTTTGAAAAGGAACCAAAGCAAAAAAAGGCAATTTATGAATGTCCACTGAACTCTGGTACTCAATTGCAAACCTTAACTCACTACAAAGTTTTTATTTTTAAAAATCTTCCTTTGTTTATTTTCTAATATATCGATTAATCAGCACCACAAGAACTTCTTCGACTGAAACGGGCTGGCAACGGGTCCCTAAAGCTCTTGTAGACTGTTCTGGGAGGCATGTCATTGTGGTATATTCTTGCAATTTTTGTCACATTCAGGATTCCGAAACTCCGGACTTTTGGCTGCTCAACCTGTACACCGAAAATGTTAGTTCTAGGAACCACTAGGAACTAAACTGATGTTAGCGGGTAGGCTCGGGTCGGGGCGGCATTTTGGCTGTGGCCAAATACAGTAATATTAAACTCTCGCTTAACAAAATTTTCGCTTAACAAAGGGTTTTAAAGTCCCTAACCCTTTCGTTAAGTGGGGTCTACCTGTACTATCCTCCTTGAGGGGGGAGGTAAACGAGATCTCCTTTGAACTGAACTGGCTCCATCATGAAATTTTTGTCAACCAAATGTCCGAATTGAGCCTATCTTCCATGATGGTTTCAGTTATCAGATGTCTCGAAGCCAGACAGGTCCGCAGTACTCCAAAGTTTTCCAAAACCTTACCATGTAAGGTGGTCCTAGCTGTACACACAGTGGCAAACTTGCCAGTCAATGCTCTCAATGGCATTTAGCTTGTTAAACTCAAGCAGTGCCCAAAGCACAGTATAGGGCCACAAGATTTGGATCTTGCCAACCTGCACCTAATACTCTCTGGAATTAGAGCATACTCCATTCTTAAAGTGGGAATTTCCATGTGTTGACAGCATACATTAACTCTTCGTTTCCGCAACTGTCATCCGGTTGTATGACATCCAGCTGTCTTAACAAAAGGTAGAAAAATACATATCCACAAAATATTTGTGACTTGCCCTTCAGCAGATCCTGCATCTCTTTAACAGACTTGTGTTATGAAACATTGATGTAAAGTACAGAAATCATTATATTTTTCAGGCAGTCCAATATGTCACCCTCAAACAGCAACCATGATCTATCTACATCAGCCACACTGCCACTTATCATTCGTGAGAGAGACACTGAATATCAACTGCACCGAATCATCCTTTTTGACAGGTTGCTGAAGGTTGGACTCAAGTTATTGCTAAACCTTCTAAGCAAAGCCATGATATTTTAGCATTTCTTGATATTTATTGTTAAACTGTAGTAAACGTTTAACACTTTTATTGGTAGATATATTGAGACCGAGGAATCTGAAAAAAAAATAACTTGCACTCATCTAGTGCATTTGACATAGATCGGGTGACTCAAAGAAAATTGTGGGAGACTGTGACAATGGAATAGGGGAATATAGCCAAAGGTCAAAGAGAGAAGTTTTAAACTGGTTTGAAAGCAGAGAGTGAGTGAAGCAAAGAGATTTCGGGAGGAAGTTCCAGATAGTGGGGAGCAGAGTGAAAGCTAAAATAATATTTGGTATAAAAGAAGGCATAGATAAGAGCATTTACACATCTGAGACTTGTTTCTGCAGGCCTACCCATACAAGAAGATTCAGATTTGGAAAGAGGCAAGAGTTGACATCCCGCCATTAGTGCGAGGCTTGGCATGGGCTGCACTGCTGGGGGTAGAGGTAAACAAAAATAAATTTGTTTTAGATTTGTTTTTCACATGCTTTTATTTTCTACTAAATCCAATTTCCATTTAGATTCTTCAATTAGGTCTATATTTAGTGCAGCTGCTGGAGAATATTGCAGCCAATACACCAGAGGCTACAGTCTTTGTTTTAGGTTTATATCATAAGCCAAAGATTACAGCCCCCGAAGCATTGGCTGTACTTTGTTAAAATGCTTTGGCACATGAGTAAAGCAAAGTTACTTCTTTCCATTATAATGTTTGTGCTAAAATACTGTTGGGGTGATGAATGCCTAGAAGTATATTATTCTACTGGGGGGAGTAGAAATCCATTTCGAGAAATTCTTACCCAACCAGAAAAGTTAAGTTTAACCGGGGACCTTTAGTTGAAATGAACTCCTGTTATCCGATGATTTAAGAGGTTACATATCAATTTTGTTGAAATAAACTTTGATTTCTTCCCAATCCCATTTTGTCTGTGCTGAGCAAATACTCGTAACATTTGAAGTAATTGTATAAATATTATTGTGACATCAAACAGGTTGGGGATTTTGGGTGGCGACTGTCTTTACGATCGAACTCCATAATGTAAAAGCAGGATTTGTTCAATTGACCAGGTTCTACTTGCTCATCATTTGCTCATTCTAATTTAGTGTTTACGCAGAATGATAGCACTACTGGTGACACTTTAAAGTTTATTTCTTGGGTTATTTTGTGCTATTTTTCAGTGCTGATAAACTCATTTGCTGTTGTGTCTGGGAATGGCTGTGTGGAGCTATAGAGGAAACTTGTGGTTTCCTGTAGTAGGAAATGTGATGGGGCACCTGATTGAAGCCCCATCACAATGTTCAGACCTGTTTCTTCAAAATGTTCACCACTGTCTCCATCCTGCTGGCTGTTAAACCACCCTACTATTTGTACTTAATTTACTTTGTACTAAATGTATTCCACTTGTGCGGTCAGTGCTAACAGGAATCTCTTCAGGAATGCTCTCTGCTTCCACTAGGCAATAAGTCATTATTTTACCCTTGGAGTGAAATAATAGCTGGAGAGTTATCACATGCAAGAGAATAGGTTACATTGTTAATTGACTACCAGCTGTGGTTCTCAGTGAGTTTATTCAACAGGTTGTTCCCTGCTGATGTTATATAGCAATAACTTGTGTAAAAATACTCAAAGATGTTCCTGGAATCTATTAACAAGGTCAGTAACACTGCCAAAATGGAGCAATGCTGCCTCGCTGTGAAGGCAACCTCGAATTATAGTTTCACCATATTATCAGTTGGTACTGAGCAGAGCTAAAATAAATTTTTTTGCTCTTTTTCTGTACCGTGGAAAGCTTCCAGCATAGAAAAACTACATTCAGTTCACCTCAGCTATTGTACTGCTACATCAGCGTTCAAGGCTGCTCTCTCCACCTCTCAAAGCCAACCAGGAATCTGGGCGTCTGTTGACCCCAAACTATCCTTCCTCCCCCACATCCGCTCCATGACTAGTCATCACCTCCGCAATATTGCCAGACTCCGCCACTACCTCACCCCCCCATGCCGCCGAAACTCCATCCCGCTTCCCCTACGTCTTGCTTCCTCCCTTTCCTCCTTGTCGGCCGCGCCTTCGGCTCCCACCTGCTTGGGTCCTGACCTGACTGTGCAGCACTTTGGGACGTCCTCCCGATGTGAAAGGCGCCATGTAAGTGTAATTTTGTTGTTGTTGCTAACTTCGCTAATGATGTGATTTACTCCCATTTCACTTCCTTAATCTTTTCAAAATCTTCACTGTTATATCCAACAAGTATTTATCCAATTCTTTTTAAATGCTGTTGGACATGACTGACAAATGTATGAGCAAAAGCATTCCATATTCTAACCAACCACTAAATGAAAATATTTA
Source organism: Hydrolagus colliei (assembly GCA_035084275.1). NCBI lineage: Eukaryota > Metazoa > Chordata > Chondrichthyes > Chimaeriformes > Chimaeridae > Hydrolagus > Hydrolagus colliei. The sequence continues at coordinate 92,181,805 of CM068742.1, forward strand.
TTTTAATATCCCCTTTATTATTTTGGTGATAAGCCACATGAGTACTTTGACTTGGCAACAGTGGGTAACATTCAATTTAGATGAATGGCAATTCTTCAGGTATAACTGACAAAATAATTGCTAAATATGGAATGAACGGTACATATTTTGCCGTTCAGCAAAATACCACCACAGATACACTGATACCGGACTTACCATACCATAGTTCTCTCACAAAACACACAGTCACCGCACTGTAGTGTGATGCCTTTTAGACTTCCTCCTGATGTGAAAGGTTCTATACCGAATGAAAGGATTATGTTATAATCTCCTAGCAATTACAACAGCAACAAATTACATTAATCTAGCATCTTTCACATTGGGAGGACATCCCAAGATGCTGTACAATCAAGGATCTGCAACACAGTTAGTGGTTGGATTCCAGAGGGAAGATGACCAAAGGCACAGTAAAGGAGAAAGATCTTGAGAAGGAACCTGAAGGAAGCAAGGACAGGGGTGAAGTGAAGGGACTCTGTGGGTTGGAGTTTCAGAGAATGGGGACAGAAGGCTGAAGGCCTGACTTTATCGTATTCAAAAAGGTCTACTCTCCCCCTACACGCCCACCCGGACCCTCCGTTCAACAGGACTTGGCCTGCTCCAAGCACCCCGCCCGAACCGCCCCATCGGAGGCCGGGCCTTCAGTTTCTCCGCTCCCACCTTATGGAATGCCATCCCTCAATCCCTCCGTTTCGTCTCTTCCCTTTCGTCTTTCAAGGCCGGTTTGAAGACTTTCCTCTTCGATCGTGCCTTTTGTTCCACCTTTTGTTCCACGAAGGGGAGGTTTCACCCCTTCCCAAACACTCCCCTCCCAGCTCGGGTCACACGCCTCCTGTTCAGCGCCTTGGGACGTCCTCCTGACGTGAAAGGCGCTCTATAAATGTAAATTGTTGTTGTTGTTGAATGGAATGTTAGCCTTTTTCTCAAGGGGCGGGAATACAAAGGTGAGAAAATGCTGCTTCATCTTTATAAAGTCTTAGTCAGATCCCCATCTGGAGCTCTGCATTCAGTTTTGGGCATTGCACCTCAGGAAAGATATATTGGCCTCGGAGGGCCTTGATGCTGCGCAGATTCACTGAATATCAGTGCAGATACCAGGACTTAAAAAGTTAAATTATGGCAACAGGTTGCACAAACGTGGTCTATATTCTCTTCAGTTTAGAAGGTTGAGGGGTGATCTGATTGATTTGTTTAAAATGATGCAGGGAATTGATAGGGTAGCTACAGAGAAACTATTTCTTCTGGTGGGGGAATTCAGAACAAAGGACATAATTTTACAGTTAGAGCTGGGTCATTTAGGAGTGAAATTAGGAGGCAGTTTTTCACACAAAGGACAATGAATATACTTTACATGATTGTCAATACTGAACAACACATCTGATCTATGAGATTTCTTTTTGTAGGTTGCCAAAGCGTGAGCTTTTGACTTTTCTATGGAGTGAAAGGACACGTGGAATACAGTTTCTAACCAAAGTAGATGAGTTAAATACAAGCAGACTTGATGGAGCACTTCAAATGAAGGCAAAGTACACCCAAACTCCCTTAGGGAGAGTTGAAACCACTATAATTATAAATTTTGCTTGCATTGAGTAATATGGGCAAGCTCAGCATTCCATTAGTATGGAAGCTCTCACACAGGAGGACCAGAGTCGTTGAGAAACTGGAGCTCAAGAGCTCATCCAGAATTGTGGAGACTCGGGCCCAATTTTAACCACTGTTCCACAAAAATATTATCCCCCCAAACATACGGTAGTTTATAACAGATTAAATGATCCAGACAGTGTTCTGGTCCTGTAGTGACAACCCCACCAATTGGACAGCAGATGTAACTTTGGTTACAAAGGAAATGCTACAAAAACCATCCTCGAGTGTCTCTTGAAGAACACACCCTGAGCACACCCCTGCACATACCCCAGGGGAAACTCTGCATTTCAAGGTGGGATGCATATGTGGATTCTTGTCTGGTTTGAATACTTTTAAGCATGGTGATGGGTTCCGCATGTATCAGACACCAAGCTGGAAATTGGAGGTCTTTCTACTCTTTAGGGTTTTTGCAGTAGTTATGAACCCATCAGAACAAGGATAGGTTTGCTGCAACTTGTGTTTCAATAGCTCATGAATTTTCTGCATTTCTGGTTCCTTAAATAGTTACTGAGTGGATTCCAGCATAGAGCAAATACGTCACTTTTAGTTTTGAACCCAGCATAAGTAAAAATAGTAAAAAATTTCCAATCAAGTTATTAAATTATGTTCTGTTTGCATTGCAATTCATCTATCAATTACATAGTGACTATACTTTACGGTAAATCTTGTGAATCATTCCAAGACATCCTCCTAACATGAAAGATGCTGTATCAAATGCAAGGGTTGCTTCATCTATATGGACATTAAGGGAACCTGCCGCTATTTAAAACATGTAGTTTTTCTAACGTCCGAATGCAGGTTTTGTGTTCTCAAGACATTATCCTCCATGAAGGGTGCTATATAAATGCTAGTTGTTATTATCCTGGGTTTATATTCCGTCCTTATTATCCTCCTGAGATAAGTGCAGTTTCTTTAGAGCTGGCTAGCTCCAAAGTGACAATTAGCAATGGGATATCAGAATTTAATCAACCTTGAAGCAAAGCCCTAATGTATAGGGTTGTCTTAGTTAGAAAAGGAGAGTGAAGCATACCAGACATTACTTTCAGTGCAAAGCAATGTGGTTTTAGCTGGTTAAACTCCCATCAGTACATGCTCTAGGGTCCTTGGAACTCACCAATCTGCCTCTAACACTCTAGAATGAGGTAAGCAGGATGCATCCCTTCAGGGAGAAAGTGTGTGTCCCATTCCAGCCATGGAGAAATTTCCATGCAGATGGATACATATGTGGACTCTGGTTTGGATACTCTTAAGCATGTTGGTTAGTTTTGCATGTGTCAAGATATTAAGCTTCCCCATCACAATACCCTCCTCATCCAAAATTACCCAAACATTCAATTCAGTTGGTTGCTTCTCAGTGTTGTTTGTAAATTGTTGCTTTTGCAAATTAGCTACCATGTTTGTCGGCATACCAGCACTAATTTTATAATCTAATACATCTAATCCTTAAAGTGTTTGGGCATTTATTTTCAGTGAAGGATGTTATGTAGTCGCAAGTTATTGTGATTGGAAATTAGATTCTCTTTTCTAATTAAAATGATCATCATCAACAACAACAAAATGACACTTGTTTAGCACCTTTCACGTTGTGAGGACGTCCCAAGGCGCTGAACAAAGATACAACAGGAGTAAAGTTATAATGAGTCCCGCAAATTAATAAAATATAGATGGCAACATTTTATGGTTGAGTGGTTTCAAAACTTTGCGCATACAGACATGTGAAATTGTAGAAATTACAATATATTATAGTTCTTGCTCTGAATGCTCTGGTTCGTTTGGTTTTTTTTAAAATCACACACTTTGAATTTCAATCCTCCTCCCAGACATTTAAAATAAATCATGGGGCTTTCTTAACCCACAAAATGTATGGATGAAAGTTGTAATCTTTTAACCCAACCTATAATTTTTTATTAAAAGACATTTATCTGAGATTCCATGTTTTTGTGACCAAAAGAATCAGCTTTCAGCTAAGTTATAAAACTAAAGAGAAAGTGCCACAGACCCTGGAGACCTTTGGAGTGAGTCTTGTTTTGAACCAAGGCAATGCAATGCCCTATTAATTTGTTATTTGACATACAGTTCACTGACATTTTCAACGGCAACTGTTTAGTATTAATGTCAGACAATAGGAATGCAGTGGCTTCCTATTTTAGACCTGTTTTATTCGAGCACTGAATCTCAGCTACCCTTATTTTCTTAAAAATAGAAGACTGTCCAGGTTGTTTTTATGGGTGTACCCATTCCTGTTTTTAAACATGATATAAGAGAAGGAGCAAGCAACATATTTGATGAAATTGGGAGTAAAGGGATAACTATTTTTCACTTCAAATGAGGTGCGAGGAGGTCATGGACTTCTTCTCCTCCAAAATCCACAATATCCGCCTCCTTATTCTCCTGGATCTGTCCACTGCGTTCGACACAGTCGACCACGCCATCCTCCTCCACCGCCTGTCCTCCGTCATCCACTTCACCGCACTTGCCTGGTTCGAGTCCTACCTTACAAACCGCCAGCAATACATCTCAATAAACGGCTTTTCCTCCCGCTCTGACCCAGTTACCTGCGGGGTACCCCAGGGATCCATCCTTGGCCCCCTCCTCTTCCTGATCTATATACTCCCTCTTGGGGCCATCATTGGCAGACATGGGGTACACTTCCACGTGTATGCAGATGACACCCAATTCTATTCCTCCACCCCACTTTGCGACCCCAGTCCACTGATGTTCTGTCAGCCTGCCTGACAGACATCAGGAGCTGGATGAGTGCGAACTTACTGCAGCTGAATGTTGATAAGACTGAAGCCGTATCCTTTGGCTCTCGTCAACGTCTTGAATCGCACGGCTCTCACGTCCTTCACCTTCCTGGCCTGCCGCTAAAACTCTCCAAACCTGTGCACAACCTAGGCGTCAGGTTCGACCCCCAACTGTCCTTCTTCCCCCACATCCGGTCCCTCAACAGCACCACTTTTTTCCACCTTTGACGGATCGCCTGTCTCTGGCAATATCTCGCCCCAAAAGCCACTGAAACTCTGGTCCTTGCCTTTGTCACCTCTCGGCTGGACTATTCCAATGCCCTCCTCGCCGGTCTCCCCTTTAATCCATAAAATCCAACTCATTCAAAACTCTGCCGCCCGCATTCTCACCCACACTAAACATCACTCCTCCATTTCCCCAGTCCTTCCCAGACTTCACTGGCTCCCTTTCCCAGAGAGGATCGATTTCAAGATCCTCACCCTTGTTTTCAAATCCCTCCACGCCTCTGCATGGAGAGGTACGATGGATTATTGGGGTACTCCGCAGATAACCGGGTGAGAGCAGGAGGAAAAGCCATTTATGGATATGTACTGCTGGCAGTTTGTGAGGTAGGACTCAAACCAGGCATGCGGTCCCACTGAGGTGGATGATGGAGGATAGGTGGTGGAGGAGAATGGCGTGGTCAACTATGTTGAATGCAGTGGACAAGAGGAGGGTCTTGAGACGTGTTTTGAAGAAGGCAAGGGAGGGGGCAAGGTGAAGGGAATGTGGGATGGAGTTTCAAAGGATGGGGGCAGAGGCTGAAGCACTGACTGCCGGTGTAGGGTGGGCAGAGTGGGGGACATGGAGCAGGCCGGAGCCTGCTGAGGGAGCGGAGAGGTCAATATGGAATTAGTGGGTTACAGAGGTAGAAAGGAGCCAGTCCATATGCAGGGCTTTGACGGTGAAGGTGAGGATTTTTAACTCTTGGGAGCCAGTGGAGCTAGGCGAAGATGGGAGCAATAAGGTCATGGAGCCTGGTGCAAGAGAGGACACAAGCTGCAGAGTTCTGGATGATCTGAAGCTTTTAGAGGGAAGAGTTGGAAAGGCTGACAATCAGGACGTTGACATAGTCAAGCCTAGATGTAATTAATGGAAGATTGAGGTAAGGTCCGGCAATATATCGATATATTGGTTATATCCGATATAATTTTCATATCGATACGCCGATATAGGCATTTCAAAAATATCAATATATCGAAAAAGTCGATACATGGAAAAAAATCGGAATGCGCGCGCGCACTGAACTACAAGACCCAGAATGCTCATCTCTATACACAATGCACAGACCGAGGTGCAAGCCGCCATATTGTATTCATAGTCCTCGAATATAATATACAGGTATGCAAGGGGTGAGGGAAGAGAGACAGCGGGGCGGGGTGGGGGGAGGGAGAGAGAGACGGCGGGTGGGGAGAGAGAGACGGCGGGGGGGTAGGGGGGAGAGAGAGACGGCGTGGGGTGGTGGGGGGGGGAGAGAGACGGCGGGGGGAGAGAGACGGCGAGGGGGTGGGGGGGAGACAGAGATGGTGGCAGGGGTGGGGTGTGGGGGAGAGAGAGACGGCAGGGGGGTGGGGGGAAGAGAGAGACGGTGGGGGTGGGGGGGAGAGAGAGAGACGGCGGGGGGGGGAGAGAGAGACGGCGGGGGGGCAGAGAGAGACGGGGGTGAGAGACGGGGGGATGTGATAATAGACAGACAGAGAGAGAGAGAGAGAGATGGGGGTGGGGGGGGGGGTTGGTGGTGAGAGAGGAGAGAGACAGACAGAAAAACACAGAGATGGAGAGAATGAGTGTGAGAGACACAGAGAGAGAGAGATACTTACCTCCTGAGGAGATAGGCCCCGAATGCGCGCGCACATCCAAATGCGCGAGCATGTGCAGTACGAAAATATCGATATATCGGTATATCTCGATATGAGCCCATCAATATATCTAAATCGGAAAATTTCCATATCGACAGACCCTAGATTGAGGGTCTTGGCAGAGTCAGCGGGGAGGCATTGGTGGAACTGGGCAATGTTGTGGAATTGAGGGAAGGTAGAACGAGTCATGACATGATTTAACGGATCATGGCACCTATCGTCTTCCCTCCCCCACCCCCACCCCATCCTCATTTGGCTCCAATCACTCCCCAGAAGATCAAGTTAAAGATCCTTTTTCTCATGTTCAAATCTCTTCACAATCTAGCTCCATCCTACCTCTGTGATTTCCTTCACAGACCAGCCCTGACGCTCCGTTCACTCAGAAAACACTGGCTTGTGTGTTGTCCCCTTCTTATCTGTCCACCATTAGCTTTCATTTTACCCCTTGCCATTGCCATTCTGCCTGCCCCAGCCTTCTGAAACTGCATTCTGGAGTCCTTCCAACTCACTCCTTCATCATTCAAGGCCTGTCTTAAGACACACCTATTTGACCATGATTTCCATCACCTTTCCCACCCCCAGATTGGCTTCCAATGCCAAATGTTTTGAGATATCTATCTGAACATGAAAAGCACTAAATAAATGTCAATTGTATTTAATTTGCCAGAGTCACTCTTCCTTGACCTCCTGTGGGATCAGAGGTCTCAAAACTCTTCCTGATGGAATAAAAAAATGTCTTCTGATAGAAGCGAATCTACTGGTCATACAGGTCTTTTACGCAATTAAAAGTAAAAATTGTAACCCACAGAGAGTGGCCAAAACAGAAAACAATGGTGTGTTTTCAAAGCCACGGCAAAGGAACATGAGTGGGGGTGCAGGAGGAGCAGTAGACTTCAATGTGTATCTCCCTGGCTTGTGCTCGTCCTGATTTCATAATTCCGGATATCCAAGACTACCCAAAATTGAATTGCTTTTCTTTCTCCAGCACTGAGATCCATTACCTTGCATTTAATATAGCGTCTTATCACGTCTTCTTGGTGTCTCAAAGCGCTTCACAGAATATACTGTAAAGTGAATTGATTACCGTGAGGAACACAAACAATTTCTCTGATTTTATCATTGTTTCTAAGAAAATATGTGAAGTGTTATAACTAGCAAATATTGGAAAGTCTTTAGAGCTGGTACAGTAGAAGCCCGTTTATCCGTGATTCGATTCACTGGCACTTCCGTATAACCGGCTTGCCAAAAAAAACTCCCCATTCGATAAACCGGAACTTATCCGGAACAATAGCGGTGGAGCATTTGTAAATGCATAAATAATAACATAATAACAGAATGTTGCATTGGTACTTATTGTTAAAACTACTCTCTTGCACTTCTTACCTTTGCTGGTTGATGCTGCACTTGAAGCCATGATAGTGTGGTTGAGGTTTATAGTCCAGCGTTTCTTTTTAAAATGGAGCAGGTGAAAAAAACGGAGCGCGTATGACTTTAAAGTCATACTAGCGGCAAGCTGATAACGCTAGCCGATAACCCACATTGTCGAGCAGGTGCAGTATTTCGGTTTGCCGCTAGTAGAGTCTAGGGCTTCGACTTGCAGCGAGTAAAGTCGCGCGACTTTAAAATCGGGCTGCCATTTTTTTCACCCGCTTGGCGTCTTCCATTTAAAAAAGTAATCGCTGGACTGTAAACCTCAGTAAAGGTGAGAAGTGCAAGAGAGTAGTTTGAACAATAAGTACCAATACAATATTCTGTTATTATCTGTTATTACTTAGTCTGGTGTGTATGGTGTGTGTTAAAAGAACTTAAATTTTTTTGTAGTGGGTTTTCGGCCGCGGGCCGCCCGAATATCCGGCAGGCACTTTAACCGGCATTGGCCAGGTCCCGCGGGTGCTAGATAAACGGGCTTCTACTGTATAACACTTGCTTTAAATCTTTCAACCAGCAAACAAGATCAAATCAGCACATTGGTTCAAAACAGATGTTGGCAGGCTTGGGCAGAAAACATTTTGTTTTTGAATGTTTAATTGCCATACAAACTTAGAAATGCTACTGTTTGTTTTGGGCTGTAAACAAAGTTATAAACATTGAGTAAGAAGCACAGCATTTTATAGTTTTTCATTTTTGTTCTATTTTAACCTAATTTTGTTACAGGTCTTTACTACCCCATCTGTGTTGGCAGTTCCATCCCTACTGTTTCTGAGCCTCACCTATGCTCAGTTTAGTCTGATTGCCCAGTCCTTATGAGTTCTGCAAATAGCTGCTCTTCTGACTAGTTTATTGCTTGCTGCTCACTCTTACAATAAAAACTCGTGAACCCTGTTCCCAAACTGCTCTCACTGCCTTTGAAAACCTCCTAAGATCTATATGTGACAATATGTCAACATTGTTATATCTCTTAATTTCACTATTCGGCATCCACCACTACATTTGACAAGCATTTTAAGTCAAAAATCAATAATAAACGCACATGTAAGTTTTCCTTTCTTTGTGTCTGTTTCCAGGGAGATATTCAAGCAAAATACAAAGGAATTGATAAGGATACCCCAATACCAACAGACCGACAGGTAAGTCAGCTGTACACTGAAGAGATCTTTGCGCCAATCCTAACGCTAAAGATGCACATATGTGACAGTCTTATAAACAACTTCACGTTTATTGAATCTTAAGTGATGTTGCTCTTATTGGGACTGAATGGATTGTTATTAAAGGAGACGGCACAGACACAATGGACGCAGATGGCTTTCTTTTTTGCTATAATTTCTAAGGTTCTGTCCTGTAATTTCTGAATATAGTAAAAGCCTGTTTATCCGGCACCCGATCAACCGTAACTTCGGCATAACCAGTATCGCAAAAAAAAGTCCGCATTCGATTAACTGGAATTTATCTGGAAAAATGCATTGAAATTTTTTAATTTTTTTCGTTATTGGCTGAATATCCAGCAGGCGCTTTAACCGACATTGGCTAGGTCCCGAGGGTGCAGGATAAATGGGCTTTTACTGTATATAGACTATCAATTAGAGTTTTCTAGAAGTGATTATCATATCTACTCTCGAGTGTCATTTTGGGAGACTGATGGTGATGGATAAAAGGGTTAGGGTTTTCAATCCACAACTGTTTGTGGGACACTGCTGTGCGCAATTGGCTGCCGCATTTCGTCCATGTATATATACCGTAGTCAATTCACTTTACAGTATATTCTGTGAAACAGTTTGAGATGTCTAGAAGACGTTAAAAGTGCTATATCAAATGAAAGGTTTATTATATTATTATGTTAAAATACACTGATTACCAAATCATTGCAAATTTTAAGTTTGACCTTATTCTGATCATAACTGAACTTAGAAAGATTTTTAAATATGATGCTCGTCAGACCAGGCTAGTATTTTCCAATACGCACAACATACCTTTGTGCCACCATACAGTATAGAAATGGACATTAATAGCTGTCTTCTACAGATTGTTTTTGGTTTGCTATTTAGTAAATTCAGCTTGTACGACAGTATGTGGAAACCACATGGTAGATAATTGCCTTGGGCATGTCAGTCCCTAGTGTAAGCCAACTACAATGAAATAATTTAAGTTCATTGTATATTGCTAGCTACAGTCACACAGACTGGAGGGAATGCTAATTTGTGCCCTTTCTGCTAGTTTCTCATTACCTCTGCTCTTCCTGAGGAATCTCCGGAGGTTGTGGCAAACTTTCAGCACATGCATCTGACATCATTACGTAAGCAGCATGAAGATATTAGACACCCTCACAGAAGTGTGAAACCATTAGGAATTTATTTTTGCATTCTCCTGTGTTGAATTAATAGTAGCACAGGTCAGGAGGTGCCATTGTCTAGTGTCTGTAAGGAGCTGGTGAGAGATCTGACCCAAACATGGTTCTGCTAAATTTGGTACCGGAAAGGCCAGCCAGTGATTTGTGAGTTCCCTTCAAAGGCAGACTTGAATCATGAAACAAACTAGTGATAGAAAAGCAGTATAAAAGTTCTTGGGTGGTCAGGATTGGGGACTGGTATGTGTCTAGACTTTAGCAAAGACCAAATAAAATTGCATTGTACTGCAGCAGTATGAATTGATTTCCTGACAGGTGTGATATTTACACCTCATCAACTTGAAAAGTGCTGCTTAATCTTTGTTTTGAATGCTGAAGGCAATTTGCTCCAGGGTTTGAACCTGTTTAAAAAATTTAATGTATCAAGAAAAACTGCCTTTACAACAACAACAACAAAATTGCACATATAGTGCCTTTCACGTCGAGAAGATGTCTGAAAGCGCTGAACAGTCAAGTTGGGGCCCGAGTGGGGTGGGTGGGGGGTCGGGGTAGGAGGAAGGAGAGTTGGAAGAGTTAGTGGGGCAGCACGGTCGAAGAGAAAGGTTTTGAGACCTGCCTTGAAGGAGGAAAGGGAGGAAGTGAGGCAGAGGGGCTGCAGGATGGAGTTCCACAGTGTGTGAGCAGAGAGGCTGAAAGCCCGCCCGCCAATGGTTGGGCGGTTAGGGCAGTGGACGCGGAGCAGGCCTGAGTCTGTTGAACGGAGGATGCGGGCAGTCTGATAGGGAGACAGTAGGTCAGAGAGATAGGTAGGGGCAAGGCCATGAATGGCCTTGAAAGTGAGGACGAGTATCTTGAATTCGATCTTCTGGGTGACGGAGAGCCAGTGGAGACGGGCGAGGGTGGGAGTGATGTGGTTGCGAAGCCTGGTACGGGAGAGTACACGAGCTGCAGAATTCTGAATGATCTGCAGCCTGTGAAGGGAGGAGCTGGGAAGGCCTTCGAGGAGAGAGTTCCCATAGTCGAGCCTGGAAGTGATAAAGGCGTGGATGAGCGTTTCGGCGGCATGGGGGATGAGGTAGTTGCGGAGCCTGGCAATATTGCAGAGGTGATGGAAGGCTGTGCCGGTCATGGAGCGGTTGTGGGGGAGGAAGGATAGTTCAGGGTCGAACAAGAAGCCCAGATTCTTGATTGGTTTCGAGAGGTGGAGAGAGCAGCCTTGAACGCTTATGTTGTCAGCGCCTGAGGTGCAGGAGGCCCAATCAGGAGGGCCTCCGTCTAGTTGATGTTGAGCTGTAGGAAATTTGGCCTCGTCCAGGATTCTATGTCGGACAGACATGCAGTCAGAACGCCAGTAGTCCTGGAGTCGAGGGTGGATGCAGTTTAGTTTTCAGGATCATCCCTACTACATCTTGGGAACAGCCTCTGAAAAAGCTGCTATCCCAAACATAGCTTTGAAATGTCCTGAAGTTTTTGTGTGTTGTCTCAAGACCCTCTTCGACTGTGACTTCAGTCACCCTCCTACCCCTACCCTCCCTGCCCCCCATCCCTCCCGATCCCCACCCCTGCTAGGGTCCAAATCCCTGACTGTCCAGTGCCTTGGGGTGTCCTCTCGATGTGAAAGGCACTATTCAGATGTAATTTATTATTGTTATGTTGCCTATATAACCAATTTACTTCATTCCTAATGAATATCATTCTTTGAAGTGAACAACTTAACAAGCAGTGAAATAATTTCCCCAATTACCTTATCAAAACCCCACACAATTGGGGAAAAAAAACTTTTTCAGGTCTCCTCTCAACCTACGAGGCTACTATTGTGATTCTGATTCCTCATATCTCTTTGCCCCTCTACTCCTCTTAGGTGCTTATTATCGAAGGTATAGATAGACAGCTTTTTTTTCCACCTAGTGAAGTGCTTCACAAAGTCTATAATTACTTTGCATTGAATTTTAGTCAAGTTAGCCATTGTAAGTGATTTATACAACATGCTTCTATTCTACCTTGAGGGTAACCGTAGAAGCAATCTGATCACAGAAAATGAAATAGCAGAGATGTTACTGACTTATTCATCAGCAACTCTAACCAGACAATAGGAGTTATTGTAGTCTCTGGCACTGATCAATCAGCATTGGAACCATTTTATAAGCCACCTGGACAATTATTGAATTACCATTACTGCTCAAAAAAAATTAAAAGCTCACAACATTCTGATCAACATCTGTCCTGGCTGTAAATGCGTATACATCTTAAGGTTATGGTCAGTTCTGTGTATTATAGCGCACCCTAGTGCTGTTTTCATACTACTGCACCAACTGAAAAAGTTAGTTTCATTGATAGTCTCCTACGAGGTAAAATAATTTACATATTAGTTTTCGTATGCATACATATCACCTGTCATCTTTATTAATAGTTGGAATGGTTAAAATTTATTGAATTCAAAGTTTTTTTTAAATATACCTTTGACTGTCATGCCTTTAGTCAACACCCTGGAAGTTTGCTGTTACTTCTCCCTACTCCTCCCTATTGGGAACAATAGCTCCCTTTTGTTTCTGTGAAGCACTTTGAGTCATTTTTTCCTGTATGAAAGATGCTGTATCAATGCAAGCTGTTGCAAGCAGCCCAGCTGAAAGGTTTGCTATCAAGTAGATTGAGACAATGACAAGTACAGGTAGACCCTGCTTAAGGTTGCCCCACTTAACATTATTTCGTTATTATGTTGCTGATACATTGGGAACATATATTCATTTAACGTTGCGATGTTCACTATTACTTTGTTCGCACGGGTGGAATGGGGCACGATGGCGCTAGGATCTAGGAGTGAGCCAGGCCGGCAGTGAGACAGAGAGAGGGCCAGTCGGCAGGAGTAAGTGAGCCGGGCAGGCAGTCAGGGAGCGAGTATTATGGGGTATCTTTTTAGAACATTTTGACGAAAAATGTCTAGAAGAACCTAAGTCCAGGTTTTATGGGAAAAATGTATTCACTTAATGTCTTTTCACTTAGTCATACTTTTCAAGAACCAAACTACCTGTAATAATCCTGAAAAAATAAAACTTTAATAATCTTGAGGCCATAATCTTGGCCTGACACTCCAGTGAGGTGATGGGGGAAGCGCTATATTTTTGAAGGTGCCATGCTTTGTTTGAGATATTAAATCAAGATGCTGTTTGCCTGTTCAGGTGGATTTTAAAGATCCAGACTATTGCTTGAAAAGAAGAGTTTCCCCTCGGGTCCAAGCCAACAATTCCCAGATAAATTGGTCACTTCTCACTTCCTGGCTGTTTGTGTGACATTGATGTGTGTAAATTGGCAGCGGTGTTTGGCTACAAATAGTCAGGTCACAGGTCAGGTTACTGATCTTCACAGCTATTCCCTGTGAAGTGTTTTGAAACCTTTTGATGTTATGAGTGGTGTATCAAATTAAAGTGTTATTATTATGTGATGACCATGGCTTCAGTGCTGAGACAGCTGACGAATTGCTGAGAATGTGCTATATCGACTTCAAAATTGAAATCCTTACAAAGTTAAATCTGTTTGTCTGTCTGCATTTTATTGTAGCATTCTAGCAGTCCACGTAGTGCCCTATTTACTCCTAATCTGGGATGTTTTATAATATAATAATAATAATCTTTGCATTTGATATAACGCTTTTCACGTCTTCTAGACGTTTCAAAGCGTTTCATAGAATACACTGTAAAGTGAATTGACTATATTTGTTGATGAAACGTGGCAACCAATTGCGCACAGCTGTGTCTTACAGACAGTTGTGGATTGAAGTGACTAATTTATTACAGTAGAAGCCTGTTTATCTGTGTCCCGATTAACCGGATTGCTCGACCCCCTCCCGGGACAATTCCCCATTCCAACAATCGGGAGAATACTCAATTGCGCATGCAAATTAAACTTACGAACTTGGATGTTTTTACCGAGTGTGCTGAAATCTTTATTAGTAAGTAGCTATACAATATTCTGTTACTATTTAGTATATTATTAACATAGTATGTTTTAAAATAAGTACATTTTTTATGTTGGGTTTTCGGCAACTTGCTGCCCAATTATCCGGCATAGTCAATTAGTCGACCCCCCCGAGCGTGCCAGATAAACGGACTTCTACTGTATTGGATTTTTTCTTGAGGGATTATTATCAGGCATGTGGAGTAAGGAAACTTGGCCAAGGTTTCGCCCTGCTGGGAATCAAACCCATTCCTCATGCTTGAGAGGCGAGTACTCTAACCATTGAGCTACAGGGCTCCACGTTTTGTTGTGCTCAACCTGTTCCTTATCAACCTCAGCGTGTGGTATCTAGTTCAGAGTACGGAACGGCGATATATCAGTATATCGCTAAAACCCGATATGATTTTCATATCGATATGCCGATATAGACATTTTTAAAATATCGATATATCGAAAAACGGTATATCGAGGTAAAAAATCGGGATGCGAGCACAATCAACTACAAGACCCAGAATGCTCATCTCTATACACAATGCACAGACCGAGGTGCAAAGCCGCCATATTGTATTCATAGTCCTTGAATACAATATACAGGTATGCAAGGGGTGGGGGGAGAGAGACGGCTGTGGGGGGTGGGGTGAGGGGGAGAGAGACGGCTGGGGGGGGGGTGAGGGGGAGAGAGACGGCTGGGGGGAGGGGGAGATAGACGGCTGGGGGGGGAGAGGGGGAGGGAGACGGCTGGGGGGGTGGAGAGAGACGGCTGGAGGGGGGAGGAGAGGGGGAGAGAGACGGCTGGGGGGAGGAGAGGGGGAGAGAGACGGCTGGGGGGAGGGGGAGATAGACTGCTGGGAGGGGGGGAGAGGGGAGAGAGACGGCTGGGGGGGGGAGAGGGGGAGAGAGACGGCTGGGGGGGGAGAGGGGGGAGGGAGACGGCTGGGGGGGAGAGGGGGAGAGAGATGGCTGGGGGGGAGAGGGGGAGAGAGATGGCTGGGGGGGAGAGGGGGAGAGAGATGGCTGGGGGGGAGAGGGGGAGAGAGACGGCTGGGGGGGGGGGAGGAGAGGGGGAGAGACGGCTGAGAGGGGGAGAGAGATGGCTGGGGGGGGCGAGAGGGGGAGAGACGGCTGGGGGGGGAGAGGGGGAGAGAGACGGCTGGGGGGGGAGGAGAGGGGGAGAGACGGCTTGGGGGGGGAGAGGGGGAGAGAGACGGCTGGGGGGGGGAGAGGGGGAGAGACGGCTGAGGGGGAGAGAGATGGCTGGGGGGGAGAGGGGGAGAGAGATGGCTGGGGGGGGGAGAGGGGGAGAGAGACGGCTGGGGGGAGGGGGAGAGAGACGGCTGGGGGGGAGGGAGAGAGAGACGGCTGGGAGGGGCGAGGAGAGGGGGAGAGAGACGGCTGGGGGGAGGGGGAGAGAGACGGCTGGGGGGGAGGGAGAGAGAGACGGCTGGGAGGGGCGAGGAGAGGGGGAGAGAGACAGCTGGGGGGAGGGGGAGAGAGACGGCTGGGGGGGAGGGAGAGAGAGACGGCTGGGGGGGGCGAGGAGAGGGGGAGAGAGACGGCTGGGGGGAGGGGGAGAGAGACGGCTGGGGGGGGGAGAGAGACGGCTGGGGGGGAGGGAGAGAGAGACAGCGGGGGGGTGGGGGGGAGAAAGAGACAGCTGGGGGGGTGGTGGGGGAGAGAGACGACGGGGGTGGGGGGTGCGAGAGAGGGACGGCGGTGGGGGGGAGAGACGGGGTGGATGTGATAATATAGATAGATAGAGATGGGGGGCGATGTGAGAGAGGAGAGAGGGAGAGAGACATAGAGAGACACAGACAGAAAAACACAGAGATGGAGAGAGTGAGAGACACAGAGAGAGAAAGATATTTACCTCCTGAGAAGATAGGCCCCGAATGCGCGCGCACCCGGAATGCGCGCGCACTCCGATGCGCGCGCATGCGCAGTACGAAAAAACTGAAAATGTCGATATTTCGGTATATCTCGATATGAGCCAACCGATATGGATATATCGGGAAATTCCCATATCGCCGTTCCCTAGTTCAGAGCTTACTGACAATAAACTAAGTTTCACATTGAAATTAGAATAAACTGAAGAGAGGGTGACTATTGAAGATGATGTTATTATTTTTCCTTGCCATCAAAGTATCTGCTAAGAATGGAGTTTTCCAATGCATCTCTCATAACCATATTTCTCAACTTACGTTTCTCCTTTTTTGAAATTTTTCTAATGAGCAGTATTGAAAGCAAATTTGAAGTGACTGAACTGAATTAGTTGAATTGAGAAATGTATAACATCTATTGGATAGAAGCTGCATAATATCAAAAGTAGCTATTGTATTATGATTTCCATCCTCTACCAAATCTGATAGTAAAATTGATCCTATTGTCACCTGTGACCTTATATTACGTACAAGTTGGTAGCTAATGTCAATTAGATTCAACATTTCCTACCCCCAAAACACAGCAAACTGAGCTAATAAAAGTGTAAGAAATCCCTATGATTCTGTGTATTCTAAAGAATAACATGGGAGGGGGTGGGAATAGTGTAGAGGGTGCAGCAAGGAGCAATGTATTGTGATTGAGATGTTGCTGACGATTCAATATTTTTAATTATGTTGAACTCTCAACTTGTATTATTGCTTTGTATCACCCTCCAGATTGTGTGTTATCCTATATGTATTGCACACATTAGTAATTACCAGTGGCTGCACATGAAAGCTATATTAATGTTAGATTGAACACATGCCTTTACCTATGTTGCTGATGCAGTTTTTTTATTCCTCTAAAAATATATATCTTGAGATTCATAGTCAAATAAATTAGTGTGAATCAGTGTTGTATATCTTAATATGTCAAGCTTTTCAATGGATAGAATATTCAGAAAGAAGCTAATAAAATTAGGTGGTTTACACAGAGCAAATAACTTGACAGCATGTCTGTCCGACATCGAGTCCTGGACGAGGGACAACTTTTTGCAATTGAATGTGAGTAAGACCGAGGCCCTCCTGATTGGCTCAAGCCAGCGCCTCCGCACATCGGGCGCTGCCAGCCTCAACATCCAAGGCTGCACTCTCCACCTCACAAAGCCAATCAGGAACCTCGGCATCATGTTCGATCAAAAACTTTCCTTCCTCCCCCACATCCGCACCTTGACCGGCACCGCTTATTTCCACCTGCGCAATATTGCCAGGCTCCGCAACTATCTTAACCCCCGCGCTGCCGAAACACTCGTGCACGCATACATCACCTCACGGCTGGACTACGGAAACTCTCTCCTCGTCGGCCTCCCCAGTTCCTCCATTCACAGGCTGCAAGTCATCCAAAACTCTGCAGCCCGTGTACTATCCCGCACCCGCCTCCGCGACCACATAACCCCCACCCTCGCTCGCCTTCATTGGCTCCCCATTCTCCAGAGGATCGAGTTCAAGATCCTCGTCCTCACCTACAAGGCCTTACACGGCCTTGCCCCGCCCTATTTAACCAATCTACTTTCCCCCTACAAGCCCACCCGGACCCTCCGTTCAACAGGACTTGGCCTGGTCCAAGTCCCCCGCCCGAACCGCCCCACCATCGGAGGCCGGGCCTTCAGTTTCTCCGCTCCCACCCTATGGAATGCCATCCCTCAATCCCTCCGTTTTGTTTCTTCCCTTTCCTCTTTCAAGGCCGGTTTGAAGACTTTCCTCTTCGACCGTGCCTTTTGTTCCACCCCGAACTCTTCGACCTCCCCTTCGTGTTTCACCCCTTCTCAAACACTCCCCTCTCAGCTCGGGTCACACGCCTCCTGTGCAGCGCCTTGGGACGTCCTCCCGACGTGAAAGGCGCTCTATAAATGTAATTTATTGTTGTTGTTGTTGACTGCTGGTCATACAGATTTGAACACTGCAAGAGTGAATGAATTCCAATACAAGGTGTGACAAAATATATAATTTGTTAACCACTTATCATTGCTGTACATTCAAATTATACCATTAGTTTTTCTTCAGCACAAAAGTACACACTTATTTTCAAAAATATTCAACTTAGTTTTATCCGTGAGAGTAGCTTCATCAGAGATTCGGACCCAAGTCCATTCAAATTATAGTAACCCAAACTTCTGAAGTTCAGAAACAAAAACAGAAATTGCTGGGAACACTCAGCAGGTCAGGCATAATCTATGGAGAAAGGAAAGTGAGTTAACATTTCGGGTCTGACGAAGGGTCATGGACTCCAAATGTCTATGTTCACTGTCTATGTGATCAGTCTATTAAGTAAAGCCATAAAGCCTTGCTGCACTTGTTTTATTTTATTTTATAACTCAGAAAACTTGGTCAATATTCAATTGCTATGTCAACAGAATGAATTATGACAACAGTCGATTTGGATTTATATCTTTTCTTGGAGATAATTCAGTTTTTACTCAAATTACTTGTGAGTTGTTTCATCAGTAGAGTGGTAAACTGGACCGACAGATACGGAATTGGGGCCTTAGTAATGTGCTCTCCACAATTCTCCACTGAATCATTATTCAACTTTTGATCCTTTTAAAAATTGTTCATTATGAATAATGTAATGATTCTCAGTCCATAGAAATGTGTATCAAGTCATTCCTTTATTCTCAGCTCACAAGAATACAACACTCCAACCATAACCCACACTGGATCCCCTCCTACGATCCTTTTTCACTTTCTGCTTCTGTAGCTTTTTCTGAATTGCCATTTAACTTCTAAAAGCAATATTCTATAAATGCTCTCTTGGCAATTACCAAGCCTTATTAGGAGCTGCATGGAAGACACTGCAGTAAATGATGTCAGTGACAGTTTAGTAACCTGGTTCTCAGCATCAAACCTTTCCATGGACTTGCCCTCCCACCACCCCCACACCTCTGCTACCTCCTAACCCCCTACCAACCTGACCGTTCCCTCCAATTCCTTCCCGTCTGCTCCACTTCCCCTGATTCACCCGACCCACCATCGTCAGGCAAGCCTTCAGCCACTCTGCCCCCCAATCTTTGGAATTCTGTCCCGCAATTCCTCCGCCCCCGCCCCTCCCTAGCCTCCTTCATGTTCCACCTCAAGACCCTCCTCTTTGACTGTGCCATCGGTCACCCACCATTTCCCTCCACCATTCCCTATTCTGACCCCAGCTCTGGTCCAAATAACTGATTGTCCAGTGTCTTCGGACATCCTCACAAAGTGAAAGGCAATATACAAATGGAATTTTGTTGTTGTAGTGCAAAGGCGGTTAAATTCAATGGGCACTCTCTAAAATTGCTGCATTTTATATGAAGTTGATTAGAGGCTGAATGCTTTATGCTACCTAACAGACCACTTTTGGGGTTCATTCCAGCTGCAGAGCCCTGCTTTATTTCTTCCCAGATATGTTTCCTTTTGTCCAGTTCGCCTTTCTTTTTTGTATCTGGTTGCCTTTCAGATTGAGGTGGATATCCCGCGCTGCCATCAATACGACGAGCTGCTGTCATCGCCAGAAGGTCATGGAAAGTTCAGACGTGTATTAAAAGCCTGGGTCGTCTCCCATCCAGATCTTGTGTATTGGCAAGGTCAGTTTGGCTTCCCAGGGATTCTTCTCATTCAGCTCCTGTTGATCCTACAAGCCAAGTAGGATGATGCCAGCTGGACAAGCAGTAGAAAGCTTGCCAGACAGTGCTCTCAATGACAAACTGTACTGTTATCACCGGTTAAAGTTAACCTGTACCCCAACACACACTTAGGGGTCCTAAGCCTTCGCAACCTGTGTCTTAATACTTTTGACTACGCTTTTGGTTATCTTTACCTGGCTCCACCCTAGTGACCTCATCTCCCTGGTTGAAACCTCCCCTCCCAGCTACAACAACAACTTTGATTTATATAGCGCCCTCCATGCCGGGTGGCGTCTCAGAGCACTTTACAGTAGCGGATCTCAGGACCGAGCCAAGGGGCAGAAAGGTGACCAAAAGTCCGGTTGAAGAGAAAGGTCTTCAGCTGTGACCTGAAACTGGGAAGAGAGGGGACGAGGCGAAGGGAGTGAGAAAGGGAGTTCCAGAGCCTTGGGGCGTAGTGGCTGAAGGCAAGGCAGCCGAAGGTGGAGTGGAGGATTTGGGAGACATGGAGGAGGCCAGCCCCAGAGGAGCAAAGGCAGCAGGTGCTGGGTTGGTGGGAGAGGTAGGGGAGTGCAGAGAAGCGGAGGGATTTGAAAACAAGGGTGAGGATCTTGAAGTCGATCCTCTGGGATAGAGAGCCAGTGAAGTTTGGCAAGGACTGGGATGATGGGGGAACGAAGCTTAGAGCAGGTGAGTATGTGGGCGGCAGAGTTTTGGATTAGCTGGATTTTGTGGTAGAGGGGAGACCAGCGAGGAGGGCATTGCAATAGTCCAGCTACACCTTCCACCACAGCCCCCGCTCTAACCAACACAGTGGCCCTCATCTCCAAGGCTGGTCTTTCCCCTTATTCCACTGGCTTCTTCTCCTTTAAACACCTCATCCTCTACCATACCTCCACTCTCTCACTCAAAATTATCTGGGTGTACTGCCCCCCCCCCAAACACCCCTGGCTCTTTCCTTCCTGGGATCTCCGCTCTCCTCTCATTCCTGTCCCTCTGCTCAGAATGCCTGCTCATAATGGATGACTTCAAACTTCCCATGCACCACACCCTCAGACATCAGTGCCCTCCTTTCCTCCCTAAACATCACCCTGCGCATTCAACTCACCGACCCACAAGTGTGGCCACCTCGCCATCACACATGACCTTGACTTTTCCGACCTATGCATCACGACAAGGCCATCTCGGACCACTTCCTCATCTCCTTCGCTTCTCACATCCCTCTCTATTCCATCAAGTCCTCAACCATACGTTTCCGCCCATGGAAATGACATCCCCGCTCCGAGACCCTCATAAGACTCCTCTCATCCTCAGATCTCCTATCCGTCTGGACTACCACTTGCAACATTTTGCCCACAAATATACAGTCAATTCTTCTAGTCTCCTTTATCCTGCCCCGACCCCTCCCCCACCTGCTCTTGTCCCTACCTGACTGTACAGTGCGTTGGGACATCCTCTCAATGTGAAAGGCACTATATAAATGTAAGTTTTGATTCATTCATTCATTGATCCTGAAGCCGCCGTCACGCTCGAGCACAATGGCAGAAAACCAGTCTCAGGATTCACCACCAGCTGTGGCTCGAGCATCTTCACAGCTGCTGCCATTCCATGTTGCAAGCGAAAAGGATGCACTACTCTAACATCATTCTGGAGACCCAAAATAACTCCCAAGATCCTATTCTCCACCACCCACCACCTCCTCCATGCGCCCCTTCAATCATCTTGTCCAACGCCAAGTGCAAAGAGGTCATGGACATCCTTCCCTCCAAAATTGATAACATCCACCTGGCAGCCTCATCCTTCTTCCCTATTACCCCTATTCTGTTTCCGTCACCACCCCACCCTCAGGTCCTACCACAACCCCCATCTTACATTCTTTCTCCCCCATCTCTCCTTCCTCCCTCTCATCCACCATCACCACAATGAAACCCACCACCTGCTTCCTTGACCATCTCCCCACCCAATTGATGATAACCCAGCTTCCCCCTCCTCTGCCCACTGCCGACAGACACTTAACCAGTCCCTCTGCTCGAGATCAGTCCCACTCCCCTTCAAAACAGCCATCATCATCCCACTCCTTAAAGAACCTACCCTCGATCCCTCCAACCTCAGCCAACTCCACCCTATCTCAAACCTGCTCTTTCTTGCAAATCTCTGGAATGCATTGTTGCCAACCAACTTCGTGCACGCCTCTCCCTTCACATCCTACTCAAACCCCTCCAGTCCAGCTTCCATCCTGCGCTTGTGAATGTCACAAATTATGTCTTCTCTATCTGTGACCAGGGCTCTCTCTGCTTCCTCGTCTCCTGGACCTCTCCACCGCATTTGACAATTGACCACGCCATCCTCCTCCACCACCTGTCCTCCATCATCCATCTCAGTGGGACTGCACTCGCTTGGTTCGAGTCCTACCTCACAAACCACCAGCACTACATCTCTGCAAATGGTTTTTCTTCTCGTTTCAGTATGGTCACCTGCAGAATACCACAAGGATCCATCTTTGGCCCCCTTATCTTCCTTATTTACATGCTCTACCTCAGTGCTATTATCCTCAGAAAAAGAGTTAACTTCCACATGTTTGCGGATGACACCCAACTCTACTTTTCCACTCCAGCTGCAACCTCCAGTCTCCTGATGTTCTGTCAGCTTGTCTGTTGGACATCAAGAGCTGGATGAGTGCAAATTTCCCGCAGTTAAACATCAACAAGACGGAAGCCATACTCTGGCTTCCGTCGATGTCTTCTATCTTATGGTTCCGACCTCCTCAACCTACCCAACCTGTCATTAAAACTTTCCGAACCTGTGTGCAATTTAGTCTTCAGGTTCAATCCCCTGTTATCCTTCCTGCCGCACATCTGCCCCCTCAACAACGCTTTCTTCCATTTCTGCCACTTTGCCCGTCTCCGCCAATACCTCACCCCAACAGCTGCCAAAACCGTGGTCCATGCCTCTGTCATCTGGACAAAGGTGGACTATTCTAACACCTTCCTTGCCTGTCTCCCATCCTCCACCATCCACAAAATTAAACTCATACAAAACCCCGCCACCCACATTCTCACCCACACCAAACTTTGTAACCTGATTACCCCAGTTTGTGCCAAACTGCACTGGTTCCCTGTCACAGCGTGAATCGACTTCAAAATCCTCACTCTCATATTTAAATTCCTCCAATCCTCTCCACCCCACTACCTCTCTAACCTCCTTTCTCCTCACAACAGTACCCGTTTGCTCTGCTCTACTGGATCCGGCTTCCTCCTTCTCCCAGAATCCTTCTCTCCACCATCGGCGGCCATGCTTCCACTATCCCCGAAACTTTGGAACTCACTACCTCAACCCCTGCGTCTCACCTCCTCATTTCCCATCTTTTAGGTCGCACCTGAAAACCTTTCTCTTCGACCCTGCTTACGGTCACCTTTTCCCTCCCCTGGCTTGGCCTTGGATTCCGCCTTTGTGAAGCGCTCTGAGATGCGGCCCAATGTGGAGGGCACTGTATAAATGCAAATTGTTGTTGTCATTACTCTCTACACTCCCACCTCAGGTTCCCAGCCAGCATTGTCAAAAGCTTTGAGATGTATCTTCCTAACGCCTTGAAATCAGGAAACACTTTTTCACTCAAAGGGTGGTAGAAATCTGGATTTATCTCCCCAAAAAGACCGTGCATGCGGGATCTATCCGCACCTTCAAGAGTGAGGTTGATAGATTTTTGGTAGGTCAGGGTATTAAGGGATACGGGCTGAAAGCAGAAAATTGTAATTGAAAGGATTAGTAAAGATACAGATCAGCCATGATCTAATTAAATAGTGGCACAGGCTCGACGGGCTGAATGGCCTATTCCTGTTCCTATGTTCCTATAACCTGAAAGGTGCTATAATAAATCAATTATACTGTGCATCAATGCAAATTATTTATTTCTCTATTGTAGTCTTCATTAATCCTTTCTGTGAATTTCTATCCTAGGCTTAGACTCCTTGTGTGCACCCTTCTTGTATCTGAACTTTAACAATGAAGGTAAGTATGGTTTATGAAGACATTTACTGCTGAAAAATATTGTATTGTAGTTCTTAATGTATTGTAGTGATGATAATAATAATAATCCTTGCATTTGATACATCTCGAAGCACTTTACAAAATATATTGTAAGTGAATTGACTGTACATTTCATCAGTGAAACACGGCAGCCAGTTGTACACAGCAGTGTCATACAAGCAGTCATGGATTGAGTGACCAAATTATTATTATTATTGTTTTGGAGGGATTATTACCCCAGAAAAGTGATCCAACAATCGACTGACAGCTGAGTTCCTACTTACTGCTAGATAAACAGAGGCGTGTGGAGTAAGGAAACCTGCCCAACATTTCGCGCTGCCAGGAATCGAACCGAGATCCTCTTGCTTTATGAGGCGAGTGCTCTAGCTTCTAAGATACAGGACACCTGTAATCCTGGGATGTTGGGAAAATGGCAATCTAGTGTGTTTAATGGTCTTTACTTCAGGTTCTTGATGTATTGGAAGATCAGCACAATACTGTGCAGTAGCTTCATGTACTGTGTCACTGAATACCTTTGAGCAGCTTAGAGAGATACCAAATAGAGGCTTGGCACTTCCTCAAGGGAGATTCACTTCCCTGCATTCAATTGCAGAGGTATGGCCTTGAACAGGTTGCCTTTACACCCATGGTTGAGAATGCAAATTACTTCCATTTGTGACATGACTGAAGATCAACAGAAAGGTCAATCAATGTTGAATTTAAAATGTGGCCTTAAGATAAAGGCTAACTGCTCCCTACTATAAATTAAAATGCTTGTATGAAGTGGCTCATTTTTCCTTCTTTATGTTGCAGCATTGGCCTATGCTTGTATGTCTGCTTTCATTCCCAAATATCTGTACAACTTCTTTCTGAAGGACAATTCTCATGTTATACAAGGTAAGTGGTATTATGTTTTCAAGTTGCAACCTATTTGTGTACGTTTTGCAGAAAAAACACAGTTTGTCAGTTTGACGCAGTTGGTAGCTCTCTGTCCTCTGAGACAGAAGGTTCAAGCTCCACGTCAGGACTTGGAATTCATATAGTCTAAGATGACATTCTAATGCAGTGCTGTTGGAGCACTATATTGTTGAATATGCCAGTCTTCGGATAAGTCATTAAACCTAGACCCTGTAATGGCTCTGTCAACCGGTTAGGGTGGATGTTGAAGATCCAATGGCACTATTCAAAAAGAAGGAAATTTCTCCTTGTGCTCTGGTCAGTAATTCCCCAAATAAAATTATTAACTTCATGTCTGCACAAATCAGCTACTGCATTCACCCCCAAAACACAAAGTCACTACACTTTACTGTGTATCTTGTGAAGCACTTTGTGACATCCTCCTGAGGTGAAAGGAGATACACCAAATGTAAGGATTATTAATATTAGTAGTGGTTTGTGCTGCATATCAGCCTCAGTGGTCAGGTGTGCTTACACAGCACAGAGGTAATCAGCTAGCAGTGAAATAGAAACAAAATCATTTGCCATTGTAACATTCAATTTTATATATATTTTTTCTAAAGTGCTTTATAAGATTTAGTTTATACCACCAACAATTTACGAGTCTTTTTCACATTGGTTGGACATAACAAAGTGTTTTGAAAAGACTGAGTAAGAGACCAAGCTGGGAGTTAGTGGGTGGCAAGTGGCGGAAAGCGCAGAGCACAGTCAGAGGTAGGTCTCCAGATGGAATTTGAAAACAGTGAGGGCAGGGGTAGGGCAGAGGGAGTGACTGGGGTGAGTAGGATTGCAAAAGATTTTAGGGATAGGATTTAAACAATGGTATATAAATGTTAATTACATTATTATAAAATGTAATTCTATTTATAATTACAATATATACTTTAGATGCTGTAACTCCATCCCTTTTATTACACACAACAACTTTCATTAAAAATTATGCCTCTTCTGCAAGGATCTATAATGTTTATATAAATGGAGAAAAGCAGTACCCACGGGACACTACTATTTAATCTCTACATTTCAAATACCAACTTTTACTCCCATCCTCTGGATCATATCGTTTAACCAACATTCTATCCATAGTACTACCTTTCCATTAATAACCTGGTGTTAATTGTTCGGCTATCTTCTCAAAAGCTTTCTGAAAACCCATATGAGTTGACAACATGAAAATACAACCATTCTGCACTTGCTATTTATTCCAAAGAATGATTCATACCTCTATAATATGTTTCGCCCACAATCAACACGCTTATACATGCTTTGAAACATCTCAACGACGTGATAACGTGCAATATCAACTGCATATATAATAATCATTGCTTTATATATAGCACCTTATCACGCCTTGAGACATCTCAAAGCTCTTCATAGAATATATTCTACAGTAGATTGACTGTGTGTTTTGTGGGTGAAACACGGCAGTCAATTGTGCACAGCAGTGTCCCACAAACAATCATGGATCAATGGGATGCTATCACTATTTGCGCACCAAATTTCTCTTTTTCAGACCTCAATTCCAGACAGTCTACCTTCTGGGTGGTCCACACACAAAGCCCGATTAGTCCAAGGGCTCATTACTGCCATTTATTTGCACTAGAATACAGCGATGATTACAATACCAAACCAAAGAGGCCACATAACAGAGCTTAATTCTGCACCTAAGATGTGAGTGAGCTAAATGGTGTGTAAACAAATAGAGATTAGGAAAACTAAAAGGGTTGAAAGGGATTTAATGACTAGAAGTCAAAGCCTTTCTGTGTTATAGAAATGGTTATCTTTTCAAAGAGTTTCTGCTCAGTGTGCTTGGTTGTGCGAGCAAATCCGCCCTGGTCAAAAGCGGCTTTTGGTGCAAGAGCTAATTCCTTATAATTAGCTGCCTAGAATGCTTTGGAGATTCTTCTATTTTAATTATCTTACCTTTTTATCAACTCTGTTTCTGCATAATATAATATATTTCAGAAAGTTGTACATTTTCTGAATAATGGAGTGCGGTTTAAAGAAGGCTCCAAATTTTGAAGACATTATAGTTCCATGTAAAAATAGGCTTTTCCTCCCAGTTGTGTCATGTTTATATTTCTTCTCATTCAAATTTACCATTAAAAAAAAATTTTTGGCTACTCGTAGGATTTTCTTGACTGAAATTAGCTACGGTGATGCCTCATCAACAGTCACTTAATTTCTAATTTAACAACAACGACACCATCTTGGATTTATATAACGCCCTCCACACCAGATGGCATCTCAGAGCGCTTCACAATAGCAGAGCCTGAGGCTAAGCCAGTGGGAGGGTGAAGGTGACTAGGCACGGTCAAACAGAAAGGTCTCCATTTTCAACCTGAAAATGGAAAAGAAGTGGGTGACCTCATTCTGTAAAGTGCCTGAAGACATTTCCATACAATGCAAGTTGTCTTAAGGAAAAGCATCATATTGCAAAATATGCTTTAATTCATCAACAGTAATATTTGAGCAACAAACAACTGAAATATTTTGCTTACTGCTTCCTGCTGCGGCTTACTGGGAACCATCCTTTAACCTGCGCAGCTGCAAATGACCTTATTGCCCCTCATATGGCCAAGATCATGAGCATTTGGCACTTTCCTTCAGTACAATATGAAATGTGTGCGACGATGAGCAAGTGTGTCCTGCCTAGCCGTAGATAGTTTGTCACTTTTGCTCACTCCAAAGCTGTATTTT
The DNA here is from genome assembly GCA_035084275.1 of Hydrolagus colliei. Classification (NCBI taxonomy): domain Eukaryota; kingdom Metazoa; phylum Chordata; class Chondrichthyes; order Chimaeriformes; family Chimaeridae; genus Hydrolagus; species Hydrolagus colliei. The sequence continues at coordinate 92,209,118 of CM068742.1, forward strand.
TTCAGTGAGCTAGGTTCAATGGATATGGATGTAATTCACTTTGTTCAGCTCTAATTGTCCAGCATGTGGCACTGCAGATACATATCTGAATTGAATCTCAGTTTAGTTCAGCCATGGAAATGTCTGAAGCTGTGGATTAATCCTGATGGCGACATATCTGAGGGGATTTCGTGCCATATCCGCTTGTTTCCCAAATTGATTTGACATGGTTGATTTTGGTGACCTTCACGTATTCTGTTTAATTCCTTCCCCACTCTGCTGCTACTGGTTTATTGAGACCTTATGCTGTCTATATTCACTTAGGATATTGTGTTCATCATTCAGTTGAAATGATAGTGAAAACATCAACTGCTTTTAAGTACAGTAAAACCTCATTAATCCGGTCACTCAAGTGACTGGGCAAAAGTGACCTACTTAGTGAGGTGACCTGAAACAGGTCGGGTGATTTAGGTTACTGATGTAATAACACCACCTTTGACACTGTGGACTACGCAATCCTCCTCTACAGCCTCTTCTCCCACCTCAACCTTCAAGGCTCTGTGCTTGATTGGTTCCAGTCATACCTCTCACACCACCTTCACTTTGTCTCCTCCAGCCCTCGCACATTCCTCAGGGCATTCCCCAGGAAATGCGGCGTTCCCCAGGCTCTGTCCTTGGCCCCCTCCTCTTCACCCTTTACATGCTCTCCCTCGGTGACATCATCCGAAGACATGGAGTAAATTTCCACATGTTATGCGGATGACACCCAACTCTACCTTTCCGCTTTCACCCTCGACTCCAGGACTACTGGTGTTCTGACTGCGTATCTGTCGGACATTGGTCCTGGACGAGGGACAGCTTCTTCCAACTAAACGTCAACAAGACGGAAGCCCTCCTGATTGGCTCGCATCAGTGCATCCGCACCTCAGGCACTGGCAACATCAAAATTCAAGGCTGTACTCTTTCGCTGTACCTCTCAAAACCAGTCAGGAATCTGGGCATCTTGTTCGACCCTGAGCTGTCCTTCCTCCCCCAAATCCGTGCCATGACCGGTACTGCTTTCCACCACCTCCGCAACATTGCCAGACTCTGCCACTACCTCACCCACCATGCTGCCGAGACACTTCTCCATGCATTCATCACATCTAGGCTCGACTACGGGAACTCTCTCCTCGTCAGCCTTCCCAGCTCCTCCCTCCACAAGCTGCAGATTATTCAGAACTCTGCAGCTCGTTTACTGTCCTGCACGAGGCTCCGCGACACATCACTCCCACCCTCGCCGGTCTCCTATGGCTCCCCATCCCCCAGATGATCAAATTCAAAATCCTTGTCCTCACTTTCAAGGTCATTCACGGCCTCACCTCCATCTATCTCTCCGACCTGCCCTATCAGCCTGCCCGTCCCCTCTGTTCAGCCGGCTCTGGTCTGCTCCATGTTCCCCGCCCGAACCACCCTAACATCGGTGGATGGGCTTTCAACATCTCTGCCCCTACACTCTGGAACTCCATCCCGCAATCCCTTCGCCTCGCTTCCTCCCTTTCCTCCTTCAAGGCCAGTCTCAAGACCTTCCTCTTCGACCGTGCTTTCCGCTCCCCTCCTAAATCACCCCCTTTCCTACTCTCCTTCCCCCTGCTCTACCCTGAGCCTTCCCCCACTGCTGAAGTCCCGACCTAACTGTTCAGTGCCTTGGGAAGTCCTCCCAACATGAAAGGTGCTCCATAAATGTAATTTTGTGGCTGTTGTAATGTTAAGGGCATTACCATGGGCAAGAGCCATTCAACAGCCATACTTTGCAATCTCTTTAAAATAAAGACATTGTCATATCTAAAACAAAAGCTGCCATGTATTCAGCCTACCTTTTGAGAATGCATCCAATTTTTGTTCTGCCAATGCCATAGATCACAGCTATCTGTCTTTGACTTTTGCCCTTTACTGGTTTTGATTAACTCCACTCTCACTACTCCTTCCATGGTGGCATGTTTACAGCACTTACCAAGAATTGACCATAAAAGCTCAGGTTAGGCTGCTGGCACCAAGCAAAGTAAATTTTCTACCTGAGTCACTTCTGCTATCTCAACACTCTTTGTGCAAGCGTAACCAGAGCCCAATCCACCCATTGTAGAGACGTTGAGGAAACAGAGTGAGAAGCCCAAGGCCTTGCACTGCATACAGGTCAGTAATGAAAGGGGTGTTTGTATTGTGTTTGAAGCAGAGGAGGGTGCTTTAGTGGCTGCAATCAATGACCGTTGCTCTGTATAGTGAGATGCCCGGTTCACTGAAACAGACATCTTTAACATTGACAATGAAAGAGACTGTGAAAATGTGCCTGCAATTTTGGGGTGGCTGGATTACCAAGGTGACCACAAATCAGGTTTCTACTGAAGTATTGATAATAAATTGAGCAATTTAGCTTTGGCTACCAATCCCTTCATGAGTGTCAGTATGATTGCTCCTTTTGACACATTTCAAGTTGACAGAGAAGTCAGAAGTTTGAAGATTCAAGCCCCATGTCAGGACTTGGAACTCATAATCTAAGTTGGGGTGTGCTGTATTATTCGAGATACCCTTCAGATGAAACATTAAACTGCTTATTCAAGTGGATGTTAAAGATCCCACAGTGACCCAGCCAACAATCCCCTGATAAATGAGTTATTTGGTTTCATGGCAATTCGTGGAACATTGTTATGCATACCTTGGCTGCCACATTACTCGATGCTATCAAAGCTGCCAGCAGAGACTTTGCTCTGGCAAACATTGAGTAAGATTGTGCCAAAGTCATTTTATGTCAAAGTCATTTACAGGATTTGAGATTTTTAGATTCTTTGTGAACCAAGGTGTGATTCCTACAGTTTAGCTCCCCCAGAGAGTACGTTTGAACATTAGAGAATTAGAGCAATAAATGGTGCAAAGTAGGGTCCGGCAAAATATCGATATATCGCTAAAACCCGATATAATTTTCATATTCTTACGCCAAAATAGGCATTTCAAAAATATCGATATATCGAAACAGTCGATATATCGAAAAAATCGGGATGCGCGCGCATTGAACTACAAGACCCAGAATGCTACACAATGCACAGACTGAGGTGCAAAGCCGCCATATTGTATTCATAGTACTCGAATACAATATACAGGTATGCAAGGGGTGGGTGGGGGGGGAGAGAGACGGTGGGTGGGGGGGTGGGAGAGAGGGACGGCGGTGGTGGGGTGGGGGAGAGAGGGACGGCGGCGGGGGTGGGGGGGGGAGAGACGGGGTGGATGTGATAATATACAGATAGATAGAGATGGGGGGGATGTGAGAGAGGAGAGAGACACAGAGACACAGACAGAAAAACACAGAGATGGAGAGAGTGAGTGTGAGAGACACAGAGAGAGAAAGATATTTACCTCCTGAGGAGATAGGTCCCAAATGCACGCGCTGCGCACGCATGCGCAATACGAAAACCCCGAAAATATCGATATTTCGGTATATCTCGATATGAGCCCATCGATATATCTAAATCGGAAAATTTCCATATCGACGGACCCTGCAAAGTATATGTTTTGCTGAACTGAGACAGGATAAATGAAAGCGGAGCTCAAAGATTATGGTCATTATTACAATTCAGTCCATAAATAGTTTTATGGAACTGGAGAACAATTTTTATGGCTTAAATAGAACAAAATTATGATTTTTGGAAAAAGACAAATTGGAAGATTTAAAATTTTTATTTTGGGGTACTCTACCCTTGGAGCAGCTGAAGTTGAAGTAGTTTAGGACAAGTTTCCGCTCCATTCCTAACTCAGTGTAGATAGTTACTCAAGTCATAATATTCCAATTTCCTGAAACTGTTAATAATTTGTAGGAAATTGTGCATTTCTAAAGTATGAATTAAACCATTTGGGTTGAACATTTAATTATGCATTTTAACATCTTAAATATGGAAAGTAGAAAAGTGACATTATTTTTCTCAAATCATACGGAGAGCTGGAGAGTTTGCATTTCTCATGCACATCATGCATGCATGTTCTTCATAGGTCAAGGCTATTTTTCATTTTAATAATCTATTCTGTCATGCATCTTGTTAACCCTTTCCAACCAAAATATTATTTACTGGAGCGATCAGAGTGGCAGTTTTTATTTCAGCATCTGTCAGATTCTCTGACGAAGCTGTAAGATGTTTTAAAGAAAATGTTATAAATCCAAAGGTTGTCCTTATATTGGTGAAGTATGCAATGCTTTTCAGTACTTTGGTCTTATTGTCTATAGTAGTTTTAGATGCTTCAGTGGAACATACTTAAGGGGGTGCTCTGGGGCCATCTGGATGAGAATATGCTCCATATGTAAGCTCCACTGAAATGTTGATATAACAGATGGATACTGGAATGTCACATATTATAGAGATATGATAAAATCACTGCTCTCAGACAGGATGGGATTGCACTCAAAAGCAAAACAATTATTTTACCAATTCAATGGCCACTTGTACCAAGTGGGTTGGAATTAACTGGAGCATTGAAAAATGTGGTGTGCAAGATAGCTGATCACAAGGCAGTAACGCATTAATTGTTCAGATAACGATAGAACCAGTAATTTTATCAGGAGGATTGTTGGCCTTTACTTTTCTAGCAGTGCCATGGAATCTTTAACATCCAGCTGAACAGGCGATTGTACCTAGGTTTAATGTATCTTCTGAAGGACGGTACCTCCAACAATCAGCATTGTCAGCACTGCATTAAGTGTCATCCTTGTTTATGAGCTCAAAGTCTAATAGGGCTTGAACTTTCAGAGGTGAGAATGCTACCAACCGAGCGAGGATTTAACTGAAAACCCATCCAGTGTTTTTCCTATATATGTACACAAATGTTACAAAACCAAGTGTAACAGTTGCCTCCTTATTTTAATTCTTGGGTTGGATCCTGTACTGAAATAGAGACTATCAAAGTTTTTTTTAACTCTCTTTTTCTCCGTCAAAAATAGAAGAAAATCCAGAGGTGGGTAGGATTTGACATTGTAAACACATGCAAATCCAGGTTTATTTCAGAACACTTAAGTTAATTTTTTTTAAATTTCATATAACGCAAGCAACAAATCTGATCGATTTATTTTTCACAAATTGCAATTTGTGTGTATGTACTGAAACCCACCCTGTCACAGTGTCATTTTCGCACTGTGTGTGAATTCTCTGAACCGCCTAAACAGCCTAACTGTGTGAACTCCCTATAACATCCTGTCTTGGAATCTGTAAAGGAAACTAATCCTGATTCAATCACATCTAGGATTTCAAATATATTCTTTTGGAAGGAAACACTTGAATAATTTGCAGACTGTCTGGTTCTTCAGTGTCCATGTGACACTAACTCCCTCTTTGTGAAAAAAAACAGTATTTGGGGGTCCTGTCTTTCATTAGCTATTATTTGGTGATTAATATATTTGCTCCTTGTTACAGAGTACCTGACTGTATTTTCCCAAATGATCGCTTTCCATGACCCGGAGTTGAGTAATCATCTCAATGAAATTGGCTTCATTCCAGATGTAAGTATCACGGGTACTCGTAAACTCTTTGTCAAGTTTAATGTGATTTCACAAATCGATGGACAACACAGATGTATGTAGGTTAAAAAGAGGGCAAGGATCAGAAGAAGTATATCACTCTGCACGTGAGAGACGATATCTTGACAGAGTTATTGCTAACTTTGTCCTTTCCTTTGATAATGCCAAATATACCGATCTTCAGCTGGCCAACATTGAAGAGGTTGAATATGAATGCACACAACACAACTGTTACCCATTTAATATGTTTGAAGTCTAAAAATCTGGATTGTATTTAATTCAATGGAATTAAGTGCTATTTATGAATGCCTAACCCCACTTATTAATGGGATATTTATTCTTTCCCTCCATTCCCAACATCATTAGTCCCTGACTTTATTTAGACTGCATATATTGCCTCAGTAAAATTTGACATTGGCTGTACCAGAGGTGTTTTCCTTTTGGATGTTTTTCTAAATTATGGAATTACAAATTTTGTTGAGAATATATTGTATTACATAGGCCATGATTTTACAAAACGATCAATAGTTTGGCAGACACGGGCATACATTTAGAGACGTCTAGAAGATGTGTACAAGCTGCAGATTATTCAGAACTCTGCAGCTCATGTACTCTCCCACACTAAGTTCCGCGACCACATCATTCCCACCCTCGCCCGTCTCCACTGGCTCCCCATCTCCCAGTGGGTCGAATTCAAGATCCTTGTCCTCACTTTCAAGGCCATTCACAGCCTTGCCCCAGCCTATCTCTCCGGTCTATCGTATCCCTATCAGCCTAGCTTTCCCCTCCATTCAGCGGGCTCTGGCCTGCTCTATGTCCCCTGCCTGAACCGCCCTACCATAGGTGCCCGGGCTTTCAGCTTCTCTGCCCCCAGACTCTCAAACTCCATTCCACAATCCCTTCACCTCGCTTCCTCCCTTTCCTCCTTCCACTTCGACCGTGCCTTCTGCTCCCCTCCTAACTCTCCCCCCTCTCCTACTCTCCTTCCCCCTACCCCGACCCCCTCGTTCCCGATATGAAAGGCGCTCTATAAATGTAATTTTGTTATTGTTGTAAAGCGCTTTATCAAATGCAAGTATTATTATTACTATTATTAAACATGTGAAGAACCACCAATCATATTATAATCTAAGGAATTCCATAATGGAGAAAATTGAACAAAGGTATTCATAAGAAATAGGAGTAGGCCATTCGGCTCCTTGAGCCTGCCACTCCATTTAATAAGATCATGGCTGATCTTCTAACCTAATTCCATTTACCCACTGTATCCCCATATCCGTTAATCCCTCTATCCTTTAGGAATCTATCAATCTCAGTCTTGAATATGTTCAAGGACTGAGCATCCACAGCCTTCTGCGGTAGAGAATTCCATAAATTTATGGTGAAGAAATGTTTCCTCAACTCCATTCGAAAAGGCTGACCCTTAATCTTGAGACTATGACCCCTAGTTTTAGATTCACTAACCAGGGAAAACAGTCTCACACTGTCTACTCCATCAAACCCCTTAAGAATCTTATAGTTTTCTATAAGATCCCCTCTTAATTCTTTTATATTCTAGACAATATAGGCCTAGTTTACTCGACCTATCCTCATAGATCAACTCCCTCATCCCCGGAACTAACCCGGCAAATCTACTCTGCACCCCATCTAAAGCGAGTATGTCCTTTCTTAAATAAGGAGACCAAAACTGCACACAATATTCTAGGTGCGATCTCACCAAGGCCCTAAAAAATCACAACAAGATTTCCCTACTCTTGTACTCTAACCCTTTTGCAATGAACACCAACAATCCATCAGCCTTCCTAGTTGCTTGCTGTACCAGCATACTAACATTTTTTGACTGGTGTGCGAGGATGCCCAAATCCTTTTGAATATTAACACTGCCTAGACTCTCCCTCTCTAGAAAATAATCTGCTGTTCTATTTTACTACCTAGGTGAATAACTTCACACTTCCCCACATTATACTTCATCTGCCACCTTCTTGTCCACTCACCTAGCCTGTCTATATCCCTTTGAATTCTTCTTTTGTCATCCTCACAGCTTACTCTCCCAACTAGCTTTATATTATCCATAAACTTAGATATGTTAAGCTCTATTTCCTCACCTAAATCATTGATATAGACTGGAAATAGTTGAGGCCCAAGCACTGATCCTTGTGGCACTCACTAGTCACATCCTGCCAATCCTAGAAGGACCTGTTTATCCCTACTCTCTGTTTTCGTCTTGATAGCCACGCTCCAATCCATGCTAATATATTACCTTTAATTCCATGGGCCCTAATCTTATGTAACAATTAAATTTTATATCCAATTCAAGATCCTGATCGTCACATTCAAAGCCCTCCACAACCTCGCCCCACCCTACATCTGTGACCTTCTAACTCCTTACCAACCTGCCCTCCCCTTCCGTTCAGCAGGCTATGGCCTGCTCCACGTCCCCAGACCCATCCGCCCCACCATTGGCCATTCTGCACTGAACCTCTGGTGCTCCATCCCGCAGTCCCTCCGCCTCGTCCCCTCCCTGGCCTTCAAGTCCTGCCTCAAAACTCTTCTCTTCGATGATTCCTTCAGCAACTCCTAATACCCCCACTTCCCTCCCCACCCGTCCTTAGCTCGGGACTGTCCAGCACCCTGGGACATCCTCCTGACGTTAAAGGTGCTATACAAGTGTAATTTTGTTGTTGTTGTGCCTTTCGTGTGGCACGTTGTCGAATGCCTTCTGAAAATCCAAATGCACTACATCTACTAGTTCCTCTCTATCTAACCTGCTAGTTACATCTTCAAAAACTTAAAAGATTTTTTAAACATGATTTCCTTCTCGTAAAGCCGTGTTAACTCTGCCTACTCATGTTATGATTTTCCAAGAGTCCCACAACAACGTCCTTGATTATAGATGATAGAATTTTCCCTACCACCAATGGATAACTGGTCTATACTTCCCCATTTTCTCACTCCCACCCTTCTAAAATAGCGACGTTACGTTTGTGACCTTCCAATCAATGGGAACTGTTCCAGAATCCAAGGGATTTTGGAAGATCAAAAACAAAGCATTCACTATTTCTGCAGCCACCTCTTTTAAAACCCTAGGATTGCAGGCCATCAGGTCCAGGGGATTTTTCTAGTATTATTCAATTTCATTTTCAATTTCCCTAGTACAACACTATTTCTTTACCTATGTTAATTGCTTTATGTTCCTAGCTAGTTTATCTTCATATTCCAGTTTCTCCCTTTTAATCAGTTTTCTGGTTTTCCTTTGCTGATCTCTAAAGCCCTCCCAATCCTCAAGGTTTATTACTCTTGTTGGCAGTATTATATGCCTCTTCTTTTGAATTTATACTTTCCCTAACTGCTCTAGTTAGCCATGGTTGAACAACTTTTCCCACGGTATTCTTATTCCTCAAGGGAATATGTGATCGCTGAGAATTATGCATTATATCTTGAAACGCTTGCCATTGCTGGTCTTCTGTCATATCTTTTAATCTAATTTCCCAGTCTATTTTAGCCAAATCTTCTCTCGCACCTATAAAGTTGGCTTTATTTAAATTTAAGACCCTTGTTTCGGACCTAACTACATCACTCTCTAACAATGTTAAATTCCATCACTCTGCCTTAGAGGAGCCTTAACTTCCAGATTGCTGAGTAGCCCTATTTCGTTACACAAAATTCAAGGGCAAAAGCCCTGAGTAATTAAAAAAAACAGAACCAAACAAAAAAAGGAAAACATCCTAATTAAGAACAATTAGAACTTGTATTACTTTTTTTTAATAAATGAACTGTGATAATTGAGAAATGTAATTCTAAGTTATACTACTGTTCATTAGTGCTTGATAGCAGTTAAAATGATTAGGAGCAGCAACTTTGATTTAGATTTCCTGTTCCAAATAGTATTGGCCAAAGACTGACCTAGAGCTCTAGCAGTGAACAACTTAATGCACAAACTGAGCTCCACTGATGCTCGATGCTTAAGGTTTCAAATGGCTCCTTCAGAGTTCTAATTGGCCTATTGGATCTCCCAAATCTTTCAAGGGATGATTGTTTGAGTGGAGTCCAAAAATTGCACCATCTGTATTTATATTAAGGATTGGAGCCCTAATGAAATGACATCCTGAAGGTGGTTTTGTCTGTTAGTCTTCAGTCCAATTTGCTCTGGTGCGATTGATGTGAAGGCAATCCAAAGCATTTCTCGTCAGTTGTGCGGAAGAAAGAGTGTAAGTAGGGCAGAGGTCAGAGAGATTGTGTGTTGCAATTGCAAATGGCTAGAGCAGGTCAGCCAGACTGTGACTGAATTAAACCAGAGGTAGAATGATTGAAAAACCTACAGAGATACCAATTTTTCCTATGCTGATGATATCTGGCTGCCCTATAAATCCTTTTGTACTCTTTTATTTTTGTATGTTCTTTTGGAAGTTATTTGTAACCCAAGGAAATCACAAACTAAAGTTAACAAGTATTTAAATTTATGGAATAGGTTCAACGCACACCGAGTTTTGTGAATGCAAATTTGTTTAAAGCATGGAACAAATTTTATTCCAACAATAAAGTAATACCGTCATAAAACTTCTTACATTTGGCATAGAGCCTTATCATGGCATTGAGACATTTTGAAGCGCTTCACAATGTTTTATTGTGAAGTGTAGTGACTGTGTTTTTGTAGGTTTAAGGGGCAGAGAATTTGAGCACAACAATGTCCCACATTCAGCCATAAAGTAAAATGGGACCTCAATTTAATCCAATCAAGCAAAGGAATGCATCTCCCAACAATACAGCACACCCCCAGCACTGTGGTGCCTAGACTGTGAGTTCAAAGTCTTGTTGTGGGGCTTCAACTCACAAATGTTTGTGAAGGGTGTGTGACAGCTACCGACTGAGATAGAATAACACATAATATAGGGGTGTATTTATGACATTCCTCAATGGATTTCTTCTTTAAGAATTAGATTTTTTCAGTAATTGCCATGCACTTCACTCCTGGAGAATATCCCTGCTCTGTAGATTGATTGAGTTGGCCCAGCATTTTCGAAAGACAGCTCAACCCCAAAATGCCCCCTCCAAAAATCAACTGAATCAAGTCGTTATACCCCTGGATGAATAGGGGAACACCGTTGGTACTCATTTAAAGAGTATGGAAGCTAAGAAGGATAATCAATTAGAAGCAAAAGGTCATGCCACACAAACTGAATTAACAGAAGACATCTGTTCATCATAAATCATTTACTCAGCCTGTCTACTATTTTTTGTGAGAATAGCTAAAGTGGACTAGGGTTTTCCAGAAGGTATCATTTAATCTGGCATCACCCTGACTGGCAGTAGCAATTGTGCCTCACAGTCAGAAGATTGTGGGTTAAAGCTTCAGGTACAGACTTTGAGCTCTACAACAACAAAATTATATTTGTTTAGTGCCTTTCTCGTTGGGAGGACGTCCAAGGCACTGGACCAGGGTGGTCCAACCTGTAAGGTTATGCCATAAATTAAGAAATATTCAACCAAGAAAATAAGTGAAAGTGCACTACTGATCGAACAAGGTGTTAACTGATAAACTTGTGGATGTCTGGTGTGGGGGGGGTCTTCTTGACAGCTGTGTGGGCCACAGGTTGGCTGCCATGGTCTAGACCATCATTGTTGAATCACAGAGCCATGTGCCACATGTAGCTCCCAAAGGTTCTCAGTGTGACTCACAGTTGCCTTAACACGGCTATTTAAACACATTATATATGTATGCCGTAAAAAAAAATCTCCATTCAGGATTTTAGAGTATTTAATTGAAATAGTCATCTAATAAAGCACCATATCAAATGTAATGTGATTTTTTTGAATGTACTTATTTGTATTTGAATTTCTTTAAGTAAATTGAAGTTGATGGAATTAATGTTGGATTAGCAATAACAACAACAAATTGCATGTGTACAGCACCTTTCACGTCCCAAGGAAGGAAGTTATTGAGATAGGCCTTGAAGTGGAACCTGAGGAAAGAAATGCTTGTGGCTGGAGGCACTGACTGTTTGAATTCCACAGAGGGTGCACTGGAAGTCTTTATTTTCTTCTAATCATAAATATTATATACGAAGATCTTTCAATTTGTAAATTTTATCTTTGGATTCTACTAAGCTATCTGACATTAATAAAGAAGATTGGTAACACTCAAAGGAATCTGAATAAAATCAGAAGATGTGCTAAAACATTGCAGATGTTCAATATAAGATATCACCATACAGCATGACAAAATTGGGATGATTTTTGACCATTAACTGACCACAGTGGATTGATGTGATTCTATAATCAAAAACATTGAGCAAGTTCAGGCATTCTTCACCTCAAGATATTATAAATATATGGAATACACTTCTAGCAAAAGGTTATACTACTTGATTTACTCAATTTTAATGGAGGAGAAGCATGTTTGTATTGAATTGGTTTGAAGGTTAAAAGGATGGGTACAAGGGAAGCCACATTCAACAACAACATTTTATATCTGGTGTGGGTGCACAATATAAAGTTTATAATTCATATGGTATTGGGCCTGTGGGTATGTAATTTGTGAAACATAACCAGGGCAAGTTAAATTATGTAGGTTGTCATGTTTGATTGTACTCATTTATCTTCAGGGATAGAGAATGATTTCACAAAGTGCTATTTTCTTGGAAGTTTTACCTGTGGTTATTTATCATAAGTATGTTGGGTAGAGACTATCATTATGTAAAATCGTACATGATATACTGGAAGGAACAGGTTCTTGATGGAATGAGAAACCATATTAGATACCATCCATGCCTATCATCCTTATTTCCATACCTTTTTATGTTAAGGATCTGAAAATAAATATATAGGCGTTTTATTCCTTCTAAAAGTTCCTGTTGAAATGATAATGATGACTCACTAATCTGCAGGGAGCTAGCATTCCCAGCAGTGAAGTGGAACAACACCTTGTATAACTGCCTAAGAAAGCTGGATAATGCAGTTGGTTTAAAGCACTACTATCTTACACTTTTTAGTTCAAATTCAGTGCAAGTACTTTGAGGTGATTTTTGCTGACTTAACAAAAATCCCTAGTGAATTAGGGTTGAGGGTAGCTTCAGCTGTAATGCAGAATTGTGTCAAATTCAGCAGATGATATTTCAGTCAGAAGGGTAAGGCAGTTTAGGTGGTGAAAATATTTTACATATACAATAAGCATCTTCTGAGGTTGTGGTTCAGACTGTCGGCACAATGTGGGAACACTTCTTCATCTCATGTGGCCCGTGTTGAATCCGAACTGAGGCATTTTTGATGCTGTAATTTCACGCACAGTGAGAAAGAAAGCACGTTACATCCTCATCTTGATGGTTGCAAAGAGATGCAAACAAAAGCTAGCCTAATTTTTCCCATTTCTGCCTGGAGAATGTGAATGCTGCTGGAGGGGTTGAGGACAGGTTGAGGCAGGCACACTCTTCTTCTCTTCTGTGCTTGTCAATGTTACAGAGCAGAGTCAGAGTGCTGATAGTTAAAACTTTTGACACCTTGAACAATTTTTAAAATCTCAATGCAGACAAGTTAATTCAATTAACATGATACGTAGCCTTAACACTTCAACACTGTCTAATAAAACACGTAGGCTTTATAGTAATCCTTGCATTTGATATAGTGCTTTTCATGTCTTCTAGAAGCCTCAAAGAGCTTCACAGAATATACTGTAAAGTGAATTGACTGTGTATTTGTGGGTGAAATGCAGCAGCGAATTGCGCACAGCAGTGTCCCACCAACAGTTGTGAATTGAAATGCCGAATTGTATTACTTTTTTTTGGAGGGATTATAATTAAGTGTGTGTGGAGTAAGGAAACTTGCCCAAGGTTTCGCTCTGACATGCCTGGATTCGAATACAGTTCTCATTCTTGTAAGGCAGGTGCTCTAACCAATGAGCTACAGGACTCCACTTCTCTATTATGAAGCAAATATCCATAAGTATCAGCGTTTTGCATAATAAATAAAAAATAATAATCCATGCATAGATATAGAGCTTTTCACATCTGCTAGACATTTGAAAGTGCTTCATCGAATATAGTGTAAAGTGGATTCACTATATGTGGTTGAAATGCGGAAGCCAATTGCTCACAGCAGTGTCCCACAACAGTTGCAACCTTGGCGATGACCTTTTCACCACTCAAATTACATCCCCAAATCATTGAGGGAGTGGTGTTGACTGCAATAATTAAGTGATAGTGTGGAAATGGCATATTTTCAGTCTTCGACAGAGAATGTGTTGGGGTGTATGAATAATTGATCAATCAACATAATTTATGATCCAGTAAAGTGATTGAATGCTACATGATTCTAGTGAGGAGGATAGTAGGTGACTGCAAGAGGACATAGACAGAATGGTAAAATGGGCAGACACGTGGCAGATGAAGATTAATGTGGAGAAATGTGAGGTGATGCATTTTGGGAGGAAGAATGAGGAGAGGCAATATAGGCTAGATAGTACATTCTTAAGAGGGGGTGAAGGAACAGAGAGACCTGGGGGTTCATGTAATAAATCTTTGAAGGTGACAGGCCAGGTAGATAAGGCTATTAAAAAATCATACGGGATACTAGGCTTTATAAATAGGCATAGAGTACAAAAGTCAGGAAGTTATGATTAACCTGTGTAAAACGTTGGTTAGGCCTCAGCTAGAGTACTGTGTTCAGTTCTGGGCAGCACACTTTAGGAAGGATGTTAAGCCATTAGAAAGAATGAAGAGGAGATTTACCAAGATGGTACCAGGAATGAGAGACTTCGGTTATGAGGAAAGGCTGGAGAGGTTAGGATTATTCTCATCGGAGCAGAGAAGGTTATGAGGAAACCTAACAGAGGTTTTCAAAATCATGAGGGGATTCAATAGGGTAAACAGGGAAAAACTGTTTCCACTGGTGGGTGTGTTAGTGCCTCGTGGTCACAGATTTAAAATAGTTTCTAAAAGAAGCAGGGGGGAGGTGAGGAGAACTTTTTTCACTCAATGAGTGTTTGAATCTGGAATGCAATGCCTGAAAGGGTGGTGGAGGCGAATTCGATAACAACTTTTAAAAGAGAGATGGATAGTTATTTGTGGAGGACGGGTTTGCGGGGTTATGGGGAGAGGGCCAGGTAGTGGGATTGACTTTGAATAGCTCTTTTCAAAGAGCAGGCACAGAGTTGATGGGCCGAATGGCCACTTTTTGTGCTGTAAAATTCTATGATAGTGGTTTAAAGTAAATGTCATCCATGGTGACTGCAAGGCTTGTTCTCCTTGTTCAGACTGGTAATAACATGATATGTTTTGGCATTTTATTTGTTTTTGAAAATAAAAAATGTCAAACTAGCAGTTTTCGACAAAAAATTATACAAAACATTTTTAAAAATCTGGCAACGATTCAATAATAATAATTCTTGCATTTGATATAGCGCCTTATCACATTTTTGAGAAGTCTCAAAACACTGTTCAAAAATTTGTTTTGAACAGAAATCCTCTTTCTTCATTACATATGAGAGACGTAATGCATTTGAAGCATCACGTCGTAAGTCAGGCTTTTAAATACAGCAAAACACAAAATTATCAATAATCATTAATTTCATCTGTCATTCTTCCCAAATACAGTGCAGTTCAGTTATGATTTTGTTTTGGATCAGCTGATTGTTACCAAGGAGCCAAAGGCTGGAGAACCCAGAGTGTATGTTGGGGTACTGCTGGAATCTTAACAACAAAAACATCATAGCTCACTATTGAGAGCAGTGAATGGTAAATATTCCTGCTGCTTGTACAACTAGAACCACCCTACCCATTAGGGCTTGGCTTGCAGGGTTAACGGAACCTAGGTAGGAAGAGTCCCTGACCCCAGTGACCGGATTGCGATGCTTCTGTTTGTGGATGATATTGTGCTACTGGTGGACACACCTAGTAACCCGCTGCACTGCGTCCGCCATCTTGAACACTGGGCCAGTGTCCGGAGTCTCCTTAGAGTTGAACTGGCTTCAAGGTAACAATTTTTGACAATGGAATGTCAGAATCAGGCAAGCTTTCTCTGCCAGTCTTGGCAGTCTGGTTCCTGAGTCAGGCAGGTCGCAGTATTCCAGGGCATTGCTGATGACAGCACAGCCAGCCTGGGCATGAAAGGCAGACAGATTGCCACCAACATCACTTCCTTTGCACATGGACACTGAAACCAGGAATGGATTTATGGATCCCAGCCCCTGTTTTACAACAGAGCTCCATTGTATCTTCTTAGAACTAAGACCTAAATCACTGTCAAAAAAATTACACAAATACACTGTGCAATACATAACAATATATTTTAAATCCTTTACAAATTTGTCCAAACGCACATTGCTTTTCTTTTAACTCGCCGGTGAATCACATATCAACCTTTTCTCTTGCTGCAATAAAAACAAATGTGCAACAAGAGAATTGCACGCTATACATGTGCAGCACGTTTAGTAGGATTGAGGAAAATTACTGGATTTCAAGTTTGTTTATATCTTGTAGAAAGACAGCTATGCATGGTTCCTGTCATGGTGAAAGATGTGCACTCTAAGACTGTATCCTCCCTCAGGTTCATGCCCAAATACTAATCCTATTGCAGGAAAGTCAGACTAATCTTTCAGCAGCAAGGGTTGAACTACTCCTGTTAAAATGTTTGCAGTAAAGGTACAGTTCCATTTGCCGTGAGCATGTCTTTGTGGAGATTATTTAGATTTGCTTGACATCTTCTGATTCCTTGCACATCTCTCCAAACCCATGCTCCTGCCCATTGACTTAGCAGTTAAGATGAATTAATGCAGTGTAAGGGAAACATGCCTATGGTCTTCTGCTACACAGTTGGTTTTTGATAATAAATGATCTTTCGACCATAGTATTTAATTAATTTATCAGTGAAATGTTTTTAAATGAATAGATTAGCGAATGACAGGCATTTATTTAGTTGGCACAAGAACGTAGTTCGTGCTTTGAACATGGCAAAATGTTACAAATTGATCTTAACTGAGGTTCAGATGAGAAAGGTCCGTCAGCCTTTTAATCACATCAGTACCCTACCCCAACATCCTGGTCTCAATAACACTAGTTGGTACCCTGTTCTAGCACTGTACTCTGTTCTAAAATTGCCCATAACACAGAAATTCCCATTACCCATAATGAATGCAATTAATGTAAAAGTGGCTTTGGATTTTCAGTTTCAGTCCATTTGCTAACTCTAATGCAAATCCATTGATCCATTATTTGCTGATAAAACACTTGATTTTTTTCACAAAGCACTGCGATAGGGTAAATAAGCCATTGAGATAAATAAGGCATTGAAGATAGATAAGGCATTGAAGATAAATAAGGCATTGAAGGCACAGCACTGGATCCCTGGCCCAGAGAGGATCGATTTCAAGATCCTCACACTTTTATTTAAATCCCTCGACTCGTCTGCACCCCCCTACCTCTCTGATCTTCTCTCTCGTCACAACAGCACCTGTTGCCTTCGCTCCACCAGGTCTGGCCTACTCCTTGTCCCCCGAATCCTCCGCTCCACCATTGGTGGCCGTGCCTTCAGCCACTAGGCCCCGAGGCTCTGGAACTTCCTTCCTCACTCCCTTCGCCTCACCCACTCTCTTCCTACCTTCAGATCTCGGCTAAAGGCCTTTCTTTTCAACTGTGCTTTCAGTCACCTTCTTCCTGGCTTGGTCCTGGGATCCGTTATTGGGAAACGCTCTGAGATGCCGTCCGGCGTGGAGAGCGCTATATAAATCCAAGTTGGTGTTGTTGTTGAATCCACTCCTTCCAAGTACTATTAGAAACTGTATTTTCATGAGTCCTAAGAATATTTCATCTTTAAAAATTCCACGAGGCAGCAAAGAGAGCAGAGTAACAGTCTCCAGTTACACATCCTCTGGAACAAGCTTCATTTTACTTCTGTGACCAGTTGTCCAAATGTGGACATCATATGCCCCAAATTCCACACTATAATAATAATAATCCTTGTATTTGATATAGAGCTTTTCACGTCTTCTGGATGTCTCAAAGCGCTGCACAGAATATACTGTAAAGTGAATTGACTGTATTTGTGGGCAAAATGTGGCAGCCAATTTACAGCTATGTAATCTATAAAACCATTTTGTCTGTAAATGTAAGATGTTGAATATGTAAGATTATGAAAAACGTTTAAACTCTACATTAATATAGTTGACAGCACTTTCACCTTTGAATCAGATGGTTGTGGCTTCAAACCCCATATAGAAAATTGTAATTCATATTGTCCAGTCTGACACCCTAATGCAGCAATGTGGGTGTGCTGCAGTGTTGGAGGTGCTGTCCTTCAGAGACAATAAACCATTAAAGATCAATAGCCTCTATTATTCAAAAATCAAATAGAGCCCTCTATGACCTTGGTTTAATGTCTCATTCAAAGGACGGCACCTCCAACAATGGAGCAATTCCCCCATCCCTCACTCGAGTGTCAAGTCCTGCCTTGGGGCTTGAACCCACACACAACCTTATGACTCAGAGGTGGTAGGGCTAATGACAAAGCCTGGCTGACACTTCTAACTTGAACATGGGATGGTTGTCTGTCAGATAACAGTACAGTGCTTTTTTCATATTCTCTCTTCTGCAATAACATGGTTATTCCCACCTCGATATGAACTGTACTTTTCCGATACTGATCTAACATGCCAAAGAGAAACAAATTAGGATTTGAATTGCCAAACTTCTATTCAGAATGTCAGTTCTTTTTCCCATGTGCAAGTGGCTTGTGGCAAAAACAAGTATGGGTGTGGACTATAAACCTTTGGGTTATGTCTCTGTGGCTAAACTGGCAGACCTTTTTTATTCTAGATAAAACCATTATGCAAGAATATTTTCAAAGTCTTTAAATATTTTTTCAACCACACAATCTGAATATGTAGCCTTTAAATTTTAACCTTTTACTGTAAACAACTACAATTTTAAATAACTTTAACAGTCAGATGTTCAGTTTGACAGCCATCTCACCTCTGAGTTGAAACTTTGGTAAAAGTCTGTTATACTCCAGTGGAGTGCTGGGGAAGTGTTGCATTGTCAGTGTGCAGGCCTTTAGATTAGACACTGACTAGTGGTGTCTTCCGTCTAAAGATACCACACCACATTGAAAGCGGAAGGGATTTTTTAATAGTGTTTTGGTGCACTACATTGGATTTGTGCCATGTGTGTTCAGTGGCACACACCCGGCTGTGACTTGAGAGAGTGGAAGTGTATCAGGGGGACTTGTAGGAGGCAGTGAGGGAGGTAATAGGGGTGACAGAGGGAGTGATAGATAGTAACCGAGAAGAGTGGGTCATTGCGGGAGGAGGCTTCAAGAGGCAGGAATTTAGATAACCCTAGAGCAGCCCAGAGGGCGTGAAGGTAGATAGAAGTGGGGTGGATGGCAGGGAGGGTTATGGAAGAGTTAAGAGAGATGAAATAGTGATCTGTGATGGCTTTACCAGAGATGGTGATGTTTAGTCAAAATCTAGTCAAATAGGCAATACAGGTATCCCTCCCCAACCGCGGGGGATTTGTTCCTGTAAACCTTCGCGGTTGGAAAAATCGCAGTTGGAAAATGCAGGACCCTATGGGAAACATGGGGATAGGGGGAGTAAGTTGGAGTTTAGTAAAACTAAACACAAAAAAACACATACAGTTATAACATACATGGGGATAGGGGGAGTAAGTTTGGGTGCATTCGCAGCAATCCACAAGGCTGTCTGACTGACTGACTCTCTATGCACAAAGAGAGAGAGACACAAATGGTGGGGGTGACACAGTGGGCTGGGTGGGCTGTTTGACTGATCTACAGAGAGAGAGACATGGAAGGCTGGGGGTGCTGACTGACTGATACAGACAGACACAGAGAGAGAGGGGGAGGGTGGGTGGGGGGAAGAGAAGGTGAGTCAGAGAGAGAAGGTGAGAGGGAAGAGGGGGTGGGGGGAAGAGAAGGTGAAATAGAGAGAAGGTGAGTCACAGAGAGATACACTTACATACAGAGAGCAAGATCTGCAGATGCTGGCAGCCAATGCTCCCAAACTTACTAGCTAGGCTGCGGAGAAGCGACAATAAATTAACGTTACTGTATTTACCTTAATCCTAAGAAAGAAGCGTTGTCGCTGGTTGATTGCAACATAGCAACCGGGTCCTAGTGCTATATGCTATGCTAAACTTGAAAATTTAAATCGCGGAAATGCAAAACACGGTTTGCGAGGGTTGTCACATTTAGCAAACCGTGGATGCATGGGTTTCGTGGTTGGTGAGGCTGCGGGTGGGGCGGGATATCTATATATTGTTGAAAGGTTCAGCTAGGTGGCAGTATAACCATTAAATACGCACTGTTTGTTTAAATTGTGGTTACTGTGAACTTTTGGCGATCTTAATGTATGTTCGATGCAAAATAGCAATACATTTAAACTGTATAAAGTGCTGTGGGATAAATACTGTCGAGATATATTATCCTGCGAATTCCTCATGTATTCAGTTCATGATCTCAGGCTTGTTCCAGAGGGGTGGTTGTAAAAAAAAACCTTGCTTACTTGCTGGCAGCTGCTTCCATAGGAGAGGAATTTGCTTACCCACACTAAACCTCTTAACTGTGGAATAAGAACATAAGAAGTAGGAGCAGGAATACGCCATTCAGCCCCTCGAGCCTGCCCTGTCATTTAATAAAATTATGGCTGATCTTCTATCCTAATTCCATTTACCCACCCCTATCCACATATCCCTTAATCCCTTTATCGTTTAAAAAATGCCATGTGACATGGTGACAATTGTTCAAAAAATGAAATCTAAATAAGGTGCTCAAGGTTTCAGAAACGCAACACTCTTAGGCATTAGAGAGGTGAGGGAAAATATAGGAATTAGTACCCTAAAAGTTTAAGTTCTGATTATTTAGTTTGTATTATTCAATACACCTGTAACAATATCCACTCCCATTTGAGCACATCATAGGAACTCCTCGACTTTATCTCCAGCTCTACTATCCTCAAAATCCAGTTAATCCAGTACTTCCCCACCCGCACTAAACTCTGGACTCTTTCACACCAGTTCTTGCCAGTCTCCACTGCTTCCCTATCATCAAACAGATCAATTTCAAGATCCTCACATTTGTCTTCAATCCCTTCATGCCCTGGCACCTCCCTACCTCTCCAACCTGCTTACTCCCCAACCGATTACCCGCTGCCTCTATTCAACTGGCTCCGGCCTTCTGCATGTCCCTCATGCCCTCTGTACATCATCAGTGGCTGCATTTTGAGCCACTACACCTCAAAACTCTGAAACACTCTCTCAATCCCTCTGCTTTCCCCCCTCCTTCTGCATGTTCAGGTCACTCCTGAAGAATTTCCTCTTTGACCAAGCATACAGTCACCTCCCCTTGCATGGCATCAAGTGGTCTGGGATGCTTCCCTGCATGAGGAGCACCACATAAGCATTCCAGCACCTTTGGATCCTCACGCCATGAAAGGCTCTAAACAAATATAATTTTGTTGTTGGAAATGCAAGTTATTTTTGTTGTAAAGTGTATCAAGCAATCATAAATCATTCATTGCTAGATCATTTTTGCTTGCCTGATTTTACCTGTGATTTATTGATATTGTCTATTTTATACCAGTGCTTCCAAACAGAATCATTTCTGGGTTTTGTAAAGTTGCCTGTAACCTGCTAAATTGAAACAGATTGCAACACAACAACAGCAGTGCTTGAAAAAAAAATCTCTAATACACAGTTCTCCTAAAAATAATATTCAATAACCTGATGTGTTCAATAATTTGTATTTTAGGGCCAGTTAACTTCCATCATAATGCTCTCTCAACCCCCAGACCATCGATGTTCTGACAGCATGTCTGTCCGACATTGAGTCCTGGACGAGGGAAAACTTCCTCCAATTGAACGTGAGCAAGACCGAGGCCCTCCTGATCGGCTCAAGCCAGCGCCTCCACACATCGGGCGCTGCCAGCCTCAACATCCAAGGCTATACTCTCCACCTCACAAAGCCAGTCAGGAACCTCGGCATCACGTTCGACCAAAAACTCTCCTTCCTCCCCCACATCCGTGCCTTGACCGGCACCGCTTACTTCCACCTGCGCAACATTGCCAGGCTCCGCAATTATCTTAGGCTCCGCAATTATCTTACCCCCCGCGCTGCCGAAACACTCGTGCACGCATACATCACCTCAAGGCTGGACTACGGAAACTCTCTCCTCGTCGGCCTCCCCAGTTCCTCCATTCACAGGCTGCAGGTCATCCAAAACTCTGCAGCCCGTGTATTATCCCGCACCCGCCTCCGCGACCACATAACCCCCACCCTCGCCCGCCTCCACTGGCTCCCCATCCTCCAGAGGATCGAGTTCAAGATCCTCGTCCTCACCTTCAAGGCCTTACATGGGCTTGCCCCGCCCTATTTAACCGATCTACTCTCCCCCTACAAGCCCACCCGGACCCTCCGTTCAGCAAGACTTGGCCTGCTCCAAGCCCCCCGCCCGAACCGCCCCACCATCGGAGGCCAGGCCTTCAGTTTTTCTGCTCCGACCCTATGGAATTCCATCCCCCAATCCCTCCGTCTCGTTTCTTCCCTTTCCTCTTTCAAGGCCGGTTTGAAGACTTTCCTCTTCGACCGTGCCTTTTGTTCCACCCCGAATTGTTCGACCTCCCCTTCGTGTTTCACCCCGTCCCAAACACTCCCCTCCCAGCTCGGGTCACACGCCTCCTGTGCAGCGCCTTGGGACGTCCTCCTGACGTGAAAGGCGCTTTATAAGTGTAATTTGTTGTTGTTGTTGTGATTTCTTTTATTGATGTCACAATTTAGCACTGGTTTAAATTTAAATCCATTCAGAAGCTGTAGATTGTTTATTAATCCTTCCAAATGTGTATCATCCAAACCGTAACATTTAAAATAGTGAATCGCTGGAGACTGCAAATGTATTTCAAATGTTTGAGCTGCTTTTGCTAAATCTTGGCTGAAATTACAATTGTGGTATTTATCTGCTCAAACCACACAGTCTTGATGTCCATGAAACATCTGGGTTCCAGACACTGAATTTGTGATATAAAGCTTGCAAAGTGCACCAGTGGCATTTTTTTCTGGAGAACACTCGATCAAAATTTATTTGCACGTTTTTATTTTTGTTATTTACAATCCCGCAGATTAAACTCCAATGAGATTGTATATGGAGCCCTGTACCTCAGTAGTTAGAGCACTCGCCTCACAAGCAAGAGACCTAGGTTCAATTCCAGGCAAGACGAAAATGTAGGAAAGTTTCCTTACTCCACACACCTAATAATAATCCCTCAAAAAAAACAATAATAGATTGGTCATTTTCGATCCACGACTGTTTATGGGACAGCGCTGTTTGCATTTGGCCACTGCGTTTCGCCCACAAATATACAGTCAATTCACTTTACAGTATATTCTGTGAAGCATTTTGAGATGTCTAGAAGATGCGAAAAGTACGATATCAAATGCAAGGATTATTATTATAAAATATAGCAAGATCAGTTCTCTCTGGGACGCTACTCTGCGTTAGGGGCGCTATATAAATGCAAATTGTTGTTCCCTTGATGGCATGGTCGGTAAAATTGCTCAATGCACCACTAGCCATTCAGATTGGAAAGTTGCAGGTTCAATTCCTAGCGCTGAGTTGGCTGATCTCAATTGGGGAAGGGATTAGGACATCATAATTGATCTTTGTTCCCAGGGTAGGGAGGGGAATACTGGACAGGTTTTCCTGTGGTCAAAATCCCATTTAAGATGATAGAATAGTCATTTATCGATCTTCAAAACAGCAATATTGGCTGTGGTGACTTGATTCTGAAATACCTTTTTTCCTCTTTCCTAGCTCTATGCCATTCCTTGGTTCCTCACAATGTTTACACGTAAGTATGCTTAACATTTATCAGCAAAATTGTATTTTGTTTAAAAAAAACTTGCATCTTGTATGAGCTGTAAAACCAGCCTATTCAGGTGGCCATTAAATAGCCCTTGACACTATTCGAAAAGAGACAGCACAACCAGTCTGGCATGCTGTGTTTATATTCCACACGAGTCTTCATCCATCCCTTTACTTCCTCCCATACCATTCTATTGTCCTCTCCCTCATGTGAAGATCCAGATTTCTCATTAATGTATCTAATTCAAGCACCATTTCAGGCCCTGAATTCCTTAATGTAACCTCAAACTACCCTCTGCATGATGTAGTTCCTCCTAAAAAAAAATTTAGATCACTTAGTCTTTATCTTATATTTGTGTTGGCTGGTTACTGCATCCCCAACTGGTGGAAGCAGCCTATTTATGTTACCCTTAGGTTAACATTTTATAATTTTAAACCCTTCTATTAGGCCCCCTTCACCCCCCACCCCTCCCTTTTAGCGAAAAGAGGTCCAGTCTATCCTGATACCAGTAATTTGCCAATCCTGATATCATCCTTGTGAATCTGGAGACCAGAATTGGTCACAATTATTATAGTGTGGAAATCAGGATTGACTGTGTTTATTGATCATTTTTTAATGGTTCAGTACACGATATATCTTGTGTTTAAACTAAAACAAAGGCTTTACTTTCTTTAAATTTCATCTTGTCAAATGATAAGGCAATGAAATCAGGCTCCTTGGCACAAATCAAAGTGCGATTATTTCACATCTGTAATGCATGAAAATTATTAAACATTGAAAACATATGAAAAGATAAGTCATCCCATGCAGGCAGAAGAAAATAGTCTGGAGAGTGCACATTCCCCCAAATAAACACTGAATCCTGTCTGCCAGTAAACTGCATATAGAATATATATTCAAAATAAACTGAATTTCCTTCTCTTTAGTGGAAATTGCTTTAGGATGTTTTGACTTCTGGCTTTGAATTATCTTCAGCTTTGTGACGGGTATAGATGGAATGTTTGAGTCAGCAGGTTTCAGGAAATATATTAAAACAGGTTTGAACTGATACCAGCTCAGGACAGAATACCCAGTTACAACATAAGAATTGCTCCATGACAGAAAAAGCCAGTTATTGACTTGCTTATCTTCCAAATGGAAACAAGATTGGTTCAGATGAAGAAGACATATCTGATCTCATCCCTCCAGAACCTACTGTCCTCTAATCACAGCATCAAGCTGCTTTTTAATATAGCCAAGTGTCCTGGCCTCCATCATCTTTCCGGTCAACCTGTTCCAGTTGCTAATTACCCACTGAGTAAGAAAAACATCCTGGAATCTGTCCTGAATTTGTCCTTCACATTGTTAAACCTAAAATATTAAATTTAAACCCACAAAATACAATCAGTTCACTTTATACTACATTCTGTGGAGCGCTTTGAGACGTCTCAAAGTCATGACAAGGCGGATATATCAACTGCAAGGATTAGCTTGCCTAATTGTCTGAAACACTGATTGTCCAGCACCTTGGGACATCCTCCTGACATCAAACAATAACTAAATTAACTAAACTAGATTTATAGAGGGCCTTTCATGTTGGGAGGCAGTCCCAAGGCACTGCACATTCAGGGGTCAGGTCCCGAGAAAGGGGGAGGGGGAGGGGAGAGTAGGGAGAGCGGCAGAAGGCATGATCAAAAAGGAGGGTCTTGAGACTCGCCCTTGAAAGAGGCAAGGGAGGAAACGAGGCAAAGGGACTCTGTGGGATAGAGTTCCATTATGTGGGGCCAGGGAGGCTGAAAGCCTGGCCATCAATGGTCGGGTGGAAGACATGGAGCAGACCAGAGCCCGCTGAACAGAGTGGGCAGCAGGTTGATAGGGAGTCAGAATGTCAGAGAGATAGGAAGGGGCAAGGTCGTGGATGGCCTTGAAAGTGAGGCCGAGGATCTTGAATTTAATCCTCTTGGGGAATGGGGAGCCAATGGAGCCGGGCGAAGGTGGGAATGATGTGGTCGTGGAGCTTAGTACGGGAGAGGACATGAGCTGCAGAGTTCTGGATGATCTGCAGTTGTGAAGGGAAGAGCCAGGAAGGCTGAAGAGGAGGTAGTTTCCATAGTCGAGCCATGAAGTAACAAATGCATGGACGAGAGTTTCGGCAGCCTGATGGGTAAGGCAGTGGCAGAATCTGGCAATGTCACGTAGTGGTGGTCATGACATGTATTTGGCGTAGGAAGGTCAGTTCTGGGTCAAACATCACCCCCAGGTTCCAGACTGACTTCATGAGATGGAGAGTGCAGCCTTGGATGCTAATGCTGCCAGTGCCTGAGGTGCGGAGGTGCTGACAGGAGCCAATCAGGAGGGCCTCAGTCTTGCTGATGTTCAGCTGAAGAAGGTTGCCCCTCGTCAAGGACTCGATGTCAGACAGGCAGGCAGTCAGGACACCAGTAGTCCTGGAGTTGAGGGTGGAAGTGGAGCGATAGAGTTGGGTATCATCCGAGTACATGTGGAAGTTTACCCCATGTCTGCAGATGATGTCACCAGGGGGGAGCATGTAGAGGTTGAAGAGGAGGGGACCAAGAACAGAGCCCTGAGGAAGGCCGCACAAGACAGCGCGGGAGCTGGAGGAAAAGCCGTTGGCGGACCCAAAATGGAGACATTGTGAAAGATAAGACCTGAACCAGTCAAGGACAGTAACCTTGATGGTTGAGTTGGCAGGAAAGGTGGAGGGAGGAGAGGGGTGGAGGAATGGTCCACGGTGTCGAAGACGGGGGATAGGTTGAGGAGGACGAGGAGGCAGAGGGAGCCCTGGTCACAAATGGTCAGGATATCTTTTGTGACTTTGACCAGAGCAGTTTCTGTGCTGTGGGCAGCACGGAAGCCCGATTGGAGTGGGTGGACGTTGGAAGGCGGTAACAGCTGAGCTGTTCCTTCGATTTTGGACTCAGTGGAAATTAGAAAAAATAATCTGCAAAGCTTGGCGTGGAGGACAGAGGAGTCGGTTTGTGGTGGAGAACAGCAGTCTAGGTTGCCCTTCGCCTTCAGGATTATCTTGCAGTACAAGGATGATTTGGCGGAGGCCAGAGCGGAGCGGTAAATTCTGATGCGTTCCAACCAGATATGCCGGTGGACCGTTAGGCAGGATTTGAACCCGCACTTGGTGCTTGAGTGAGTGGAGGTGGCTGGTGAAACCAGGGTGAGGTTCGAGAATAGGAGGAGGTTTGGGAGGAGAGGAGGCAAGGGCGTTGAGTGTATTGGAGAGGGTGTTGTGGTGGAGAGTAATGCAGAGGATTGGTCGATGCGGGACTTGAGCCAGAGGGGGAGGAGTTCAGAGGACTCCAAGACAGCAGAGAGGGTTTGTGGGGAGATTTTCTTCCATGGGTGGTAGAAGATGGTGGTAGGTGAGGAAGCAATGGGGAGATGGATATAGGATTTGAAGGAGACAAAAGATGCTACACCAATGTAATTTTGGTTTGTTGTTGGTTTGTTTGTTGCTATTACCGCATTCTTCAAACACTGGGGATCATCCTTGTTTCTCTCCTCTGCACTACCTCTTGTGCCTGGGCAGCCCACGTGTATCACAGTGACTACAAATGAATGCAGTGCTCTAGGTTTAGTCTGACCAGAGGACTATATAGCTTGAGTATGGTGTCTAGGACTCTAAACTCAACAAATTTGAATCAGATCGTCAGAACCAAGTCTCTTCCATAAGAAAGTTAATTTAAACTGAAAAATTCATATAGATTAGATATTTTAAGAATATTGTCTTTACACTTCTTTGTAAAATGCAGAATTAATGAAAAATAATAATAATCTTTGCATTTGATATAGTGGCATATCACTTTGTTGAGACGTTTCAAAGCACTTTACAGAATATACTGTAATGTGCCGTGGCTGTATTTTGTGGGCAAAACGCTGTAGTCAATTACACACAACAGTGTCCCACAAAGAGTCGTGGATTGAGTGACCAAATTATTCATTTATTTGTTGAAGGGATTATTACTCCCAGAAATGTCCATTTATCCTGTGCTTTTTTTCAATAATGCCTGTTTCTGCTTTTAAACGTGATGTTCCATCAGATGTGTTTCCATTGCACAAGATTTTTCACTTATGGGACACACTGCTCCTGGGAAATTCCTCGTTCCCCTTTTGTATTGGGGTCGCTATCCTTCAGCAACTGCGAGTCAGGCTACTGGACAACGGATTCAATGAATGCATTCTGCTATTTTCCGACTTACCTGGTAAGATTTTAAGGGATATCTTTAATGTAAAGCAATTTACAGGAAACCAAAGCGCACATGGTGT
This sequence comes from Hydrolagus colliei, assembly GCA_035084275.1. Taxonomy (NCBI): domain Eukaryota; kingdom Metazoa; phylum Chordata; class Chondrichthyes; order Chimaeriformes; family Chimaeridae; genus Hydrolagus; species Hydrolagus colliei. The sequence goes on from CM068742.1 coordinate 92,236,766, forward strand.
GCCTGCCATCCACAGCTCATATTGTGACGCCTTATGTGTTTCAAAGACTGTGATGAAATGATTTTTCAGTGGAGCACTGTTCTAAAGGACTTTCTTATTAACATGGATGGTGTGTGGACCCCAGTCATTGTGCATGTGTACAGTCGAATAACCTGCTTCCCACGCAACAGCTGGTTCTTGCACTAACTTCCAGGTCATTAGGGTATCTTGCCAATGTATCTTGCCTATGTTGGATAGCTGTGAAATAGAAAACCATGCAGTTCTAACTGGTTAAACAGCAGTTCCCAAATGAAGTTCTCCTTGTGCCTTGCCTTATGCCACTTTCAGCGAATACTCTCTGGAATTAGATGAGTTAGAGAGCTCAGGGAGAGTGTGTGTATTCCAATCCATACAAAGTGAAATTTCCATTCATGGAAGGCATATATCTGAACCTCACGTAGTTTGGATAATATTAAGCATGATGATGGATTTCTGCGTGTGCCTGACACTCAGCTGACCTAAAACAATACCACTCTCTTCCTATTTACACTACCATTTTCCTTTTACAGTCTGCAGTTGGCTTGACTATGCAAACACTTTGTTTAATGGCCTCCCCAACTCCTCCCTCCACAGGCTGCAGATGATCCCTAACTCTGTAGCCCATGTCCTCTCCCGTATTAGTTTCCGGGACCATATCAGCCACTTCCTCGTCCGACTCCACTGGCTTCCCATCACACAGAGGATACAGTTCAAGAGCATGGTGCTCTCCTTCAAAATCCTCCACGACCTTGCTCCCCACTACCACCACAACCTCTTTACCCCCTACCAACTTGCCCACTCCCTCTACTCAGCAAACTCCAGGCTGCTTTACGTCTTCCGTCTCACACGCCCCACCATTGGCCTTCAGCCATTCTGCCCCCATCCTCTGGAACTCCATCCCACAGGCCCTCTGCCTCACTCCACCCTTGCCTCACCTCACCCTTGCCTTCTTCACATAAGAGAGCTTCCTTCCACCTAGAGGCTCTCTTCTTTGACCATGCTTTCAATCAACCTCCTTCCCCCCCCCCCCACACACACTCTCCAATCCCTACCCCAGCTCAGGTCCGGAATACTGTCTGTCCAGTGCCTTGGGATGTCCTCCCAATGTGAATAATAATAACAATCCTTGCATTTGATATAGCGCTTTTCACATCTTCTAGACTTCTCAAAGTGCATCATAGAATATACTGTAAAGTAAATTGACCATATATGTGGGTGAAACGCGGCAGCCAATTGCATACAGCAGTGTCCCACAAACAGTCATGGATTGAGGTGACCAATTTATTATTGTTTTTCTTTGAGGGATTATTATCAGGCATGTGGAGAAGGAAACTTGCCCAAGGTTTCATCCTGCCGGGAATTGAACTCAAGTCTCTCGCTTGCAAAGCGAGTGCTCTAACCACTGAGCTACAGGACTCTGAGTCTTCAGCCTTTATGCCCCCACTCTTTGGAACTCCATCCCACAATCCCTTTGCCTTGCTCCCTCCCTTGCCTCCTTAAAGGTCCGACTCAAGAACCTCCTTTTCAAGTGTGCCTTCAGTCACCATCCTAGCTCTCTGCCCTCCCTCATCCCAAGCCTGCCCCCCCACCCCACCATGCTCGGGTCCTGACCCTGGCAGTTCAGCAACACCTTGGGACGTCCTCCCGATGTGAAAGATACTATACTAATGTAATCTTATTGTTGTTCTAATGCAAAAACACATAAGATAGCACAAGACAAGAGCTTTTAAAACCAAACGTTTATCAGTTCAGGATTCACTATTCCAGCATAATTGTTCTTCTGATGTTTCTTTATTGTCTAGTCATGAGCAGTCGCTCAGATTTCCCAGAATGTGGTTGATTTTCTGCATTGAGTTGCGTGACTGTTGTTTGAACTTGGAACCTAGAGGTAATTAATACTCACTCACTAGTCAATTGTGTCACTTAATTTAATTGCTGCAAAATATATATAAATCACATCTTCATGTTAGCTTTTACGACCTGGAAGCTTGCGATGGAAGGTACATTCATGTATAACACTGAAATTTTGCTTTCTTGCTTTTGTAAGATTTGTGAGGGACAATTACGAGGTATATAATAAATTTATATATTTTGCAGCAGTCAATGGTGTGGCATTCTGTGTCAATAAAGCCTATTTGAAACGACTTTAAACTTTTAAAGAAAGTTCCACCAGGTACAAACAACAAATTAGATTCTATAAAACTAAATAACCAAAGTCCTGTGCTATTTTAAACAGCAGGGGCTAATGAAAGATCAAGTGTATGCCTATGTATATCAGTACTTTGCTCTATACAGGTATCCCACCCCAACCGTACCTTCGCCAACCACGAAACTCACGCATCCACGGTTTGCCAAATGTGACAACCCTCGCAAACCACGTTTTGCGCATCCGAAATTTAAATCCGAAATTTTCAAGTTTCACTCCTCCAAACAAGGGATCGCATTCATCCGTGTATTGGTGTGTATTCATCCATTCCGCGTTTCCCGCCTATCAGCATCTTTACTACCCCACGTGGTCTAGCTGCACTCGTGGATCTACAGATACTGTGTGTGTGCGAACAGCTAGCGTATAGCACTAGGACCCAGTTTGCGATGTTGCAATAACCAGCGACATCGCTTCTCTCTTAGGATTAAGGTAAATATTGTACAGTAACATGAATTTATTGTCGCTTCTCCGCAGCCTAGCTAGTAAGTTTGGGAGCATTGGCTGCCAGCATCTACAGATCTCTCTCTCTGTAAGTTCTCTTCCCCCCCACCCACCTTTTTCTCTCACCTTCTCCAGCCCCCCACCCCTCCGTGTCACCCCCCACCCCAGCCCTCTGTGTCACCCCTTCAGCCCTCTGTGTCACCCCCCCTCCCCCAGCCCTCCGTGTCACTCCCCCCCCAGCCCTCCGTGTCACCCTCCAGCCCTCCATGTTACCCCCGCCCCCTAACCTCCATGTCTCTCTCTCTCTCTGTAGCGGATTGCTGCAGATCCTGGCAGCCAATGCGCCCAAACTTACTCCCCCTATCCCCATGTATGTTATAACTGTGTTTTTTGTGTGTTTAGTTTTACTAAAAGCAAGCTTACTCCCATATCCCCGTGTTTCCCATGGGGCCCTGCATTTCCCAACCGCGATTTTTCCAACCGCGAAAGTTTACAGGAACGTATCACCCGCGATTGGGGAGGGATACCTGTATTCCTTCATCGTGGTTATTTCTAATCATTCCCCCACTATGTTTATAATACAGAACTTTATTAACAAGTGGCTGTGTGCTGGCCTGAACTACTGCGCTGTGCAAATTAAATGTTTAGATTCCAAAGCAGCAAATCAATAACAAATGCACTTGCATAAGATGCACTTGCACAGCAGAAAAAAACCTTGTTCACGATTTTGATGTCCTACTGCCAGACCTTCCCATGGAGAAGAAAACTTTGAAGGCCCCTTGGGGTCAGGCTTCCCACCGCCCTGTAATGGTGCTGTGCCTGCCACCTCTGGTGCTGAGAATACCAGCTCTAGGTCTTGGCACCTCTAAAGGTAGCAGCATTGCCTCATTACCCTGACAACCTTAGGTGTGAAGTCAGGGCTGCCGTCGGGCTAAAACAGCATTCTTATAAATGATTGTGATGCTTTTGTTGAACTCCACTGAAATCTGCTTGATATTGTGTCAGTGACAGACACTGCACACATGCACCTAATTAGCACATAGAAAGAGGGCCCGATTGAGCAAAACATTCTGTTACTGTAACCACGTTAAATACCTGCCTCAGGCAGTCCAGTATAGCAACCATTTATTCTGCTTTTATAGTATAATCCTTGCATTTGATATAGAGCTTTTTACATTTTATTGATGCTTCACAGAATATACAGTAAAGTGAATTGACTGTATATTTGTGAGTGAAATGTGATAGGCAGTTGCGCACAGCAGTGTCCCCACAAACAGTCATTGATAGAAAATTACCAATATTTATTATTGTGTTTTTTTTGGGGACGGTTTATTATTAGGCATGTGGAGTAACAAAACTTGCCCAAGGTTTCGCCCTGATCTGCCTGGATTCGAACACACTCTTGTTGGTTTCCCATAGCAATAACATTTATTTATTCTCATTTCTTATTCCCATTATGTCTGTGCTGTTGCATGCCCTCAGTTACTTGGGCTATTAGTAATCAGTGTCCAAGAATGTTTTTTTTCCCAATACTGTACTGTACTATGATATCTGAATAATGTGGGCATCAAAGCAACAGATAATTTCTTGGTAATGCTTCAAGGAATTTCAAAATGCAGAATTTTACAAAGTTCTTTCTTTCTATAACCTCTCAACAATTGGTATTTTTCAGTAAACTTGGAATTGTTTTTTATTCACTCAAATAGATAAGTACACTGTAACGATGAGCAGTTATTGATACTCCCACTCCTTATTTGAGCAAAGTAATAATGATAATAATCTTTGCATTTGATAAACCTTGATAAACCAACATTCCAAAAGCCGGCAACTCCCGAAAACCAGCAAAATTTCAAAATACATACAGTATTGGATTTTTTAAAGATATCCAGCAAATCTCCCAAAGTTCAGAACAGCTGCTAGTATTTCACAGCGTCACTGCCGATGGAGCTCAGGTATTGTTTGGCTTCAGTGCTGTGTTTACAGCATACAAGGTGTATGAGATGGAGCTTCCCCAGCCATTTCTAGGGCAGGTTCTAAATTCCGGCAAACTCTAAACGCCGGGAGGTGCATGGACCCAACCAGGCTGGATTATCAAGGTTTTACTGAACTGCTTTATTGCGTTTTTGAGAAGTCTCGAAGTGCTTTGCCTAATTTATTGGAATGTAGATGGACTGTGTATTTTATGAGCCAAATTCAACATCCATTTGTGCATAGCAAAGTCTCACAAACTTGTGGATTGAGTGATCACTTTTTTTGAGGGATTATTACCCCCCCAGTAAGCAATTCAATTAACTTAACAACCAAGTTCCTACTAACAGCTAGGTAAACAGAGGAGTTTGGAGTAAGGAAACTTGCCTAACTTGTCCCACGCAGGAATCAAACCCGGGACCTCTCACTTGTGAGGCGAGCATGCTAACCACCTCACTACGAGATTCTATGCATAAGTATCATGCATAGGGCAAATGCTCTAAACACTAATTTTTCCTTAATTCATAGATCCCATATATTATAGGATCTGAGCACTCTTAGTTTCAGATGGTAATGGTATTTCAATGTGAATACAGTCAGTTACAGAATTTAAATATCTTAATAATGTGCCTCCCTGTTTGGTTGATAGTCCAATTAGACTTATAACAGGGCCGTACGCAGGATTTTTTTTGGGGGGGTGCGAATTGCTAGTGATGGGACCAACAATGGCCGGGGGCTTGGGGGCTGCCCCCGAAGCCCCCGAAGCCCCCTCGAGGCTCCGACGTTTTACACAGTTTGAGGTCTTATTTAATCGATTCAGAAGATCCAATATGAACGGTAAATGTTTCATGCCCTTGGTGTTTAAGAGCATCATTATTTATTCAGTGTTTTTATTTTCCCCGGTAGCCCGTGTCTAATTGGGAAGGTAGAATGTGTTCGCCGATAAAAGCCAACACGATTGTTGACTCGATGATGTAAGGAATGCGAACTATAAAGTAAATTACAATCCAATTAACACAGTACAATGACGAATGCTTGATAAATGTATGCGTATAGAGAAAATGATCATAAACTACAGATTTACGGTAATTAATAAGTTGTTCTGCATTGTTATCCTAAGACTAAATTTATTTCGGACTGTAATGAACAATAATGTAAGAGTAAAGTATGAATGATGTGCTCAGATATTCCAGCAAAGCAAATTTTATAAAAGACAAGAAAATATACAGAAACTGAAAATCAGTGTCAAACAGTTAATTCACACGTGTTACAAGCCTGTTATCAGCATTATCCTGAAAATATCGTTGAACTGTGAGCAATAGTGTAGTTAGTTTTTATTTATTTATTTAGAATCAAAATGAAAGGCAGTGACCCATCAAGCAATACTGACCTGACGAAAAAATACTTGAAAAAATAAGGGAGGGGAAATTAATTATTTAATAGCGTTCCGTATTCGAGACGCCTCGGTCGCTTTGAAGCCAATACGTCAACCGCTCTACCAATATCGATTTCCATATTATAATGAATGTGCATTAACACGAGGGCTGAAAGTCGCTCCTATACGGAGCAGAATGCTGGACACTTAGGCAAACCTCGACCAGGAGATTAGGTGACTCGTGAGGTATATACCAGGCTTCTAAGAGACGCCCTGAACGTTTACTGGCGACAGCATCTGACAAATAGTGAGCTATATGGTACACCACCACACTGGTATCACAGACATTACCGCAGAGGCGTCTTAGGTTTAGCGGACATAGCTGGAGAAGCCGGGAGGAAACTGTCCATAGTCCTACTATCCTATGGGAACCATTGCACGGTCACAGAACACGAGGCAGACCGGCCCTAACCTACATCGATACTCTGGAGCGCGATTGGGGTATTGGCAGGCGGGAGTTGTCAGGCTGCTTGGAGAGAAGGGATCAGTGGAGAAGTGTGGTTGTCAATGCCCGAGTTCGCTCGATCGGATGACGGTGAAACTATTTTTATGCCAAATTTGTGCGACATTGATGTTTTTTCACTCTGGGTACAAAACTGAATGTGAAATAAAGTCGCACTGTTTATCTTTGCGGTCATATGTTTTTTGCATGCCAGTGGACGTCTCTAAAAGCAATTTTTAATTACAGGAATACATCTTTAATAATATAAATCAAATGTGATAATCAAGACAAAACAAGAAACATGATATTTCAGAAACACGCCTATCAAAACTTAAGTCATTTTTACTTACATTTATCAGATTAAAATACGATTTCAGCTTCCACAAAGTGTTGCTACCTTTTTATGTAGTGACTGTATACGGGATGATTTCCGATTGACACACCACGTGGAATAGGCACTAAAGCATAGGCCTACGTCCATGAGTATTTTTTGTAAAGATAGGCATTCCCGTCCAGACACATATAACTTTTTTGTTGGGTTCTCAAAAGCTTTAATTTCTCAGAAGCTTGTAAATATGTTGTCATTGTTTGCTAGCATTACAGTCACACCTCTCAAAACCTGAGTAATTTTTACTTACAGTGGTCAGATGAAAAGATGATTTAACTTCCAGTAGTGGTGCTACCTTTGTGGCTGTTTACAGGATGATTTCCAAACGAGGATTTGAGTCTTGGCGCGCGCCTATGTTTATCCAATCACGAGTCACAGACTCGCCGCGTCATGGACTGGTCTATCGACGCGGTATGTTTTGGGTAGACGCCGATTCTGGTGCGCGACTCGATAATTTTATATTAATAATAAATCATTCAAAGATGTGTGTTTATAATTTATACATAGTTTTGAAGAACTGATTGTTACTCAAATGTTCAATAAATTTACTTGGTATTTAAATTTGATAAAAAATACAATTATCTACCCCGGAAAATGTGGACCTTTTATAATTTGGGGGGGTGCGTACGCACCCGTCGCACCCCCCCTGCGTACGGGCTTGTTATAATGGGAGGTTGGCACGAGATTTACATAAACCCAAAAAGATTTCCAACAAAAGGCGATAAAAGATAGCATTTTAAAAATATTGCATACATTTTATGGGCCTCAAATTTTGAATGTTAAATTTCTGAACATATTTCTCAGCTGTTTATTTGATACATCATAAGGCACAAGGTGAAAATCATCAAAAAGTGTTAAATACAATCTTTAAAGAATCAAACATGTAGTTTGATATGACAGTTTGGGTTTGCTTTTTGGTTTCCTGAGAGTTCACTATTGTTAAATGCTATAGCTGTGCAGCTGCAAACTTAATACTTGCATTTGATATAGCACTTTATCACGTCTTCGAGATGTTTCAAAACACTTCACAGAATAGACAGTAAAGTGAATTGACTGTATACAGTATTTTGTTTCTACCCAAAAAGCGGCTGCCAATTGCCCAAAGCTGTGTTCCACAAACATTCATGGATTGAATGACCAAATTAGTTGTTATTTAATTTGAAGGAATCATTACCCCCAGAAAAGTGATCCGCAAATCATCATACAACCGGGTTCCTACTGCTAGGTAAACAGGCATGTGGAGTAAGCAAATTTGCCCAATGTTTCACCCTGCCGGGAATAAAACCCAGAATCTTTTGCTTGCAAGGCAAGTGTTCTAACCACTAAATTACAGGATTCTGGTATGTTTATTTGATGTATCACAAATGTGGCAAGAGGTGAAAATCAGAAAACATTGAGTCAGACCTGCCTCTATCAAGTATGTGCTGATTAGTGATGGCAAAGTGGGACGGACACACAAGCCTCTGATCTGATCTTTGTATAGCATTGTAAGCAATGCTTTTCTTCAACATGACAACAGTTATGAGAGGCCTGTAGCTCAGTGGTTAGAGTACTCTCTTTACAAGTGTGAGAACAGTGTTTGAATCCAGGCAGAATAGGACGAAACCTTGAGCAAGTTTCCTTACTCCACACACATATTAGTAACCCCTGAAAACCCCCCAATAAATATTGGTCATTTCAATCCACGACTGTTTGCTGTGCGCAATTGTCTGCCGTGTTTTGCCCACAAATATACATTTAATTCACTTTACAGTGTATTCTGTGGAGCGCTTTGAGACGACTAGAAGACCTGAAAAGTGCTATATCAAATGCAAGGATTATTATTGTTACAGGCAAGTAACAATAAACAATTCAATGTTGCATTTTCAATTTAAAGAGTTGTCAAACTGCATTTGACCACGTTGAAGATGTGCTCCATATTGTAGATATTGTTGACCGGCCCTAGAAGAGAAATCTTTTCTTTTTCTAGCCTTTGAATTATCCCATAAATGTGGCATGTACGTTGATCTGCCTCAGGTCCTTCTCATAAAGAGAATGACATGACTTGGCTGATGTTTGGGGAAAGGTATGTTGTACATTAGGTACATGCATCCTCATTCCTAAAAGATACATTTACCACAGCCAGTTCATCATCATTATCGTTTATACGATACATTTAGAGGGATGAGATGATACGACAATTCAGTAATATATTGATCCTAAAAGCTGATATAAGAATAATTAGTTTTATTCCAATTCTCATTATCATTCTGCACATTCAGGCGGACATTCTAAACATCTCATGGCAAGTTAAAATGAAAAGGAAGTATGTCTCAGGGTGCTGGCCAATATTCCTCCAGATTTATTGGTCATTTATTTAATGGCCATTCATGGGATTGTGCTATGGGTAAAATTACTAGTGCATTTGCTTGCAAAATAAAGTAATTTCATGGATAATTGTAATTACACGAAGGTCTTACTGTATTAATATTATATAAATGCTCGTCTTTTGTAGCTTGCAGTCAAACATCATAACTTGGTGAAAATAGTTGAACAATTTTTTGTGCACACCTGCTCCCCCCCTCATTGTCACAGAGTGTGACTGATGTTTCTACCCTTAGCAGAAATTTATTTGTACGATAATTCACTTTTCTCACTTGTGACTGCTTGTAGGCTGCTTTCATTTTAGTTTTATTATAGTTCCACTGCTGGAAAAGATTTGAAAATAAAAAGCTGCTTTATTGTTGCCAGATGTTCACTCAGACGTTTCTGCTTAGTTTATTGTATATCTAATGTGATCCTTGGCGCTCCTCACAATACTGTACAGAGGCAGATTTGGAAGTTATATGCACGTGTTTCATCATTGGTTCTTTTATTAGAGGGAGAGGAAATAGGATGTCAGATTCTCATCTTTGTATCTTTCAGCTGATAAATGTCCTAACTTTATGAAATTTGCTATTAGTATTTCATTTTGAAAAGCTAAATGCTCAGTCTCATTTAAAAAATCTCTTCAATGCTCCTCATCTAATTTATATTTTGATCTGAATATATTTTAAAGGTATAAACAAATGCTGTCTTCATGGCTGCAGCATTGAAAATCCAACTGTTCCTCACGGTACTTTCTCCATGTGGTATTAGAAATAATAGCCACCTGTTATAACCTGTGTTTTATTGGTAATATGTAGGTGCATCATTGTTTTATTCTCAACTTTTCATAGTTTTTCAATGAAGATACATATGAGTATCATTCAGGACTATTGGCCCTTCTGGATTTGATTGGGTTTATTTTGTTTGTGTTAAGAGTATGTTGGCAAGATATCAGACCCTGACAAACTGGTTGCAGCTTCTGATTCTGTGCGGGGCAGAAATGTTCTGTGTAATTCAGCTAATGCTTGCCTCTGAATCAGCCAAATGGTGGACTGGAAATTTGGGGCATTGACTGAATGTTCTGTGAGCCTGATGTCCTGAATCATGTAGTGTGATGGCTTCATTTTCATTATCTTCCTGTTGAGTTTCTTCCAAAATATTTTTCTTTTCCATAACTCTCAAATCCTCTCTCTCTCTCACCTCATTTCAGCAGTATTCCCTTTTCTGTTTTACATAAAATGTTGAAATCATTAGATTATGGTAGAGTGAATTTTTATGTCATTTTAATGTATTTCTTCATTAATCTGAGAGTTGCTATCACAAATCTATGGGTTTGTAGGTCTGTGACACCAACTTGCAGGTATGCTGCTCTAATACTAGCATCTAATTATGCAATGGGACTTCCTTGAGTCAAAGTGACATGTGTGATATCAGGGCCGTACGCAGGATTTTTTTTGGGGGGGTGCGAATTGCTAGTGATGGGACCAACGATGGCCGGGGGCTTGGGGGCTGCCCCCGAAGCCCCCTCGAGGTCTTCATACTTTACTCTTATGTAAGAGTAAAGTATGAATGATGTGCTCAGATATTCCAGCAAAGCAAATTTTATAAAAGACAAGAAAATATACAGAAACTGAAAATCAGTGTCAAACAGTTAATTCACACGTGTTACAAGCCTGTTATCAGCATTATCCTGAAAATATCGTTGAACTGTGAGCAATAGTGTAGTTAGTTTTTATTTATTTATTTAGAATCAAAATGAAAGGCAGTGACCCATCAAGCAATACTGATCTGACGAAAAAATACTTGAAAAAATAAGGGAGGGGAAATTAATTATTTAATAGCGTTCCGTATTCGAGACGCCTCGGTCGCTTTGAAGCCAATACGTCAACCGCTCTACCAATATCGATTTCCATATTATAATGAATGTGCATTAACGCGAGGGCTGAAAGTCGCTCCTATATGGAGCAGAATGCTGGACACTTAGGCAAACCCAGGAGATTAGGTGACTCGTGAGGTATATACCAGGCTTCTAAGAGACGCCCTGAACGTTTACTGGCGACAGCATCTGACAAATAGTGAGCTATATGGTACACTACCACACTGGTATCACAGACATTACCGCAGAGGCGTCTTAGGTTTAGCGGACATAGCTGGAGAAGCCGGGAGGAAACTGTCCATAGTCCTACTATCCTATGGGAACCATTGCACGGTCACAGAACACGAGGTAGACCGACCCTAACCTACCTCGCTACATGAAATGCACGGATTATATTATTATTCAAAGAGAGAAAGAGTGACTTTCAGAGGAGTCACGTTGAAGAGATTTGTGCAGGAAGAGCTGTTGCTTTGCAGACTCGACTGCACCTGTCCTTTATATCCCGCTGGTGTGAGGCAGCAGTTCTGGGGACCTCAACTCTAACAGGTGCAGGTTAACAATCCTTTAAGTTATAGCCAATTACGTGACACTGCCCACAAACCCTGAAAAGAAATCTCAGTTGTCAATCAGTCAGATATGCAACCTCGACCTTGGGAATGTCTTCAGATTCAGAGGCACTGAGTAGGAGGGAAAGAAAGTTTCCCACAGGTGATAGAAGACAGCAGCATCACCTGGCGAGTCGCCTGGCACAGTGAATAGCACTCTGGCCTCTGAGTCAGAAAGTTGTGGGTTCAAACCCCACGTCGGCACTCGGTATCACACAGAGGAAGCTGACACTTCAATGTGGTGCTGTGGGGGGGGGGGGGTTAGAGGCTGTTCTTTTGGTTGAGATGCTGAACCGAGGTCTGATCCGTCTGTTTAGATGGATGTGAAAAGATCCTCTGACACTACTCGAAAAGCGGAGGGAAGTCTCTCTCCTGTTGTCCTGGCCAACAAACGCCCCCAAATAAAATCGGTGACTCACTCCATCGGTGTTTGTGGGACAATCCTGGGCAAAAACTGGCCACTTTACAGTACGTTCTGTGAAGCGCTCTGAGCTGTCTGACAATGTACTAAGGCACTATTATCAATTGCTAACATTATCAGATTAAAATACGATTTCAGCTTCCACAAAGTGGTGCTACCTTTTTATGTAGTGACTGTATACGGGATGATTTCCGATTGACACACCACGTGGAATAGGCGCTAAAGCCTAGGTCTACGTCCATGAGTATTTTTGTTAAAGATAGGCATTCCCGTCCAGCATATAACTTTTTTGTTGGGTTGTCAAAAGCTTTAATTTCTCAGAAGCTTGTAAATATGTTGTCATTGTTTGCTAGCATTACAGTCACACCTCTCAAAACTTGAGCAATTTTTACTTACGGTGATCAGATGAAAAGATGATTTTAACTCCAGAATTGGTGCTACCCTTGTGGCTGTTTACGGGATGATTTCCAAACGAGGATGGATTTGAGTCTTGGCGCCTATGTTTATCCAATCACGAGTCACAGACTCGCCGCGTCATGGACTGGTCTATCGACGCGGTATGTTTTGGGGTAGACGCCGATTCTGGTGTGCGACTCGATAATTTTATATTAATACTAAATCATTCAAAGATGTGAGTTTATAATTTATACATAGTTTTGAAGAACTGATTGTTGCACAAATGTTCAATAAATTTACTTGGTATTTAAATTTGATAAAAAAATGCAATTCTCTACCCCGGAAAATGTGGACCTTTTATAATTTGGGGGGGTGCGTACGCACCCGTCGCACCCCCCCTGCGTACGGCCTTGGATATTCGTGCAGCAGAGAGCAGAAGAGGAAGATCAGACGTCTAACTCTCTGTAATTGAATCTAGAGTAAAGTTGAAACTGGCAGGAGGCATCACGAACACTTTGTTGCTCTAAAATGTTGTGCATCTCTGCTAATTATATATATTACACCACTCAAAATATTCAATGAATAAATGTGTAAAATGGCAATAACAACAGAACTACCCTTGTATAGCGCCTTTCACGGCAGGAGGACGTCCCGAGGTGCTGGACAGTCAATGTTTCAGACCCGAGCTGGGATCAGGGACGCTCAGGGTGGAGGTAAAAGGGGGGATTTGGAGTGACCGATGGGACCGTCGAAGAGGAGGGTCTTGAGGCGGGATTTGAAGGATGTCAGAGAGTGGGCGAGGCGGAGGGACTGCGGGATGGAGTTCCAGAGGTTGGGGGCAGAGTGGCTGAAAGCTCATCCGCCGATAGTGGGACGGGTGGGACGGGAAACGCAGAGCAGGCTATATACTGGACCTGAAAAACCTCATATGTGCTGTGATGCATTTACGCTGCAGGATCAAGAGGCAGAGCTGGCCTAGATCAGGACATGTGCAAAGAGCATAATCTTCCAGGCTGCCTGTGCTGCATCAGAAGTGCAGACCCACCTGGCTGAGGAATTGGACTACTGAGACTGCCACAGAGGGCTGACTTATATTCATTAATTGCAGCTGACTGTTGCAGTGGCAGTGATGTAGTTGGAAGATCCTTAGTAACTATTTCTTTGTCTTATTTCCTTGGCAATGAATAATAGTTTGCAACAAGGTATCAAAGAAAGAATTCATACAAAGTAGTGTCCGGAGATATATCGATATATCATTGATATAATTTTTCATATTGATATACCAATATCGGAAATTTGAATATATCGGTATATCGAAAAATTCGATATGAAAAAAAAATCGGTATATCTACAAAATATCGGTATATCGTCAACGAATGCCACTTTACAGCATACAGAAAATATACAACCAAAGGTTCAAATGCCCATTACGCTCCCTTAAACTAACAAAAAAACATAGATAGCGTTTAACTAACCTTGTTGCCGGCATTACAAACCTCCTGGGCGTAGAGCATGCATATCTGAATGCGCGCGTATCCCCCTTCTTCCCCCCACCACCAAACACAATCAGACATGCGCAGACCGGTCATTCCCCCTCCTCCCACTAATCACCATTTTTGTGCATGCGCACAAGGTAAAAACCCGGTGATATTGATATATCGGAATATATCGATATGAGCCCACTGATATATCGATATCGGAAAATTTCCATATCGACGGACCCTAATATAAAGCTTACAGAACAGAAGAAAGCTATTGAACACAGCCTTCTGTCCTTTTGTTGGAACCATCATCTGCAATCCCATTCCCGTGCACAGGATAATCAGGTTCAGTTGACAGTATTACAAGAGAGATATGGAATAGCATGGCCATTCAGCTCGTTTGATATCATCCTGTCAGAATACCAACCTTATTTTCCCATTACAGCCTGAAGTTAGTGCTTTACAGAGTCCAATGGCTTGGCCTCAACCATCCTTCTTGCTGACCTGTTTCCCTTGTTAATTGCTTATGTAAAGAAATACTTCCTGGTGTCTATTTTAGAATTGCTCTTCACAATCCTAAACCCTTGTCCACCACCTTAAAATATTACATTGGGTTCACCTCTCATTCCTGGTAAACATCTTAATACTGTACCTAAATGGCACGATTAAACCGTTCTTTTTTTATGGGGACTAAAATTGATCAGGTCTTTGTTTGTTTTCTTTGTTTTTCAGAAATTGACATTGAGCGTTGTGTTCGAGAATCCATTAATCTTTTCTGCTGGACACCTAAAAGTGCCACATACAGACAGCATGCTCAACCACCCAAAGCTCCTGGTGATAGCAATGGAGCCTCCAGATCATCTTACTACTCCTCAGACTATCAAGACATGCCCAAGACTGACCTAGTAAGTATTCCTACAGTGGGACCATACATTCATTTATTGACCACCTACAGCAATTTGTCTTCAAAACAGCTTCTTGTTTGAGTATAACTATCCTTAACGCTTCGAAGGCTTTGTGAAAAAATAATATCACATATTCTGTACGCTCTCTATGATTGTAATTTTTAGATGCGGTTCTGTATGACAGAGTAAGAAAACTGAGAGACAATTTATGATAGGTGAGGGGCAGCAATGCTTTCAGAAACTTACACTGTCGAGAATGGAAATCAGGTCAAAAACCATTCACTTTTTTTATTGCATATTTAAATGTAGATACAATATTTTAAAGACTGTTCAAAGACATAGTTTTTCACTGGCAATGTTCTTGCAGACAGACCAGTGTTTTTTTTAAAATCCTTGAGCAATTAATTGATTGAGTTATTACAAATGTTTATGATATGCGTATTGAATAATCTGTGTCCAGCCCTTTCACAGGCCAAATCTGCATGTACATTACAGCAGACTTGATAATTATTGGTTATTATATATTCATTTGGGTAAATAAAGTGCACATAAACCAGATGGAAATCAGCAAGGGTTTGTGCAAAATTCAGAAATTGTTTTTCAATAATAAAGGAATGAAATGTTACAAAAATAGAAGCAGTCTATTCAGCCCATTTAGCCTATTTGCCATTTACTGAATTTGTGGGCATTATGATCATACCTAAGCTTCTGAGCCTAATTTCTAACCTTTGATCCATAGCTGTCTGAGAGGGAGAATGCTGCTGAATAGTTGCTTTCATCTTAATTTCAAGCTTAATGGGTGCAATCCTTTAATGTTACAGTAATGGCTATATATAATGGCAGAAACATTTTCTTTTAACCTCAACTCAATCTTTTGTACACATTATATACCGTATTAACTCAGCAGGCAGTTAAACCATTACTATGGAGACATGTTGGAACAACCATTCTAACCTTTGTAAGAACGGCTTGTGGTCTTTTGGACACTGTATCGCAAGTCAAGGATGTTTTGACTCCAATTTGCAATGTGCCAAAGTGAAACATTTTGTAAAGGTTTTCGTCCTATTTGAAAAGAAACAATACAAAGAGTAGGGCTAGGTATACTCGATTGGGATTGGAGTAGATAGTCCCATTCGAAGATCAGTTTAGTCTTCAAATGATTTGTATAATTATATGAGGCAGTGTTCAATAAAAACATCAGTGCCTTGTCGTAAAACATTAAAATGCTTTTTTTATAGTTCAAACAATAGCGGGGCAAGATGAGAAGAATCGTATTGCCAAGCTGTCACACAAAATTTCCTCATTGCTGAGCAACATTTTGAGAGCAGTTACAGGAGCTTTTACCTCTGAATATTATTAGATACAAGCATAATAATGTCTTGCTAAACTTGTGTCTTCACTAATACACCTTATTTCTTCCTTTTGACCAAATGGGCTGTAACTTATAATAAGAATCTTAGTGGGAAAGGAAGAAAATATACAGTATTTTTCTACAATAGTTTTCAGGCTTTCTTGCCTCAACCTCAGGTGGAATTTTTGTACATTAATGCTTTTCACCACAGCTGTTTTGTTATGGAATTTCTGAGCAGCTGATTTGATAAGTTTACAGCAGTCTTTTTCATTTTAATCTGGACCTCATTTCCTCCAGATTTCAGAATGTTCCTTCAAATCTATCTGTTATCAAGCTGAGTTCACTATCCTATCCAATGCTCACTTGAGGTTAGTGCTGTTATGTGCCATTTTTGACCAGTTACTAAACAAACCCTCTTCAAATCACTCACTAATCAGAAGCAAAACAGAAGAGACAGCAGCCTTTGTTGATACTCAACCATGCTAACATAAAGAGGTGCATGATTGATTTCAAAACAGTCAAGAGATTGTATGTGGAAAGAAAAGCAAACCAGAGTTTTTTTCAACTTTGAGTCCATTGCTTTTCTTTCCTAACTTCTCCAAAGAAACTTCAGAGTTTTGAATAGTTTTGTGATCACCTTATGGGAGGGTTTGAAGAGACCTCTGGGTGAATGGCAAGTGCTCTCCTGTTCTCAATCCTCTCCAGTTTCAGTTCACCATATGGTTTGCTGAGTAAATCATTTCATGCGTAAAACAATGGTATGTTTTGGAGACCAAGCAATTTGTTATTGCATTTATAGACCATTTGACTGGGGTATATTGTGCAAAAATGAACCAGTGTGCCATTAAAAGAGCAAGAGGAGAAAAGATGGGTGAATAGTTTTTTATTGCACTCACATTCTTTGGAAAAATTGGGAAGACTGAAATGAAGATCTTTCCCTTGATTGTCATTTTTATTAATTGACCAGCTAACTGACCAACCAAACTTCCTTGGTAAAGTGTCGTGACTGTATTTTGTGGGTGAAACGCAGCAGCCAGTTGTGCACAGCAGTGTCCCACAGACATTTATGGATTGAAATGACCAATTTATTTTTAGGACTTTTTTTTAGTACATTTTTCCACTCTTTGCACCAAACTTCTATTCATTCTGAGAGCCGTTGCTAATTTGCTGCTAAATTGTTGTCAATTTTCCTTTGCGGACTGTGAGTTACAATATCACATTCGCATCTTGAAATCTTTCTACATCCATTTGTTCATCCCATCCATTTGATGGATTCACAAAAGAATTCCAACCTGCTGCAGTAAAGGGTCACTGTATTTTTGTATTGTGAGCAAATGATTGTTTTAAAAACTTGGCCTGATTGTTATACACTTACTGAAATAGATTTTTATGACCCTCTGTAATGGCAGAAGGCTCTGTTTACCTTTTTACTTACTAAAATTATTTATGCTTTATAGGGAGGATTAGGCCTATTTAAATAGTTTATGTAAACCACACCGTCCTTATCACTATCCAATTAATACACAACAGTAGGCTTAAAAATCAGCCTGACCTACTTGTCCAAAAATATGGCCACTATTAAAGAAAGGACTCTATAAAGACAGAAATCTGAGTTCTGTTTTAATTCAACAAATTCAGCAACCTTGGGGACTGTTTGATTACATATGCATAATCATAAGGAAACAGATCTGCTCAAACGGCTTTGACTTTCACAGTGTTTGGGTTTAATGAAAATATTATCTGTTACTTTACTTTGCAGTTTCTAATTGCTGAGATTTTCTGCTGGAGGGCTCTGAGCTCACATTCAATTATGATACTCTATGCCTCCTCAGAGGTGTTAGTCTGGATGGAATCAATGCCCTTCTGTGCTACTCTTGGGGGTTGATAAAGATCTTATACAAAGTGTGGTGGTAACTGCGATACTGTGACAAGTAAGCCCAGGAGAACACTTCAGGCTACCAGCCCAGTTTGAAGCCTGTCATGTTTCAACCACTTTGATCAAAATGAAATAAAATCTTGCCCTGTGTTTTTGTGTGTCACGTTTTAAAAATAAACAGTTGGCCATATTTAGGCGAGCAAGTTAATTAACCAAATTGACCTTTTATGATTCCTAGGCTTCCGTTGAAATAAGTTTATTTTCTGTCGCGCTGAATGAATCCTGTTCCATGTTCAGGGCTGAGTTTTGCCCTTTTCAATTGTGGTCGGTGCAACAGTACAAATGTTTACAGAATTAATTCCATAAGGTGTGAGCTTCGCTCAGATG
The DNA here is from genome assembly GCA_035084275.1 of Hydrolagus colliei. Taxonomy (NCBI): domain Eukaryota; kingdom Metazoa; phylum Chordata; class Chondrichthyes; order Chimaeriformes; family Chimaeridae; genus Hydrolagus; species Hydrolagus colliei. The sequence continues at coordinate 92,255,308 of CM068742.1, forward strand.
TTGAGCTCATGGTCTAGGCTGTAGGAGCATTATTAGAGATGCCGCCCTTTGGATAAAACATTAAACCTGTCTGCCTGTTCAGGTGGATGGCAAAGAGAACTATTCAAAAAGAAAAGGTAGTTTCTCCCAGTATTTTGACTAACAAACCTTTCAGTCAAATTGGTCGTTCTTTTCATAGCTATTCGTGTTGATTTCAACAAATCAGCCATTATATTTCTTTAACAATTACCGTGTAAATTAATCCAATCTGAGTCTTTTGAAGATTTCACAGTCTATTTTTTTTCTTATTGCATCAGTGTTAACAGCACTGGATGTATAAATACTCAGAATTTTTTTTTTTTTTCACTTTGTGTATAGTCATGGGGCATGTTTTCCAGTTGGATCATTTGTTTTCCGTTAGTACAGCGCTGTCACTTTTTTCCCATACTTTTTGTAACTCTGGTCCATTACATTTTACAATGTGGCTGCACAATATGTTCCTGGAACAAATAATAATAATTTTACTGTAAAAGCCCGTTTATCCAGCACCCACGGGACCTGGCCAATGCCAGTTAAAGTGCCTGCTGGATATTCGGGCGGCCCGCGGCAGAAAACCCACCACAAACAATTTAAGTTCTTTTAACACACACCATACACACCAGACTAAATAATAATAGATAATAACCGAATATTGTATTGGTACTTATTGTTAAAATTATTCTCTTGCACTTCTCACCTTTACTGATTGAGGTTTACAGTCCAGCGATTCTTTTTTAAATAGAGGACGCCAAGCGGGTGAAAAAAACGACAGCATGATTTTGAAGTCTTGCGATTTTACTAGCGGCAAGCTGATAGCCCTAGACTCGACTAGCGGCAAACCAAAATACTGCACCTGCGCGACAATGTGGGTTATCGGCTAGCGTTATCAGCTTGCTGCTTGTATAGCTTTAAAATCGTGCTCCGTTTTTTTCACCCGCTTGGTGTCCTCCATTTAAAAAAGAATCGCTGGACTATAAACCTCAACCGCAGCATCATGGCTTCAAGCGCAGCATCTTCTAGTAAAGGTGAGAAGCGCAAGAGAGTAGTTTTAACAATAAGTACCAATACAATATTCTGTTATTATGTTATTTATGCATTTACAAATGCTCCACTGCTATTGTTCCGGATAAGTTCCGGTTTATCAAATGGGGACTTTTTTCATGGCATGCCGGTTATACGGAAGTGCCAGTTCATCGAGTCACGGATAAACGGGCTTCTACTGTATTTGAAAGAGCACCTTTAGATGGTTGTTTCTAACTTGTTTCTAGCAATATCTGAATTTCTAGATATGTCAGTATGTCATAATGATTTTTGTATTTCATAAAATATCCCTAAGAATATTATATATATGTGTCATGTGTATTTGTTAGGTAGGGTACTAAGGGATATGGGGGCAAGGGTAGTTAACAGGATTTGTGGTACAGATCAGCCACGATTGTATAAAATGGTAGAACTGGCTTGAGGGGCTGAACGGTCTACTCCTGTTTCTATGTATACGACTTTGCTGCATACGAATGCAGTTTTAGGGAATCATAGCTTTGATTATATGTCAACATCCCGTAGCCAAGCTTGGTGGTACCACTCAAAGAGAAGGTTGTGAGTTCAAGTCTCACATCAGGACATTAACTCATATAGTCTAAACTGGCACTTTAACGCAGTATTGGGAGTATTATATTGTCAGAAGTGCCACCTTTCGGATGAAATGTTAAACTGAGGTCCCATCTCCCTGTTCAGATAGATAATAAAGATCCCATGGACTATTCGAAAAGAGAAGGTAATTTCTCCTGACCAACAATCCCCCAAATAAAATTTGTTCATTTTCATGGTTGTTTGTGGGACATATCTCACCCACAAAATATAGTCATTTCACTTTATATTGTATTGTGTGAAGTGCTTTGATACATTTCAAAGACATGATAAGGCGTTATATCAAATGTGATTATTGTTTGTAAATTGGCTGTTGCGTTCCCCCACAAATACACAGTTAACCCATTTCACAGTAGATCCTGCAAAATGTGTTGAGACATCCTTCCAACGTAAAAGGCGCTATCCCAAATGCAAGAATTATTATTATATAATTCATCTTGGATCGTAAACTACAGGTTATTGACTTTTTTTATCGGACATTTTTACTGACTTTAGAGCTTTTCTTGATCAGCCAGGTGTCAGAAATATGTGGAAACTTATCACTGTGTTAAAAGTCTCCAAACCAAACAAAGTTTCATGCATCCCACCTACACATGGAAATTCCAGAGATATGTATCACTATCTCACTGGAGCGAAGCATCCTGCTTAAGTAATTCCAGAAAATATTAGGTGCATATTGGCAAAAGCTAAGAATTGGGGCCCCAGAGTGTGCTTGGAGTACTGCTGTAGTCTAATCAACTAAAACTGTAGTTTGTCATTGAGAGCACTGCCTGCCATCTTTGCTGCTGCTTGTGCAGTTAGGACTTTGGCTCTTAGAGTTAACAGTCGCTGAGTGTAAAGAGTCCCTGCTGCCAGTGTGTGATCAAATCCAAGTCCTGCCGCTGTGCTCAGGAAACAGACTGCAGCAAAAGCAGTGTTGGTTGGTTCGATTCGGACATTTCGTTGCCAACATGTCACCCTGTAGCCAGTTCAGCTCCAAGAAAACCCAGCTTACCCCACTCCAAGTGGGATACTCACAGTTAGTCTCAAGAAACCCAGATATAAAGAGATATAAAGCAGAAATAAAGAGGAAATATTTGACTGAAACTTGTAATCATTTCAGCTGCAGGAAGACCATGCTTCACACCACTAGAGGATAGGTCACTTCTGAAGTGACTTATGTGACTAACATTATGATAAAAGAGGCTGTTCCTGCTAATGAAATCAGTAGCTGCAAACAGTTTTAGTTATCTAATTTAGTATTCTTACACCCTGCTGAGCTCATGGCAGATTTGCCCTGCAAATGACTGGCATTCCACCCAATAAGTTAATTGAAAAGCAAAATAACCAAAGATGGTGAAATATCTCTTGGCTCATCAAACTTCATGCGTTTATTATTTAGTAACTTCCATAAATTTGGTTTGAACCAATTTGAAAACCCCACATTTAATCTGGTGTTATATTTTCTTGATCTTAATGCTGCACAAGTGAAACAAACAGTATTAAACTGCATTCTCTCCCATCTGAGTTAACTCTTTAAACTGCACAATTTATATTTTTCCACCATACACCCAAATTTGAATTTTTTTACTTTTTCTACCTATTCAAGGCGAGATGTACCTCAAGAAGTAAAATTTTGTTATCTTGTACGACCTATTATCAATTCATCTTTATGAATTGAAATGGTGCTTTCAATCTAGCTCTGATATTTCATTTGGTAAGGTCCATGGTTAGTTTGTATCTAAACCAACTGACCCATTCTGATATGTGCATTTATCTGACTTGCTCAGGGCAGCAATGGAGGTTCAATAATTGGGCTTGTTAACCGTCACTGGAAAGGGAAAAAATCAGTCAACAGTTCCCAATATTGATCTTAATCCAGTCTTAATTTAAAAGTGGTTGATTCCTGAGCAGACAAAACATACGGCAAGTTTCCTTATTCCACGTGCCTCTGTTTACATAGCAGTAAATGGGAACTCAGAAATTAGTTGATTGGCGGATCGCTTCCCAGGAGTAATAATCCCTCCAAAAAAATAATAATTTGGTGACTCAACCCACAACTGTTTGTAGAACACTGGTGCAATTGACTGTTGCGTTTCACCGACAAAATGCAGAATCATTTCATTTTATAACATATTCTGTACAGCACTTTGACATGTCTCAACAACAAGATAAGCCGCTATATAAGAATTGTTATTAATATTACAATCCAGTCAATTTCCTTTGCTTTCCTTCTCAGACTTCCTGATAGTTGACTACCTTTACAAGTCATAGGTCTTCATGATCATTTTTTGGACAAACTAACAGTGACCATGCTAAACAGTTTGTCCTGCAACTCCGTTTTTTTAAAATGGTGTACCCTTACTTGATTTATAACCACAATAATTCTCTCATCCCCCCACCCCCACCCCCGTGGTTTCAACTCCAGCGTGATTCTGCACCTGGATCCCACCGTCAGATCCAGATGTGAATCTCAATCCCTGTTGGATCCCTCCAGCGCCTTGGAACGTTCTCCCAACATGAAAGGCGCCGCTATATAAATGTAATTTTATTGTTGCCAACTGTCTTCTTTTGTTCAATTCTTCTTTCCTTCTTGCATTGTTTTGGTCAGCCAGGCGTCTGATACACGTGGAAACCAAATTAAATGCTTAGAGGTATCCAAACCAAATTGGGAGTTCCATTCATCCCACCTACACATGACAATTCCTGTGTTTGGAATGGAACACACATTCCCTCCCTGGTGAAATGCATCCCACTTACCTTAATCCAGAAAGTATTAGCTGCAGGATGGCAAGAGCTAAAGCTTGAATACTTACAGAGATTAACCACCTAAAACTTCATTGCTCGCCTTTGAAAGCACTGTCTGGCAAGGTTCCCTCTGTTGTCTAGCTGGATCACCTGACCCATTAGGGCTTTGGCTTGCAGAGTTAATAGGAGCTGAATGGGAAGAGTTCCAGCCCCCAGTGACTGGTCTGTTCCTCCAAGTCCAACCCATGAGCCAGGCTGGCTGCTCTGTTATCAGCAGTTTCCTGAAGTATCACAAGCAGCCTGGCTCAAGAACTGGACTAGAGACCGCCACAAAGAGCTGGCATGATTCTAACATTCCTTTGCCAAGCATATCACCTTGGAACCAGTTCAGCTTCAGGGAAACCCTGCTCTCTGACCTACTCCCCACCCCCTCAAGGATAGTCACCCTTTTGATACTTAATTGGAATTTCCTTTAAATACACCTGTCCCTTGCACGTGGTCTTGTAGTTTTATTGTATACTAACCAATGTTTCATGTTTTCCCCGGTGCCACTGAGCCACCAAGGCTCAAAATAACCAGAAAAGCCATATTTTCTGCTACTGCTCAAAATAGCTCAGTCTGTATCTAATTATACCACAAGTTGTTTGGATGAAGGGCCCTTAGGCCATTCAATCATCTTTCTGAATACTCATTGTACCTTTCCAGTACAGCATCAAAGTCTGCTTTACGTGAGCCAGTGATTATGTGATTCCTCAACACACATTTATTGCTTTCTGTTTTCTCCTTACCTTGACTCTTCGAGGCAACAAACTTTGAAAACTAATGCATGCAACAGGTGACAGCTGTCGTAAGGCATGCCATTGCAGGGAAGTGTCCAGCTTCTGCTTGGCAGTTCCTCACAAACAGCAGTGTCTTGGATTAGAAAGTCTGGAATGCAACCTGTTATGAGTAGTGGCTTATATTATAATGCTTGGCATCCCCAAAGCTATTTTGTTTATAATAATCTAAAAACCAATTAAAGTTGGTGATCAGCAACAGGAACTCTCACCAAATTGGTAGAAAATGTACAGCATGTTCCCAATGAAATCTGGAACTGGACTATCTTTTTTAATCTGTAAAATGTATGACATCTTGTCCAGTGTTCATGAATTGTTATAATTTTTCTATGCGACATGTGCAAATGCTTCCAAAAGTCCTTTTAAACATAAATAAACAGTTGTCCAATCCTTGTATTTCTACCAGCTGCATTTGCTGTCTGCAAACAAAAATAGAAATAGTGCCTGCCTTAGCCAGAACAATCTTCCCAAGCATTCAGTAGATTGGTTCAGTTTGTAGCACTCTTGTCTCTGTGTCAGAAGGTTGATGGTTCAAGCCCTGTGGCATCTCTTGAGATCACATTACACTCCAGTGCAATAATGGGAGAACACTGTGTTGTCAAAGGTGGTAGCCTTCCTGGTCTTGTCTGCCTGTTTTTTGGGTGGACATTAAAGATCATCAAACCAGGTTGGAAAAGAAAAGTTCATTTTTGGCAAGCAATCCTCTGTATCATTTGGACCTTCACCTCATGACTGTTAGACCCCATTAAATGATGATGATTTCCAAGATTGCCATTGAAGACAGTCTCTTCACTTGACAATAATTTACTTCACTTGCTTATAACCCATTCGATGTTTTCAAATGATAAATCATGCTAAAAATGTGAATGTTTAGTCCTTTCCGAATGAAAAGAATGCATCAGATTTTTAACCTCAGCCCTTTATTTGTGTCATTTCCTTCACGTAGAAATGATGCACACTCTTTAGTAAACACTCTTCACAACTGTTTGTGGGACACTGCTGTGCACAATTGGCTGCGCGTTTCGCCCACAAGTATAGTCAATTCACTTTACAGTATATTCTGTGAAGCGATTTGAGACATCTAGAAGACGTCAAAAGCGCTGTATCAAATGCAAGGATTGTTATAGTAGTAGTACAGAAATAATAGCCTGGCTCAGTTGGTAATGCTTTTACTTCTGAATTAGAAAATTGTGGGTTCAAGCTCCACATTGGAACCCGAAACTCATGATCGAATATGACACTCCAATCATTGCTTGGGGAGAACAGCTTTTTGGAGGTGCCATCCTTTGAACGAGATATTAAACCAAGATCCCATCTGCTTGTTCATGTAATTGTTAGAGATCCACTGACCCTTGTGTATTCAAAAAGACAATTTCTCCTTAATGACCTGGCCAACAATCTCACAAATAAAATTGGTCTTTCACTTCACAATTGTCTTTGGGATGCTGGCAAATTGTCTGTCATGTTCATCCCACCAAACACACAGATAAAGATCCTATTGCGCTATTCCAAAGAGAAGGAAGTTTCTCCCAGTGTTTTCGCCAACAATCCCCAAAATAAAATTGGACATTCACTCATGGCTGCTTGTGAACACTCAAAGTATTTCACAGGTTACACTACTTACACTGTACAGTATAGCCTGTGAAACATTTTGAGACAAACATGAAAGGTGCTATACCAAATGTAAGGATTATTATATTTAGTTGTGAACTGGTCGTTAGCATATTATCTGCATATTTAAATTGGACGTTTCCACAATGTGAATCAACTAGGATTTAGCTGTTCTTGACTTTTTGGAATGCGATACTGAAACGGCAGCATTATGTTGTAAATATCCTGAAGCAATACGAGAGAGGGCACTAAAATATAGAATTATATTACTTTCCTTACGTTAAATTATATGTATCTGATAGTGACGAACAGTACAAAACCTGGGATGCTACAAAAGCAAGGACATCAAAAGAAATTACAAGTGATTACATGCAACTCCTCAAGAATGTTTACTTACAATTGATTCTGTTTGGCTCCAAAGAACCTGTACTGTTCCCATTCATAAGCTTTCAAATTAGACTTTTACAGTTAAATTCTGACTCCAGTAACAAACTAGTTCTGAAAAATATTATTTCATAGAATCATAGAATCATAGAATTTTACGGCACAAAAGGAGGCCATTCGGCCCATCTAGTCTGTGCCGGCTCTTTGAAAAGAGCGATTCAATCCCATTGCCCTGCCCGCTCCCCATAGCCTAATAGACCCGTTCTTCCTAAATAAAGATCTAATTCCCTTTTAAAAGTTGTTATCGAATCAGCCTCCACCACCTTTTCAGGCAATGCATTCCAGATTCGAACAACTCGCTGAGTGAAAAAATTTCTCCTCAGCTCCCCTCTACTGCGCCTTGAAACTATTTTAAATCTGTGACCACGAGTCACAGATTCACCCACGAGTGGAAATAGTTTTTCTCTATTTGCCCTGTCGAAACCCCTCATGATCTTATAAACCTCTATTAGGTCTCCCCTCAATCTTCTCTGCTCCAGAGAGAATAACCCTAGCCTATCTAGCCTCTCCTCATAGCTGAAGTCCCTCAATCCTGGCACCATCCTAGTAAATCTTCGTTGTACCCTTTCCAATGCCTTCACATCCTTTCTGTAGTGTGGTGACCAGAATTGAACACAGTATTCCAGCTGAGGCCTCACCAAAGTCCTATAGAGGTTAGTCAGCACTTCCTGACTTTTGTACTCTATACCCCTATTTATAAAGCCTAGTATCCCATATGCCTTCTTAACAGCCTTGTCTACCTGTCCTGCCACCTTCAACGAGTCACTAACACAAATCCCCAGGTCTCTCTGTTCCTTCACACCATTTAAAATTGTACTATCTAGCCTATATTGCCTCCCTTCATTTCTTCTCCCAAAATGCATCACCTCACACTTCTCTGCATTAAACTTCATCTGCCATGTGTCTGCCCACTTTACCAATTTGTCTATATCCTCTTGCAGATGGCTACTATCCTCCTCACTGTTTACTATTCTCCCTAACTTAGTGTCATCTGCAAACTTGGAAACTGTACTCCGTACACCCAAGTCCAGATCATTGATGTAGATTACAAACAGCAATGGTCCCAAAACCGATCCCTGTGGCACACCACTGCTCACTTCCCTCCAATCTGAAAAACAGCCGCTCACTACAACTCTCTGCTTTCTGTCTCGCAGCCAGTTGTGGATCCACGCTGCCACTGTCCCTTTTACGCCATGGGCCTTTAATTTCACCCTGCCTGGAATTTAACCCAGGTCTCGCTTGAAAGGCGAGTGCTCCAACTGCTGAACTACAAGACTTCACACTTTCATTTCTACCCCTGCCCCATTTATTCATTTGAATAATGAGAGCTCCATGATTTCAAAGAGCTTTGCAACCTATGCAATATATGGTCAGAAAGCCCACTTCTAATAACGTTTCCCCATTTTTAGATTGCTTTGGAGTTTCCCTTCTAATCAAATGGGGAACAATTATTCCTCTCCCCACATTTCGTGCTCTGAGCTAAATGTAGCTAAATGAAGTTTACTCCCATAAGTGACAGATGATCAACAGATAAATTTGTTCTTGAACAGTGTGACCATCCATTTGGGAACCTGTTGCAATGCGTACCTTTCCTACTGTGTTGTATAGCTTGATCAATTCATTCTGCTGAGGATTTATAAGAAGCCAAGTTCACTGTTGCATCTCTGAGCAACTATACGATATCAAGGTGTCATGTCAGCATATATTATCTACAACAACTACTTCGATTTATAGAGCACCCTCCATGCCAGACGATGTCTCAGAGTGCTTCACAATAACAGATCCCGGGACCGAGCTAGGGGCAGGGGTAGAAAGGTGACCAAAGGTGCGGTCGAAGAGAAAAATCTTCAGCTGAGACCTGAAGCTGGGAAGAGAGGGGGCAAGGCGAAGGGAGTGAGGAAGGGAGTTCCAGAGCCTTGGGGCATAGTGGCTGAACGCATGGCCGCCGAGGGTTGAGCGGAGGATTCGGGGGACAAGGAGGAGGCCAAACCTGGTGTAGTGAAGGCAGTTGATGGCTAGAATAAGGGAGTGGTTCAAACTGATCACTAAAAATAATCATGAATTCAAATAATTAAGTAATAATTTGCACACTCAATCCACGACTGTTTGTGGGACAATGCTGTGTACTATAATTAGCTACTGCGTTTCGCCATCAAAGTATAGTCAGTTCACTTAGCAGTTTAACTTGTGAAGTGCTTTGAGACGTTTCAATTAAGTGATAAGGCGCATCATTGAAATGCAATTGAAATGCATTGTTATTATTTGAATTCTGAAGTTAACAGTTATGCTGCAATTGATGCAGTTTATACTGAAGTGGTTTCTAAACAAAAGTTCTTTCTTTTCTTTTAGTCTCGTGAATCTATTAAACTGAATGAACTGAAAGCAGAAGTATCACCGCGGATTTCTGCAGAAGATCTCATCGATCTGTGCGAGTTGTCGGGATCCAGCAACATGAAGCTGCTCAATAAAAAGTCCAAGTCCGGGAAGCCAAAAATCCTGGTGGTGGATATTCGCAGCAATGAAGAGTATCCTTTCATACACCATGAATATGTACCTTTTTATTTCCGCTTCTGAAATAGGTTAGGCATTTATATTGTTTGCTTCACAAAGGTAGTAATGGGAGGAACTCTGTGGCCTTTCCTCTTTGAGAACAGCAACAGTAATGTTGCCCATCACACAAGTGGTATCTCCGAGTGCATGAAAGTGGTCTGACCAAATCTTCTGGGTAAGGAGTTCCAGAGGTCAGGTCACAGTAGCTGAAAGCATGGCCACTAATGTTGGAGCAGAACATATGAGTGATGTGCAGAAGACCTGAGCCAGCTGAGCAGTAGTGGAATTGGGTGTGAGCAGATCAGGTTTGAAGTGATTTGAAAGTGAGAATGAGGATATTGAAATCAGTCTGTTTTGGAACAGGAAGCCGGTGGAGCCAGGTAAGCACTGAGGTGATGGGGGTGTGGATCCTAGGACGGGCGATGACATAGGTGGCATTTTGTAAAATTTGGACCTTGTTTGTAGTGGAACTGGAGAGCGTGGTAAAATGTCAACCACACTCTTGTTAGGTGTACCATGGGTTAGCATTAAAGCTAGACAGTAAACCTCCCTCTGCTTTACTTAATAGGATGACTTAGCCTAAAGCTCTACTGCACCTATGTAACTTTTTCCAAAAGGTGATTAAAGCATTTAGTTAAAAAAAACATGCTGGCTGAGATATTTTAGTGCGGGTAATCATGGATTTACATTCAAACTCCAAGCTTAATGAGTAGATTTAAAGATACCACCCGTGTTATGTGTGCTATGCTGCAGTGATTCTAAAGCAGAGCTCAACCATGCTTAAAGAACAAGACACCATGGCATTCCAGATATTCTTTACTCATGAGGAAGTTATTCATATTTACTTACAGCTGCAATGCAAGTGAGTTAGCAATGTTGCTGCCATAGAAATTCACAACTTGGATATCTCAACTAGAGAAAAATATGAGCTCGGACAATCGTGATAACTGTATAGATTTTTTTGCTTTTTAATATCAAGTACTGAAATTTCAAACATCGAAAATTGCAATTTAACAAATTCATTATGAAGAATAGCGTCGATAAATGTCTAACTATTCTCTAGATTATGTTATTCACTTCATCGTTGTTTGTGGGTCATTTCTGTATACAAATAGGATGCCTCACTTGCCTAAATATAGTCACCACACTGAAAAATAATTCCCTATGTTAAGACATTTTGACATTATAGGATATATATCAAATCCAAGGATCAGTATTATCATATTATTTGGTATTAATTGTCCTGAGTTTGTGTTTTGGACGGGATTCCATTTCTGGTTGCTGTAGCAGAGTGAGTGTTGATTGTTAAAATCATGTTGCACTGAATGGGTTAAGGAATGCTGTTAAACCTTCTCTAATTCTTTAACTTTATTCAATATTAGAAATGTGAGTTAAAACAATAAATAGAGCAGGAAGATTATAGGAAAATTGAAGATGAATTGTAACATCAGGTTTAAGGAAATGTGAACTTTTACATGATGTTCAACAACTCCACAGTTAAAAGTTTATTTTCAGTAGCAAATACTGTAAATTCACATTGAACGTTATACAGGTACCCTGCCCCAACCGCGCCCTCGACAACCACGAAACTTACGCATCCACGGTTTTCTAAATGCGACAACCCTTGCAAACCACGGCTTATAATCCTTGTTTATCTACGAGTTTTAACACTAGCGTTTAGCACTAGGACCCAGTTGCGATGTTGCAATCAACCAGCGACAACGCTTCTCTCTTAGCATTAAGGTAAATACAGTAACATTAATTTATTGTCGCTTCTCTGCATCCTCTCTCTCTCTCTGTGTAAGTGTATCATAGGCCATAGAGGTCTCTTTCTCTCTCTCACCTTCTCTATTTCACCTTATCTTCCCCCTCCCCCAACCTCCCTTCTCTCTCTTTCACCTCTCTTTCTCTCTGTGTCTGTAGATCAGTCAGTCAGTCAGACAGGCCCCCCAGCCCTCCGTGTCACCCACCACACCTTCTCCGTTAATTTCTCTCTCTCTCTCTCTCTGTGTAGATCAGTCAGTCAGACAGCCTCGCAGATTGCTGCAGATCCTGGCAGCCAATGCGCCCAAACTTACTCCCCCTTATTGTACGTTAAAACTGTGTACGTGTTTAGTTCTACGAAACGCGAAATTACTCCCCCTATCCCCATGTTTCCCATAGGGCCCTGCATTTTACCAACCACGGAGGTTTACAGGAACGTATCCCCCGCGGTTGGGGAGGGATACTTGTATATGGAACATTGGCTGCTGTTATATATGTGCATGGACATTACCTTGACATTAATATTACTTTTGACATTCACTACTCCAGAAGGCTGTAGATGCTCAGTCCTTGAACATTTTCAAGGCTGAGACTGATAGATTTTTGAAAAATAGAGGGATTAGGGGATATGGGGATAGGGCAGGTAATCAGAGTTAGGTGAGAAGATCAGCCATGATCTTATTGAATGGCAGAGCAGGCTCGAAGGGCCGAATGGCCTACTCCTGCTCCTAATTCTTATGTTTTTATGACATTAATATTACATTTGCCCATTATTACTTTATTTTTACATCCATCTTGAGCATCGATAATATCTGTAAAATAAAATCTGTTAAAAATAATATCACTGTAACCTTCACACCTAGAGAACTTGTGGTTTTTAACTACTGACATTTTAATTTGTCTGATATTAAACAGGAAAATTCTTGGCAAACATGTGTATTTACACACAAATTAGAGTAGCAATAAATTTGCAAAATCATTTCTGAATTTTGTGTTTTCTTCCTGTATATACTGATAAACGTGTAAACTGAAGGATTGATTTCCTATTGCTGCTAAATTATGCACTGTTTAGTTATTTCATCATTCATGAATATAGTACTGAATTTTATTAATAGATCTAAGATTAATGCCATAATGTACTTCACTAGAAAGAGATTCATGAGTAACTTGTTGAGTATGATAGTTACCTTTACCAAAATACACAACTCGTACTAATCTGATTGAGTTACGCTTCCATTTATCTGCATCCATCTGACAGCATAGAAATTGTTAAAAGTCCAATGTGCTGATAGACGTAGGTATCTAATAGACTTCTGTGTAGAGATAGGGCATAATCAAGGGGTCAAGTATGGGGTATGGGGCATGGCCACCATGGCTGGAAGAATTCACTGTTAGTTTTGAAATTTGAACCTGTATCATTTTTGAATCTCTACAAAAATAATTTCTGAAGCTGCTGCAGTAGTGACCATGTTTGCAGGATTCCTTTTTGGCATTTTACTGCATTTTCTCAGCCAGTCTCAATTATATTAGTTGCTTTTCATTTATGCAAGGATCATTAATCCTTTGTGAGACTTGTCTCTAGGGAACGGTGATTAATCGGTTTTTCGATTAAACCCAATATGATTTTCAGATCGGTATGCCGATATGGTGATTCTAAAAAAACTGTTATATCGAGAGATTCGATTTAAAAAATATACATCGATATATTTTTAATATTGTTCCTGGCAATATATCAATATTGTTGGTATTATCAGTGTAATGCGATCTTTTCCAGCTTACCTTGTCGCCGGCATTGCAACCTCCTAGATCTAGAGCATGGAATGCGCGTACATTCGGTGCGCGCGCACAATTAACGGGCGCGCACATCCGATGCGCGCGCACACTTTACTGTGTATACTCGATGTGAGTCGTGGCGTCTTAACAAAGTCGCATCGCTGAAAATTGTAGTTTGAAAATTTACCTTTCTCATCATGGGGAAAAGAAGCCCCGTATGGGACTACTTTGAAAACAATGCAGTCAGTAATGGTGTGTATAGATGTACAGTTTGCAAGGTCTTGGTTAAGACATCTGATTCGAGCACGAGCAACCTGCGACATCACATTAAGCAGCACCACCCCGCCCAGCACGCTGCCCTCAGAGCGAAATCATTGTCGACAACAGCAGGAAGTCGAACCAGCGCTTCGGAGAAAGCGACAGGTAGTGGGGCCAGTGCAGCTCAAATAATTCCTGCTTTATTTAAGAGGAGAACATTGTACCAGAGAGGGGACAAAAAGTGGCAAAGTATCACGAACGCTGTCACTTTTTGCATAGCAAAGGAGAGCTTGCCAATGGCGAAGGACATTAATTCAGACTTCAGACTACATAAAAATAAGTGGCATTTTGTGGCTGTAAGTGTTATTTTTGTGTGTGAGAGAGTTAGAAGCCAGATTATCACTGCTTCTATGTGTGTGTCTAGTCAGACACACACAGCAGTGATAATCTGTCTTCTAACTCTAACAGTCAGACTGTCTGTCTCTCTCTTTTCTATTGTAATAGATCTCATTTACACGTGGACATTACATGCTACTTTCAAGCAAGAAATGGAGGAGAATAAATCTCTAGATTTTGTTTTTGGTGTGTGTATGTTCTATTTTGTGTTTAGAGATGGAGGGAGAGAAGGAGAGGGGGGAAGTTGGGAGAGAAGGAGAGAAGGAGAGAGGAAGAGAGGAGAGGGAGGGAGAGAATGAGAGGGGGAAAGGAGGGAGGGGAAAGGAGAGAGAGAAGGAGAGAGGCGAGGGAGGGAGGGAGGGAGAGAAGGAGAGGGGGAAAGTTGGGAGAGAAGGAGAGAGGAAGAGAGAAGAGGGAGGGAGAGAAGGAGAGGGTGAAAGGAGGGAGAGGAGGAGCGAGGGGAAAGGAGGGAGAGAAGGAGAGAGGAAGAGAGGAGAGGGAGGGAGGGAGAGAAGGAGAGGGGGAAAGGAGGGAGAGAAGGAGCGAGGGGAAAGGAGGGAGAGTAGGAGAGAGGGGAGGGAGGGAGAGGGGGAAAGTTGGGAGAGAAGGAGAGAGGAAGAGAGGAGAGGGAGGGAGAGAAGGAGAGGGGGAAAGGAGGGAGAGAAGGAGCGAGGGGAAAGGAGGGAGAGGAGTGAGGGGAGGGAGGGAGAGGGGGAAAGTTGGGAGAGAAGGATAGAGGAAGAGAGGAGAGGGAGGGAGAGAAGGAGAGGGGGAAAGGAGGGAGATAAGGAGCGAGGGGAAAGGAGGGAGAGAAGGTGAGAGGGGAGGGAGGGAGGGACAGAAGGAGAGAGGGGAGGGAGAGAAGGAGAGAGGGGAGGGAGGGAGAGAAGGAGAGGGGGAAAGGAGGGAGAGGAGACAGGGAGGAGAGTGGAGGGGGAGGGAGAGAAGGAGAGGGGGAAAGGAGGGAGAGAAGGAGCGAGGGGAAAGGAGGGAGAGAAGGAGAGAGGGGAGGGAGGGAGAGGGGGAAAGTTGGGAGAGAAGGAGAGAGGAAGAGAGGAGAGGGAGGGAGAGAAGGAGAGAGGGGAGGGAGGGAGAGAAGGTGAGAGGGGAGGGAGGGAGGGAGGGACAGAAGGAGAGAGGGGGGGGAGAGAAGGAGAGAGGGGAGGGAGGGAGAGAAGGAGAGAGGGGAGGGAGGGAGAGAAGGAGAGAGGGGAGGGAGGGAGAGAAGGAGAGGGGGAAAGGAGGGAGAGGAGACAGGGAGGAGGGAGAGGAGAGAGGGAGAGTGGAGGGGGAGGGAGAGAAGGAGAGGGGAAAGGAGGGAGAGAAGGAGAGGGGGAGGTAGGGAGCAAACAACATCGTATAATTCAACAGACCTTGACACCAACATTACAAACTTTCTGGACCTAGAGCACGCATTTCGAAATGTGCGTGCACCGCGACTGCGCGCGCATCGTCAGTGCGGACGCACCGTCAATGCGCGTGCACCGCGACTGAGCGCGCACCATAAATGCGCGCGCGCCATCAATGCACGCGCACTTCGAATGCACGCGCATACGCAGTATAAAAACTCGATAGATCGGTTTAAGCAGGTATGAGCAAACCGATATATCCATATCCGGAAAAATCCCATATCGCCGTTCCCTACTTGTCTCTTCATGAGGCCAGCGAGTTGCGTGTAAAGTCTGTTACTTAAGGAACTGCTGTAACTTCTGTTCAGCACAGTTTGTGTGACCAGACTGGCAGATTGTTTGGTTTACTAATCCCGCAGCCCAATAAAGCTTAAACATTTCATGGTTGCAGTTGCCTCAGTTGATCATCTCTGGCTTCAAATCCCATGTTTGAATGAGGTCCAGAGATGTTGTTGCTAAGTACTGTTTCGATTGGAAATTAGCTTTCCTTTTTAGCTACCACTTGTAGCTAATTGAAATTGGGATTCTTGGTATTGTATTTGCACAAGGCATCACAAGAGATTGAATTTGCAGACCTTCTTAAAATGCTTAGCTGCTCATTAGCCTCTAGCTTCCTCGTTGTTGTTGTATTGTAAGATTATTGTAAGATAATCCATGTAGGAGAAATTGTATAGGTGCCTTCTAATAAGACTATTATATCTGTCCAATATCCTATGAAAACACCCATGATCAACTCGTTAACTTATTGCAGAGTCCCGATTCGCTCCCTCCCTCATCTGATTCAAGGTCCATTTCAAGACAATCTCAAATGCACTTTTGGTCATCTTCCCCCTTCCTCCCTGCTTTGGCTGTCACCCCCAGCTCAGGTGCCAAGCCAGAAGTCTCAAACACTGTGGGACATCCCCCTGACATAAAAGGTGCCATATATAAATGACATATAAATAAATTTGTACTGTATTCTTCTGACATTCTGTATCAACTATATTTTCTGTTGAAAATAAAATCTATTCTGTGGAATCCTGTACCTCAGTGGTTAGAGCACTCACCTTACAAGTGAGAGACTTGGGTTAAATTCTAGGCAGGGGGAAACCTCAGTCAAGTATCCTTACTCCACACCCCTAATAAACCCTCAAAAAAATAATAAATTGGTCATTTTCAATCTACGACTGTTTGTGGGACACTGCTGTGCGCAATTGGCTGCTGTGTTTCTCCCAGAAATATACAGTCAATTTACTTTACAGAATATTCTGTGAAGAGTTTAGAGATGTCTAGAAGACATGAAAAACAGTATATCAAATGCAACAATTATTGTTATATTATGAATATTTTCTCATACAGTTAGCCAATAACATTTAGGTTAACTGTCCATGGTAAAGTTGCTTATGCTATTAATGTTATGAAATTATTATAAATTAAAATTATTTTACGGGACCATTTATCATCAGCATCTTGTTCAGCAATACAAGAGCTAAACATGGAATAACGTTTGTATTTTTATACCACTACAATGTAGTTTCACCCTAACCTCTGAAAAGCAACTGCTCCATCTCAATTTGTTTTCAATTTTTTACTTGAGCCATCGAAGTAAGATTAGCAGTGTGGTGCTGAATTCTGAGTAATACAGTAAATTTACGAGAGCCTGCACAGAGGCAACCGGCCTGAGAGTGCCCAAACATATTGAACAGGGGAGCCTTGTTGAGAGAGGACAATATAATCCTATCTGTTTGGTTAGATTCAAAACATAGGTTCTCAGAGGTGAAAACATTGTGGATAAACCCAAGTCCCTGCCTGGATTGTTTTAATACATGAGGCCTCTGTCATATCTCTGTTTCAGCATGTACATTTGAGTCAACAAAGACCTGTTCCGTCTATCATTATATGCTGCCTGCCCCTGTCCATCAGCCAGAGTTTGAAATGGCTTCAGGGAAGTTGGAGGTTTCTTCATTGAGAGCTTCTTATAAACAGAAAAATAGCAAGCATTGAAATCCTAATACAGTACATGAGAAAATGGGTCCAATCACATTTCTTCCTATTCATGCAACAGGGGCCACTGAGTTCATACCATAAATAGGTGTTGAAATAGCTCTGAGAAAATAATAATGTACTGCATGTTGGTGTGTGTGTAGTTTGCGTGTGTATTTGCTTTGGTGAGCAAGATTCTAAAAAATATTTGTTATGACTGGGCTTTTATTGACTTAGAATCCATTCAGCTTTTAATTGAAATACTGTAATGGCAATAAAATCAATTGTTCGGTATTGTGCTTAAAGGAACATCACTAGTTGGTCAGACAGAAGTCCTTTCTGTTGTGTGGGAAAACGAAAGGAATCACACGCCTAAAGATTAGGAAGCATGGTAATAACTTGCATTTATGTAGCGTCTTTACAACATTTAATTGGTGATAAATTAAGTGAATTTTTCCCAATGAGGCAACTCATTAGATGTCAGTATTTGGTTATCATACATGAAACATGCCTGGTACAGTTGGTAACCCTCTCTTGTGTTCTATAGAGCTTGAGTTTAGCTTTAGGTCTGTCTAATATTATTGGTTTGTAAGGTCAGTTTTCATGGTGCTGACCAGCATTTGAACGCTTTCTAGGTTCAAATTCGCTTGGCAGAATTACTGCTGTTATGTAATGCCTTAGCAGACAACTTTAGCCGAGCCTTGACACCAATTGTATTTGCTGAATAGTCCTCCTACAAGTTTAGAAACCAGTAAGCGTTGTACATGTAGAGTATTTTAACACGTACACAGAGGACATTCTGAATGGAAAGTATTTACTCCCCCAGTTGGATTGAATTAAAGGAACAGCTTGTGGTTTATTTGATGTCTGTAAAAGAACAGTCTTGAATAAAAAATACTCTGGGCCTGATACTGACTTGCTGTTGCAAATATTAAGACCGTGACTAATGCACTAAATATGACCCATGTATAGCAGCCAAAATACATTGTGCCAGAAACATTGAACTAGATTAGATTCTTTGGACATCCCAAAATATAATCTGCATGTTAGCTGGAAAAGCAGCTGACACATTGGTTCAAGGCAGTGTGCAATTACTTAACAGACCTTTGGAGATTTCCTAGAGTGGGATTTGTCTGATTTAAGCCTGTGGGCGAGCTGTTACTCACAAGAAATGTACCTTTCAGACTAGTTTGTTCGCCCACAATATCCCGTGTAGCCCTTTGAGACAACTCAGTAACATGATAAAGTGCAATATCAAATGCAAGGATTATTATTGTTACAGTTAAGTATTCCACTCCAAGATATTCCCTCCTGATTGTGAAGAGATTTATCCAGAACTATGTGGCCCGTGTTCTTTCCTGTACTAAGCTCCATGACCATATCACCCCTGCCCTTGCCCAACTCCACTGGCTTCCCATCATACAGAGGCTACAGTTCAAGATCCTGGTTCTCACCTTCAAAGTCCTCCCTACCTCTGCAACCTTCTAACCATCTACTGAGCTGCCCGCTCCCTCCGCTCGGCAGGCTCTGGCGTGCTTCAAGTCCTCCGCCTCACCTGGCCCACCATTGGCGAGTGGGCCTTCAGCCATACTGCCCCTAACCTCTGGAATTCCATCCTGCAGTCCCTCCTCCTTACCCCCTCCATAGCCTCTTTCAAGTCCTGCCTCAAAACCCTCCTCTTCAACGATCCCATCGGTCATCCCAAACCCCCTCCTTTCCCTCCACTCTCCCCGATCCCAACCCCAGCTCGGGTCTGAAACATTGACTATACTGACGCTATACAAATGTAATTTTGTTGTTGTTGGAATGCAGACTAATTTAGACACCAACAACTTGCATCTATATAGTGCCCTTCACACTGGTCTTGAAGCACTTAACACTGGTAAAATTTGATACATAATCAGGGAAGAAGGGGTGAGTCGGAGAGATTTGAGTTTAAGGGAGTAGTGGCAAGGGACACACAGGAGGCCAGAGCCAGCTGAGTGATGGCAGAGGGTAGAGAAGTGGAGCTTCGCAGGTTGGAAGGTTAGAGACGTGCCAGGGCATGAAGTCACTTGTACGTAAGTGTGAAGATAGTGAAACCTTGATGATCTGACATTCTGAAAGCCAGCAACTCCCTAAAACCGGCAAGATTTCAAAATACATACAGCATTAGATTTTTTTCCGATTTTCGGCAAATCCCCCGAAGTTCTGAACAGCTGCTTGACACTCTGTTATCTGGCGCTGTGGTTGCCGCTCAGCCATTGTTTGACTTTAGTGCTGTGTTTACAGCTCATGTGGTGTATGGGGCAGGGCTTCCCCAGACATTTCTAGGGTAGGGTCTAAATACCAGCAAACTCCAAAATCCGGACGGTGCATGGGCCCAACTGGGCCAGATTATTGAGGTTTTACTGAACAGTATCTTGAAAATTGATCTGTTCTACCATAGGGAGCCAGTGGAGCCATTATAGGGAGGTCTTCATTTAAGTAAATACACATGTGGCATATTTGTTGTGCTTTTATCTGAATTCAGCAATACTGTACTAGAAATTCTTGGAACTTTTTATAATGTTACATTGTATTCTATCTGTTAGAAGACCCGGTGATTTGCCCTCGATTAACTTCCAATAAGATCACAATGAACAACAAATATGTCACGTGCACTATACTTGAATGAAGACTCCCCTGTCACATAGCCTGTGCGGTATTGTTCACATAAGCATGGATAAGCAGCCTCCTCACATTGAACCCACAGAACTGAAAAGTTTATACAGTAGTGTACTGTACAAATGTAAATGGAATAATGTTACAAGGTTACAATAAGCTGTAAGCTTCATTCACCCTTGGTTCCCATTGAACATGGTGCAACCTATTAGCAAACTTCCACAGAGATTTTATTGTGCCTGTGCAAAGCCTTCTTTGCCTTCCAACAAAACAGATGGGGTGGAAAAGGCAAGTATTGTATTTAACTCCTAGCAAAAGCCAAGTCATTTCCGATTGATTGGTTTCTGACTGGAAGAAACATAATTTCAAACAAATGCAGTGAAGACTGAAAAGTGGGGAATACTGACATGCGAAATAGCAAAAAGAAGTTTGCTTGATTTATTTGGTTCATAACCTATGCGGGTAAAAAATTATTTCAACAAGTTTCATTCATATTGACTTTAATGATATAGTTAAGGTTAAGCTTTGTTATATCACAGGTGTGAGCTCTAACCTGTTAAAATATTTTCCATATATCTGTGATTATGAACAGGGTCAGTAGAAATAGGCTGGTGCAGAATGCGGCATTTTTACAAGATTTACCTATGATTCCATTGAAGTTTTACAAGCCTGAGGATTTAGAAAAATCCTTTGAAGATTTTCAGTGACCTTGGACATCACTGAAAGGATTCTGTCTTCCCATTTTCCCCTCTTGTTTTGCAGGGTTTCACAGCGTGCAAATACTAAAGACGCATTTAGATGCGTTTCATTTTAACAGTTTCATTTTATGGTATGCTAACGGTAATGTGCATTTTAATTTAAATGAATGGGCTAACATTCAAAACACTTAGCAAACTCATTTTGAAAATAATCAATCAACTGAGACAAGTATGGTCTCCAAAATATATTTTAATTATTTCCGTGACAGTGATAATTTAAATGAGAATTTAGTTTTTTGTTGGAGTGTTGGTGACAACACAGCCCTGCTTCAGTTTCTACTTCTGAATAACATTTAATTAAGTTATTATGTTGAGATTTCTAGTATTGTGGCTCATTGTTACTGTAAACTGTTTTTTAAAAATTTGACTATAATTTAACATGTTTGGCCTTTAGCAAACTTGCTAGTATTATGCAATAGTCCTCATTCCAATTCCATATCTCAACAGCTAAACAAAAGATACTCTTTGAACATAATCAGCCTTTTATCATGTGCAACAGACACTGCACTAAACTACTGAAAGAGACTAGGGTGGGGAAGAAAGTTTGTTAATCTTAAAATTGTGAAACTGGGATTTTCAACTTTAATCACAAGCTTTAGAGAAGTTGTGGAGTGGATCTGAGGTACAGTGTTTAACAATTTAAGCACCTTTTTTTCAAATAAAACTAAATCTGGTTGAAATGAAATAGATCCTGACCACCCTTGTAATGTTATTCATATTTCCACTTATGTAGCTGTCCACATAGTTGGACCCAACAACGTTTAATGTTTTCCACATTGGGATCTCCTCATGTGACACCAGTGGTTAGTTAGTTCAGGATCTCTATCATTTTAACATAACTAAAACCCAGCATGAATCTCAAAATTATAGGATCCTTCATTTTTACAAAGCCTCCTTTGAATGTTATTTGGTGGAAACATTCCCTTTTTAAAAATTCCAACAAAATCCATTACAAATGTCCCTGCTTGCTTTGATCTACTCTGGAATAGAGGCTTTTGGCTATTTTAACCAACCCAAGTTAATGAAATATTGTTATGTCAACACAGTGCAACTGCATTTCATCCACTGAAAATTACTAAGAATTTGATAGGAATTGAAACATTTGGGCTCATTCTGCTGAAAGATTTATGGAAGTGTTAATCTTTCTTTATTAACTCAAGGGTCTCATTGAGGCAGAATAATTGGTTAAAGATCAGTGTTTGTGTGGGTTAGTGCCTTTTTAACTGCAGGCAAATCTAATCCAAAGCAAAGCTATAGACTGATCTCAGCGGTGCCAGTATTTTATCCCAAAACCTTAAATCCTTCAATGAATTTGTAGAACCATTGGCTTCCCATGAGTTCACTGGAGTGCAAGCAGGTTTCAGACAGTTATTACCAGCAGTGTAACACTGTCAAGGCATTCTCATAGTCCCCAAAACACAAAATACTGCAGATGCTGGAAATCTGAAACACTAACCCAAATCACTGGGAACACTCAGCAGGTCAGGCAGTATCTGGAGAAAGGAAAGTGAGTCAATGTTTTCGGTCCACATCCCTTTGTCAGTTCTGACAAAGGGTCGTGGACCCGAAACTTTGACTTACTTTCCTTTCTCCATAGATGCTGCCTGACCTGAGTGTTCCCAACGATTTCTGTTTGTGTTTCTCATCGTCCCATTGAGATTGGAGAGGGTCTTTGTCAAGGTTGTTAAAATTACAATTAGAACATAAAAATTAACCTAATTTCTCATTGCGGGGTGCTGACAACTGAACCAAGTTGTAGACTTTCACAGGTTGCATATTAAAAAAAAGTTAACCTGGAATATTTTAAGAGTTTTCCAGTTGTAAATTTTATGAGATGTATCAGGTAACAATCAGCCAGCACAAACAAAAAAGCACAGGGCCAGAATACAGCAGCTAAATTGTGGTTCTCATTCATACAAAATGAAACCTTTGCAATAACTCTTTGTATAGTACGGGTGATTGCTGGACTTTCAAACTACTGTAGTGTGCAGGTCTACTGCGCCAAGAACAATAGCTCTGGTTCCACTGTACATCACTCTGATAAATTACTTCCTGTATTTAATGTTCATTGTTTATTGCTTCCAGTTTAACAGCTGATCCTAATCAGTGTGCCAGCTTGCTCTCCATCTCTCTCTCTCTTTGTCTCACTCTGCTTCTCCCCAGTACAGGGAGTGCCAACTATCAAAAGCCTTGCCTGCCCCACCCATTACCATCTTAGGCTCCCCTGCCCAGCATTCCTGTAACAATATCACTTCACTATCGTGACTGTGCCCTTAACCTCGCGGATTACATTTTTATAAATGCAGCGCGATATAGATAGGTTAGGTGAATGGGTAGGTAGGTGGCAGATGAAATATAATGTAGGGAAGTGTGAAGTCATCCACCTAGGGGGTAAAAACAGTAGAGCAGATTATTCTTTAGAAGGCGAGAGACTAAATAGTGTTAACGTTCAGAGGGACTTGGATGTCCTTGTACTCCAGTCACAAAAAGTTAGTTTGCAGGTACAGCGAGCAGTTAGGAAGGCTAAAGGTAAGTTGGCGTCCATTATAAAAAGGATAGAATATAAGAGTAGGGAAGTCTTGCTGCAGCTGTATAGGGCCCTGGTGAGACCGCACCTGGAATACTGTGTCGAGTTTTGGTCTCCTTATTTAAGAAAGGATGTGCTCACCTTGGAGGGAGTACAATGTAGATTCACTAGGTTGGAGAAAAGTTGGAGAAACTATAACCAGGGGGTCACAGTCTTAAAATTAGGGGTCACCCCTTTCACAATGAGTTGAGAAAAAATGTCTTCACTCAGAGGCTTGTGAATTTATGGAATTCTCTACCCCAAAGGGCTGTGGATAACAACAACAACAACAATTTACATTTATAGAGCGCCCTTCACGTCGGGAGGACGTCCCAAGGCTCAGTTCTTGAACATATTCAAGACTGAGATTGATAAATTTCTTATGGATAAAGGGATATGGTGATAAGGCGGGTAGGTGGAGCTAGAATAGATCAGCCATGATCTTATTGAATGGCAGGGCAGGCTCGAGGAGCCGAATGGCCTACTCCTGCTCCTAATTCCTATGTTCTTATGTTCAATCTGAGGTTGTGACTGAATATGTTTTCTTGTCACTGCCATTAGTGCTGAATAACTCTATTCCATGTTCTGGAAGAGTATGATTGAGAGACTATGGCCACAGACACATTGCTGGAATGGATAGATTAGCCTTTTAAAGTAACTATTGCCTAACTTAAGCAACTTCTTTGGCTTTGGGTTAATATTAGAGACATAGCTCAAAATTATGTAAAGGTGTAAAAATTGCATATTTCCAATAGCTCTGCATTCTCCATAACAGACATACTTTCGATCACATACACAACAAAGAGTGGTCGTACTAAAGTACTATGAAACAAGTGCAGTATATTAACTACATTAAAATAATTTATTACTCATTGCATTTGCTGTAATATAGAAGGTTATATGTTTAGATTTAAAGCAAAAAAAAGTACAGTACTATGGTAATATTTGCATTTGAAACCATTCAGTGGACATGCTCTTCTGGGATCGGAGTTGTGTCAGTCTGACTTAGTTTGTAACACTCTTACCTCCAGTCAGAAGGTTGTGGGTTAAAGCTCCACTTAGCTCTTTGAAAGCACAGTCTGGGCTGACACTCAGTGCCGTGATCAGAGAACAATGCTTTGTCAGAGGTGCCGTCCTTGGGATGAGAGACAGTAAACCGAGGTCCCATATGGTTGTTCATGTGGATATTAAAGCACCCATAGCACAACTGTGTTAGAAAAGAGAAGTGAATGTCCTGTATTGTCCTTGCCAACAAAATCCACATAAATATTGATCAACCATTTCATGGCTGCATATGAGATGTTGCTGTGTGCAAATTGACTAGTTTTTAACCTACAAGTACACAGTCGTTATTCTTTACTCGTGAAAGTCACAAATTATGTCCTCTATCTGTGACCAGGCTCCTTCTGCCTCCTCATTCTCTTGAACCTCTCCGCCGCATTCGACAGCCGATCACTCCATCCTCCTCCACCTCCTGTCCTCCATCATCCACCTCAGAGGGACTCGCTTGGTTTGAGTCCTACCTTACAAACTGCCAGAACTACATCTCTGCTAATGGTTTTTCTTCTCAGTTCCTCCCGGTCACCTGCGGGATATACGAGGGATCCATCCTTGGGCCCCTACTCTTTCTCACCTACATGTTTCTTCTCGGTGATGTCGTTCACAGACATGTGGTTAACTTTCAAATGTATGTGGGTGATACCCAACACTACTTTTCCATCTCCAGTTGTGATCCCCAGTTCCCTGATGTTCTATCAGCTTGTCTATCGGACATCAAGAGCTGGATGAGCACACATTTGCTGCAGTTAAACATCAACAAGACTGCAGCCATACTCTTTGGCTCCCAGCAACGTATTCTGTTCCACGGTTCCAACCTCCTCTATCTACCTGACCTGCCCTTAAAACTCTCCAAACCTGTGCACAACTCAGGCGTCAAGTTCAATCCCCAGTTATCATTATAGACCCATATCCGGTCCCTGACCACCACCGCGTTCTTCCATCTCCGTCACGTTGCCCATCTTTGCCAATACCACACCCCAACAGCTGCTGAAACCCTGATCCATGCGTTTGTCACTTCTCGGCTGGACTACTCCAATGCCCTCCTCGCCAGTCTCCCCTCCTCCACCATCCACAAATTTCAGCTCATGCAAAACCCCACCACCAATCTTTTCACCTGCACCAAACTTCGTACCCCAATTACCCCGTCCTTGCCAAACTGCACTGGCTCCCTGTCAGATTGGATCCACTTCAAGATACTCACGCTGTGTTTAAGTCCCTTCACTCCTCTGCACCCCACTACCTCTCTAACCTCTCTCCTTCACAGCAGTACCCACTGCCTCACCTCTACTGGGTCCAGCCTCCTCCCAGTCCTCCAAATCCTCCACTTCACCATCAGCAGCCATGCTTTCAGCCACTACGCCCTGAAACATTGGAACTCCTTCCCTCATCCCCTTCACCTCATCCCCTCCATTCCCATCTTCAGGTTGTGCCTGAGGAACTTTCTCTTTGATCACGCTTACAGTCAGTCACCTTCCCCCTCCCCCTGGTACAGCCTCAGGTACTGCCATTGTGAAGTGCTCTCTGAGATGCTGCCCGGGGTGGAAGGTGCTGTATAAATGCAAGTTGTTGTTGTTTCTAATAACATATTATAAAGTGCTTTGAGATATCTCAATATCTACTCCTTCCACTGTGTCCAACTCGACTTATTCCACATCCCCCATCCCTCAATCAGTAGGTTGTCTTCAGTCACCTTACCAATGCTCTCTGGAATCACTAACCTACTTTGCCCTCAGTGCCTTGGCACATCCTCCCGATGTGAAAGGCACTTTACAAATGTAATTGTTTTGTTTCTTTTCAATATCCTTCTAAAAATGTATCCCTTTGACTGCACCTTTGGTCTTCTCCCTCCTATCTCTCACATTGCTTGGGCTCCCACTCCAGCTTTTGAGACATTTAAATACGATATGCAAAAAGCACTATATAATTGTAAGTTGTTGTAGGCATTAAAAACAGATGTCTCTGGGAATACTCAGCAGATGAGGCAGCATCTAAGGAGAGAGGAAAATGCGTTAATGTTTCAAATCGATGACCTTTTGTACATAATGTTGTGAGTAAGGATTATACACTGTTCATGAAACAGCGCGCCAATAATGCATCAACACAGCCTCTAGCAGTCTTTTCAATCCTATCTGTTATCTCAGTTGTTGGACATCGTCAGGCTTTCTGTGTAAAAGAGAAGGAAATCTTGATCTAGTCTGGAAACGCGAAGGAAGCTATGAATGCATTGTCAATGTTGAGTTGTTGGCAATTTCCCAAAAGGCACCATGAGTGGGTGTTGACATTTAGATGCATTGCACAGGAAACTTCATTTTTGCAAGGTACTGTACTTATATTTCTACAGAAATGACTGTAATAGTAATTAGAAAGGAACAACTAGTCGTTTTGCTATGAGTGAGATTTCCAGGCTCTTGGAGGGTAAACTGCAGATGAAAGCAGTGGGGTGATGACCTTTGTTACAGCGTCCTCCCATTTCCTCCCCAGGAGTCCTGTTTGCTGCAGTGGAACACATAGACCTACACTACAGAATGTTTATTTACTTTAGCACTTGGAAAGTGCAGTTAGGGGGTGCAAGATGTTTCAAGAGAATTAATTACAGAGCAATCTCTTTTGAAGGCAATGTATCCTTGGAAAGGCACAGAATCTTGTTTTGCTCATTGTTACAAAGTGACACATTTGAAAGCAGGTGCATTTTTGGTACTCGCAGTTTTTAATCTTGTTTTTCAAAATTCAATATGGTATATGACTGTCTTTTAGCTTGTTGGCGTTCTCCCATATGTACACATAGGTAGATTAAAAGAGAAAATTTTAGTTTCATAGTGCCTTTTCATGTCTAAAACAACTAAATTATCAAATACAGTGAATGTTTTTAGACTAAACAGAATGATAATTTTGTGATTGTGCACAGCAACTTCCCACAAACAGCTGTGATGATGCTTAGAGTAACTGTTTTTATTCATTTAATGGCAGAATTTTTAAGCAGGAAGTTATTGTTTCCTTCGTGGGCAGGTAGCAATGAACAGCAGGACTTGATAATGCAGTTACACAAAACATTTCCTTTACAAAAGCAAAGTGTGAGAAAATGGAGCAAAACGCAATGGTACAGAAATGATGTAGATATTAAATATTATAATTCAGTAGCAATCTTAAACAGACAACAACAAAATTACACTTGTATACTACCTTTCATGTCAGGAGGACGTCCCTAGGCGCTGGACAGTCATTGTTTCAGATCTGCGCTAGACGCTTGCAGACAATGGAAACCGTTTTATGCAAGCTCCGTTACATGTTATGTACAACAAACTCCCTGATCTCAGCAGAGATTCAGTTGTGATTAGTAAAGAAGTGTGAGCCTTAATAATGTCAGGTCCTAAAGAGCGAGTACTCTACTGTTAATTGTGCCATTTTTGTGTAATGCAAGTGTAAATAATAAAAGTACTGTAAAAGGGAACATTTTGTTTGATAAAATAACAAAAAGATAAAATTATTACAATTAATATTGGATCGCGACGGTTTGAAAATCTGAGGCTTGTGAAAAAATTATTAAGAAAGGAGTCAGATTTGCAGAGAACATTGCCAGGTATTTTTTTCATTGTGGAAGAACTATTTCTGCACCACATTCATGATGAGCCCTTTTACAACTTAATTTACTGATTGTAGAATTTGAAAACTGCAGATATCATGTTTTATCCTCATACTTGTTCAAATCCCTTCACTCTCTGGCATCTCCCTACCTCTCCGACTTCCTCACTGCCCAACCACCACCTGGCCAGTGCCTCCGCTCTACTGGCACTGGCCTCCTGCTCATCCCTCCCATCCTCTGTCCCCCCATCGGAGGTCGCACTTTTAGCCACTACTCTCCAAAACTTTGGAACACTCTCTACCTTGTTCCCTCACTCTCCTTTTTCAAGTCACACCTGAAAACTTTCCACTTCAACCTTGCTTACAACCCGGCTCTGAGTCAGGCTCTGCCACTGAGACACTGCCCTGCATGGAGGGCGCTATATAAGGCAAGTTGATGTTGTTATGTCCTAGATAAAACCAAATACTCCTATCCCAATTGTTGTTGTTTTTTCATCCACCCATTGCTAGAAAATAAGTTTGGCAAATGCCATTCTATAACCTATTTACAAGAACTTCCTGGACTGATTTTGTCCTCACTCCAATCTCTGCACATCATCAGGATGGCAGCTGTTACATAGCCTCACATTGCATGATGAGTGGAAATTGTAATTGGTTTGAAATGTTATAGATAATGTTTCATAAACTGGTAAACCCTGTTTAACGTTGCCCCGGTTAATGTTCTTTCGTTATCACGATGCTGATACATTGGGAACATATATTCATTTAACATTGCGACGTTCGCTATTGCGTCGTTCGCCATTGGGTGGAAAGCGGACATGACGGCGCTAGGGCCCGCCCGTCAAGAGAGTGACGTACAGGCTGACAGTGAGCCAGGCCAGCAGAGAGACAGCGAGGCAGGTTGGCAGCGAGTGAGACCAGCAGCGAGTGAGACCAGCCAGGCAGTGAGTGAGTGAGACCGGTATCAAGTTAATGAGACCATGCAGGCAGTCAGGGAGCAAGTATATTTTTTTTAGAAAAGTTTGACGAAAAATGTCCAAAAAGAACCTAACTCCAGTTTTTACATTCATTCTTATGGGAATTTTTTTTTTCTCTGCCTGGAATTGAACCCAAGTCTCTTACTTGTAAGGCAAGTGCTCTAACCACTGAGCTACAGGACCTCAGAAATAATAATAATAATAATCCTTGCATTTCATATGTTGCCTTATCATGCCTTTGAGACATCTCAAAGTGCTTTGCTGAATGTACTGTGAAGTGGATTTTGTGGATGAAACACACCAGCCAGTTGCACAGAGCAATGTCCCACAAATAGCCAGGACACCGGGAGAAACTCCCTTCTTTTTTCGAATACCGTATATCGCGGCATATAAGTCGTCCTTTCAAGCTTTAAAAAAATCTTCCCAAAAATTGGGGTTGACTTATACACCGGGTGTAAAATATGAACTAAATTCCAGATGAATTTTGAGGGGAATGACATCAAAGTTGTCAGGCTTAGTCACTGACTGCCTTCCCAGCTCGCTTGCTCACTCACGCACTTGCTCATTCACTCACTCCCTGCCTGGCTGCCTGCCTGCCTGTCCGGCTCACTTACTCGCTCCGTGACTACCTGGACGGCTCACTCACTCAATCACTCAGTCCCTGACTGGCTGCCTGGCTTACTCATTTGCTGCTGGTCTCACTTGCTGCCTCTCTCTCTCACTGCCAGTCTGGCCAGCTCACTCGCGGTGGGGCTTGTCAGCTCGCACATTGCCAGGCTCTCTTTTTTCCATTCACACACGCTAACCTTCAAGGTACAGTAGCTAACCACTATCAAAAGCAATGTAAAGGTCTGTGTTGGTCATATTCATGAGCACAGTATAGGTTTTCTGGAAAATAGACTAGAACAGTTTTAAGGTTTTCTCTATGCTGTGTCACCGGTCACAATGACTTGCTGCAACGCAAGTTGCTTGCTTACATTCCTGAAATGATGTTCCATTGTTGAGCTATACTATTCTGGAGACCATTCTATATTTTGTGTCTCTAGAACATCATATTGAAATGTATGAAAATCGAAAATGGTATGACAGTTACAACAACGGTACGACAATTTGCATTTATATAGCGCCCTCCACGCCAGGCGGTGCCTCAGATCACTTAAATAGCACTTCAATTTACATAGCGGCCTTTATGTAGGGTAGCATCTTGGAGCAATTAACAGTTTGGAGTTGCTACCGTGCATGAAAGCCACTATGTAAATTTGACACCGAGTCCAGAGGAGAGAGGGGATGACTATAAGGACGGTTGAATGTCTTCAGGAGTGATCTGAAAAAGAGGAAGTAATGTGGTCAAAGCAATAAAACTTTAATAAAAAGTGATACCTGTGAGGTTCATTATAAATAAATGACTTAATATTTATGGGAGAAATATGTTTTCCAACACTTCAATATCAATGCAGTGTTGTGTAGTCTGCAATGTTTCAATAGCTGACAAGTAACGGCTTTGATAATTCAATCAATTTATGTAAATATTTTTCAGTTTAACATGTTAATGAATGATACCAAAAAAAATTCCTTGAGGTACTTTTCCTTGACCATGTTTACTCCAGATTCAATCGTGGCCATATTAATGGCAGTATAAATATTTCTTATAATTCTGCCTTCAGTACTGATGGTGAGCTGATTCAGTGTGCGGCTACATCCATGTTGCAGAGTTTCAAGGGTCGCGTCATTGTTGTCATGGGCCATATGGTCAAGAACACAGCAGAGGTAAGTTACTTTTCTGTTTTGTTCACTTATACAATTGTGTTGAGTTATATATGTAACAAGATGGATAACTAACTCATTGCAAAAGCTCAAACACTAACGAAGGACATCTGAGCAGAATGGAGGAAAGCTCCCGATAGGAGTGATCCACATGCAGTGATTGGGCTATTTTGTCAGCTGTCCCAACACTGATTTTCATAGCAATTGAAATACCTGGAGCTTCGGTGGATAGGCTCTCTGAAACTGTCTATAGGGGCGCTGATTCGTGGAGGGAAAGAGAGCGCTGATTTGCGGAATGCCAATGTGTGGAGGACACCGAAAGCAAAAAACATCTGTGTGTTTAACATTTTGTCAGGCTTAAATGGAACTTCTGGACTAGGCTTCATGGGTGGATGGTCAACATCAATAGATATTCATGGGGACACTCATGAAATTTCCTGGTTTCCCATATCCCCGGTCTGCTCCTGACCTGGAAGCTACTATGGAACCAGCGCTCCAGGAAAATCAGGCGGTCAGTGGGGAAGAAGTGAGCTTCCGCCTGGCTTGAATCTCTCAGTAACCGTGAGCAATACATGAAAAAAATGACCAACGTCTGGGTCATTAAGTTGTTGCTGCTGAAGTGACTTCATGTGTGTTAATTGTAGAGGAAAAAATGACATCAACAGCACTTCCTGCACATAGCATGCATGGAATACGCAGGAAATTGTTATTTTGTTGTTGCAAAAACTTATTATTATTAAATAACTTAGCGTTATTGTTATTGAATTAACTTCACCAGCAACCTGGACACTCACTGGCCATTTTTACTAAGTGCAGGATCATAGGACAACAACAACTTCGATTTATATAGCGCCCTCCACGCCGGACGGGGTCTCACTGGACCCCAGTGATGTAAACATACAGGAGGTTATTAATGGGTTGTCTCTAATTCAGAAAATATTTTATGCAAATGTATTAACTTTCAATGAAGAATTCAAGGAAGAGACAGAACCAAAAATCTTAGTTTGTGGCTCTCAGAAACGTATTATAAGAAACCTATTACAATCGGCAATGACATTATACACACATCACAACTATCAACTTTTTACATTGTCCCATGTGGTCATCTGAATATCTGTTTCTTGGTATAAGAGTTGTATAAGAGAATATATAACATGTTCATGTATTTAACACATTTAAACTAAGTGCACTCATTATTTAAGCATTGGTAGTCCTCACAATATACTGATGACCTGAGGTCACCTACTCACTGGTTACTGCTGACCATGAAATGCTAACATATGTTTAACTGGCCTGTTATTGCCCATGATAGGACATTTACAACCCTTAAAACCAGAGTCGTGTAAATCATAGTGTGCTTCCTGATCGGGCATTGTGGTGATGTGTTAGTCCACACCACTTTATAGGTGAATAGTTTAGAGCAGCGGTTCTCAACCTTTTTCAATAATGTACCCCTTGTTAATTTTCAACATTATCGTGTACCCCCACCCAACCACACACACACACCACCCCCATCATTTCACTTGCATTTTATCATAGAATCATAGAATTATACGGCACAAAAGGAGGCTATTTGGCCCATCTAGTTTGTGCCGACTCTTTGAACAGAGCAACTCAATCCCACTGCCCAGCTTTCTCCCCATAACCTAACAGGCCTGTTCTTCCTAAATAAAGATCTAGTTCCCTTTTAAAAGCTGTTATGGAATCTGCCTCCACCACCTTTTCAGGCAATGCATTCCAGATTCAATTTATAACCTTATAACCAAGGTTTTCTTACATAACAAAATAACCAGCACATACAAAATGAGGAGAATAACAATTAAATATACAATTTGGAAGGCTATAAAACACTAAATAAGAGAGCTAAATAAATCAATGTACCTCCTGGAAGTAATTTTGTACCCCTGGGTTACATGTACCCCTGGTTCAGAACCGCTGGTTTAGAGTAGGGTCCGTCATATGGAAATTTTCCGATTTAGATATATCGATGGGCTCATATCGATATATATCGACATATCAGGTTTTTTGTACTGCGCATGCGCGCACATTCGGAGGTACGCGCGCATTCGGAGGCCTATCTCCTCAGGAGGGAAATATTTCTCTCTCTGTGTGTCTCTCACACTCACTCTCTCCACCTCTCTCTCTGTGTCTCTCTGTCTGGTATCCCTCTCCCCTCCCCCCCCCCCCCCCCCGGTCTCCACCTCCCTCTTTCCCCCCCCGGTCTCCCCCTCCCTCTCTCTCTCTCCTCTCCCCCACCACCCCCGGTCTCCCCCTCCCTCCCTCTCCCCTCCTCCCCCCCGGTCTCCCCCTCCCTCTCTTCCCCCCCCGTCTCTCCTTCCCTCTCTCCCCACCCCCCCGACCCCGGTCTCCCCCTCCCTCTCTTTCCCCCCGGTCTCCCCATTCCTCTCTCCCCCCGGTCTCCCTCTCCCCCACTCCCGGTCTCTCCCTCCCTCTCCCCCCAGCCCTTGTATACCTGTACATTGTATTTGAGGACTACAAATACAATATGGCAGCTTGCACCTCGGTCTGTGCATTGTGTAGAGATGAGCATTCTGGGTCTTGTAGTTCAGTGCGCAAGCATTCGGGGTGCGCACGCATTCGGATGTGCGCGCACATTCCATGCTCTAGGCCCAGGAGGTTGCAATGCCGGCGACAAGATACCAATTTTTTTATATCAAATTTTTCGATATATCGATATATTTTAAATTCCGATATAGGCATATCGATATGAAAATTATATCGGATATAACCAATATATCGATGGACCTTAGTTTAGAGTATATGTCCCCTAACAACATTCCTTATGGGAGAAACTCGCCATGATAAAGTGGAAAAAGGTTGCAACAATACTGTTCAAAATATTCCTTGGAGAATAATGTATATTCAGAAGTGATTGAACAGAGAAAACTTAGTCCTTGCTTAACGTCGCAGTTGCATTCGCAGAAAGTGCGACTTTAAGCGAAACGACGTTAAGCGAACCCGCACAAGAATGTTCAGCATGTTCGCCTACGCTACGCAAAGTAGTTTGTTTCCACCCGCGCAAACGATTTAATAGTGAACTTCACACGTTAAATATTCCCTATGTATCAGCATATTTATCAGCATTGTAATAACGAAACATCGTTGACCGAAGCAACATTAAACGAGGTCTACCTGTACTCTAATCAGATTTTCTATGGACTCTCTGAATGTCAAGATGACCTTAAAGCATTGAAATCTCTATTAGTTATGACAGACACTATTTGATTTCTATAAAAGGATTTTTCATTTCAATAAAAACTGTCAGTGTTAATGTAAAAATAAATGGCATTATGAAGGCTGAATCATCTGCAGTTACAATTGTTGTACATGGTGTATTTAATAATAATCCATGCATTTGATATAGCACTTTTCGCATCTTCTAGACAGCAACAATTAATTCACATTTAAAGAGCACCTTTCATGTTGGGAGGACATCCCAATGCGCTGAACAGTCAAGGGTCGGGACCCAAGCAAGGAGAAGGGGTGGGGTAGGGATGAGGGGAGGCAGAATCGAAAAGGAGAGTCTTGAGACCAGCCTTGAAGGAGGCACGGGAGGAAGAGGGGTGAAGGGACTTTGGCATTGAGTTCCAGAGTATGTGGGCAGAGAAGCTGAAAGCGTGGCCACCGATGGAAGGGTGGGTCGGGCAGGAGACATGGAGCCGACCAGAGCCCGCTGAATGGAGGGGCCGGCCAGTTTGCAAGGGAGTCAGCAGGTTGCAGAGGTAGGAAGGGGCAAGGACGTGGATGGCCTTGAAAACGATTCTTTGGGGGATGGGGAGCCAATGGAGCCGGGCAAGGATGGGAGTGATGTGGTCCCAGAGCCTGGAGTGGGAGAGGACACGAGCTGCAGAGTTTGGGATAATCTACAGCTTGTGAATGGAAGAGTTGGGAAGGCCGATGAGGAGGGAGTTTCCGTAGTGAAGCCTAGATGTGACAAATACATGGGTGAGGGTTTCGGCAGCCTGAGGGGTGAGGCAGTGACGGGGTCTGGCAATGTTATGAAGGTGGTGGAAGGCATTGCTGATCATAGCCCAAGTGTGTGGGGGAGAAAGGACAGTTCAGAGTCAAATAAGACATCCAGGTTCTTTACTGGCTTGGTGAGACGGAGTGTGCAGCTGTGGATGCTGATGCTGCCAGTGGCCTAGGCATAGTGATGCTGACTCAAGCCAATCAGGAGGGCCTTGGTCTTGCTGACGTTGAGCTGGAGAAAGTTGTCCTTGTCTAGGACTTGACGTCTCAAAGTGCTTTACAGAATACACTGCAAAGTGAATTGACTGTATATTTCTGGGAGAAATGCTGCAGCCATTTGCCCAAAGCAGTATCCCACAGTCATGAATTGAGTGACCAAATTATTATTGCCGTTTTCTGGATCAATTATTATTAGGTGTGTGGAGTAAGGAAATTTGTTGAAGGTTTCGCCCTCCTGGGAATTGTAAGGTGAGTGCTCTAACCACTGAGCTACAGGATTCTATGAAACAGCTACCAATTTACTCTCTGTTTGTGAATTGACGGTGTTTTGCAAAGTGATGGCCCATTGCATTGACCTAGACCAAAACAGTGTTTACTTCCTAGTAAACTGTTGTACAGATTTTTTTTAGAAGGTTTACATGATTTATCTGGTGTTCTCCTCTGTCCGCCTCTAGATTTGGGGCAGCACCATTCTGCCCACCATAATCTGGGAGTTCTGCAGCAGAATCCATAATAACCTGAAAAGAGGAAATTAGACAAATATTTAAAATGAGAAATATTAAAGAGAATGGGAAAGGGCAGGGAATTGAGAGTAAATTGGTAGCTGTTTCATGGAACTGGGGAGGGGAAACAAATGTTTGAATGGTCTCTTATCCTGTTCATTTTTGTTTCTTTGGTTACTATTACTGCCACACATGGGTGATCTACAATTCTAAGAACCCTTTGGGTACATCTGTTTTCACTTTGTCACTCCAATTCTCTGTGTAAATGGAGAATATTTCTGGCCCTCTTGAACAAGGCTTTTGCTATGTGTTGGTTGGAAGATCACAAGGATTGTTGACTGTTGTCCTAACAGAGCCTTTCACTAGTGAGTCCATGATCCAGTGATGTCCCCTTCCAGTGACTTGGTGAATGCAGCCTGCTGAGTCGCTGAAGACATACGCAAGCCCTTTCCCAGTGTAAGCCAGGCACAGTTATCACTGCTTCACTGGAGAGCTTCTGTTTCCATTGATGCTGTAACTTGGTGCAGTTCCGATCAGCAATCTGGCCTATAGAATTTTTCACGCAGATACAGTCTTGTTCAGACATCCCTTTCATCCTCAGATATACAGTTGGAGCGTATGATATTTCCTGATATCAACTTCTCACCACAATCTGCCAATGCTACAACACACTACAAACAGATCTCAGAGCAAGATTAAATACCTCCATGTTCAAGTAATCTTCCAAGGCAGAGGCTGCCACAAGTTGGACAAGAAATTCATCACCTCCCTGACTGACATGCTCACACATGTTGATCGATAGCCTTACAGGCAGATAGTGATAAACGACGCAAAAGATATCTTAACTATTAAGGTGTCAGATTGTAAAACAAAGTGCAATTTGCTAAGGAAGCAACGAATGACAATCTTCTAAAGGTTTCAATGACGTTGTCTTAGAGCAGATAGTGTTTGATGTTCTTCATCTCTCCCTCCCCATGTATTTATCTGCACAGCAGGATCTCGGAAGAGAAATTCAGAAAATGTTATGCACAAAACACCAGGGTGTCCACGAAGGTCAAGCAAACTGGTCCTTAGCCTATAGCTAAGCCCGCTTTGTAAAGTGATCATCAAACACACAGTCTGTTTACTGCCTGAAGCAATAACAACAATACTAAACCATCACAACAACAAAAATAAAGATCATAAATCAATTTATTTTCAAGGATTCCTGTTAAGCAATTTAGTTTATTATTTTGGGTCAGTATTTGCTTCTCCCAAGAGGCCATCCAACCTAATCTAATTTCACTGCTCTTCCCCCATACCCTCTAATACTAGCATGTGCTCATCAGATTTAAATCCTGATTTGAGTTTGAAACAGCTGAAGCACTCGTCACATATCATGTCCAGTTTTATTAAGTAGGAATGGGATAATGAAATTAAATAAGAACTTTGGATTTAGAGATAGCGCACTTTAATCCATAGGCAGAGAGAGTCCATGGAGAAACCTGGGGGTGGGGGTTACACAGGGGCGCCTTGGGGATCATTACTGCTGATGGTAGCTCAGCTAGCCTGGCTCATCAGTAGGACCTGGAAGGGCAGAGCAGTCACTGGGGGCAGAGATTCTTCCCACTCGGCTCCAGTTAACCATGCAAGCCAAAGCCCC
This sequence comes from Hydrolagus colliei, assembly GCA_035084275.1. NCBI lineage: Eukaryota > Metazoa > Chordata > Chondrichthyes > Chimaeriformes > Chimaeridae > Hydrolagus > Hydrolagus colliei. Next base: position 92,292,403 of record CM068742.1, read on the forward strand.
AGAGGGTAGTGTGGTCCTAACAGTGGGAAAGCTGTTTGCGAAGGCAAAATGAGAGTGTGTTTCTGCGACCCAGAGAGGAAGCAATATGGCACAAGTAATCACTTGCCCTTAACTAGACATGTATGTGACTCCAGTTATCCTTAGTGGCTGTCACACACCCACCTGCTTTATTGTGAAGCACTTTAGAATGTCACTCATTTTTTTCTACATTTAAAAAAATACTTCGTAGATATTCTCCTGATTTAATTCCTTGTTATGTGGAGTTTCCCACTCCTTTAACTTGACATTATGTCAATTAAGACAGTGCTCGCCTGAAACTCATAAGGTTGCTTTTGTTTACACAACCTGCACATTTTTACATTAACTATCAGGGTTGGGAAATTCCCCATCTTGATGCTAAGTACTAAATAAATTCCTCTCTCACATATAATCCACTGAACTAGTCATTAATCCCCTCCACCACTCCACTTCAACCAAAACAACATTGCCACGACAGAGGGTATCTAAATTTTTTGTTTTGCTGTGTGCAAATTTACTTAAAGTTACTGTTTAGTGATTAGGTTGGTTTCAACATATTAGGAACTACAATATTGCAGTCAGTAGGATTTGCAATAATGAGTAAAAGAGTTTATGTGTTGTCTAGTCAGTCATTAGCACAATCAGTAAATCATGGCTTTAATTAATCAATCGTGTCAATAGACAACATGCTCAGTAATTTTGATTGACTGATTCTGAAAATGAATTGATAAAATTGTGTCCAGGTTGAGGTAGATTGTGAGGTAGCCTAGGAAGTGGAGAGTTAGTGTAGGCCCATTCTCTACCGGGCGGGACTGGGCTCTGCATTCTCCCCGGACACAAAAAGTGGAAAAACAATCTCCCTAATGAACACCAATTTTTTTCATCTTTAAAGAATCATTTTGTCATAAAAATGTAAATAGTTTAAATGTGGGATATAACGAGGAAGGATTAGTATATGAAAAGATTTCAAAGCAAATGTGCTCCCAACCAGAAGCTTATTGGAACCAAGATTAAGACAAGGAAATACAGGCAGCTCTTAGTTTGTTTGTTGCCCAAGAGGCAAAGAAAGAGGTAAATAAAGACAACTAAGGCATCAGAGTGCTGGAAATGGGTAAATAGTGCTGGAAAACCAAAGTAAGAGAAAATGACAAGTACAGAGCAGCTTCTACTTATTAGGATCTGCTGGATCAGACTGACTACATTATGTTTTAGAAACTGTTGACTTTTGCATTTGAGTAATCTTGTCCTATACCACGGAGAACAATTGTAAGAATGTTTAACCCCCTGAGGTATTTAATGATGTGTTTTAGTTCAATTACTGTGCAAGAAGTGAGAGATAATGAGAAAATAGAAGCTTGTCCTCATTACTAGATATCTTGTCATGAGTTCTGAGTTCTAAAGCGCTCTGAGACACTACCGTGCATGAGGGGCACTATATAAATGCAAGTTGTTGTTAAGTTCAAGCACTCTCAGAGTGAACATCAAATTATGTGTTCGGGCTCAGTAAGAAATAAGTAGAGTAATATTATAGAATAGAATCTTTATTTTGAAATATGTACAATCTCCGAAGAAATAATAATCCTTTGAGAACCATGGATAGGTTCCTTCCAGGATGCAATTAAGCATCTAGGAAATGCTATTCACTTCTTGTTTCTGATGAGATTTCCACTGCGAGAGTAGACTGGCCGCATCTGAGAACCGACTGTGTTGCTCTTTAGTCTGCGGTCTCTTTCAGACACCGAACTGGCCTTGAAAGCCAATGTGGAAATGAAACCTGCTCCTACCTCCTAAATAAGTGCTGTGAAGAGCGAGGCCTAAAAAGTAAGGTGACAGGATTTAAAACTTAACCAGGACTAGAAGAGCGAAAACCTAAAATCACAAAATGGACCAAGGAAAAATAGCAAGAGAAGATGGGTAACCACAGAAGGCTTTTTTGTAGTCAATACCTGACTGTTAGTGAACAAACACCCACACTCCCAACCCTGATCCCAACTTCAAAATGTTTGACCTGGAGGCCATCCTTTGCAGCCACCATGTCAGGCATCATTTGCCAGTGACTGCTGCTGTCCACATCTCGGTGCTACTTCCGCTGGTTTAACTCCACTTCTAAACATGTAACTGGAAGAGGATTTTTAACAATGTCCAGGAACAATCATGCTTCTGCATTTCCCACCCCGTATAGTGTTATAATCTCAGTCCCGCTCAGACTTCTCAAAGAATGTCAACCACTAGAGAAAAGGAAAATCATCTCCAAAAGAGGTTATCCACACTAATAAATTCAACCTGGCTCAATTGGAAGCACTCTCGGCTCTGAGTTAATAATAATAATCCTTGTATTTGATACAGCGCTTTTCACATCTTCGAGACATCTCAAAACGATTCACAGAAATATGCTGTAAAGTGAATTGACTGTATATTTGTGGGTGAAACGCAGCTGCCAATTGCGCACAGCAGTATCGCACAAACAGTTGTGGATTGAAATGATCAGTTTATTATTGTTTTATCTTTTTGAGGGATTATTATTAGGCGTGTGCAGTAAGGAAACTTGCCCAAGGTTTCACCTTGCTGGTAATTGAACCCAGGTCTCTCACTCTCACCTTCTAACTGTAACTGAGTTACAGTTAGAAGGTTGTGGGTTCAAACCCCAGGTCAAGACTTTAACTCACAGTTGAGACTGATTCTCCTATCCAATACTGAGAGTGTGTCATGGAGGTGTCATCCTTCGGATGAGATGTTAAACCGAGGCCCAGTCTGTTGTTGAGGTGGACGTTAAAACGCAAATACCAGTTAGAAAAGAGCAGGAAGTTTCTCCCAATGGCCAACTGTTTATGGCTGTTTGTGGGACATTGCTGTGTGCACATCTGTTGTCCAGTTTACCTACAAAGTCCAGTACTCATCACAGTAAAATCCTATGCAGCAATTTGAAGTGATAAGGCACAATATTAAATGAAAGGATGATTATTAACTCAATAGTGTTGTTTCTAGTTTACACAGCACTTGTGTTATGAACCGAATACTGGATTTTTTAGATGTTGGATACAATTTCTGAAGGGTTTAGAGTTCAGTCATGTGTTTAGAATTTCTGTATAAACTCAATGTTTCAATAAATGGATGAATGATTTCAGATCAAGTGTAGCTTTATACTGACAGATCATGCCTTGGAATTGGAACCAAATCTTTTGCAGTACAGGTATCCCTCCCCAATCGCGAGGGATACGTTCCTGTAAGCCTTCGTGGTTGGTAAAATAGCAGTTGAAAATGCAGGGCCCTATGGCAAACACGGGGAAGTACGTTTGCTTTTTCGCGGTTGGAAAATGCAGCGTTCTATCGGAAATATGGGGATACAGGGAGTAAGTTCGCATTTAGTAAAACTAAGCACAAAAAAACACATACAGTTATAACATACAGTAGAACCTCGGTAACACGACCACCCACGGGACCACGACCAGGTGGTTGCATTGGCAGGGTGGTCGCGTTAGTGAGGTGTCGATTCTGCTGGATGGAAGATTAAACTATTGGCTACCGTCCATGCAGAGTCGGAGAGGCCAGGGAGGGGGGGTACTCCAGGCCGGGGAGTGGGGGGTACTCCAGGCCGGGGAGGGGGTGTACTGGAGTCTGGGGGTGGGGAGAGAAAGAATACTAATAGCAATAGGAATCGGCCATTCTGCCATTTAACTAAATCATGGCCGATCTTAACCTCAGCTAATCCTTTCAATTCCAATTACTCGAGGCCGGGGAGGCTCGGGGGAGGGGGAAATACATGAGGCCGGCGAGGGAGGGAGGATACTCAAGAGTGAGTGTCTGGAGCCAGGGGGGGAGGAGGATACTCGGAGGAGGTGTCTCTGAGCCGGGGAGCGGGGATACTCGAGGCCGGGGGGAGGGGGTCAGACGCTCTGTTACCTGTAGCTTCTCTTTTTTTACTGTCTGACAAAGCGGCCGCTCACGTGATCTCTTCAATTCCGCGCCGCCATCTTGTCTCGGTGACGTCACGCCACAGCCTGATTGGCCAGAGTGGTCGCATCAGGACCATGAAAATGTTGTTTGGTAACCGCCAAATCAGTGGCCGCGGGCCAGGAACCAGGGTGGTCGCGTCAGTGAGGTTTATTTAACTGGAAATGGGTTAGGAAATATTCAGGACCGACTCTAACTGGTCATCCAGGGGGGTTGATCGCGCCACTGAGATGGTCTCCAACCGAGGTTCTGCTGTACATGGGGATAGGGGGAGTAAGTTTGGGCACAATGGCTGCCAGGATCTGCAGCAATCAGACAGGCTGTCTGTCTGACTGAGAGAGAAGAGAGAGAGAGAAACACGGAGGGTTGGTGGGGGGATGACACGGAGGGTGGGGGGGTTGACACGGAGGGCTGAGGGGTGCGTGATCTAGAGGGCTGAGGGGTGCGTGATCTAGAGGGCTGAGGGTGGTGGGTGACACGGAAGGTGGGGCGGGAGATCAACAGAGATTTACCTAAATCCTAAAAAAGAAGCGACATCTCGCTGGTTGATTGCAACATAGCAACTGGGTCCTAGTGCTATACGCTACGCTAAACTTGAAAATTGAAACCCTCGGATTTAAATCGCGGACGCGCAAAACGTAAAACGCGCTTTGTGAGGGTTGTCGCATTTAGCAAACCGTGGATACATGCGTGTCGTGTTTGGGACGGCGCAGTTGGGGAGGGATACCTGTACTTGTGAAAACTTCTGGTTTGCTGGCATCTTATTTGTACAGTAAAACCCTGAAATACCAGCACGGTTGAGGCTACACCTCCCGGATTTCAGAGTTTGCCAGTGTTTAGAAACCTATGTAGAAATGACCGGGGAAGCACCGCCATACTTGAACACAGCACTGAAGCCAAAAAAAATGCTCGAGCTCCACCCACAGCGCCGGATGACAGAGTGACAAACCCGGGAACTGCAAGCAGCTGTTCTGAACTTCGGGAGATTTGCCGGACATCAGAAAAAAATGAATACTGTATGTATTTTGAAATCTTGCTGTTTTAAGGTGTTAATGAGGTTTTACTGTAATAGGAATGGTCACACAGAAATTAGCCACTTTCCGTAATTATTGAGCTACTCCTGTTGGCATTAAAAAGGTTGCTTCAGATGAGATTAATTATTTTAAAAATGGTCAAATTGTGTTTCTTGCACTTATCCTAATAAGGATATGTTCGTGACAGGCATGGCTGTAGTTGGTGTTCCTTTAAATCCTGCTTATCACAATTTTGAGACAAGGCGACTAAACAGTTTTGTTTGGAAAGGTTCCTCTAAAAAAGCTTGCATGTCAGATCTAGATTAACCCCTTCACAGGCAATAAACAATTAGAACCAAACCCCTCAATGCAATGTTTTGCATTGCCCAGCTCACTCATTCGTGCAGTAAATCTGCTTTCACATCTGTGTTGCATTTGAGGCATCAGCTTTGATGTTGAGCATATGTGCTTTGTTAACCTTTCGAGCAATCGGTTTAGAGTTGGATATTGAAAACCTAATTAAAATGCAAACTGAAACGTGTGCCATATCAAGGGTTTTTCCTGAATGAGGTGGGTCAGTGAAGATTTTCCACATCACCCTAAAAGGATCAAGTCGAAAATAACACTGTAAAAACATTGAATGCCGTTGAGTGTTATAACAGTGAGCCAGAGACCCAAGTATGTGGTTAATCCTTACAGCATAAAGCTTGAGGGTAGAATTGTAGAATCTAAACTCTCAGCAACAACGTGCAAAGCAATACTGTAACCGACAGTATGTGTTCCATTACATTCTTCTACCAAACAAGGAACCAACCATTTATTCCTAGATAAAGCTTCTACAGTAGAATGCCGCATATCTGCATGCTGGCTCTCAGCTTCTTGAGTGGTACAATGGATAAGTCACTCAAAAAATGTACAGTCAGTTCACTTTACAGTATATTCTGCGAAGCGCTTTGAGACGTCTCAAAGAATGATAAAGCACCATATCAAATGCAAGGATCTTTATATAATGTTTAGCCTATGGCTTTGCTGTCCAACCTCTGCTATCCTTATCTCCTTGATTGTCTGCATTAGAATATAAGGGAAAAATAGTTGGCTGAAGAGTCCATTAACTTTGATAGTAACAGAAACTGAATAATTTACCAAGTTAGAGTCAACTTGGTTTGATATTAACTGAATTTAAGCAATCTTCCAGCAGTGTGTTCAGTAAACGTTGAAGTGTTTTGCTCTAATGTGGAGAAAGATTCCAGAGAGTGTACAATCACTGCTGTATACAATTGACTGCCACGTTTCACCCCAAAATAAATTCATTTTGCAATATATTCTGTGAACAACTTTGAGATATCATGACAAAGTGATCAGATGCTATAGCAAATGCAAGAATGTTATTATAGTTATCATAGTATCAACGGTAATTTGAATAGAATTTGATTTCACTTCTCAATTAAGCGATGAGTATACTGCGTGAGTATTTGATCAAGTGAGCACATTGAGTTTGTTCTCTCTGGTGTGAGCTGCTGTTTTCCAGTACCGATAGGTCTGGTCTCTGTGAAAAACATCAGTAAATTGAGGTTGTGACTGCAACCATTCCACCCCCTTTCTGGTAACAAAAGGATGTACAACAGCAGCTAAACACATTAGAGCTGCTGAGCGTTTAGAGATGCAGCGATGTAGAAAGCTGTTCCATTTTGAATTCTTAGAGAATTTAATAAGTCAAGGAACTTGGAACACCATTTTTAAATGTGACAAGAGTAAAGATTAGCGCTTTTTGCTTTTTTCCCCAAAATGTTCACATGGGACTTCTTTAGAAAAAAATCAAAAGTCGTGCTATAAAAGGACATTGCCTCCTGTTTTAAAAGGTCATGTTTAGAGTTGCTAATGAAGTTCATATCGCTACTTTGCTAACAGGGGATTTGTCACAGATCCACAGGCTTGGTTTGGGAGTCTGTTTGAGGAAGTGAAGGCTGAAGTGGTGAGACCTTCCCTGACACTATCATTAGACCATGAGTGTAGTACAAACTCACTGTGTATCAGACTGGCTCAGTGGTAGCACACTCACTTCTGAATGTACTTTTAAGTGTCATTAGCATTTGGTCATTGAACTATAATATTTTTTATGTGACTCGGAATCACGCAGTCTGCGCTCCAATGCAGTACCATGGATATGCTGCATTGTCAGAGGTGCTGTCCAGCCCGTTGGATGAGACATTAAACCGAGGTCCCATCTGCCTGTTCAGCTGAATGTTAAAGATCCACTGGCTGCTGCATTTCATTCACAAGTACACAGTCAATCAACTTTACAGTATATCCTGTTAAGTACATTGATGTGTCTCTACTACGTTATAAGACACCACTGGTATCCCCCACTTAACAAAGGGGTTGGGGACTTCAAAAGCCCTCGTTAAGCGAAAATTGCGTTGGGCGGGAGGGAGGGAGATCCCTACTGTGTTTCCATATATGAAAAAAATTGTTCCCAGTAATGTCTTGCGCGTAGCCTAGCGCCCAGCGCTAACATTTGCAGTGTACCAGTCATGGCATAAGGTAGGTAGAACTGCTATTGAAGGCAGGGAGAGAGAGTTAAAGAGAAAGAGAGTGAGATTGTGACAGCCAGAGACTCAAACAGAGAGAGAGAAAGAGACACAGAGAGAGAGAAAGAGACACAGAGAGACTGGGACAGAGAGAGAGAGAGACAGAGAGAAAGAGAGAGAGCTGGAAGAGAAGGGGGAGACAGGGAGAGAGGTAAAGAGAAAGAGACAGAGACAGAGAGACAAATAGAAACCCTCGTTATAGTGAAGTTTCGTTAACAGTACGTTTGTTAAGCGCGGGCTACCTGTATATAAAATTATAGTACAATTTAGTGTCAGTTGAAACATTAATTGTGTGGTGAAAGTGAACAGCTGTAGTTAAATATCTGTATTCATTGTTTCTGTAAATAGTATATAAAGATGTCTTGGTTTGGTCATTATTAACAACTGCAGCTGGAAATCATTGCAATTTACATCCTATTATTTCTCTAAATGAAAATGTGTCCTTGACTAACACAGAATCATTGGTCAAGTGGTGTTGGCTGCTGCTGATGGGCTTATATTCCATAGTGTCCCACCGAGTCTGTACGACTCAGACTGGTAATCAGAATCCCTGGTTCAGATTATCCAAACCAAGACGCCTTCATATCAGGCAGTTATAGTCATAGAACCATAGAAATGTATAAACACAGTAGGAGGCCACTTGACTCATTTTTTTAGCATGGGTAAAATTGCCAGATCTAGCATCATTTGCTAATAGTACAGTATGTGAGAATAGCAAATGGAAACTCCAGTCAGTAACTTGTGGAGCTCCTGTGGCTTAGTGGTTAGAGCATTTGTCTTGCAAGCTGGGGAGACCTGTGTTCGAATCCAGGCAGGTCAGGGGGAAACCTTGGGCAAGTTTCCTTACTCCACACGCCTAATAATAATCCCTCCAAAAAAAACCACAATAATAAAATTGGTCATTTCAATCCACGACTGTGTGTGGGACACTGCTGTGCGCAATTGGCTACCGCGATTCGCCCACAAATATATAGTCAATTTACCTTACAGTATATTCTGTGAAGCGCTTTGGGATGTTGATAAGATGTGGAAAGCGCTATATCAAATGCAAGGATTATTATTATTATATATTATAAGATGGGGCATACTGACCAAGGGTAAGCACATTGTATACAGGACACAGCAAAGCCGGTGCTTATGGGTCAGCGTGATTGCACTTGAGGATTTTGACAAGATTGTTCTAGGCAGTGAATATTATATTTTCAAACCAATTGTAAATGAGAATGACAAAATGTCAGCTGCATGAGGTTCACTCAGGAGCACCAAGCAGATAGGTAAATCCTGCAGAGTGTAAACATAGTACAGCCCATTTAATCTCTTTCTCTACTCCACCCCATCAATCCAGTGGATACTCTAACAAAACTGTCTTGTTGCTAGGTGGCTTTGTTAGAGTAGGCAAACATTGACTGTTCCTGGCAGTTAAAATACATTGAAGTGAATTGAAACATTCCAATTTGCTAATTGCTTGGGATGATTTGTAATGATAGGATTAGATCAGGTCACCCATTTTTCATGCACGGACTGGATTTTGTCTCCCATATCCCAGAACATTTCTAAAAATTTATATAGAAATTAGAACTAAGCAGTTTTTCATTCCCAAGAAGCTTTGTACTGTGTGGTTCTGAAGAGAAGGACTCCACAGCAGGAAGAGCACTCACCCAACAGCTTGCTGGAAAAAAAGATTTAACTCCCTTGCTACAGTGAACCCTGGGCTTGAGAGGTTAACAGCCTTAGAGCCATAATCAGCAATATGAAGAACATAAAGAGTGTCATATAAAAATCAACTGAAGGCGAAACAGCACCTGAAGGAGAAAAATAGATTAATGTTCCGCAAGTAACCCTTGAGAATTGAAGCTTAAAACATCAACTTGTATTTATATCGCACTTCTGAGCATTTAACAGTACACAGCTTGATTCTGAACCAAGGAGAGGGTAGAGGTGATTGTAGTGGAGAGATTGAGGCAGAGTTTCAGGGCGCAGTGGGTGAAAGCAAAGCCACCAATGGTGGATCGGAGGGGACAGCTGCAGGAAGCCAGGGACAGGTGCAGGAGACTAGAGCCAGCGGAGTGGAGGCAGCTGGTAGAGGAGAGGGATGTAAGCAGGATGGAAAGGTAGAGAGGTGCCAGGGGACAAAATAATTTGTATATATGTATAAAGATTCTGAAATTGATCCCTTCTGCAACAGGGGGCTAGTGAAGCTTAGTAAGGACTGGAATGATGCTGGTTTGTTACATACAGGTGGTGGAGTTTTCAATTAGTTGGATGTTATGAGTAGTGGAAGTGGTGAGACCGGTGAGAAGGGCATTGGGCAAAATCAAGGCAGGAGGTGACAAATGCATAAATGCTTAAATAAGTTTGGGGGTGGGGTATGTGATCAGATAATTGTCCCAAGAACATAGCTATGGCATGTGTCCTGACATAACTAGAGGTTTGGGATTGAATTGTCTTCACACTTTTCTCTCAACTTTCCCTCCAGTCTTGTAGGATTGATTTGCATTTTTTATTTTTAACCCAGTGAAATTTGTTTTTAAAAATTGAATCTTACTTGATATAATATAAATAGAGTATATAGAGTAAAAAAGTCAGGAAGTGCTGACTAACCTCTATAAAACTTTGGTAAGGCCTCAGCTGGAGTACTGGTTCCAATTCTGATCACCACACTATAGAAAGGATGTTAAGGCATTGGAAAGGGTGCAAAGAAGGTTTACTAGAATGGTACCAGGATTGAGGGACTTCAATTACGGGGAAAGGCTAGTCAGGCTTGGTTTCTTCCCTTTGGAACAGAGAAGGTTGAGAGGTTTATAAAATCATGAGAAGTTTCGACAGGGTGAATAAGGAAAAACTGTTTCCACTGGTGGGCGAATCTGTGATTCGTGGTCACAGATTTAAAATAGTTTTAAAACGAAGCAGAGGGGAGCTGAGGAGAAATTGTTTCACTCAGCAGTTTATTCTAATAGGAATGCATTGCCTGAAAAGGTGGTGGAGGCCAATTCGATAACAGTTTTTATAAGAGAATTAGATCTTTATTTAGGAAGAGCAGGTCTGTTGGGTTATGGGGAGAGAGCTGGGCAGTGGGATTGAGTTGCTCTTTTCCAAGAGCCAGCACAGCCTAGATGGGCCGAATGGCCTCCTTTTGTGCTGTAAAATTCTATGATTCTTTGATTCTATTAAATTTTATTATGTGAAATAATAAGAAGTGTTAAATATGAGCTCCCCTATGGATATATTCATATTTGCCACATGCTGTCTTGCATCCTGCATACTTTTCATTTGAAATGAGTGCAGACCCTGGCGGTATTTTTTATTATGTAACAATCAACAAAGAGTTGCATGGATCTGGAAAGGTTTTCCATACAGTAATAACACCGTTTGAAATGAAGCCTCGTGTTAAAACAGGTGCTGAAATTATCACACACAAACACAAAACATTGCCAAAAAGGCAATTACCAAAACCTTGCCTTTTTGTCTTATTGACATAGATTAGTTAAGAATTATGAGATAAGCAGGTGCAAATTCATTCCTTTTTCCATTATTCATGAAACTGCATTTTTAGCACTGGTTTGACGGCAACAGAATACGAATGTCAAACTGCTCCTGAGATCAGTTTCTGTGAAAATGGAATGGATTTACACTCAACTCTATACTGAGACTGATTAAAATAAGCTTTCCTTCATTTGCCGCCTCCCCAGAGACAGATGACATCAGCAAGGAAATTCTACATATGGAGTACAATTATAAGATTAACCTCGCTGGTGCCATTAGAGATAATGTACACTAACCTGCCACTTCTAGCATTTTTGAAAGTGGATATTCTGCTTGCCACCGAAGAGCCTGGAAAAGTTAACATAATCTACTCCAAAGATCACCAAAAATCCGAAGCTTATTTCCCTCATTATATCACAGTTTGAGCATAAAACAGACATGTGCTCATCAGAAATACCATATCAAGCACTTGAACAGCAAAATGGGATCTTCCATTTCAAATCTGGACTATGCGTTTTAATATTGTTTGAGTAAATACAGCACAAATTGTGGTGAATGAACCACATAATATAGCCTTATTTGGGCTCATTCACCTCTTTTTAAATAACAGTTCCGGAATGATAAAATATTAATAATCCTTGCATTTGAAATAGTGCCTTATCATATCATTGAGACATCTCAAAACGCTTCGAAGAATATATCATAAATCAAAACATGGCACGCAATTGCGCACAGCAATGTCCCACAAACATGGATTGAGCAACCAAATTTGTTTGCGGGATTATTATCCCCAGAAAGTGATCTGCCAATTAATTAACAACCAGTTTACTGCTCGGTAAATAAGCATGTGGAGTAAGGAAACTTGCCTGAGGTTTCACTTTTCCTAGGAATCAAACCCTTGTCCTCTCGCATGGGCGGCAAGTGAGTTACAACTGATGCAAACTAAGGGAAGTGCAGGTGGGTGGGTGTGAAATAACTATGGCTGTGTTGATTGTAACATTTGTAACATGCCTGACAATAATTGGGTGTAAGACCCATGGCTGCATCAAGAGGGAATAACAAGATGCATCTACAGTGTGTTACAAGTTTTAGGGTTAAACTTTGTGAGTGTAGAGAGACATCAGATATGGTGCAGTTCATAGGGAGGGGTGTGCATATCTGAAATCGACAAGGTGGTTAGTATACCAAACAGTGTCATCAGGTGGATGAAATATTGAAAGCCGGTTAATTATTTCAAAACCGCTATTGTACTTGCTTTTACATGGAACCTTTTTAACAAGTGCCTGGATTATTTATTGTTAGTGCTTTCCAGCAGCAGGATAAGTTTCCACAGCAAAATGATCAATTGGTTTTAGTTTAGCTGGGTACGTGGCAGAGCAACTGTATTGAAGCGCTTCAATGATGGTGTTCAGTGGAGTGAGCAGAATTCTGTATATGTGAACTGTCAATAGAACAGAATGTCTTACGTGTGATATCTGTCAAGTGAACAGTGTATTTACACGTGTAAACTCTGTGAAGCATATGGAGTTTTACATTTGAAAACCCTGTCAAGCATTCTTTGGATGTGTGTGCTCTATCAAGCAAACGTCAATTTACACATGTAAGCTCTGTCAAGTTGGTTGTTACAGGTTGTTACAGGTGAGAGGTCTGTGATTGCTCAGGTTTAAATCTTCCACTAGTTATAATGTGCAGTTTTGACTCCTGAAAGCTTTGATGAACATTCAGTCCAACAATGGAGTTAAATGTTTGGAGCACAAAGTAGAAACAGTATTACAACCTATTCAAGAAATATAGAAGAAGCAAGTGATGTGATTTAAGAAAAACACTTAAGTGCCCAGATGTGTGTTTGTGTTCTGAATAACCTGAGTCTCAGATAAACATGAGAGTAATTTGTGTAATGCGTCATGACAGCTTTGTTATAATAATTAGTACCCCCATCTTATTAATTCAAACTCATTTTAAAGAGTTCTGCTTTTAACCGTGTTTGAACAGTATTCCAGTCTTTTGCACGTCACCTTTAAATTTATTGGAAATACAGTAATGTTGAATACATGAAATAATCTGTCACTCGAAGACTATCCCAAGTTGCTGTCTGCCCTGATAGAAACCTCCTGCCTCAGTGTTCAACTAAAACAAACGAACATTAGATTCTGGCTTCTGTCAAGGAGACTCTGTTAACGTGCATTCCAGTCTCTTTAGTTGTGTATTTAATGTAACGTGATCTTGAATAAAGGAATATTGATAACAGAATTGTTATGGTAATTCAAGAGGTTGACTATAAACACACAGTAATAAATGATCCTTAGAGAATTTCAGGTCTGGGTGAACATTTTAATCGGAAAGGTCAACATTCTAGTTGCAGACACAAGATGATACCAAATCACAAGTATCTGCAAACTGATATGCCCACCCCCTCTCCCTGAATTTCATCATTCACTTTCTATGGCAATAATCCCAGCCTTGCAGTCCTTTTCTGCTCAGAGAGGAGCAAAGAGGCCAACATTGAATGATAGGAGTCAACAACAGGTTGTAGTTGCACAGTGCCCTTCACACTGGCGTCTCAGAGCTCTTCACAGTGGTGAAGCCCGACTCTGAACGGGGAGAGGAGGGAGGTGCCATAACTAATAATGGCGCACTCTTACCAGAGAGCAATCACTATTTTGAGGGTTAGCTTTAATTTATGAGTGCCAACCAGTATTTTTGAAGGTTATTTGAGAATTTCATAAGCAAAAGAAACCCTGTAACATGTTGTTTTTCCAGCCTGTCAGCTTCATGCTGGATTATAGCAAGGAGTTGAGCAGAACTATTCGGATCCATGATATAGGATTTATATTTTCTGCTTCAAATCTCTGTTGCTGGCAAGAGCTGTGACAAGAGATAAGCACTCCTAACTGGTACCTTCACATTTTAAAGGTTATTAAAGAGATAGTCACATGAACGACTCTTTAATAACATCAAAACCTTTAAGAGTAGTACAGAGGAGGCATCAAGATGTAAACTCTTTAAAAGGTTTGATGGGTCCATCTGTTTAATTTTCTAATTAATTTAACATACCTTGCGATGTCCTGCCAACGTGAAAGGTGCTATATAATAATAATAATCCTTGCATTTCCACGTCTTCTAGACATCGCAAAGCGCTTCACAGAATATACTGTAAAGTGAATTGATTGTACATTTGTGGGCGAAACGTGGCAGCCAATTATGCACAGCAGTGTCCCACAATGACCAATTTCAATAAAAAATTGGGGATTATTCTATATATTTAAGCACTCTGAGATGCCGTCCGGCGTGGAGGGCGCTATATAAATCAAAGTTGTTGTTATATGTGTACATTTGCTGTTGATAGTCACATGGAGACATACAGCATGGAAACGGGCGTTCTTTCTGCCTCAACTAGTCAATGCCAGTGTTTATAATCCACCTGAGCCCCCATCCCACACTTTGAGAGTCAGAGGGATTCTCTCTTTCCGTCTCCCTAAGTCACACACCATGTGAGGGCAGGCCACTGTATCACAAGGCCTCAGCTAATTCTGCTTCATAACTAACCACTAGCAAATGCCCAATACTCTGGTAGCCAGAGAGACTTCTTCCCTCCTCCCCCAAAAAAGTTCATGCCTGTACCCTGTGGGGGATCGCGTGTCCTCTGCTCAGTGCTCCCTCCAACAACAGTGCAGAAGTGGATCAGAATCTCCCTATTCAGAATGAGAATCAGTACTTTGCAGCTCCAAACCCGTCACCCTCCTGCCAGGCGGGGTTCAGGGTTCTGACAATCCAGGCAAGTACTCAAAAGGTTAAATGGCAGCTATTGAAACAGTCAACCAATTCAGACTCTGTACTCCTGCCAGCCAGCCACCTCCTGTGAGCTGTCTGGAAACTGAAAGGGTGAACAGGCAAGGTGTGTAGTCAGAGCCAGGCAGAGTAGCACAGAGGCCCAGCTTAGTCAGTGACCCATGAAGCATCCCTCAGCGAGGTCTAATAGTGCTGATTGTGCCAGGATCCTCTTACCATGGGATTGATACATTTCACACGAGTGCCATTTGTGCAAGTGTATTTGGTGAATTACTTCAGTAAATAAATAGCTACATCCACAGAACTCGCAGAACATGACAAGCTCATAAAAGGTGCTAAACATGTGAAAAAAAATTAAATGCGTTGATCGGGATTGTTATTGTGAAACCGGCACAGGAGCTTGCCTATCTAGGAGATAATAAAAGGTTTCCACCTCCAGATGTTCAGAGACCCTGTCGTATTTACATTTGATTGGGAGAGATTATTTTGTGAATGAAAGTCTGATTATCAGATGTTCTCAACAGAGTCAGGCTTTCAATAACAGATCACTACCCTGACATGCCCACAGCATTGAGGTACCTTTTAGAAGGTCTGTATCAAGACCTACCTGTTTGACTGAGCTTTCCTCTCTGCACCTTCCTTGGATTTCACCCCCATCTCAGGCCCAAGTCAAAACTATTATGCACCTTGGAATAGCCTCCCAATGTGAACAACACTACATACATGTAAACTTGTATTATATCATACTACAGTACTTGTGTTGCTTATGACCATTTGCTTCAGTTTGCAGCTCACCTGGTGAAACTGTGCTATCCACGTATCTGCATCTTGGACGGGGGGATCAACAAGATGAAGCCAACAGGCCTGCTGACAGTCCCTTCACCTCAGATCTGAATCTGTCCAACAACAAAGCCTGGACAAAATGAGCCATCAGAGCTCACAAGAGGAAGTTAACATCTGTGTTAATGCAGCATCAGCAATCGTAACTGAAATCCCAGTCTGTGTGTGGTGATTGATTCAGTGTACTGACATGGTTATATTGGTGATGGTGATATAATATTCTTTAAGCGCACACTAGCTAGAGGAACAGAGTCTGATCGTGGTGATTGTGCCAGGATCCTCTGATTGATGAATTTCACACGAGTGCCATTCAGTTATCGGAGCTGTTTGAGAACTTATACCATTCCAATATCCAAGAACGTTTCACCAAACATTAACGTGAGAATTGCCAATAATTATGAAAAGTGATATTAAAGGATTACCTGAACATTTTTTTTATGTAAACACTTTACATCAAACACATTTTGTCATTTTCTTTTTATATTTCATTTTTTTTAAATCGCCCTTCGTTAGCAGATTTGTGATCGCTGCTGCGGGACCCCTCTGCAGCCGACTTGCAGCTCCACACTCAAGCATAGATCAGGGCCTTTGAATGTAAAGGGTTACCAGTAACCAATGCCATTGTTGTTAGATTTGTAACTTGTACTATTCCCACATCATCGAGACGTGGTGAACCTGAACCCAACCCCTGTGTAGCTGTAAGATCTGAGTATCTCATCCTTTCATCTGATTTTATTTCAAACCAGTGTATGCGTCAAGAGCCTGTATGTCTGTTCCCCCATTTGTTCTCTCCTGTGCACAAACAATTATTTAACATTGGAATCTTTGAGAATCTATCTGATCTCTTATCTTAAACTTTCAAGTATCAATTCCCCAAGAAGAGTTGATCAGTAAATGTAATTGACGCAAATAATTATCATATAGTGAAGCCTACAGTAGTATTTCACACCTCACTAAAGTAACTAATGGTGTCTAAATATTTACCTTCAGAAATGATACATTTTTATGTGAAGATGTACAAAGTCTGAGGGATGCAACAAACAACCTTGGAACGATTTTCCAAACACACAAAGCATCCAGGGTGCGGGCAGATGGATGAAAAGATCATAGTGTGGCCTAAAAAGAATTTTACCACCTAAACAGATCAAGTCAAATCTTAGTTGTTGGGGCGTGAGAATCTAAAACAAGAACTTGGTTGAAAATAAGTTGCAGATGGGAGGGTGAGAAATCACTCATACACTACCACTGCAGCTTGCTAAGAGTTGTACAGTACTGTGCTGATCAAGATCTCCACACTCCTACAGGGCCATCCTCAAGACAAGACAAAAATAAACACTTTTTCAGAGTGAGATGGCAGTCACAGCAATTGTTGTTAGCACCTGGAATGAATAATAATAATCCTTGCATTTGATATAGCGCCTTATCATGCCTTGGAGACAGTAAAAAAAAATTAAATTTGTACTGTATAGCGCCATTCACGTCGGGAGGATGTCTCAAGGCATTTTACAGAATGTGATTGGAGGTGGGGGAGATTAACTGACGGCCGAAGAGTTTTTGAACCTAGCCCTACGGTCAGGAATCTGAGCAGCCACTTACCACAAGAAACCGAGTTGGCGTATGGCTGAGCCGGTGGCTTTCGATTCTGAACTGGTGCAAAGGGAGAAGCATTGTGTTTGAGATTAGTGTTTCTTAAATCGCATCTTAAAATAATTGTGGATCAACTGTCTTTAACGTTCAATCTCTTAAGAAAACCAGAAAACTTGTGTCAGCCGAGCAGAACAGTGCTGACCTTTCACCCACCATTAGCTGCACATTGGCTGTGAGCAGTTTGTTGCTGAACGCACTAGTGGCTGCACCTGGCATAAAGATGGAAAACAACCCCATTTCACCTCGCGGTTTCAGCCTTTATCAGGGCAGCAGTCTGGGAATGTTATCTGGTTGTTTAGTCGCTGCTGTACATGTTAAATGCCATTGAACAAAAGGAGCATTGTAAACTCTTTCTCCCCCACATAAATGTGATTATTGTTAAGAAAACCTATGACTTGTGTTATTTTAGCACTTTGTGGATTATAAGGTTGCGACAAGAGAAAGAAGATGGGAGTTTCGGCTGTATGTTTTGAACGAAGATGCTGGTTGTAACAGTAAATGTTTGACTGATGGAAGTTTGCCTTATGTAGATATTCTGATAATTGTGGTCAAATGTAATGAATGCATCCATATCAGCAATTTAAAACTTTAATACAAAATATGCCATTTTTTTTAAAAAGTACATGTATATCTTCAAAATATAATGTAGTTTTAAAAAAACGAGATCATATCCGTTGTCTGAGGCTGAGATCAGATATGGCAGAGTGAATTTAGTTGTTGAAAGCATTAGCCTACTATCAAGATTACTTCCCAATTCCCTCGCGCAATTTATCAGCATTCGTGATTATTTCTCTATCAATAACCTCCACTGGCTCTCTGTCCTGCAGCAGGTCAATTTCAGAATCCTCCTGCTTTCAAATCTCCACAGGATAACAACAACTTGCCGTTATATTGTCGTGGGTCGTGTCCCAGGGTGTTTAACATTTGCAGGGCTTGATGCCAAGCTGGATAGATAGGGCAGGTGATTGTAGTCGTAGAGAAAGATCGCCAGGTGCAATCTAAAGTCATGCAAAGGGGAGACAAAGTAGAGGGATTGAGGCAGAGAATTTTATGTGGCTGAAAGCATAGCCACCCATTGTGAAGCAGAGGGGAGGAGGGACGTACAGAAGGTTGGAGACAGCTGAGCAAAGGCAATGGAGTGTAAGCACTTTGGAGAGGTATGGAGGTGCCAGGGCATGGAGTGATTTGTACATGAGGTTGAGGATGTCAAAGTCGACCAACCATAACAACACATTACATTTGTATAGCACCTTTCAACTCTGCACTAGAGTGCCAGTGGAGCCTATCCAGATCTGGGGTACTGAGCCTGGGGAGAGGCACCTCCAACATTGCAGCCCACCCAAACACTGAATTGGAATATCATCTTAGCCAACAGTATGGGTTTCAAGCCCCAAAGTGGGATTGGAACCGACATACTGTGAGTCAGAGTGCTACCAATTGAACCAGGCTGACACATAATCTCTCATATTTACATAATACCTGTAAAAATGAGAGAGAGAACCGAGTATGTACAATTGTTAAGTGTGTAAGAGTAAAGTGAGGGACAATAACTATGAGCAAAGTCAGAGAAGTGAGTGAGGATGACAATATGTCTGAATATAAGAAAGATTAAGGAGAAATAAAATCGAGAGAGAATGATGGAAGAGATAGATGTAGTAAACTGAAAGAAAGGTGTGTAAGCACGAGAGAGAGCAAGCAGAAGGAAGAGAGTGAACGAGAATGTGAATAATTGAGGTTGAGAGAGAAAAGATGAAAATCACACACAGTATGAAAGAAGATAGAGGGAACTAGCAACTCAGTGATGTAGGTAAAAGGACAGGAACAGGTGAATTTTTATCCCGCCTCTCCCTCCTTAATCAGTGTTGAGCACAATCTTTATTAAGTCCTGTGACACATTACTCTATGTGAAAGGCATTATATTAATCCAAGTTATTCCGATGAGAAAGAACAAGTATGTGTGAGAGATGGTTCTGAAAAGACAGAGAAGGGAAGATTCACAAATGAATATTGACGAGCGAGAGAATCAAAGTAATTCACACCAAAACCAAGTCACACGCAAACAGAAACAATCCACAGGGTTACTGGGATAGGAAATGAAGGAGAGAAAACCACAGACTTATTCACCAAATGTATCTCACAAACGCAACTGACAGCATGCTCCAAAAGACTTGTTTCCGGAGATGACCACATCCCAATTGCCTGGTCTGGGATGGAACAGTTTACAGGAATATTATTTGTTGTGGGAATGTAACGTTGAGAACAGTAATGTTGCAGCCAAGTTCTTTAAAAACATAAAATCTAAAAGCAGCCACACATGGAACTCACTGTTTGGTTTGGAGACTTTGTAAGCAAAGCGATGATGAAGGTTGTATGAAGCTAACCATAATGAAGCATACATAATAAGTAGTTGTGTGTTGCCGTTCACTCAGAATTATGTTAATACCATACAAAAAAACCACAACCCAATGAGAATTCACAATATAGAGCTCTCTACATACTCTCGAAGCTTACTGATGGGCTTGGGGCTGCCTGGAAAAGGATACATTTATCCTTTGCTTTCATAAAAACTGCTCAACAAAAAAAACATTGTGTGAGGCAAGGCAGACCTCACTGAATTAGTCTGTGAAACGTTCATCAAGGAATGCCAATCCGTGCCAACATTAATAGAAAAATGAATGGATTGGTTACCAATTACAAACCACCACTACGCATGGAACGCTTTCTAATCAAGCTATCTGATCCTTCCTCAGAAACGCTCCCGCTTTGGAGCCGGATGTTTAGGATAAATGGGAGTTTATTAGTTAGCCCGTGATGTAACAGCCATTTGGTACGGAGCTTAATAAAACATTCCACAGCTGATTTGATTGGTTGATGGCCCGCAACGAAATGGATTAAATTCCGTGGCAGCAAATTGTTGAGACAACTCAGCGTAAGCCAAGTATCGACTCAGGCAATGAACTGGGGTCATAGAGGAGGGGTCAGAGTTACAGTGTCACAGTGCAGCTGGAGGTTTACTGTGTGTGTCTGAGCAGCTGTGTGAGAAGTAGCTTTTCAAGGTTTGCTTGCCTGCGTGTTGCCGCCTGAAACACTGTAGAAGCACTGGTCCAAGACAAGAGCCTACGAGGCTTTCTAACCAGAGGAATACTAAAGCAAGAACAAACCTGAGTTGGGAGAATTGTGTTTTGTTTTCAATTGTGAACACACTGTTAATGACAGGGAATTGAGAATTGAGCAAGATTGTTCCTCAGCATTTTTTTTTAAAAGTGAAAACAAGAAGGGTTTTCATCTTATGATTGGCCTCACCTTCGGTGGATACTCCACAGGCTGCAGATCATCTAGAACTCTGCAGCCCATGACCTCTCCCGCACCAGGCTCCGTGACCCTATCACCCCCATCATTGCCCGATTCCACTGGCTTCCCATCACACAGACATTACAGTCAAGATCCTGGTCCTCATCTTAAAGCCCTCCATGGCCTCACTGCCTCTGCGATCTTCTTACCGCCTACTAACCTGTCCACTCCCTCCGCTTACAGGGCTTCGGTCTACTTCACATCTCCTGCCTCGTCCACCCCACCATTGGCAGGCGGAATTTCAGCCACTCTTCCCCCACCCTCTGGAACTCCCTCCCGTAGTCCCTCCAAAAAATAGTCATTCACTTCCTGGCTGTTTGTGGGACACTGTTGTATGCACATTTGGCAACAGAATACACAGTGTGAGAAGCCCTTTAATACATGTAACATATTAATGCTTGCATTTATATAATGCATTATATAATTGAGACACCTCTAAAACACTACACAAGGTAGGACTTGAATCCACCATCTTCTGATTCAAGAGGCAAGAGTGCTACTAACTAAGCCAGTCTGATGTAACTTTAAACATTAACCTTGTATTGGGGTGAATAATACTGTAATAAATACCATTTTGTTTGATTAACACCATTGCGAGGGCTATAATTTTTTATTAACATGAAATTGCGAATCTTTGAAATATAACAATGTTAGCATACGGTCAGATTCACTGAATTAGACTCGACAGGTGACACAACACATTATTAACACTTAGAAGAAATTCACAGCCTGTATTTAAAATGTTGAAATGCCTGTGAAAATGTACACCACTGAATTTCTGCTACAAAGCTGATATTCGGATGTGAACTGCGGGGACATTTAAAAAAAACATGCACTTTTGTCACAGATCCAAATTATTACACATGGCCCTGCTATCTCCTAATCCTTGCACGGTCTAGCTTGACACTAGACACTTGTTGCATATTGTTGACTTTGATGTACTAGGAATTCCTCCCAGTCTTATCGAATCAAGACTATTCTGTCTTAAAGTTTAACATTGTCCAGAATTGAGAAAACTTCCTATATCCAGACTTAATTTTGAAGCCGGTTTCTGCAATTCTTAAAGATAATTGGTTTTGAAATAAACCTGAATTGAAGCGTTGTCCATATTTCTTGGATTTAAGGGGCAAAATAGTCTTGTAGGCTGAGACTGGGTGCGATTTCGGGCCGTTTGCTAAAGAAATGCCAAGACATATATATACGTTAATGTTACACTTTGAGCACCAGTATTTTCATTCTTTGACAATACTCATGATACGCCATCCGTCAAATGCCAAATGGCTTAACAGTAGAGAATTGGGATCCAAATTGACCACTTGATATCAAACCTGTACAAAATCAGTGAACACAGTAAAAGTGTCATTACCTTATCAATTCTAGTGTAGTTATTGCTCTCTCAGATCTGTTCACTTGCTCCTCCTAAACTCTACACAGTATATACTTTCTATCAGCATCTTCTTCCTTTCATCCTCACTGTAATGTCATCAAAACTCATCACTTGTTTTCAAGTCTACCTTCTTTCAAGGCTGGAACCCCTTCTCTCCTCCAGTCTTCCCAACTTTCTGCGCTCTACAGTGTATCCGCAAGAGGTATCCTCTTCCCCCCGTTACACAACAGCAATACAAGACTACAGAAGAGCTGAAACAAGCTGTCAAATGCATTTACCTCATCATTCCATCATGTTCCAGAAAATGTGGAACCAAACATGATGACTGACCATTATCTGCCATGAAAATTATGACGCTCACTCACACCTATCCCCTGAATGTCTAAATACAGTTAAACACTTGTACTGAATACAATGAAGTACTTGTACTTAATACAATCAGCATCATTCTTCCACATGTTTCAGTTGTTGGTCATTGCACTATCAACAAAATGGGGGTAACAGGATATTGTGAACACCCTGTGCAAGCTTTTAATATCCAAGCTTAGCATCATTTGTGCACAAAATATACAGTCAATTCACTTTATATTATATCCTGTGAAGCACCATCAGACTTCTCGAAGTTGTGATAAAGCGCTATATCAAATGCAAGGATTATTATTATTTAATGATTTCTTATTGCATTTTCTCCATTGCTCTTTTGAACGTTGGCACTGAAATTTCCTGTGGCCTTTGGACCTTCACTTGTTTTCTCAATAATGAATTATCTACTAACAAAAGAGATAGGAGGCCAACTGATGAACCCACCATCGTGATAATTCTTAGTAATACAAACTAATACTGAGATTCTCTAAGTCAGCCGCTCCACCTGACTGCCATCCATGGCGCTATGGGCCTTGTTATTAGAGTCATGCCATTCACTCTTGGAACAGGGCTGTGGTATGGCTGTATACCATATAATGAGGCTTTGTGGTTTAACAGTAAGGCTTGAAGAAAGAAAGCCTTTGGTGAGGGAAGTGGTCCAGGTCATATAGGCCTGAATCCCACTGTTGGAATAAGCCGTCAGTCATGGACATTGTCGTTTGGAAATGGTGCTTGCCTTCTAAAAAAAATCATTCACAATAATAATACAATTGCATTTGTGCTTTTTTTTAAATGGTTGCACTTAATGTGCAAGTTTTTTGATTTACAATCGTAACTTCAGTATATCAACAATGCATTTGTGTGGCTCTTCATTTTATAACAACACTGTCTTATAATCACTGCTGTGTTGCTCAGTAACTGCCTACAGAGCTCTTACAAGTGGATGGTTTTAAATTAAAAAAATTCCTGCAAATATTCCATACACAATACCACAGAGTGTCTTTAAAAATACAGAGTTTCATTAAATGCTTATTCAGTTAAATGTAAAATCTCATTTAGATAAGGGGAATAAAACAATGCCTCCAGGCAGTACAAATTCAGTTAATTTCAAGGAGAGTTGGGATGGTTATCGAAGTTGGGCAATGCTGTTAATCTATGGCCGTGCTGTATCACAGTGCAGCTGATCAGACAGCTGAGTGTGTTTGCTTGGCAGCTCATGGCCCAGGGGAAGTTCAGTGAAGTAACAATTCACACAGGAGGACTTGAGACCATGGCGAGAACTGATACCTTGATTATGTTATTGCAAATCTGTAACATAACACAAGACACACAGATAATTCCAAAACACAGCAAATGTGCATGAGGTATTGGGGAGGGGATCTTTACTGTTGACTGAAGATGTTGCCACAGTTTAATAGAGAGGTGGAATGAAGCCACCACATTAATGTGCCAGGTCTGGGGGTTGGGGGGTGGTGGGGGGTGGTGGTTAGGATAGCTGAGTGGCTTACACATGTGGAAACCTATCACCATGATTATGAGTGGAGAATTCCATACATCACCTACACATGGAAATCCCAGAGATAGATTATTGGAATGGAATGCGCTCTCACCCTGGAGGGATGCATCCTGCTTACCTTATTCCAGAAGGTATTCGCGCAGGTTGGCAAGAGCCAAGGCTTGGGGACCCCAGAGTGTGCGTTGGGATAACTCCTTGTGTCTAACCAGCTAAAACCGCAGAGATTGTGGGGGGCAGGGTAAGGGATAAATCTGACTAGTTTTATATGTGGACACTTTCTGTGGCAGTGATTCACTCTCACAAATTTAACATTGTGTGAAAAGGATGAGGGGAGGATAAATAAAATAAGGGAGCTTCAGATCTAATGCATAAGATTTGGCAGGTCTCGGTCGGTGATATTAGCAGATGGCAGCACTACATTTACCTACATAATACACAATCACCACACTCTACAGTGTATCCTGCAAAGGACTTTTGAGAATCATCCTGACATGAAAAGCACTGTACCAAATGTAAGCGGATCATATAGCATCTATAGAGAGAGAGAAAAGTGAGTTAACATTTCAGGTCGATGACCTATCGTCAGAATGAAAGAGTTCTGATGAAAGATCGTTGATCTGAAACGTTAATTCACTCTCCCCTCTACATAGTTACTGCCTGACCTGCTGTGTGTTCCCAGCGTCTTGTTTTTATTTCAGATTTCCAGCATCTGCAGCATTTTGCCTTTTGTACCAAATGTAAGGATGATTCGAAGTGGCTTGAGCCCAGCCCGAGTACTGCTGTTCCATGTGACATGCTCCATTGTCCACTGGTTACTCGTTGAAGTGAAGGGTGTAGTTTGCTTTTCTGCATTTTTGAGATCCATATTCCTCAGCACTACTGGGCCATAGACTAACCACATACATACACACTTGGGCAAGGGGTAAGATTTAATTTGTTAAAAACAGAGTTGGTGAAGGTCCTGGGCCCTTGGAGGTCATTATTTAGGGTTTATTGTTTGCATCAATTGCACCAAAGAGCCAGAGAGAATGACGGTCATTGACTCCCCTCGTAGCAAGTTCTCACACAGGCAGAGAGGTGTAGTCAGGTCCCAAGTAGGCTTCCAGGGTTTACCACAGTCCCTGATGTTTGCCCGAGCAGTGGCCTCTCTGCAGACTGATGTCATCCAAGGCGATCTCCCCGCTTTGTTCCGTCTCTCGCACCCCTTTGAAGATGACCTGAGGAAAGAGAAACAAACAAGGCCTGTGACACCTACTATAAGGAAACTTACGATACAAGACAACATCAGGTCAGCCTTCGTGCTCAAACAGTGTGGTCACCTGAGGCTTCATACCCAACAGATGTAACAGCCAGTTTGAAACTAATCTGCCAAACTATGCACTCAGAACATCAGTAGCTTGACTGTTTTCAGTCATGTTTTGTCTCACATCAGCCTTCACACACAAACCTCCCACTGGCCTTGGAGAACACTAGTCTGTTTGAAGCACATTTCTTGTCAAACATGGGAATCATTGAAGCGAGCGCTGTTAACCCCTTGGGGTCTGAATTGCACTAGTATTCTCTTTTATATACACCACCTGTTTTATTCTATTGGGCAGTAAAGGAAGTGAGGCAATGCCCCAGAGCAGTCTTAGCTGTTCCTGTACAGTCATGTTACTAATGCGCTCCTATATAAGTGTCAGAACGACTGAGGAGTACAGCCATCTTTACAATTAAAATGGTTTTGCAACCTTTCAGGAATGCACACTGCATGTAAAAGCTTCACAGAAGTTCTCATCATTAAGGTACTCTTCCCCAATCTTTTCATTGTAAAGGTTGCAGACAAATTCCATTATTTCTGCTGTTGTGGTTTCGTGCCTGCTCCACTGTCAATTGCTTTATATTAAACAAAAGGAAAAGTTAGTTTCACTCTCACTCGTTCCAAGGACTTGGTGAGCACTTGTTACAACACGGGGATGGTTGATGGGAGCGGATTCTCGGTAATCAGTGGGAGGTTGTACATCTGGTATGTCAGGATGTAACAACCCTGAATTGAGAGCAAAGCTCATATATATCCCATCGCATTGCGTACATAAGCAGAGCTTACAGACACCCGCTTTTTGTTAAAAATGATCTAAAAGGGATCCCCTGCCTCTTTAACATCCACACTATTGGCGGTCCAAATCACATGTTCAATCACATCATTGATGACCGATCATATGATTATTGTTAAATACAACATCAAATCCACAAGAGGTATCTCTGGCAATTTAGATTCTCCTTCCTGTCTCTGGGAATCAAGATTCAAAGTAGTTTGCTAAAACATTCCAGAGGAATGTTCCCACATCGAAGATACTCAACACTTATCAGATATTTCTTGTGTAATTTCAGATTTTTAGTTAAAATGCAAGTCTCCACTGCCAAATGTAAATCTGAATTTTTAATATACTGTAAAATATAATGATATCATATAAGCCTACCTGATTAAAAGTCCTCTGGTGGCCTGAATTAACTGTAAGATCAATATATTTTTGAGATCTATATATGTCACAAGTGGGTCCGTTTTCTGGCAGTGTTGTAAGAACATAAGAATGAAGAAAGAAGAGTAGTGCCATTCAATCCCTCGAGTCTGTTCCGCTATTCTATTAGATCATGGTTGATTTGTAACTCAACTCCATTTTTGCCCAGATCCCTTGATGCCCTTACCCTCAGTCACTTGAGCTCACAGTCTAGGCTGATAGGCTGGTGCAGCAAATGGAGTACTATACATTGTAGGAGATGCAATTCTTTGAATCTTATGTTAATCTAAGGTTGTTCTTGTGTCTGTTCTTCGACATTAAAGATCCCTAATTTCTCCCATTGTCCCAATGCCCCACAGTTACTTGGGGAATTGTGTGCCACGGGCTGCCTCCAAAAACAACACAACACATCGAGCCAGAAACAACAGTAACAACCGTACATTTGTAGAGCGCCTTTCATGTCAGGAGGGAGGAGAGGTGATTGAAGGCACAGTCATAGAGGAAAGTCCTCAGGTGCGTTTTGAAGATTGGTAAAAAGGGGGAAAGAGGGAGGGATTTAGGCAAGTGCTTTCAGCCATTTGAAGATAATGTGAACAACATACAATTTCTTACTATACCTGATCGTTTGAAAGGTTTACATTTACAATTGGGATTGGCGTAAGTGGCTTATATTTCCCATTGGGATTGGCTTCCTGTAAGTGGTCCACTTTCAACGTGTCTTGGTGTCACTGTTTCTAACTGGATTTTTGATTACCAGTGACAAGAGGTTGCTAACCAGTGGTTAGGTCCACTCACAGTCTAGAACACATTGACCTAAAGGTGGGAGGTTTGCCATCTATATACTACACCTGGCTTTACAAGATCCTGTGAGCTTTACAACTGGTCTGACATTATCATATATCAAGATATATACAACATCAGTACAACAGAATTTCCAAAGGAAATCCAGCCCATGTATGTTTTTAAGTGTAATTTCTGAATGATAAAACTTACATGTTCAATGCCTGGTCCTTTCAGTGTGAACCGGCTGGTTCTCCAGCCATAGCCCCGGTTTCTCTGCCACAAGGCCTGGCCATAAATACTGTTCTTCCTCACAAACACCTGAATCTTCCCGACAGAGTCTCCAGACAGCTTGTGCCTGAAGGTAAGGCAGAGATTGTCTGTGTGCGCTCTGAGTACAAGAGGGAGGATCAGGTGGGCCACTGCCCTTTTCTTAGATTCAGGAAGAGCCAGGTACCAGCTACCACCTGAAAATGCAAACGGTTTGTGGAATTAATTCTACCCATGATCCATAAGAATCTCAATATGTAACAAATCACATTAATTATAGTAAATGTAAAGTGATTATAACTTTTAAGACTTTTTGATTCGTAGCAAGTATTACAGAAACTCTGTGGCATAGAGGCAATATCATACTCTTCTATCACCCTGCTGAAAACTTCCAATATATGATCACTCTCCCAATATCCAAGTACTCCACTAAACTCCCCCAATATCCAATCACTCCATGAAAAATGACCAATATCCAATCATTTCATGAATTTCACCCAATATCTCATCATTATATGGCCTATTCCACTGAACTAGTGCTTGAGCAACGTATAAACTAGGCCAAAGCCTCAACAATTTAGATAACACCCTCAGTGGCTGATCACTGGATGATCATCCACTAATCAGCCTCTCAATGATCCTTTCTAAAAAGAGCCTACAGGGAATATGGTAACAATTTTTTAACAAGAGAAATGGTGTGCAATGTCAGACAATGTCCCAGAATGGGATGGTCCACATGCCTGGGACAAGGGCAGCATAAGCCACATCACTTATTCAGAACAGCCAGTTTCCCTGGAATGTGGCCACATTGATGTTTTTGACTGGTGTTTGTTCACTATCAAATTCTGGCAGCAACTTCTGTGTCTAATTTCTGCCAGCGATCACCACTGTTCATGAGCAGCAGCACGACATCACAGCATTCCAAGTCAGAATTTGGAAATTAGTGACAGAAACTATGCAGTTCAGGGCAGAGAGTGGGGGAGGGAGAGAGAGAGAGAGAGAGTTGCTCTATATTTAGCAAATGCGATTAAACACACAATTGATTCTTGTGCTCAAAACACTTTGTTCTTTTCCTGGCACGCAGGAAAACCAGACCAGCTCTTCCCACACTCCAAGGGCAATACAGTACTGACAAACATGGTTTTCTTCAGTCAAAGATACCTGAGCAGCCACAAGAGACAATGCCCATAAGAAATATTTTAAAACAATCACAAGCCCTCTGCTATTTGTTTGCTTCCGTACTTACTTTGCTATGTTATTTCTGTGAAAGCAAAGATAATTTTTTTTAAATGTTTCCAATTAACCTTAAAGTTTTCAGGCAAAGGAAGAATACAACAAAATGACTGCAGAGTTCCTTGATTATTAACACTAAATTTGACAGTGTTTGTTTAGAATTAGATGTTCCTAGTTTAAATGAACAATATAAAATTCATCAACAAATTTCTCCAACATTTCTCAACATTAAAGCGCTTCCTGAGCTATAGTCTGAACTGTTCAAATGTACATCTTCTCATCACCAGAAATAGACTTGAAGAAACAATAATGTTTAAGTTAATCATAATTCTATTGAGCAAATATTCTGCGGAGGCATTAATAGTGATCCTCCCTATTTAATGTTGTGTTGGAACACTCCAGGTGGGAGTTCTGAACTGCAACTGATATAAGAATGCTTGACTGATACACTATGAAAGTGGGAATTTGGTCCATTGCTCAACATTGACATGTTGCTCAGCAAAATTCCTCCCTATCGTTCACATTAACTACTGTTTGTAGTACTGTATTGATCAATTGGACACTCAGCTAAATGAGTAAGCATACATCCTTATTAAAATGATACGTATTGTTGTTGTAATCAGTTGGACTAAATGTCGTTTTAGTTGTTTCCTGTTGTCTGAGCTTTTCTGTGCTGCTCTGAGCACACAGATATCCAAGGTTTCATTGCAGTCATTCTCCAGGCACTTCTCTCAAGATGTTGAATTGGGAATGTTGACTTTCTTCAGCATTCCCATCTATCACTGTCCATGTCATGTTGACAGGGCATGTAGCTGGATGTTCAGACCCCAGACAATATGTCAATAATCATGATTTGCCACTACATTTCTCTGCCCCCAGTGGTCTCTTGCTGTCTCACTTAATTGGTTTTGCATACCTTTAAATAATAACTGTCCTCCAGTGATCTTCTGTCAAGGAGATATTAATAGTCTGCTGATCTAATATATGATCCAGACATCTCTAACCAAAGAATCATTCACATTGTGTCACCTGAAGCTGGTTCACCTCTGCTTACACTATGGCTTGTGTTCTATAGGAAATTCGGAATAGACTCCACTCTGGAATACAAGGTCAGCTGGTGACAAAGCTCTGGTAATGCTCTCCCAGCATTATCAAAGACCTTCATAAAGATAGCTTTCATTGTGCAATTATGTAATTTAATTAACTTGATTTGGCTCTTGCCAACCTGCGCCTAATACTTTCCAGAATTAGGTAAATTAGATGTGTCCCTCCAGGCAGAGAGTGTGCATTCCATTCCAACAATCTATCTCTGAAATTTCAGGTGGATGCATGGAATTCTCAGTGGTATGGATACACGTAAGCATGGTGATGGGTTTCCAAATGTGTCAGGCTGTCCATCCCTGCCCCTACACCTCCCCCACCAAAAAAAAGGATGCAAAATCAGTATTTGAGGACATTTAAGCTGGTGATAGTTTAACTAAATGCTAAATACCAGACAGTGTGGTATTTCCTTGTGTAAGTGGTATACCTACGTGAAACTCTCAGGTTGATTTGTGTATTCTGAAGCATGGTGATGGGTTTCTGCATCAACACTCCCTAGATTTTTTACCAACTGATGATTAGAAAAGTGTCGGCGCAATATTGCCCACCAAAACACCCAGAGGGACCATGCTCTAATCTACCCAATAAGCCCTTGAATGCATTTTCCATGCTCAATCTAAGCTCCTTCCAAGCCATAACCACATCAATAATGTAATGCAAGGTCTTGATGTGTGTAAGACCTTCAATCTATGTACTGTGGGTACAAATTCATAACGTGTCTTGTAATTCGTAATGTACTATGTCATCTGCAAAGCATCATAAAACACATGGTGATTGTACATACAACTAAAAATATTTCCAAAATATGCAGTATTCCCAAAAGGAGTATGGAATGAGGAAACAGAGAAGCAAAATGTGTAGCAGAATTAATCAGAGGGTAAACAACATCTGCAATGGTGCGAGAGGACAGGAAGACAACTTCTATAATAGGGAGGAGAGGGGAAATCAAAATTTGTATATGAGAATGAGAGGTGATTGCAACATTTGTATTAGAGGCAATTAGGTTGTGGAATAATGATAATAATCTTTGCATTTGATAGGTGATGTCAAACCTTATTTTTGAAAGCCTATAGGTCATAGGAGAATGGGAAAAGAGAATGTGAGGCAAGCATGGATGAAGATCATATGTCAGAAACACAAACATGAGAATAAAATTCAAAGCTACAACGACAATAGGTACATAATAAAATAGGAAAAGGGTGTAGGAAACAACAACAACAAAATTACATTTTTATAGCGCCTTTCACATCGGGAGGACATTCCAAGAGAGAGACTAGAAAGTAGAGGTGTAAAGTAAAATTGTTTAATAGCTAAGCAATGGAAATAGGCATGCATGGTCCCACTGTCCACCTGATTATTGTGTGCATACCTTATTTGGTAAAATTTGCTGTGATATATGAAAAAAACAGGGATTCAATATGATCTTCAGGAATTCAGATTGGTAGCAGAAAACTATCTTAACCTTGAAAGTCTCTACTTAGTTCAACTTTATTATTGCATATGTCCAAAGTAGCTCTAGTGATGCTATCACAACAGAGAAGCAAAGCACAGCCCTGAGGGAATGCTGCGGATGACAAATTGATAAACGTTCAACTTAAGGGAAGTCGAGGTTAGATAAAGGTCATCGGTACAATATTGGCCATAAATTACTGTGGAACACTGCACATGTCGAAATGCTGGTGGGCAGCATGTAGGAACGTAGCTATCTCACTCCCAGTTGACTCTGCCCAGCAGCTTTTTGTCACCTGCAGATCTGTCAGAAAGAATATCCAAAAAACACCAACTTTAAGTATGATCCATTATTTTATATTTTTTTATTATGAAGCCCATTGCTCTGCCAACCTAGACGTATTGTCGGCAAAACAAATTCTGGTTAAAACCAAGTTGAATGATATTGAGTTACCTGAGGGCGAGAGAACCCGCTCCCAGTGCAGGTCCGCTCTTTTCTCCTGGGTCCATCCACACATACTGTGGTCGAAATTGCAGCTGCTCACCAAGATATCTGCAACAAACAGCAAACACCAGTCATTCACTTGATGGATCCTTTGCATTGAAGGTACACCTGTCAGCGCATTAGCGAGATTTGAGGCAGCTTTATTTTCCAGAACAACTGGCTGCGAATATTTTGCAGTAAATATTAAGGGCAAAATTTTCCAATGAGTTTAAAAAAAATCTATGCCATCAAATATTAAAGCTCAGAGAATGAAGCATTGTGCAGATCAGCCACCATGGTTGTATTACTGTAGTTCAGTGGTTAGAGCACTCACCTCACAAGCGAAAGGACCTGAGCTCAATTCCCCATCAGGGAGAAATTTTGGGCAAGTTTCCTTACTCCACACACCTGTTTTACTAGCAGTAAATAGGAACCTGGTTATTAGTCGATTGCCAGATCACTTTTCCGGGGAAAATAATCCCTTCAAAAAAAATACTAACAATTTGTTCACTCAATTCAAGATGGTTTGGGGGATACTACTGTGCACAACTGGCAGTTGTGTTTCATCCACAGAATATACAGACAATTGACTTTACAGTATATTCTGTGAAACGTGATAAGGTACTATATCAAATCATCCTACACTATACTTCATCACTGATGAAGTAGGGAGCCAAGCCATTATTGATTAGCACCTTGGGACATTGTTGTCTGGAACACTTAGAAGGTTCCTTCTCTTTTTGAATAGTACCATATGATCTTCAACATCCACCTGAACAGGCAGGGCCTTGGTTTAACATCTCATCCAAAGAACATCACCTCTGACATTGCAGCACTTTCCAGTGCTATATTAGAGTGTCATCTTAGACTATATAAGTTCCAGGACCTGACGCAGGACTTAAACCCAAACCTGGAGTTAAACAATTGCACTGAGAATCTTTCCTATCCTCACCCACCCAGGCTGAGGTCAATTAATGCAGGACAAACCTAACGGTCAAACCTGGGGCTTGTCTTACTCTGTGTGACTTGGCAGGAAACATATAGAACTGAAAAACATTTACACACTTACACAAAAGATCTGGTTGAGATTATCATTTGGTTAATGAAAGCTGCCTAGTTGTACATTGGACAAGTTTGCTGTTTCAGATTAAACACACATATGTAAAACTGTTGAATGTTTAAATTTGTCTGTAAATAGTACTGAACCATATTAGCAGCATGTCAAAACTGACACACGTCAAAGATCCTTCACACTCCAGGCACTCTCAGGTCTAAATGAGATTTATTCTGCACCAGATGCAGGAATTTGATCTTTGAAATCACCCCCGAGGTAGTTATGGAAGCAGGGCTCAGGAATAATATGATAGGTTTCAAATCTATTTGCCCTTATATGTGGGCTTTAATTTTGATGCAAAAACAAGATGACATGGAAGGTACTTTGGTCCATCTGATTTCATAAACAATTCGCTGTGTAGAGAGGGTGGAAGATCACAAGTATGTATATTGGAAGTCAAAGATACAGTTAGTGTTTTCTGTCATGCACATGATCTATACCTGAACAGAAATCACAAGGACTCAGCGGTTTGTTTGCTTCAGCTCTATTCACCACATTTCACCCTCAAACTAACTTCCAGTGGGTTGAATTTTTTAAACTGATTTATCAACAACTCTTCCCCTTGTCAACCGGGATTATCCCAGTTTACAAATTTAAAATTCATTCCAGAGTTCAGATTTCAGCAGGCTCCATCCAGGCTGCTCCACATCCCCCACCCATACTATTGGGTCTCTCTGCCCCAACCCTTTACAACTCCATACCACAGTCTTTTCTGGCACCCTCCCTTGCTTCCTTTAAGGCATGTTTCAAGAACCTCCTCTTTGACCAAGTCTTCGGCCATCCTCCTACCACTACCTCCCTGCCCTTCACCCCTCCTGATCACAACCCCCTGCACATGTCCAAATCCCTGATTGTCTACCTCCTTGCGACATCATCCCAATGTAAACTTTTATAAATCACTGGTTAGGCCTCAGCTGGAGTATTGTGCCCAATTCTGGGTACCACACTTTAGGAATGATATCAAGGTCTTTAAGTGGGTGCAGGTGGGATTTACTAGAATAGTACCGGGGTTGAGGGGCTTTTGTTATGTAGAGACTGAAGAAGATGGGATTGTTCTTCTTGGAGCAGAGACGGTTAAGGGGAGATTTTCAAAATAGAGGTATTCAAATTTAGGTTGTTTTGATAGATTAGATAGGGAAAAACTGTTTCCATTGGCAGGTGGGTCAGTAATCATGAATAACAATTCAATTAATTGACAAAATAACTAGAGGGGAAATGAGGAGAAATGTTTTCACACAGAGAGTTGTTATGGGCTGCAGTGCATTGCCTAAAAGGGTAGTGGAAACACATTCTTTAACAACTTTCAAAAAGGAATTGGATAGGTACTTGAAGAGGAAAAATTTACAAGGATATGAGGACAGAGCAGGGGAGTGAGACTAATTGGGTAGCACTTCCAAAGAACCAGCATAGACACGATGGGCCAAATGGCCTCTTTTTGTGCTGTAACATTCTATTATTCTATGAATGGCACCATACAAATGTAATGTATTGTTGATGTTGTTCAGCACCTGTTGTAACAACAACAACGACTTACTTTTGTAGCTCAATTTGTCATTGTTGTTGATTATGATAATAATAATCCTTGCATTTGATATAGCAACTTTCCTGTCAGGAGGATGTCTCGAAGTATTTCACAGCATTTACTGTGTAAGACTGTATATCTGTGGGCAGCCAATTTTCGCACAGTAATTTCCTACAACAGCCATGGAGAGAGTGAACAATTTTATTTGGGGGATTGTTACCCAGAACAGGAGGAGGAACTCCCGTGCCTTTTTCAATAGTGCCATGCGATTTTTCATCCACCTGAACAGGCAGACAGGCCCCCAGTTTAATATCTAATTTGAAGGATGTCACCTTCAATAATGCCACACTCCCCCATTGCATTGGAGTCCCGACCTGAGTGTTCAGCACCTTGGGACGTCCTCCCGACGTGAAAGGCGTCTGTAAGTGTAATTTTGTTGTTGTTGTTGGAGTATAAGTTTAGAATAACAAGGCTACATTGAAGTTCATTCTTGTTCAGCTAAATTAATTTTTGACCATTACTTCTCTGAGCCTGTACACTTTTACTACCGAGTTCCAAATTATTTAAATTATATCTGTCACACCCAACACCATGGGAGTGCAGTAACCATTCAAAGTATTAGCTGGGGGTATTTTGGTGATATCTCATTCAGACCTCGATGCTGCGTATCGAGTTATCCTTAGGCAAGAAGAGAAAGTGACCTTTTCAGCTGTGGTTCATTTCAGACTTGTTTCCTCCCACCAATCAGACAACATTCTTAGCTGAATTCGAGTTAAAAGTTTAACTGGAATCTATTATTTTAAAAGGGCTTAAGTTGGCCGTCATATGACTACAGCACTAGCAAGGATTACTGTGAACATAATGAAAACGTATTACCTCCAGAAATATTCGGCAACAAATAAATGCAATCATTAGATTCAAGTGTTAGGGGCATCTGAAGTTAGCTGTCTTACTCCATATCCCTAACCCTAATCCTACCCTGTACATTATTTCCAAGAGCAAAGTTTGGATTTATCAGCATGTCAATACAATGTTACTGAGTGATGATGACACCATGTCTGGTTAATGTGCTTCTCGGGAGTGGAAACTCCACTTTACTTCAAAGTAAAGTGAAAGAGAATGGATTCCACCAACATTGTAGACAAGTGTGGGTTCTTTCAGATATCAGTAGGTAGAGCTTGCGGCTAATGGGGAAGAGTGGCACTAACCAGATTCCGATTGTGATAAGCACGACAATAAAAGGAACTATGTGGAGGGTGAAAGGGACAATCGCAGGAATCAACAACTATATGTAGTTACACAGGGTAACCAAAAAGTCGTAGTAATTACCCTAATATCTAAAAACAAACAAAAATATCCTAATTTATTTTAGTTATTAGATATTTTAATGGGGTCATATTTATTTGATCAGTTATTATTTAGCATGTGTTTAAAATAATAACTAAAACAAGTACCTAAAGTTATGCCCAAGCGAAGTGTATCCATGAGATAGTATGAATCTCTCCCAATAAAGCTGTCCAGTATTTAGCCAACCCTATGGGTAAGACATCTCCATTGCTTGCATTGCATGCTTTAATTTGACATAGCTTGAAGCAGAGCCAACTCCAAAACAACACATGAATGACAGGATCTGAAGAAATACCTTGATCGTCCCTTGCGTCATTCTCCTCTGCAGTAATCCCTTTCTCAATGTCAAGGAGCCCGATCAAAGCCCCATTCCCTCCGGGCTGGTGTGGGACTGCGGATGAATGAATGAATGAATGAATAAATGAATGAATGAAGCTGTTAGAGGCAGTTAAAAGGCTAATGGCGTTCACACAGTCATACAAGGTAATTATGTCACTGGTAAACGGAGTGGAGAACAAAGAGTTTTACACTCTGCAGCTTACAGTCTTCTGTTTCTTACAGAGACGGTATGGTATCCCTTTCACTGCACCAGACCGAGCAGACTAGACTCCGACAACAAACCTGCAGAGCATCCCTTTAAATTTCCCCACGCTCATCCATAATTGCCAATTGGGATAACAATGATAATAATCTTTGCATTTGATATAGCGCTTTTCACGTCATGTCTCAAAGTGCTTCACAGTATATACTGTAAAGTGAATTGACTGAATATTTGTGGGCGAAATGTGGCAACCAATTGCTCACAGCAGTGTCCCACAAACAGTCATGGATTGAAATGACCAATTTGTTATTGGGTTTTTCTGGATGGATTATTATTAGGCGTGTGGAGTAAGGAAACTTGCCCAAGGTTTCGCCCTGACCTGCTTTTATTTGAAACACAGATCTCACGCTTTTAAGGCGAGTGTCTAACCACTAAGCTACAGGACTCCACAATGGATGGATACTGCAATCCATAGATCAATGAGTAACATTGAGCAACGCAGTATCTTTAACACATATGTTAAAGTTAACATATCTTTAACACATATGTTAAAGATAAATATAATTTTCCAGCATACTCCAGTCTGTCAGTCTGGTGCAGTCTTGTCTTTGAGTCAGATTGTGGGTTCAAGCCCCTTGCCAGGACTTCAGAATGATAAGGAGCTTGATCAAATGCAAGGATTATTATTATTTATATTGCAAATGACTGAACACTCAACTTAACAAAATGTTTTCTGTGGGTGGGGAGTGGCAGGGAAAGTGGGGGGTGGGGGTGGGAAAAGGGGAATGCAGTGGGATGGGGGTAGCATTTTATGTTGCTCAGTGTTAACACTCAGTCAGTGTTCCAGGGTGCAATCATTGGTGACCAGAGTGTGACTGAGAAATCCTGAGGAATATCACCAATTTCAACCACTCCTTAAATGGTGCTTTGAGGGCAATCGCTTGCGAAGTGAGTCACTGAGCTGCAAGACTCCGAAATGATGATGGTGCTTTCATCTTACTTTTTAACAAATTACCCACTACACCAGTGAACTAGCAATGCAGTTCTTGCTCTCATTGCAGTTGCATTTTGAACAGTAATAATAATAATCCTTGCATTTGATAAACTGTGTCTGGCATAGACAAGTGGGAAGAAAATCCACCTCTGTACTCTAGAGTAAAACATGTGGAATTTCTCCCCAATATGAGAAGCATTTTAAGGAACCAGCATTAGATGTCTTCATCAATATAGGCTTAATTTTCTTTTTTTTCTTTTTGTAAGTTTCTTTTAAGACACTACAGTGAACCAACTTCAAAGCGAAGACTGAATTGAACGATACTGTAAATCTAGAGACAGGTGGAATTTCTCAATGTAAAAAAGGGAGAACATCTAAATCAACCTGCCCCCGCTCACTGCAGGTTAGAATGATGGATCCAGAGCCAGCTTTTATTTCACCTCAGGAGACCTGCGACAGGAAAAGAGTATAATACAATACAATGCTGTAACAATTGTCTGCTGACGTTTCTGTGCAAATAGATGTGGTTTAAAAAGCTAATTTGTTTGCTTCTGCCAATTGCCTCTGGTCTCCATCTGAAGCTGTTTAATTCCTTATCCCTTCTATTGAGTTACAGTTCCACAGATGCTGAATATTCCCCAATAATGTGTCCATGATTTGTGTCTGAGCTTTGACAATGAGTTTTTGGAGGCTCTTTGGCCAAAGCCAACATTACAGAGTTCATCACAGCCTGTCCTGAACTTCCAGCCTGGAGAGCACCAAGAACAGGGAGGCCTTGGCTCATTTTCCTTCTCCCTAACAAAGGGACCCTGAGCCTATTTGTAGCACATTTAATGCTTTGGATGATCTGTGACCTCTTGATCTACTAGCGTAGTGTGTTGCCTTTATCAAACTTGGCACCAGGGGCATTACCTGGCACTTTCAGGAGGGAAAATTCACTTCACAAACAGAGGGGACAGGGCAGAGCAAATGTGCCAATGTTTATA
Source organism: Hydrolagus colliei (assembly GCA_035084275.1). NCBI lineage: Eukaryota > Metazoa > Chordata > Chondrichthyes > Chimaeriformes > Chimaeridae > Hydrolagus > Hydrolagus colliei. The sequence goes on from CM068742.1 coordinate 92,330,668, forward strand.
AATATTGTATTACTCTCCACATTCTTTACATGGCAAAATTGTTCAAATACTTTCAGCCTAATCATCTTACATGTTCAAAAATATTATTTTGTAAAGTTAGTTGGACCTCCCCACTTATCAATCTGTTTTTCGGCTCCTCTGGACACAGCACAGGGCAAGTACAGTCCATTACACATTTCAGATACCGTTGTTGGCCTTTGCTTTTGTGTGCACCATTTTTCTCACTCAGTTTGCTGGAGGAATTGAAAGAATTAACAATAATATTCAAATAAATCATGCAGCGAGACCTGTCCAAAAATAAATCCTTGGCAAAAGGTCTTTAGTTAAGCCATAATTCTATTTACGTTTCTGACTTTAGCATTGAACCATGCTGTGCATTGTGGCTGCCAAGATTCCAGTGGCAGATATGGAGATTAGTGGCCAACACACAAATACTAACTCTCAAGGGCTGGAGCAATAGAGAGAGCTGCCCTTTCCGTTCCTGACCATTTAAATAATTCTATCGATGTAATGGTCTATTTTAGAATCATAAGCTGTTAAGGTTGGAATTAACCTGCGATGAAATGCCACAGCTTGGCTACAACAGTGAATGTAGGAAGCTGTGTGCCAGCTGATTTTCACTCGCTGGTCTGTGTCTGTAGCTTTACCCTCCTAATCCACCACAATGTTCCCACCCCTCTAAAAACAGCTGTCATCAGCCTCATCCTGAAAAAACCTTCCCTGGACCCATCCCTACTCTCCAGCTACCGCCCCATCTCCCATTCCTCTCCAAGACCCTGGAATGAATTGTTGCGTCCCAGCTTCGCTGCTTCCTTTCTCGCCATTTCCTCTTTGAACCCCTCCAATCCAGCTCCGTGCTGCCCATAGCGCGGAGACACTCCTGGTCAAAGTCTCTAATGACATTTTAAACATCCGTGATCAGGGATCTCTCCGCCTCCTTGTCTTCCTTGACCTCCCTGCTGCCTTTGTCAACTGTCGACCGCTCCAGCCTCCTACACCGCCTCTCCTCCCAGCTCAACCTACATGGAACTGCCCTTGCCTGGTTCGATTCTTGCCTCTCTCACCATCTCCACTCTGTCACCACCGATGGCTTCTACTCGCCCCATACTGTCACCGGTGGCGTCCCCCATGGCTCTGTCCTTGGCCCCCTACTTTTCGATATCTACATGCTCCCCTTGATGACATCATCCAAAGACATGGAGTCAACTTCCACATGTATGTGGATGGCACCCAACTCTATCTTTCTTCCTCTTCCTCTGGAATCCCTCAATTCCAGTATGACTGCTGTCCTGACAGACTACCTGTAAGACATCAAGTCCTGGATGAGAGCTAAATTTCTACAATTGAATGTCAACAAGATAGAGGCCATCCTGGTTGGCTCACACCAGGCACCTTTACACATCAGGCACTGGCAGCATTAACCTCCATGTTTGCACACTCCACTTCACCTAGCTAGTCAGGAACCTACATGTCTTGTTCGATCCTCAACCATCTTTCCTCCCCCAAATCTAAGCCATGATCCGCTCTTCCTTCTCTCATCCTCGCAACATTGCTCAACTCCACCACTACTTACCTCAGGCTACTGAAACTTTCATTCATACCTTCATCACGTCTAGGTTCGATTATGCAAACGCCCTGCTTTTTGGCCTTTCCAATTTCTCCCGCCATAGGCTGCAGATCATCCAGCCTGTGTCCTCTCCCGCACCAAGCTCCATGACCCCATCTCCCCCATTCCCGCCCAAATGCATTGGCTCCCTATCAACCAGAGGATTGAGTTCAAAATTCTAGTCCTCACCTTTAAAGCCCTCCATGGCCTTCCCCCATCCTATCTCTGCAACCTCATACCAACCTTCAAGGTTCCATCTTTGATTGGTTCAGGTCCTATCTTTCAAACCGTCTCTACTTCATCTCTGCCAACGGCTTTTCGTCCAGTCCCCACACTGTCTTGTATGGCAGTCCCAGGCCTAAATTTTCATATGTGCGCAGATGACACCCAGCTCTTCCTCTCCAACTCCCCTCAACTCCTGGACTAATGGTGTCCAAACCAACTGCCTGACAACTTTCTCAAGGTCCTCCTGATTGTTTCGCGTCAGCGCCTTCGCACGTCGGGTGCTGGCAGCAGCAGCATCCATGTTCTGCACACTCCATCTCACAAAGCCAGTCAGGAAAGTGGGTATCTTGTTTGACTCTGAATTCCATTCTCCACCACATCCACACCATGACCGGCACTACCTTCCACCACCTCTGCAACATTGCCAGATTCCGCCACTGCCTCACCCTAAGGCTGCTGAAACCCTCACCCATGTATTTGTCATATCCAGGCTTGACTACGGAAACTCCCTCCTCATCGGCCTTCCAAACTCTTGCATTCACAAGCTGCAGATCATCCTAAACTCTGCAGCTGCAGCTCCTCTCTCTCACTAGGCTCAGCAACCCCATTACTCCCATCTTCTCCCGGCATCATTGGCTCCCCATCCACCAGAGAATAGAATTCAAGATCTTCATCCTCATTTTCAAGGCCATCATGGCCTTGCCCCCTCATACCTCTCTGACCTGCTGACTCCCTGCCAACCTGTCTGCTCCCTCTGTTCAGCGCCCTGTGGTCTGCTCCATGACTCCCGCCCGACCCACCCTACCGGTGGCCGGGCTTTTAGCTTCTCTGTCCCCAGACACTGGAACTCGATCCCACAGTCACTCCAACTCGCTTCCTCCCTTGCCTCATTCAAGGCCAGTCTCAAGACCCTCCTTTTTGACCGTGCCTTCAGCTGCCTTCCTATCTCTCTGCCTCCCCTCCCCTCACCCCTATCCCGCCCCTCCCTCTTGCTCGAGTCCTGACTCCTGACTGTTCAGCGCCTTAGGACATCTTTCTAACGTAAAATTTACTCTATAAATGTAAATTTGTTTGTTGTTGTTGCCTGCTCTCTCTTCTCAGTGGGCTCCAACCTGCTCCATGTCCCTCGACCCACCCACCCCACCATCGGCATGCAAGCATTCAGCCACTCTGCTCCCAACCTCTGCAATTCCAACCTGCAATCCGTCTGCCTCACCCCCTCCCTAGCCTCCTTCAAGTCCCGCCTTAAGACCTTCCTCTTCGACTGTCCCATCAGTCACCCTCTCCCCACCTTTCCCTCCACCCTCCCTGATCCCGACCCCAGTTTAGGTCTGAAACACTGACTATCCAGCGCCTTAGGGCGTCCTCCCAACTATATAAATGTAATTTAGTTGGTGTTGTTGTGGCTGGAGTTCAGGTGAACTGGCTTTTACTAAAGGGCTTGAACAACAAGAAAATTTGTATAGCGCCTTTCAGTGTCATTAGTTGCATGCCGGATATAGTCAGAATATTGTTACCCTTGTCCAGAAGGAACTTTCAAATTCACCATCTCTCCTGGATCATTGTTTGAGTTATTGTTACTGGGTACTTAAAAGCCTGCCAGCTTTATTTGTGCTAAAACAGTGGTCAGCTTCCAGGTTATTATGTTGCCATCAATATCACTGAAGTAGCAATGCACAAGCTAAACTACGCATCATCCAACTGAAACAGTCAATTGCATACAACAGTGTCCCACAAACAGCCGGGGATCCAAATGATTGATTTATTATTGTGTTTTTTTTGAGGGATTATTATCAGGGATGTGGAGTGAGGAAACTTGCCCAAGGTTTTGTCCTGCCTGGAATTGAACCCAGGTCTCTCGCTTGCGAGGTGAGTGCTCTAACCATAGAGCTAAAGGACACCACAATATCTCAGAAATTAAAGTCAAGATGATCTAAACTGTTAACAGAGTTACTCAGCTCCGTAAGTACCTGCTATTTCCGCAGGATGACAAAGCAGTGGCATTTCACAAGCTTCTTAGAATGTGTTCTCTGACCTTTACTGTTTGTCAGGGACACATTTTTAGCTCGTTGTCAGGTGGCGAGAAAACAAATCAAGCTGCCATGGGCGTACAGTTAACAAGAAGGAAAGTGCAGAGTGGTACAAGGAAACGGCACTTGAGTAATGGAACACAGCAAGGCAAACTCAGGCTAAGGAGGTTAATGGCAAGGCAGAGAAGAACTTTTGCTCACAAGTAAAACTTCTCAGCTCTATCGATAGTGGGTAAAGACATCCTAAGCCATGCGTGTCAGTTGATCAGAGGTTCACATCAATTCTAGTTTGTGTTGAATTGGCTAAGATAGCAATAGGTATTTACAATGGGTTATTTTGCTTAGGAAAGGGTTAGGAAGGAAAACCCAACAATCTGCCTATCTCACCCCTGATTATACCCCCAGCACCCAGCTCTTCCCCTGCTCACTTGGCAGAGGTTTGCATGACTAGACATAAGAATACTGTAATGCTACTATGTCTTATCCATTTTGTTTTTAAATTTAATATGGTGCAGAACAGAACTGTGAAAAACTCTTATGATTTAATAACAAACCTTGTATTTGATATAGTGCTTTTCACATCTTTTAGACGTCTCAAAGCACTTCATAGACTATACTCTAAAGTGAATTCACTGTATATTTGTGGGCGAAATGCAGCAGCCAATTGTGCACAGCACTGTCCCACAAACAGTCATGGATTGAAGTGATCACATTTTTTTTGAGCAATCATTATCAGGCATGTGGAGTAAGGAACATTTCCCAAGGTGGGAAAGGTTCCCAAACCTGAATATAGAAAGCTACAGAACAGAAAGTGGCCATTTGGCTCATTGAGTATGCACAGGCTCAGAGTACAGTGATCAAAATCCCACTTCCCCACGTTATCCTCACACCCCTTCAAGTGCTCACTCTCTGCCTATCTCCTTACTGTTGAAAGCTACAATGGCCTTTGCCTCCATCAGTCTACTCAGCAGGGTGTTCCATATCCCAAAGACTCTGTGGGTGTAAAAGTTCCTCCTAAGTTCTCCTATACCTGTATCCCTGTGTCCCCTATTCACTGAATACCCTATAAATTTGAAGCACTCTGAGATGCCGTCTGGCATGGAGAGCGCTATATAAATCATGCAGCAGACAAGCAGGAGACTGCCTTGGCCCTTCGCATCAATTCCTTCCAGAGGTACCCGAGTTCTTACCTAATATGAGGATAGAAACAGTAATCTGTCTCCAAACACCAAAAGAGAAGGGAGAAGGGAGCTTCAGGGATAAGGGAGCTTCAGGGATAAGGGAGCTTCAGGGAAAAGTCAGGGAGAAAGCAACATAGGTTGGCTTGTCCCTGACTTTTCCCCTTATTTCTTGCTGACAGGCCATATGGCGGCCAGCGACTGATGATCGTATCACTGCCCCAATAATACAGACCAGCATGGAAACGAGCAGTTTCCCTTGGATTGATTCAAGTTAACCCTGCCTAACCCAGAGCCTATACCAAGGCAGAAAGTACATGAATGACAGAGAGCTGCTGCTCGGTGCCTTGGTAAGTCCTCCCTTTCACAGGGATAGTGAAAGGCACTTTATAAATGTAATTTTGTTGTTGAGGATAGCATGCTGCATTTCACATCTATCAAGTCACTCAGTCTTTGAAAAACTCAATTCACTCTTCATATCATAATGTGGGATCTTTAGTATCCATCTGGACAAAACCAAATTTAACACCGCATCCAAAGGATGGCATCTCAAATGCATATGATGGTAAATCAAATGCAAGAATTATTATCTCAAACACTGCAGCACACCCCATGACTGCATTGGAATGTCAGCTAAGACTATATGAGTTTGAAATCCTGATATGGGGCTTGAACTCCAAACTACTGATTCAGAGGTGAGTGTTACCAGTTGAGACAGTGAGCAAAACCAAAAAGATGGGCAAAAACAATAAAAAGGACCCGAAGTTGTGAAAATTTGGAAGCTGATAAAAAGATAACAACAACTTAAACTTATAAAGCGCCTTTCACGTCGGGAGGACGTCCCAAGGCGCTGATAGAATGAGAAAGAAGAGCAAAAATCATAAAAAGAGATGAAAGTGATTGGGTTAAAGCAGAAAGGAGACAAGGGAAAGGAAGAAAAACATTCATTCCACACTGAAGATTGTGGCACGAAATGGCTCTGGTTTACACTGCAGTGGAGGAAATCATGTGCTGACTGGCTTCTCGGATTGAGGTCTTAAAACAAATTATTGGTAACAGTTGCAAATAGATTCCACATTCAACAAATCAGTACACATTTATATAGCATCCTTCATGCAGGATAGTGTGTCAGATTGCTAATGATGTAATTTTTTAGCTTATACATTAGAAGCTATATCCACAGCTATGTATCAGTTTGCATCCCATTAAAATTGTGAATGCAACATGGGATTCGCTTTCAGAGGAAGTCTGCAGTTTCCTCTTGTGCTGTGCTCTCGGCTTTGTCTTGAAGTACCTTCACTGATCTCGCCTACTTCTTCCATGTGTGTACACGTCTCTCTTTCTCTCCCCCACTGCCCTTCACCCTCCCCGATCCTGATCCCCAGCTCAGGTCCAAAACACTGACTGTCCAGCACCTTGGGAGGTCTGCCCAATGCAAAAGGCGCTGTCCAAATGTAATTTTGTTGCTGTTGTTGTTGTTCTCCCATTTTCCTACTTTCAGATATCAGTGTCTCAATGGCTGTGTGTCCTGCTGACCTGTGGGAACTCTGTTTCAGGAGTAGATCACACCAACACAGCATTCCCACAGTTCAGCATGACGCACTTCTAGTTCCCAATGGAACATCTATTTATAGTTCCCACGACAAGTTTTGTGGTTCTATCGTCACTGTGCTTGGAAAAGGCAGATCTACCCACACTACGTACACGATTGATAAACACAACTCACTGCCCTCCCACTACCAACATATTCTCACAGTGTTACACCATGAAAGTCATGATGATAGAAATCTGGCCAAGTGCTAGCAACGTGCTGCAGCAACATATTGATGTACAAACTCCCCTCTGATGTAATGCAGTAATAGTTGAGGGATAACTTACTGAAAACGTCTCCCCTTTGTCGTGGCACTTCATTATTGATCCTGTTGTCCACAGATTTCACCGTGGTCGACGGCACAGTGGGGGTGAAGGCAATCGTGGTGCTGATTGTGGTTGCAGTTCGGGATGTGGTCGTGGCTCTGGCTGTGGTTGGGATTGGTTTGACCTCTGGTGTTCTCGGGATATATTGAGGGGTGCCTGTGATGCGAGGGGGCTCTGGCGTTCCAATGTTCCCATTGTTGTCGTTGGGGATGGTGTTGCCATTGTCAGGTGGGAATTTATTTGTCCTTGGGTCAACTAAACAAAAGGAACAAGGTCAAGAGAGAGTGTTACAAGCTTGTCATTGACTTTTGCTCTGCCTATTGTATTAGATGAAATTATATGGTTTGATTTTCTCTCAGTTAATAAAGTCACTACCTGGTATGTTATTGGGTCTTACAGACCACAGGTTCAAATCCTGTAAAGCGTTGTGAGATGTCTTGATGATGTGACAAGGCGTGATATCAAATGTAAGGATTTTAAAAGATATATTATAAAGATATATTTATTTAAATCTATGCTGAGTCTCCAACCTCCCTGTTCCTGACCCTCAGCTCGGTCTGAAACATTGACAGTCCAGCGCCTTGCAACATCCTCCTAACGTGAAAGGTGCTATACAAGTGTAATTTTGATGTTAGCTGATCTCAGACAACACTGTAGTCAGACACTATAAGTGGCCAGCTTCATCATCAATTACAATGGTAGCCTATGGGTGGAAGAGTCAGCCAGGGTTACTGCTCCTGTTTGACACAATACAATGATACAAATTTACATTGATAAAGTGCCTTTCACATTAGGAGGATGACCCTAATAGTAGTTCTGGCTTGGCCCCTGATTTGGGATTGCGAGTGAGAGGGGCGGGGAGGGGAAAGATGGTCAAAGGCACATTCGAAGAGATAGATTTTGAGATGGACCTTGAACAACAATAAGTGTTGTTTGTACAGCAGAGTTTATGCAGGGTAGCGTCCCAGAGCACTGAACAAAGTGAGGGAGTGGGCAACTACAGTAATTCCTATTGGATTACAATACAAAACCACAATTTTCATTCGTACAGCTTTCATGTCAGGAGGACATCTCAAAGCATTTAACACTGTTGGCCAGGCACCAAAGCTGGGAGTGGAAAGAGAGAGAAAGTGACTCACTGCATGGCTATAAATAATCATGTTTTACTAGAAAGCCACAAGTGATTGGATGAATAAGGATCTGAGCCATCTGATCTCATCTGGTAGGCAGAACAACCAACCTCCAGTCCTCACATTGTAAAATCAAGTTTTTCTTGGATATTTCCAGTGACCTGGCCTCACCCAATCCTAGTACCTCATTCCAATGATTAACTCTGTGTAAAGAAATATTTCCTGACAACTATCGTCACCTTGAATTTGCTGCTGTGACGCATTTGAAGATATTGTATAGGGTTTCCTTTCTCAATTCCAGTTAGAACCTTATATGCCTTCATAAATGTCTTGTTTAGGACTGAAGCGCCGTGACTTACATAATTGTTGCTCATAGCTCATTCCTCTATCACTGAAGATCATCCTCACTGTCTTCTCTGCATTTCCTCTAGGCCAGTGAACCTTTTATGAAACATTAATAAGTAACAAGCCAATTCTTCAGGAGGCTCAAACAAAGGACTCACTCAACGAAGAATAGTTCAGTGAAGTATTATTGTATTGAAGGTCTTACAAGATATTATGATGGTGAGACTGCCAAGAAAATAGGCCCAGGGCTCTTTCTTAGATGGAAGGTTTTATAAACAGAGAAAGGAAATTGATAAATAAGGAGCTCCGTGCTGAGTAAGAAAGAGAGGAATGTGATTGCATAATCTGGTGAATAAATATTGCCTTTTCAGAATAACAAGATAATTTCCTCTTGACTGAGTTGTGCATAGTGTTTGGCTTCCATAAGGATGGCTCCTTCCTTTGGTCCAGTGGAGAGCAGCGTCAAAGTCCAAAATTTGCCATTGCAACATTTCAATCAATAATAATAAATATCCTTATGTTTGATATTTTAAAAAATTGGTCATTTCAATCCTTGACTGTTTGTGCGCAATTGGCTGCCACTTTTCACCCACAAATATACAGTCAATTCACTTTACCGTATATTCTGTGAAGCGCTTTGATACATCAATAAGATGTGAAAAGCGCTATATCAAAATACAAGGATTATTTATTATTACAGTATATTTTGTGAAGCGCTATGAGACGTTGATAAAATGTGAAAAGTACTATATCAAATGCAAGGATTATTATTATACAGCACCTTTCACATTGGGAGGACATCCCAAAGAACTTTACAGGATATATAAAATGTTGTGATCGTGTTTTTTTTTTGGCAATTGCGTCAGCCAATTTTTGCACGGCAATGTCCCACAAACAGCCATGGAGTGAGTGACCAATTTTATTTGAGTGGTTCTTGGCCAGGAGAGAGAAACTCCATTCTCTTTTTGTAACACACTTTCCCAATTCACGTCCAACATAGAATGAGATCTGTTGGATAGCAACACCATATAAATAATGTACAACATGCTATAGGACAACAATTATATAAGATATCAAGGTGGATGTACGTACATGTGCAGATATAACCACTGCCTTTGTAACCACTGAAGCATTTGCACTTGTAAGTTCCTGGTGTGTTCTGGCAGGCGGCAAAGGCACTGCACTTGTGTGTTCTCCTGGAGCACTCGTCAACATCTGGGATGGACAATAACATCAAATTTTTTAACCCAGATGCTTTCCTCCAATGAGCAAATCACCTCTCCCTTTTTAATCCAGTCACTAGTTCAGGTGGCTAACATAATTACAATAAATATCATATTGCTTACACCAAGTGTCGTGCCTTTCATGTCAGAAGAATGTCCAAAGTGTTTCACGGAATATGTTGTTAAGTGGAGTAACTAAGTTTTGTGTGTGCACAGGCAGTGTGCCACAAACAACCACAAATGACCAATTTTATTTGGGGGCTTGTTGACTTGAACAATGGGAGAAACTCTTTTCAGTTTTTGAATAGTGCCATGAGATCTGTAATGTCCACCTGAACAGACAGATGGGGATAGCGTGGTCCTGGTATGGAGGGTGGAGGCCGAGACATATAGTTGGGAGTCTCATTTGCATACCTATGGAAGATATCACCCAAAACCATAACCAGCATAAATCAGTGTCTGAGGATGGGTGTGGGGGGCGGTGGGGGATGGTTGGGGGACACTTGGGTGGTACAAAGAATTTCAACCTTAATATCATTCATCAGCTAAAAACATGTGAGAAAACAGTCCTAGGAGTAGGTACCCCCTACGCAGGATATTGTTGTGCAACAACAACAACAAAATTACACTTGTATAGTGCCTTTCACGTCAGGAGGGCATCACAAGGCGCTGGACAGTCAGTGTTTTGGACTCGAGTTGGGGTCGGGATTGGGGAGGGTGGTGGGAAAGGAGGGGAGGTGGGGTGACCGATGGACCGTCGAAGAGGAGGGTCTTGAGGCGGGACTTGTGGGAGGCTAGGGAGGGGGCGAGGCGGAGGGATTGCGAGATAGAATTCCAGAGGTTGGGGGCAGAGTGGCTGAAGGCTCGCCCGCCGATAATGGGGTGGGTGGGTCAAGAGACATGGAGCAGGCTGGAGCCCACTGAGTGGAGGGAGTGGGCACATTAGGAGGGGGTTAGGAGGTCACAAAGGTTGGGTGGGGGAAACAAGTGGCAACAAGCCGAAACCCACTACAACATGTCACCTGACAAACACAACCGGGTCTAAATTGTGGTATTCTTATAGGCCCAAAGCAATTGGTCCATTGGAATGGAGTCCTACTAGTCAATGTGAAGAGCTTCCAGTTGTGGGAAGGAGTCCCCATTGCATTGGTTACCTTATTAAGGAACTTCTATTAAGATGCACCGCAAATTAGAACCCAATGAATTACGTAGAGTCCTGTAGACGTACCTACACACCGGTATTTGCCATTAAAATATCTCAGTTCAAAGCCATCATGGCATTTGCAGTAGTAGCTTCCAAAGGTGTTGATGCATTTACGGAATCGTGGACACATCACCCTCCCAGTGGCACATTCATCAACATCTGCAAATAAATGTAAAAAGAGGATCTGAGTATTTAGTAACACAGCAGTCATTGCTCAAACACATATTCACTAAAGCAATGTAAAGGTCTCATTTGGTTCAAGATGATTTTGGCAATTCACAGCATCATGGCAATGGCCTAATGATAGTAGAGGATCAAAGCCGCAAACTCAAACTTCACACCTTACAAATGTTTTTGCCACTCCCACAGTCCAGACCCAGGTCTGAGCGGGCGGTAGGAACCAAGAACTATTTTTGCACTCTGGTTCGTATCCAGGCGATCTGTATTCATGTTTAAATAGATGTTCCCATGTCTATTAATTGAAGGATAAAAAAGGAGCCTCAGTACTGTAGAAGTTATTACGTTCCTGCCCACTTATCACGCCTAATAATAATCCTTCAAAAAAAAAACCTACAATAATAAAATTGGTCACTTCAATCCACGATTGTGTGTGGGACACTGCTGTGCACATATGGCTGCCGCGATTCGCCCACAAATATATAGTCAATTCAGTTTACAGTATATTCTGTGAAGCGCTTTGGGACGTTGATAAAATGTGGAAAGCGCTATATCAAATGCAAGGATTATTATTATTATTATTATTATTATTATTATTATTATTATTATTCAGGAGAGACCTGGATCCCCATAGGTATCATGCTTACATTTGACAAAATGCCTATAAGATCAAATCATCTCAATGCCCTTCACTGGGAATTTCTGTAAAGTATAGATGAAATTAAGAGTCGATTTGTGCCTAGTAAAGTCCCATAAACAGCCTTGAAGTGAATGACCAAATTATCTGAAAGAATGTTGGCCAGGACACCGGGAGAAACTCCCTTCTCTTATTTTATGGAATACCTAATGTTCCCCTTAAAAAGGCAGATGGGACCTTGGTTTAACATTTCATCTAAACAATGGATCCCTGGAAAATATAATGTCCTTTCAGCATTGCATTTGGATGACAGTATGAATTCAGTCTCAATGTGATGTGTAAATCTACAACATTCTGACCCAAAGGTGAGATTGCTTTTCTCACTGAGTCAAACTGATACATCAACAGATTAACGTCTCCCATGTACATACATACCCACACATGTCCTTCTGTCAGGTCCAAGCTGCAACCCAGTCGATGGGCAACGACAACGGATCTCTCCCTTCACCTCATCACAGCCATATTGACAGTTCGCCATCGAACATGACCTGGTATCTGTCATCAAGAGCAGTAAATAACTACACGATTATCCCAGAGATGATTCATTTTGATTGTATCAAATGAGCTAAGTGAAAGGCAGATTATGTTTTGGAAAGCTCAGTATATTTAATTGGAAGGCATACAATTCAGGCGTTGAGGGCCTTTTTCTTTAACTGCAACGTGGACTTGTTTTATATTTTACACATTGTGAACCTTTGCTACAATCTTGATATGTTACAAGAATATTTTTGGTGTCTTTTTAATTAAAACTTTCATTTATATTTCAACTTGTAATCATTAACTAACTGGTGAAGAATCGCAAATTCTGGCCTCCCCTCCCTCTGCCTCTCTCCTCCGTCCAACCATGGTCCTGACTGAGATCATTCCTAAATCTACAAACTGGGAATCACAATAAACATTCCTTGCCACTATAAACTCTAACAGGAACTGGTTTAAAACTACAAGACCACATTTTCAGATTTGCCCGAAAGTACATTCGAACCATCGGTAAACCTTTGTCACATTGTCAGCCATGTGATTCACATCACTACTCTGAGCCAGATATCAATGAACAGAGGGGATGTCAATGCAAATCAACCACTTACTTGCACAAGAGCCATCGGGCATGAGCATGTAGCCATTCAAGCAGTAGCATTTGTAGCTGCCGTACATGTTCATACACCGGTGCTTGCACGGTCGAGGCTTCAGACCACATTCATTTAAATCTGTACAGGAAAGTCAGAACGCAGAGCCACTCTCAGTCTCAACCTAAATCACACATTTTACCATGATAGTCAAAACAATCCTTGCGCTCCTTACAGCACCTTGTCACATTATTGAGACGTCTCAAGGCCCTTCACAGGATATACCATAAAATGGTGTAACTGTGTGTATTTTGTGAGCAAATGTCGTATTCAATATAGTGCCCTTAATGTCAAATGTCCCAACAAGCTTGATGGATATTTGCTGACAAGGATAGTGACTGTTTATTTATGAGCCCATTCATGCCAGTTAATTGGCATGATTTTATCTGGGGGTTGTTTACTGGAAAAACAGAAGAAACTCCATTCTCTTTTCAAATGAACATGTCGACTCAGTTAAAAATCTCACTGAAGTCACAGCACAACCATTAAAGTAAGTGATCCTACAGCACTATCTTGCAGCTTGGACTATGAGTTCAAAGCACTGAAATGGGCTTGAACCTACACCTACTGACTCAATTAATGAGATTGCTTCCAACCAGCATTGTGCCTGGTGTTATCTTTAAAGAGCTACCTATTTAGCCCCACTTCCCTGACCATTCCCCCATACATTTGCATATTGTTTCCAACTATCTGTCTAATTTTTTAGCTGTGTGTTTCCTATGTAATGTCTCACTCAGAAAATTCTCTGTGTGAGTTAGTGGTTAGTGGGACATAAAGTTACGTATGAATATTTATAGGTATATGGGGAAACATGACTATTAGCCAAGTTCACAGTATCTGAGTAAACTTGGAATTGTCTAGAAAGGCAAGAATCCCATTTCATCTTCACCACTCATCACCCAATCCTTTAATTACCCATCCTATCCTCTATATGTTAGGCAGCATCTATGGAGAGAGAAAATTGAGTTAATTGCTCAGGTCAATGACTTTTCATTGGTTCTGAACTGAACAGTTCAGTTTCATTCTGAACTGATGAAGCTGAACAATCTCCATAGATGCTGCCTGACATGCTGAGTGTTGTCAGTGACTTCTGTTTTTATTTCAGATTTCCAGCACCTGCAATATTTTGCCTTTTATCCTCAATGTTGTTTGAAATATTCAGCATTGATCATATGGGCTCTCACTTAAACGATGGTGAGTTTAAAAACCATAACCGCACCGTCCGGCGTAGAGGGCGCTATACAAATCAAAGTTGTTGTTGTTATAACAGCACATTATAGATTGACATTCAGCAGAAGTAGATGTAAATGTTTTGAAAGCATATGAACCACAGAAGTAAAGAAGACAAATGCAATTATTATTAAATAAGTAAAGATATGTGGCATGCTTGTATCCTCTGTTAGGAAAGCAATGCCAAGCATTTTGAGAGAAACCAGCAACAGTAACCAATGTGCACAAACTGATGAAAAGCTCTATTAATAGCACTAGAATAAGGTCAGCAGGATTTCAGACACATGAAACCATGTCCGTCCCGCCTTTGTGTATCTACAAAAAATAAGGTCTTGTCGACACACCAAACATTAAATGAAATGTCTTATGACCAGTTTACACTGAGATATTTGTGGCTGTTGAGAATACCCATGCAAAAAAAACTACAAAATCGGGATTGTGAAAAATGAACCTGAATCCAAGAATACAAAAGTATTCTGAGTGTGGTTGTGTATGTCTGGATGTGTACAATTAATAAGATTACAATTTTGATCTTTATATAGTAGGCCCTGTGTACAGAACAACAGCATAGTACAAACTGAAGAAGCAAAAAAGATGGGCATGCATTAACATTAGGAAATGCTGTTTTTCCTTATTTGGTATCCTGCACAGCATTTTGCTGCTCCTCTGAGCCGCCGGCTCAGTTCAGGATTTACAGCATCCTTCAGACCGTCAATTCTCAGCTCTCTTCAGTACACGAGGTCAACAACTATAATACTGACATTCATAAAGACGAGTGCTGGCTGGCTGGAAACTGCAATAAAGTGTATAACAAACAGCTTCACTAAATTAACGAGAAACCACCAGAAAGGTCAGAAGAATGTTTTTTTTTCTCTTTTAACGCAAAATTTAATCAATCAGCACACAATCTCATAATCTAATGATGATATTGAACTTTGCACCTGCATTTAGCACCAATGGGGAATATAGGAATACTCTAGAAGAAAGTCCTTTATAGCATTTAAGGGTAATTGAATAAATTTGTGAGAAAAATACTATTAAAAGATACATGGAAAGAGTAGGGAAAAGAGATTAGATAACCCAGTCAGTCAGGGAAAGAGCAGGGAAAAGGGATGAGAGGAATGGGGGAGTGAGCCCTAAAGGGGGAGTGAGGCCCAGGGGAGGAGTGAGGCCCAGGGGAGGAGTGAGGCCCAGGGGAGGAGTGAGCCACAGTGGGTTATGGTAAAACTGAAACAATGTATACACTCCCCAGATTTACATTAGTAGATTTCAAAACATTTAAAGCTTCTCATTCCTTCCAACATGATAGGCGCTCTACAAATGTAGTTTTGTTGTTATTGTTTAGACAGTTTGCAGTCATTTCCACTTTTAACTACTGCTTACAAATTCATGCAGCCTGGTCAGACATAGTCAGAATATTTATACACACTGCTGGTTTTAAACCCACGATAAATCTAACTACTGTCATCGCCAACTCACTGAGGTAAGTGGAAAGGCCAGGTTTATGGCACTGGGGATACAGACTGTGAACAAGACACATGTTTCTCTGTTGGATGCAGCCCAAGTTACAGATGTGTTTTTTCATCAACTCTTACTCATCACAGCAGCTCTGCTTCTATGCTGCTTGGAATTGAAACATATTGGCTAAATTTACCAGTATGTTACTTTTAAATAATCAGCAGTGGAACCCGTCAAGGCAATAACCAATATTTATTAATGTTGATCATAATAAAAATAATCCTTGCATTGATTTAGCACCTTTCCCGTCATCGAGAAGTCTCAAAGTGCGTCACACAATAGAATGTAAAATGTGAACAGTAAAAGCCCATTTATCCATGAACGATCTACCATAACTTCCGTATAACCGGCACCTCAAAAAATAGGTCCCCATTCGATTAACCGGATCATATCCGGCACAATCACTGTGACACATTTTATTTCTCTCGTATCAGTATTTTGGAATGCTGCTACTAGTGCCTGAAAGTGGCGCTGCCGTTTTTTTCCCTCACAGAGTACAGTATGATTACAGTACCTCTGAATGCTGCCGGTAGGTAGTGCACTTCTGAGTTTTAGAGAGAGACAGAGAGAAAGGGTGGTTGGGGGGGGTGGGAGGGAAAGAGTGGTGGGGGAGAAAGAGAGGGAAAGAGGGGGGAGAGAAAGAGAGGAGTGGGAGGGGAAGAGAGAGGTGGGGGGGGGGGGGGGGAGAGGAAAAGAGGGGGGGAAGAGAGGGAAAGAGGGTGGGGGAGAAAGAGAGGTGGGGAGAGGAGGGGAGAGAGAGGGGGGGTGAGTTGATTAATTTAGATTGAGAAAAATGAGAGGAATGGAGAGGGGGTGGGTTTGGAGTCATTGAGATACCTGACTGACTGTGTGTGTGTGTGTGTGTGAAAGAGAGAGAGGGAAGGAGGGAGAGAAAGAAAATAAAAGAAAAAATTAGAGTACCCCTTTGATTGTGTGCTGTGTTTATAGACTGTAATCAATATTTATTGCTTTATTGGTAAGTATCCATACAATATTTTGTCTATTAGTAATACGGTATGTTTTAAAAATACATATATATTTTATTTTGTGGTGGGTTTTTAAAAGGCAGCTGGCCGCCCGAATATCTGGCACACAGTTTAACCGGCATTGGCCAGGTCCCGAGGGTGCCGGATAAACGGGCTTTTACTGTATTTTGTAGGCTAGATGCAACAGCTGGTTGTGCATAGCAATGTCCCACAAACAGCCATGAAGTGAGTAACCAATTTTATTTGGGGGATTATTGGCCAGGAGAAATTCTCTTTTACTTTTTGAAATGAAATTAACCAATTAAAAATGAGAAGTAGCTTTAATGGTTAAAAAGACAATCTTTCTATTGTACACTTACAGCTTGTACTTCTATGATAGTATGGTCACAACATTTTACAGTACAGTACATCCTTTGTGAAGCACTTTAAGACATCCTCCCAAAGTGATCATCACTAAGTCAAATGCAAGGATTATTATTTTATTATTTTGCGCAAGGATTGATTTTTCCATCAAATATTCAGTCCAATTTTATTTGGTTTATCACAATGAACTGTGTTGTGTCAAAGCACTTTTCAGAGATCTTTGTGAAGTGTTTGTAGGCAAACTCGTAAACTCACAATCTTACTCAAACAACCATTAAGTGAATAACCATATATTTTTATCTGGGAGATTGCTAGACAGGATTCTTGATGGTGTGATGGTGTGGAGAACGGGAGATGGATATTCTGAGGGATAAGATTAGATGGGTCAATGGCTTATGCATTCAAACTAATCTTGGTGATACTGAGAGAAATTGCCCTCTCTGTTCGATTTGCGTCAAGCATGAAGAGAACTTCTACCTGGGTTTAAATTGAATGTATTTGCAGCATTTAAGAATATCTCAAATTTAGCAAATTCGTAAATACAGTCCTAATTTTGCAGCCAGTTTTCCATAAATATATTTTAAAAAACCAGCTTTAAAATTAAGATTGAATACGGTAAATTTGCCAAATTCTGCATACTAATATGCTACATATGCAGAATGTCAGCCTGATCTATCAGCTTTAAAAGGCCTGATTGGTCTGAAAATCTGTGTGTGTATGTTATGTGTTTACATGTGGGTGCGTGCAAATTTATAATAATAATAAATAATCCTTGCATTTGATATAGCGCTATTCACATTTTATCAACGTCTCAAAGCGCTTCACAGAATATACTGTAAAGTGAATTGACTATATTTATGGATGAAATTTAGGCATTATACGTTTATGTGCACCTCATAGGGAACATTGAAATTAACAGTCATGAATCCAATTATAAAGAATATCTCATCAAGCTGCACAACATTAGACATGAATATGTGTTTAATATTTTATTTCAGTTCAGAATAAGTGTTCCTACAATAGCGCTGTGCTACAAGTGTGTTTCAATACTGCTCCACAGACCTGTGAACAGACGTGAGATAAAAGGCATACGCTGGTTGTGAGCTCAGGGTTTTGATATCAAACAATTTCCCCGACTAAGATCCTGGGATCTTGGGATATAGAGTAAACAGAGTATACAGCTATATTAATAGGTAGTTTATACAAGAATCTTAAAAGACTCCTCTGTTGTTACAACCCGTTTTTACGATAATGAATCAAAGAATAACAAACTCTCACACAGAGCTTCTGGCCACGATAAGTACCGCTTTCTCCATTGAAGTCTACTTACTATGTTTGGCTAAGTTTTATGACTGTAACATTGACCAAGCTGAAAGCACAGGGCATTGGTGACAAACAGATTTCTGTTCCTTACCTTGATTGCACGTCTTGCCAGTGTAGCCAGGGTAACATTTGCACTTGTTCGGTCCCACGCACTCACCGTGTTTACACCCATGTTGACACACAGCTGGTAAAAGCAAAAGGCAAACACATTAGTGCTGGATCAAACAACACTGATCTGTCATGTCGACTCAGCAAGATCGCAGTGACACAATTAACCTTTCACTTTGGGCAAGGATGCAGGAAAACAAAGACATCCTGCAAGCTAAACCGTGGTAGCACGTAAAGAGTGTCCATTCCTGCAAACAAAACCAAGCGACGTGCACAATGAGTTCTCAAGGACATCTTCTCTGTGTTTCCAAACTTCGTAAGAAAGGGCCACATTTGCCTTTGAAGGATTGTTTCGAAGGAATTTAACCATAAATCTGGGATGGACGATCACAGAACGACAAGTGCTGGCATTTGTTATTGTTTGAAATTGATGGCTTGCTTATACACTTCCTGATCTAAGCATGGAATGTGCTCCCTCTTCAACAAGTCCTTTCGCCAGACAACACCCGCTGCTGAACTCAGGACACAATCTCTCATCCAGTGACTCTCCCTGAGAATTGGGCACTTATGGTCACTCTACTTTAAAGAGCATTTATTGTCTGCAGGTCTCTATTGCAGTAAGAAAAGATGCACTTCTTTTAGTCCTAAAATGCAGCTTCATATCATTACATAATTTTTTCTTTCTTTGTCTATAATAAGACTGACTTACCTTATTATACGAAGACCTGAAGACAGCCATAAAAAGGTCAAGAGTGAACTTGTTTCTTTTTTACTTACTTGGTACATCATACTTAACAGAAGGTGTTAATGAACCTGGATTAAAAATTAAACCGTCACCTTCGAATTGTGAAAAATTCTTAAATTTATCTTTAATTGGAATCCTTTAGCTCAGTGGTTAGAGCATTTGCCTTGCAAGCGAGAGACTTGGGTTCTATTCCTGGCAGGGTGCGACCTTGGGCAAGTTTTCTTACTCCATATGCTTGATAATAATTCCTCAAGATAAACATTAAATAATAATTTGGTGATTCAATCCAGAACTGTTTGTGAGACATTGCTGTGCGCAATTGGCTGCCAAGTTTTCCCAACAAATATACAGTCAATTCACTTTATAGTACATTCTGTAAAGCGCTTTGATACATCTAGAAGACATGAGAAGCACCATATCACATGCAAGGATTAGTATTATTATTATTAATTTGGAAAGTCGAGTCTCCACAGCTCGCTTCAAAAGTTTTATTTAAGAACAGTGAAAACTCAACAGTACATTTAAGAAATTTTACAAAGTTCTATGATGATGATCTTAATGTTCAAAGCCTGAGAATTTTAGGCTTCTGAGGCATGTCACCATTAACTTTGTCTTCACATCACCAATATTTGGTTCACGTGACAGATGAAAGGTGTGGGAGAAACACTGCAACACTCAACATTGCATTTACAGGGCTTAAAAGGTAAATAGCATTGACTGAGACAATTAAATGAAAATGGGCTGATAACAACAACAAAATTACATTTATACAGCACCTTTCAGTTGGTGAGGACGTCCCAAGACGCAGAAACACACAGTTTGAATACCCGTGAAAGGGGTTTGATGTCTTACACTCACAACACAGGCTGATAAAACATTGTCATCATCAGTGAAATAATAATAATCCTTGCATTTCATATAGTGCCGTGTCACGTCGAGATGTCTCAAACTGCTTCATATTAAACAGGTTAAACTGTTAAAATGAGGAGTGCCCCAAAACTCACTTCTGTTGACTAAGTGTTATGTTATGAAGGAAAGATATCAGAATAAGATATAAGTAAGCTTTGTATTTGATACAGCACCTTTCACATTGGGAGGACATCTTCAGAGCGTTTCACAGGATTTACTGTGAAATGGAGGGTCTATGTGTTTTGCAGACAAATAAAAGATGAATATAGGAAAGGCAAACGGTTCAAGACAGACTGAGAATGAACTAAACATTACAGTTCCATGTCATACGCTGTATCTTCCAGATGAGTGCTGGTAAAGTTAAAAAGGAGCCCTTGTGTGGATTATTAAGCAATGTTATTTTAATAATAATTTGATAATTTGTGCAATAATATAATAATCTTTGCTTTATCACATCATTGAGACATCTCAAAGCACTTTACAGAATGTACTGTAAAATGAATTGAGTATATTTTCATGGAGTGGGTGGGTGTATTGGTTTTACTTTCACAAATACCCAATCCAGTACCATCAATGTAGACATTCAAATATTTTACTCCAATCTAGTAGCTAGCAGTGATTGACAGCAACGATATATACAGTATAAGTGCTGTATGATTCAAAACAGCTGTCCAAGAAGCTGGGTCATGGCTGGCAGTAAACGGAATGAAAAACATGGGAGTTTATCAATGGCTAGAATTGTCTTGTGGTTCAGCAAATCAATCGCAGATCGTTTGAAAGGATAAACCCATGTGTTATAATTAAATAGCAAAAGACACTTACTCACTGTTACCCAGCCCTGTCCTCTAACCGACTTCACAGTGACAGTCATGCTTGTTTATCAACATGCTTGAAGGCAGCTGTGACGTGCCAGAAATCTTTTGTTAAACAACTAGACAAAGTAAGAAAGCTTTCACTCTTTCTGGCTCCCCACCATCCAAATAAAATCAGAAGTGTCTCCCATTCAAGAGAAAGTTAAAAACATCTCTAGTGCCTGAGATGAATGTCATAGGAGGAGAGTGAGCAGGATACACCCTGTCCTTTAATCTCTGAGACATGCAACCAGTGTTAATGCTAATCTTTTTAACTTAATTTAACTGACAATTAGCAAATATGGGGAAATTAATATTCATAGATGGAGAATATATATTTGCACAAAATTGGTGACAAGGTTCAAAACGTAGGTCTCTGCTGATATCCAGCCAGATATCACAAGTGCTTACTGTTAATATGAGGCTTTATATATGCACTCGTGACTGATTAGATTACAGCTGCATTTAGAAGATCCCCCTGCTAATATCAGTATATTCACTCCATAGGATATAACTATAAAGTGAATTGACTTGAAAGGTGCTATATATATATAAGTTTTGATTGATTGATTGATTGATTGATTGATTGAGTGAGTGAGTGAGTGAGTGAGTGAGTGAGTGAGTGAGTGAGTGAGTGAGTGAGTGAGTGAGTGAGTGAGTGAGTGAGTGAGTGAGTGAGTGAGTGAGTGAGTGAGTGAGTGAGTGAGTGAGTGAGTGAGTGAGTGAGTGAGTGAGTGAGTGAGTGAGTGAGTGAGTGAGTGAGTGAGTGAGTGAGTGAGTGAGTGAGTGAGTGAGTGAGTGAGTGATTGTCTATTTTTGGGATAAAAGATAGCAAGCAGTTGTGCACAGCAATGTCCTACAAATAGCCATGGAGTGAGTAATCAATTTTATTTGGGGGATTTCCTTCTCTTTTTGAATAGCGCCATGGGATCTTTAATATCCACTTGGCAGCTGGGACCTAGGTTTAATGTCTCATCAGAAGGTAAATTAAATGAGATATTCAATGACATGTTCACTTGAAGAATTCCTTTGGTCAACATTGAAAGCTGCCGCTGTGAAGTGGAATGTAATAACTACAGTTAGACTGATCTATAAACCACAAGCTTTCATAAAGTGAACCTATTGAGGGCTTTCTGTGTACAAGCACATTTAATCCAGCAATGGTGACAAGTGATCACGTTCTGTTAGAATATAACAAGAAATGCATTTATATAGCGCCTTTCACACAAGATTGTGTTGTGGAGTGCTGCACAGTGGGGGTTTGAGGCCCTGCCCACCTCCCCACCCACCCCGCTCCTCCTCCCCCCCCCCACCACCCCCAACCATGCTCGGGACCTGATCCTTGACTGTTCAGCAACTTCAGGCGTCCTCCTGATGTGAAAGGCGCTCTACAAATGTAATTTTGTTGTTGTTGGGCACGGGTAAGGGAGAAAATGGGAGGTGACCATAAGCACAATCAAAAAGATAGATCTTGAAAGATCGTAAGGTCGGATTTAAACATAAAGAGGGGTGAGGTGGTGGGATAGAGGCAGGGACTTCCAGAGATTGGGGCCAGAGGAATCAAAGGCATGGCTACTGATGGTGGTCAGGGTGTGTGCAACAGGCCTGTGTTAGCTGGGGCGGACAGAGGAGTGAGGTAATAGCATTAGGGGAATGATTATATGGACCTAACTAAACTTATCAGGGGGTTCTATTTCCACTGATTCATTAGTTGTTAGTGTGTAAACAGAGTAAAATCGAGATAGCCATTTAAAAACAACAGAGGTTAAAATATGTTTTACTGTGGATTGATAGGATGTGAAATATCCAGCCAAATCCATGGTTAAAGCAGAATACATCAAGCTTTTTGAAGAGGAATTAATTGAAGGGTATGAGAAACATATAATACAATGCATCATTTACATAATGCATTTCATATCAGGAGGATGTCGCAAAAGTGCTTGACAACACTGATGGGCAACCAACTGGGATTGCGAGGCGGGGAAGGGGAAGGAAGGGGAAACAGGATTGATAGCATGGTTGAAGTGATACATTTTAAGACTCAGGAGGGTGGGACTAAAACAACTGCGACTCTCTTTCAAAGAGCTGATACAAACAATGATATATTGTAAAGTGCAGTGACTGTACATCTATAGGTGAAATGTAACAGCCAATTTGTACACATCATTGTAGCACAAACAGCCATGGAGTGAGTGAATGCCAAATGTATTCAAGGGATTGTCCATGGCTTTAAAATGACAAGAGATGTAACTGCAGGGAAACTATTTGGCTCAGACCGTGGGAGTGGATCTGGTGGACATAGTTTGAAAATTAAAAAGCCATAAGAACAAGAGATTAAAAGAATTCTCTATCCCCACGGAATAATAGATATCCGGAACAAACTCACCAACAAAGCAGTTAACACTGTGTTAATTAACTAAACCCAAAGAAAGCTAGAACAGTAAACTGCTTAAGAGTACTGGAAACACAAGGATAAATAAGTGAGTCCAATAAGAAGCTGTACTCCAAGGGACACAAGGATTTCTTTGAATCTGGGGCCATGGTGGTTCCTGGGAAACACTGGTTGTGGGATGCCTTGTTAAGAATGCCAACAACAATTTACAAAATAGTACCATTTGTGTCAGGAGGACATCTCAAAGTATGGCTCACCTGTCTTAAAGGGGACCAACTCTTTAACTGAGTTTTACTCAGTCCTAGGAGACGAGGTGGATGGAGTTCCAGAAAGGAAGGGCAGGATACCTAAAAGGTTGCCCCACAGCCGAAGTTGGGGCTGATCGGAAAAGGGACATGTCTTCCAAGACCGAGGCAGTAGGGGCACAAGAGGTCATGGAGGTGGGATGGTCTGAATCCATGTTGGAATTCGAAAGTAAGATAGAGATTTTGAATGTGATCGGCTGGGGGTGGGGTGCCAGTGGCTAATTTTAGTGAATGACTAATTATCCACACACTGATTATCTGCTTGTTTCCATGTATCCACATCAAACTTCTATTGATGAGGAAGTCACCTCAGGGCTGCAGAGCTGACAGAAAACATATGAGTTACTTGGGAGTAGGAGCAAATCATGCACCGTAGTAACCTTGCTCACTTATGCACAACCATCTTTTTTTTAACTACAGCCAATCTGTATACTGTGTGATGTCCAATTATCCTGTTTGCTTACAAACAATGGGACTCGTGCCAATCAGTGCAATTAAACAGCAACAACAACTTGCATTTATAGAGTGCCCCTCACATGGGGCAGCATCACGGATTGCTTAACAGCTGAGGAGTTTGATTCCAAGGCGGGCATAAGGAAGAGGTGACCGTACACCTGGTCGAAGTGGAAGCTCTTCAGTTATGATCTAAAAGAGGGGAAGGCGATGGAAAGGTGGAGGGACTGAGACAGAGAATTCCAAAGCTTTGGGGGACATAGTGCCTGAAAGCGCAGCCGCCAATGATGGATCAAACAGGATGAGGGACAAGCAGGAAGCCAGAGCCAGCCGAGCCGATATTAAATGACTCTCCGGTGGTGATGCGAATACTTCACAAAGATTTTGATATTTAATTATCATTTGTTTTTAATTTAACCACCACCGATTGTGCAGCACTAACTATAGCGTGTCACAAATGCACATCACCGGAACCATAGCCAGGCCACGCTATTCCAATTGAAGAACGACACTTTAGGTAACAATCCACAATCCCAGCCACCGGCATAAAGGAGGTGCAGGACATTGGTGTAATGGGCCAGTGAAGGGGTTACATGTATAGCCAGTGACACCAGCCAATTAGCTGGTTGCATGTTTACTGACCTGAGGATTAAGCATTGGGACTGTCACTCAAATCTGCCTGCTGCAGCCAGTCTGATTGGAATTCTCAATGAAACATTGTGTGGGGAGTAAAACCTAACAACAGCTCTCTCCCACTGCTCGAATCACGTCCCTTGGCAACAGTTAGTGAGATTATGAGTGAGAACTCAGACAATGCTTCAGTTCACTGGTTTTAAATCGTCTCCGCTGTGAAACCCTGATAGGGAAGGCCAAAAATAAAAGTAAAAAAATAGCAGTGAAACATTAACAGTTTGCAAAGAGCCAACAGGTGAAGCTTTCCTAGGCTTTTAAGAAACTCCATTTCAATCTCAGCAATACAGCATTGAAAAAAACAATCCGTGCATTTCATATAGCACTTTATCACATTGTTGAAAAAACTCGAAAGTACTTCACGGGAGTTCTCTATAAATTTTTAAAGACTGTTTTTGTAGACAAATGTGGCAGTCACAGCGCATGTATAACCACTGTGGTTTTTAACCTGGGGGATTGTTGGCCAGGACACCAAGAGAAATCTCTTCTCTTATCAAATAGTGCCATGGGATCCTTAACATCCAACTGACCAAGTAGAGATGTGACCTGGATTTAACAACAGCTACTACTAGCAGTTATACCGCGCCCTTCACACAAGCAAACATCTCGGAGCACTTCATCTGACAATGTATTGCTCCCCCAGTACCTTATTGGAGGCTCATAGTAGAGTTCTAAGTCCTGGAATACAGCTGGAACCCACAATCTTCTGACACAGACACGAGAGTGCTATCAACTGAGCCTATTGCAACTCGCTGTAGAAGATAACTCACTCTCTCTACTCTATCCTTCGGGGAAAAATCCTTATAAATGTGATACATTCCCTCTACCAGACGAGCAAGAAAATTAAATTGAGAGAATAAGAAATTCACTTACCTGTCAATCACAAAGCCCAAGAAAGATCAAGGCACACAAAGCACTAGACATTTCATACCAATGTAATGTGTAGAATAAACAGGCGAACCGTAAAAAAAGCACAATATTACCCTTTATACATCCAAATGATGGGGCATTCAACAACAACAACAAAATTACACTACTATAGGGCCTTTCAAGTCGGGAGGACGTCCCAAGGCGCTGGTCAATCAGTGTTTCAGATCCGAGCTGGCCTGGCGTCGGGGAGGGTGGAGGGGAAGGAGGGGATTTGGGGTGACCGATGGGACCATCAAAGAGGAGGATCTTGAGGTAGGACTTGAAGGAGGCTAAGGAGGGGTCGAGACAGAGGGACTGCAGGATGGAGTTCCAGAGGTTAGAGGCATAGTGGCAGAAGGCTCGCCCGATAATGGTGGGGAGAGGGATGTGGTGCAGGCTGGAGACAGCTGAGCGAAGGTGGCGGGCAGATTGGTAGTGGGTTAGGAGATCAGTCAATATTGTAGAGATGAGGGAAGGCAGAATGGGTCATGGCTTGGATGTGGGGGAGGAAAGACAGTTGAGAAGTTGAGAATCGAACAAGACACCAAGGTTCCTGATTGGCTTGGTGAGGTGGAGTATGCAACCATGGGACGTCCTCCCGACGTGAAAGGTGTTCTATAAATGTAATTTTGTTTTGTTGTTGTTGATGGAGCCAGTGCCTGATGTGTGAAGGCACTGGTGCCAGCCAATCAGGAGGGCTTCAGTCTTGTTGACGTTCAACTGTAGAATGTTAGCTCTCATCCAGGATTTGATGTCTGACAGGCAGTCTGTCAGGGCAGCAGGTCCCAGTTGAGAGAAGAGGCGGAAAGACAGAGTTGGGTATCATCCGCATACGTATGGAAGTTGACCCCATGTCTGCAGATGATGTTGCCAAGGGGCAGCATGTTGATATTAAAAAGTAGGGGGCCAAGGACAGAGTCCTGGGGGACACCACAAGTCACAGTGCAGGGGCTGGAAGAGGAGGCATTGGTGGCAACAAAGTAGAGATGGTGGGACAGGTAAGAGTCAAACCAGACAGGGCAGGTCCATGAAGATTGAGCTGGAAGGAGAGGTGGTGTAAGAGGATGGAGTGGTCGACAGTGTCAAAGGTAGCAGAAAGGTTAAGAAGGACAACAAGACAGAGAAAGCCCTAATCAGTGATGTTTAAAATGTCATTGGAGATGTTTAAAATGTCATTGGACCCTGATGACGGGTAATCACCATCAGGGCTGTCTCCGTGCTATGCGCAGCACAGAAGCCGGATTGTAGGGGTTCGAGGAGAGAGTGGCGAGAGAAAAAGGAGCAAAGCAGGGAAGCAACGACTCATTCCAGGGCCCTAGAGAGGAATGCGTGGTTCGAGATAAGGCTGTAGCTGGAGAGTAGGGATGGGTCCAGTGAATGGTTTTTCAGGATGGGGATGATGACAGTTGTTTTTAGAGGGGTGGGAACAGTGCCAGTTTATATGGAGAGGTTGATGATGTCAGTTAGGAGGGGGCGCTAGGAGCTGGGAGATGAGGAGAGAGGTGGGGATGTTGACGAGGGAGCAGGTGGTTAATTTCATTTTTCGGATGAGAGCAGAGAGGGTGGGGGGAGAGATAGGGTCAAAGATCTGTAATGGGGGTTGGGAGGGTATGGATCCTGAGGGAGAGATAGTTAGGAGGTAATGGAGGATGGTGTAGAGGTGGCTGAATGCATTCCCTCAATTTTAGATTCAATGAAGTCCAGCATCTCCTCTCAGTTGGAGTATAGGATGGATGGGTGAGGTGTGGGAGGATGTACAGAGGAGATGGCTTGTGATAGAGAAGAGGAGCCTGGGATTATCCTTGACCTCCAAGATTAACTTGGGAGTAGTAGGAGGACTTAGCGGAGGCAAGGGTGGAATGGTAGTTCTAAGTGGGACCCAGCGAAATCTGCCGTTGGACCATTAGTTTGGATTTGGTCCAAGTGCATTCAGCAGTTCCCACTTGGGCCTTAAGAGTTTGGAGATGGTTTGTGTACCAGGGGGATTTACAGGAGTAAGAGGCAGTTCGAGAGGTGAGGGGGCGGAGTGCAAGGAAGTTGAAGATGGAGGAGAGGGATTTGTGGAGAAAAGTTAGCGAGCAGGGTAGGTCAGTTATTGAGGGCCAGAGAGTTAGGAGTTCAGACGACTCTAGTGCAGCAGAGAGGGAGAGGTGGGAGATTTTATTCCATGGGAGGTAGGTGATGGTAGAGGATTGAGAGGGGGAAGGGGTATGGAGATATTAAGGGAGATTAAGTGGTGGTCCGAGTTGACCTTGTCCGTGATCACGGTGATGTCTGAAATGGTGAGGCCCCGGTAATCACCAGGTCAAGCAGGTGGCCATGGGTAAGGGTGGTGGAGTGGAGGAATGGATGTGGAAGGAGAGATTAAGGGAGGTGAGGAGGGAGAAGTCACCAGAGGTACAGTAGGAGTCAAATCAGAAACATCAAATTATACCCAAATTTTTTAACATTTCAAATAAATCAGAGATGACTTGATCTGATTATTCCAGCGTGTGTTCACATTGACTGCAAAGGTCCCAAATCCACAGCCCAACCACAGAACCCACTTTCTTTCCTGTCTTGGAAGCAGACAGGAAACATGCAGGAATTATGTAGATTTTAATACCATCACCCATTCAGTTCTTTACTGAAGCATCTTAGGTAAGGTCTGAAGAGATATTAGCCAGAGCACAATGAGGTGGAAGGCAATAAGGTTCAGAACATGTACAGAAATTTATGTGAAGATAGTATGCTCCTCTATAATACACTCTGATATTTCCTAATACTGTTTAAATCAAATGAGGACTGTTGATTTCTCCTACACTGTTGGAATTCCAAAAATACCCAATCAAAACTCTCAATTTGCACAACTTCCTCTAACAACAACAAATTACATTTTATGGCACCTTTCACATTGGGAGGACTTCCCAAGACACTGGACAGTCAAGGATATGGGGGGATTGGGATCAAGAGGGTTGAAGAGCAGAGAGAATGGAGGTAGAAAGGTGATCAAAGTCACAGATCTAAGAGGAAGGTCTTGAGACAGACTTTGAAGGAAGCAAGGGAGAGAATGAGACAAAGGGACTGTGGGATGGAGTTCCAAAGGGTAGGGGTAGGGAGGCTGAAGGCACCATCCCCGATGGTAGGGCGAACAGGGCGGGGAACATGGAGCAGACCAAAGTCCACTGAGCAGATGGAAGAGACAGGATTATGTGGGTTTAGCAAGTCAAACCTTATTGGAGGGAGCTGCAGAGAAGAAAAAACTGCAATTCTTTCCCATTTGTAATTTCACAAACCTCCTTTGTGCGAGGGATTTACTCGTTGGTGGTCCTGACTGATGTTTGTTCAGTATCGTGAGTTCACAAGCCTCCACCGTACTGAGCGCCAACCAATAATGAGAGGATTGCACTTGGAAAACTGAATCTCATTGCAAGTGTCTGGCAGTACACATGTTAAAGCAGGCACCTGCCTCTTAGAGTGAAACATGATCATATGGGTTGACCTGCCTGGTCTCAGGTGCTGTACACAAGTTTACTGACCCAAAAGATTATTAAAGGTGATAGTTAAGGTCTTTATTTGCCCAAGAGATTCATATTCGAAGATGAGGTGAAATTGATAGCATTTCATAATGCATAATCTCCCATGCCTATCACCCCAATCTTCGTCAGGCTCCAATGGCTCCCTGTCTCTGAAAGGATCACTCTCACATACAAATCCCTTCATGCCCACATCCCACAATTGGCACAGGCTTTAGCACATCCCATGATTAATCTGTGCCACCATCAGTAGCCATGACTTCAGCCACTATTCCCCCAGCCTTGGGCGCTCCCTGCTTCAAGTCCTCTGCCTCGCCCCACTCTTTGTCTATCTTTAATCCCATCTGATGACCTACATCTGCAATTGCACCTATGGTCATCTCTACCTCCCCGTTTGGCGTCACAACCCGCTGCTGTGCAGCTCTCAGTGAAGAGCTGAGGAACAACATCTAGCACAAAGAGCAGTATATAAATGCAAATTACTGTCGTTGTTGTATAAGGTGCACATTATGAAACATCACAAATTTCACTCTGATGCTTCCCTACAAGAAATGTAATTATTGATGAACTTAAGCTAACAAGACACTTCACTGGTAACACTTCTACACAGAGGACATGAACATTCAAAGCTTAGTGTGGGATTGTCATTCTCCCTTCCCCATCTTCAAGTAGCACCTGAAGACCATCCTCTTTGACTGTGTTAACTGTCACCTACCCCCTCCCCCTGCTCAGCATCATGATTTGCCACTGTCAAGTGCTCTGTCACACTACACTGCACAAAGGGCATGATTTATTGGAATTCATTTAGCCATTTACATGCAGTAAATACTTATAATATACTGCACTTCAGAGTGCACTTTTATCATAGAAGATTTACTCTTGCACATGCAGCAGAACACCAATTATTTGCTTGTCAGCTTATCCAAATCTGTTTATACTTTAGTACTTCAAAGAAAGAGACAGGTATAGAGACAGAGAATCGTAGGGAAAGACAGAAGAGAGTTACATAGATTCTGTTGACCTGCCTGGCTTTTCTGTTCAGAGGCAGCTGAATGACTGTGGCCCGGGATATTGGGAGTATTTAGTATGAGCATATACTGTACAGCAGAAACATTGAACTTTGCAGCACAGCAAGTGTGAGAGGCAACAGGTATAACGGGTGCCACGTGTGAAGTTCACATGGGGTAGAAGGGGAGACAAATCACATATAACATTTCACAGGGTCTTCGCAATATCATTATGAACAGACAAATAATGTTAGTAACAAACAAACATAATATACGCACCCCTCCACCCGCTCCTTCTCTTAACATGCTTTAATAACACATCTGCATCGTGATCATTATAGTGGGGGCACCTCTGTAATGTCACAGCAACAGATAGATAAAGACATGGACAATTTTCAAGGAACCGACTGAAGGAGAAGCACATTTCTTGCTGGTGATATTATAGCACTTTGCTATATCGGGCTTTTCCCCATTTAATGAAAGCAGGAGCTCTGCTCTCAGTCACTCTGTGCTTTATGAAAACTTTCTCCAAGCCATGTGTTAACAAAATTATTGTAAGAAATATGTTAAGCTAACCTTTCAGAGGGTACGTTACTCGGCATATTCTCTGCATTAACGGGATGAAAGCTGGAAAACAAATATCCAGAGAATTCTAAAGCCTTTTTAGAAGGCTGGATGCGGTTTTGTCAAGAAGCCACATTCCAGGACATTTACATACACACACATACTGCCATTAGAACTCTTCTGAAACACATAATATGGGTCATAAGGAAAATCCTTTTTGGTGTTACGATTACTCTGCTGAACTAGAAGTTGTCATTCATTTTAGCCACAGAGAGGAAACAAACGTGTGAGTATTGATGCAGCCCGGTTTCTTTTAAAGCTGTGTCAATTCCAGCTCAAAACCTTCAAAGTTGGATCACTTAGAATTCACTAAGTTCACCCACACTGTTTATTTTCCAATCCATAGTGATAGCACAGTCCAGAGTGTGAGTTTACTACCTCCATTCAGTCATAGTAAATGTGTTATCACTGGGATGTACCAACATCTTGGCATTATCCCAGTTCATTCAAAATGAAATAGGGTTTGCAATGATTCATGCCTGAGAATATCAGGAAGTCAGGAATCCTTTACTTTGATGCCTCAGACTCTCATTGTAACTATGTTGATTATTGTTAGCAGGCATTAACATTTTCATTGCAATCAGATCTTAGAATATTCTACACCATTTAATTAATTAACATTAAAAAACTGTATTAATCTTGCTTTAGGTAATTATTTTTTAATGTTTGTTCACCCTCTTAATAAAGTGGATATAAAGTCTGTGACAAATTAATTTGTCATTTCAAGAAATGTGCTTGGCTGCAATCCCCATGTCAAATCCCATATAAATGTTGGGGCTTTATTCATCAACAACAATGAAATTACATTTATACAGGGCCATTCACGTTGGAAAGGCATCCCAAGGCGCTGAGTTAAGGGTTTCCACCTGTTGGGGGTTGGAATTAATAGGAGTGGAAGGTAGAGCCGTGGGAGGGTGGCTGGAAACACAACTTCAGTACCCACTCAGGATTATCAACAATGGCTTTTTGCAAAAATAAATCGGCATTGTATTACTGCAGAATATCTCATATGTGATGCTTGGTTTATAACTTCCCTGTTCGTTCACTGTGGTGAACACTGTGTTTCTCACCCTTGGCATTGACAGTGTGGTTAAGGCTGTGTAGCAGATCCTTTGAAAAACACTGCATCTCTTTCTCCATTTTCTTTATCAAGGCCACGATTCCTGCCTTAATAACTTGAGAGTGATTTCCTCTGCCCCTGTCACTAGTGACTGGACATTCCTGGAATGAGAAATGATCCCCTCGGCTATCCCTGGATAGGGTCATACTTCTCATCTCCATGTATGTTTTATTTTCATTGTTAAAAATGTATACAATGATCCTGCATTTATTTCAGAGCATGAATGTTAAAGAGATACCTCCTTATCTGTATCCCATTGAAGAAATGGTTTGGTTTCAAGTTGGCTCAGGATTGTTATTGTAACTGTGACTTGAGTCGCACATTCTGTCCCAACAGCTGAAAACAGCCAAATTCTTCCCGGAACACGTAATTTTATAAAGTAATAAAAACAAAAATATGTTTTAGATTTAACAAAAAAAGGAGATTCAAGTTGATGAGATTCAAGAGATTCATAAAATGGTGCAAGTTGAAACGTACAATGTGAGTCTTCACATCGCTTTAGTAGAAGCACATTAAAGCCCCAGCAATGGGTAAAAGCCCCCAGCTAAGTGTGAAAGCCTCACTAAGCTGCATATGAATAGGCAGGCACAAGCTTTAGCTAGAATAAACATCAACTAACGGATGTTGAAAGCCAGTCATTACAAAGCACCAGCAGCAGTGCATATTTCCCTCCGCCCCCAGCGTGTTGTGTGAATGTTCTAGCAACTTGTTAAAGCCCTCCTGCCTCCAACCATGTCATACCTAAAACAGCTGTTGTTCACACACCTATTAACACGATACCAATCTCTCTGCTAGGCTGCTACTGGCCTGCTTTATATCCCCCACTCTACCTGCCCCACCATCAGTGGTCAGGCCTGCAGCTTTTCTGTCCCCACCACCAGGAATGCCTCATCCTCTCCCTTGCCTCCTTCAAGACCTGCCTCAAGACTTTCCTTTTTGATTGCCCTTTTGGCAATCCTCCACCGCCCCCACCCTCCCTCCACACTCACCCCCCCTCTCCCTCCCTCCACCCTTCGATTCAACCCCGAGCTCAGTTGCCAATCATCAACTATCCAGTGCCTTGGGACATCCTTCCAATGTGAATCCTAGAATCATAGAATTTTACAGCATAGTAGTAGGCTATTCGACCCATCGAGCCTGTGCCAGTTGCTTGAAAGAGCAACCAACTAGTCCCACTTGCCTACTCTCACCATATAACCCTGCAATTTTTTTTTCTTTTAAGTACCTATCTAAATCCCTTTTCAAAGCTAACATCAAATCTGTTTCCACCACACTTTCAGGCAGTGCATTCCAGACCGAAACAACTCCCTGGGTAAAAAAGATTCTCTTCGGCTCCCCTCTGGTTCTTTTGCAAATTCTTAAATCTGTGTTCTCTGGTAACCGACCCACCTGCCAGAGAAAACAGTTTCTCCCTATCTACTCCATCAAAACCCCTCATAATTTTAAACACTTCTATTAAAAGGCACTACATAAATGTAATTTGTTATTGTTTTTGAAGTTTCCACTGGCAATGAAGAAACTCTTGTCTTCGTGTATGACTGGCATCAGTGTGTCAAATTTCCAGCTCTGTTTCAAAAGTACTTATGGTAGTGTTTTATTGCACCCCTGTTTGAGGGAAATATTATGCTGTTTAGTATTCCTCAGTGTTGTACAGCTACATTCCTATTCCCCGGTGATGGAAATTCCCAATCCCAGTTTTGCTGTTTGGTTGTGTGTAAAGTCCCTGATGGATCTAAAAGTCCCTCTCCCCGGATTTTAAAAGCTCTCATTCTGTGTCAATATTCGCTTAAATAAATAAAAATATGGCACCTTTCACGTTGGGAGAAAACACTTCCCAGGTATTACTTTAATGGCTGTATTTTGCAGCTGAATGTGGCATCCAATTTGTTCACAGCAGTGTCCCACAAACAGCCATGAAGTGAATGGCCAAATTTTATCAGGGAGATTGTTGGCCAGGACACTGGCCGCAGGACATTTAGCATTATCCTGAACCCTCAGCGGGGACTTGGTTTAACATCTCATCTGAAGGACATCTCTGCCAATGCAGGACTGATGTGTCAGCCTTGGCTACCAATTCCAAATCCCAAAGGCTAACAACCTTCTAACTCAGAGGCAAGAGAGCTACCACTTGAACCAAGCTGACATTTAATAACATATGTACACAAAATTATCTTCTCTAATACTGCCCAACCCATCCTTTTGAAAATGTTTCTAATTCTCACTGTTTAGTAGCTCTGTGCAGTATCTATTTCAGCAGTGAGTGTATGTCCGGGCTTGGCAGTGATGTTTTTCTTGTGTGTAAATCTCCTTGAAAATTAGGCAAGTCGACAACTAATTAAGAAAGTATTTAACAGGGTTTTAAAATCCAGATGGTTTGTAATACGGCATAATATGCACACACTCAATGTAATAGCCCTTTTGAAAGAACTTAACAGCCTCAACCCTTGCAAATTCCCTCTCGTTATTTTGTTGCTGTTTTGGTGCAGAAGTCTCTAAAAGCACCAGCTTTTCAGTAGCCATTTGGATTGCATGTAAAATCTGGCTCTCCAAATAAAATCAAAATAAAAGCTCTTGATGATGTGTAAACCCCTTAGCTTTGCGTTGAAAGCCCCAGCTCTGTGTAAAAGCCCCTGGCGAGGTTTGAAAAGCCCCTGGCGAGGTTTGAAAAGCCCCTGGCGAGGTTTGAAAAGCCCCTGGCGAGGTGGGAAAGTGCATGCGAGCAGGTGGCAGTACTCACGTTGACACTGACCCCAGGACCTGCGGTTCCATCCCCAGCAACAATCCACCCGGAGGCCATAGCGACAGAATCCACCCGAAGTGGAGCGTAGCTTGCGGACCCTGAACAGAAAACACAGTTACGGTAACACAAGCAGAGACATAAGAGGGTTAAAGGGAGAGGCTCAGGAGAGGCTCACGGCAAACGGTAGAGGTGTAGCACAAGAGCACACGCTGGAGAGAATTCCTGAGTCGAGGGAGCAGCATTTCTCTCTTTGCACAAAATAAAACCAACAAGAAGCAACAAATTGCATTTATACAGCGCCTGTCACATCTGCTTATTTTCTGGATCCGAGTCAGAGACTGGCCGAGGGAAGCGATGTCAGTCCTTTTAAGAAGAAGAAGAATCCTTGCATTTGGTATAGCACCTTATCGTGTCAGAAGGCTGTCTCAAAGCACTTCAGAGGAATTATTGGGAAATGGACTGACTGTATGGGTAGGCAAAACATGGCAGCGCAATTGTGCGCAGCAACGTCCCACAAACAGCCATGAAATGAGTGACCAATTTTATTTGGGGGATTGCCAGCCAGGACTCCAGGAGAGAGAAACTCCCTCCTCCGCTCAAACATTGCCAAGGGATCCCCAACCTCCATCCACCTGAACAGGCAGATGGGAAGTCACAGTACAAACCACAGAATTCACTGCATGCTAGAGCGCCGGTAGACAGGTCTCTGGGTTGCTGCATTCCTGTACATTGCTGAATAATACACCACATCTAACGCAAGCCTGGGCTTGAGGGCACAGGGTGCCTGTATGTCTGACACTTTAATCAAGAGCATCTTACAAACAGGTTCACATCTCCTCATTCAGCCCTACAAGCACCACATAGCGCATGAACTTTGATCTTTTTTTGATTTATAACATAAGAAAATGAAAACAAGGAAAATACAGTTAATTAAATGAATGAATAATCCATTGCGTGATTTCCTCCCCCAATAACCAGGTTTAAACTTGCCAATAATAATAACATGATAGTAATCCTTGCATTTGAATCAGCGGCTTATCACGTCATTGAGAGGTCTCAAAGCGCTTCATAGAATATACTGTAACATTCATTGACTGTTTATTCGGTAATTGGAGGCAGCCAATTGCGCACGGCAGTGTCCCGCATACAGTCAGGGATTGAGCGACCAAATTATCATTAATACTATTGTCCAAGTTGTGTATATGTAAATGCATATTAGAATATAATATTAATAGAAAGTGCATAACCAGTAATAAGTTGCTGAGCTATTTCTTCTAGGCACATGTTATAATAATAATAATCCTTGCATTTCATGTAGCATTTTATCGCGTACATAGTTGAGATGTCTTAAAACTCTTCACAGGATGTACTGTAAAGCAAATTGACAATGTATTATCGATATGTATTATCGGTTGTATATTTTGGAAGCGAACCGCAGCAGCCTGTATCCCACAATCAATCGGGGAGGGACTTTTGGAGGGAATATTTTCCCCGGAAAGTGATCTGCTGATCTACTAACAACTGGATTCCTACTTACTGCTAAATAAATAGAGGTGTCGCGGGTTTATTAGGTCCTTGAGACATCCGAAAGCCTTTCACAGAATATAATGTAAAGTGACAGGAGTGTGTGTGTGTGGTGGGTGAAATGTCGCTGTGTATCTGTTGAGTTTGTGGAGCTGTAGATAGTTGTCTCTTTCTTACCTGCTGCTGTTGCTGTAGCTGCTCTGCTCCGCCGCTGCCCACAGATAGAGACAGGACACAGCCAACACTTTCACAAGCAAAGCCCACATCTTCTCTGCTCGCCACCCCAGGGCTACCTCCTCCACTCCCCTGGCTACAGAAGGGCTTGAGATGCGCCTGGTAGCTTTGGGCTAAACCTGGTTTCTCTGCACACACTCACACACACACTCACAGCGAACACACACACACACACACTGGATTGACTTCTGCCCAGAGCAGCCAGGCAGCTCTCCTCCTTCACCTCTCCTCTGCCCCTGGGAAGAGGATTTGTCTCTCCTGGGAAAAGTCTTGTGGGAATTCCTTTGAGCGAAGAGATCCAGTCGGTGGATCACTCACTCCCCAGCCTCTGGTGGTGTGTGTGTGTGTGTGTGTGGGGGGGGGGGGGGGGGGGAGAGAGAAACAACCCTGGGAATAGTCCTGGAGGAATTCCAACCCACTTCTCGTGGCTGGGTCTCCACACTGTTGGTGACTTGTGCTGTAGACTGACTGATCACTTGAGCTGAGTGCAGTTCTCTGTCGCTCTCTCCCTTCCCTCACCCCCCCCCCCCCCCACCCCTTGTGCAGTCAGATCTCACTGCTGTGTTGCCTCTCCCTAGTGGAGAAATCTGATTTCACTCAGACAAGCTGTGAGGAGGGAGGGAGAGTCAGTCAGTCAGTCAGTCAGTGGCACAGGTTAATTCTGCTCTGCCAGTGAGCTTGTGTGTGTGTGTGTGTGTTGTGGCATGATTGATGTGAGCACTGGAGTGAGTCAAGAGAGGAGAGGGGGGGGGGGAGTGGAGAGAGATCAGCTCCCCCCACTCAGCTGCTGTCAGTCCATCCCACCAACATGCTAGTGTATGTAGCTAGAGTATCATCCTGCAATACGCCTGTTTGGTATGTTACAGGCAGCCACAGAGAAAGGGAACTCTCCAGAGAATAGGATATGTCAACATAGAAGACCCACATTCAATGAAATGGCCATCAGTTCTTAAAGGTAGAAAACTTAACATCAAAAGGCAGTTTACACAGTGTGTACACACACACACACACACTGGAGCTGGTCAGCACAGGCACAAGGTCACCCTATTCCCAGTGTCACTGAATTGTGTGAAACTCTTTCAGTTGATTTTGCTCACTTTGGCACTGACCCACTGATAGCATCAGCTACATGCAGTGACTGGGGGACAGACTTGTGAACACAGTCCTTTGGCTTTAATTAAAGACAATTTCTAGGGGAGTGGGGGTGGGGGGGGGAGGAGGTGGGGAGAGCATGAGGAATTATACCCTTCATTCACAACTCGCCCCCAGCTCTGTGTCAGACAGTGTCTGGATCTATGTTGTTTATAAACTGTCTTCACGCGTGTGTCACCGGTGTTAACGAATCCTGACATGTATAATAATAAAATTGGTCATTTCAATCCACGACTGTTTGTGGGGACGCTGCTGTGCGCAATTGGCCGCCGCGTTTCACCCACAAATATACAGTCAATTCACTTTACAGAATATTCCGTGAAGCGCTTTCGGACGCCGATAAGATGTGAAAAGCGCCATATCAAATGCAAGGATTATGTACAGTAGTAAGAGCTGCCATTGGTGAGGCCAGAGCCAGACTGGGGGAGGTGGGGGGAGAGACCAGGAAGTTTTTGAGTAAAGCATAACTTGAGAAAAATATATCCCACGATTACTAATTTTGTTTAAATTATGGTTAACAATACCCCTGTACACGCTGAATTAACCACAAAGCCGTATTTTCATCACAGATGCTCCTGACACTCTCCCCAAAGATTACAATGATTAAACAATAAACACAATCAAAGGTAAGTGGTGTTTAGTGGTGAATTCACAGAGAGAGTAAAACTTTACAACATCTTAATGGCTTGTTGTGGGTTAGCTCTTCTGCAGCTCTCACTTAGAGCTGTCCTGGAGTAGATATATATATATATATATATATATATAATATAACGCAGCATCGAGGGCCAATCTGAGCTGGGAATGTACACCACCTACACAAGCTCAGGCGAGCAACTGCTCAAATCTATTACACTCCAATCCGCCCAAATAAAACAGTTTTAAAAAAAATAAGATTCATAAAATAAATGAAGAAAGTTGCTTTAGTGAGCACAAGAGGCACAATAGATATATTTTCTGTCTATTCTAAGATGGCATAGTTTTCCATATACACTGTATAGTACTGTATATGCAAATACCTGAGTATGTTTCGCTTGATAACATTTTAACACATACAAGAGTTGACAGACGGTGTGACAGATTATACACTGCGCCAATACAGTAATAAATAGTTTCACTGAGAGAGAGAGTGGGTGCAGCATGAGGTGACATATACTGGTAGTGAGTGTCGGATAGGGGTCTGTTGCTGCTGCTACAGACCTCCACACCGCATGACTGCATCAGTTAATGATCAGACAAGCTTGTTACAGTATCGCCCAGTCTATAAAATACCACCTGAACTCAACTCATATCACAATAATACTGCAACACAGTCATTCATTTTGGATGCAGCTTCAATTAAGAAATGCAATCTATAATGCCTGTGTGCTTTTGTTAAAAAAATCCTCTTATTCATATCAAAAGGTCCATTCCCTGGGGAACAGAGAGAGAGGAGGCTGTGACAAGGTGAGAAATGACCACATAGCCAGGCTTTAAATGTTGCTCTACTGGTGCAAGCAAAGGAATTCCAAGAACAAACCAAAGTAGCATTTAAGTGTGTAGCAACTAGAAGTCGAGGCACCCACCAACATTTGGACATCAATTATCAGGATATCTGCAGTATGCATCAGGAGTACACTGGGAGAGAACAATGCAGGCGACAGCAAACAACTGCAGGAAACGCCAGATTGAGAACCAGGATTAGGAGATAACCAGCCCAGTTTCACAAATAAACTTTCTCCCCTAATCCCACTTCTGCGACTGTTTGTGAGACACCAATGTGCGCAATTTGGCTGCCGCGTTTCGCCCACAAATATACAGTCAGTTTTCCTGCTCTCCTTTCCCCTACCCTGACACCTCCCCACTGCTCTTGTCCCTACCTAATTGTACAGCGCCTTGGGATGTCCTCTCGATGTGAAAGGCGCTATATAAATCAGAATTTTGATTGATTGATTGATTAATCGGTTGGTCGGTCGGTCGATCGATTGATTGAAGAGAAAAGAAAATGCTCCCAACAAAAGAGACAATATCTTTAGCTATTATTCCCAATTTGCATCTATCAACACTTGCTAGTCAACAGACCAGAACCTCTTCTCTAATGTCGTCATTAATATTTCACTTTCATAAACCTTTATAATTGATGCAACCTTTGCAAAGGAGGCTGATCATTTCTGTACGAGAGAGACGAGAGGGGCTGGGATTTTTCTCCCTATAGCAGGGAAGATTAAGGGAAGATTTAATAGAGGTTTTCAAAAATCTGAGGGGTTTCGATAGAGTAAATAAGGAAAAACTGTTTCCACTGATGGGTGGGTTATTAATCAGAGTATATAGATGTAACACAAAATTACATCTGTATAGTGCCTTTCAAGTAAGGAGGATTTAAGATAATGATAATCCTTGCATTTGAAATAGCGCTTTTCACATCTTCTCGATGTCTCAAAGCACTTCACAGAATACACTGTAAAGTGAATTTACTTTTTTTTGTGGGTGAAATGCGGCAGCCAATTGCATACAGCAATGTCCCACAAACTGTCATGAATTGAATGATCAAGTTTTTTTTTTTAAGGATTATTATGTCCGGAAAAGTGTTCCACCAATCGACTAACAATCGGATTTCTATTTACTGCTATGTAATAAGAGGCGTGTCGAGTAAAGAACAACATTTCGCCTTGCCGGGAATAGAACCCGAATCTCTCACTTGCAAGGCACGTGATCTAACCACTGAGCTACAGGACTCCACATATGAAGAATATACATTTTTAGATAAGTTTTATGTAGATCAGTGTGAATTAAACACAAGGCTGCTTCTATGTGTAATTTGTT
The DNA here is from genome assembly GCA_035084275.1 of Hydrolagus colliei. Taxonomy (NCBI): domain Eukaryota; kingdom Metazoa; phylum Chordata; class Chondrichthyes; order Chimaeriformes; family Chimaeridae; genus Hydrolagus; species Hydrolagus colliei. Next base: position 92,371,021 of record CM068742.1, read on the forward strand.
AGACGTAAAAGTGGAGGCAGAGAGAAAGAAAAAAGAGAGAGAAGATAAATAGAGGAGAGGAAACAAGTGAAAATCTGAGTATAGTAAAAGCCCGCTTATCCAGCATCCTCAGGACCTGGCCAATGTCAGTTAAAGCGCGAGCCGGATATTCGTCCGAAAACACACAAAAAATAATAATACATTTTTCCAGAGAAACTCTGGTTAATCGAATGCGGACTTTTTTCTGAGGTGCCGGTTATACAGAAGTTATGGTTGATCGGGTCACAGATAAATGGGCTTTAATTGTAGTAACTATTGCTGTAAACTCTGGACGACTACGGATTCTAATATAGCTGTACTCGAATGTTGAGTTATTGTTAATTCTCTATTTTCAATAGGGCTGTTCAAAATATAGATGTGGAAGAGGTTGCTTTAATTTGTTGCATTTAATGCTGTTATAGTACAATTATTAACATTAGTGTAACCAAAAAACTTTTGTGCACATGTTAAATTGAACCAATTTCTCATGGATGTTGTAATTTCTATTTAAGATAATTGACAAAAGAACCATTCAATTTTGTTTCGCTTAAGAGCTATTATGATCTGGAATGCATTGCCAAAAAAGGGTGGTGGAAGCAGTTTCAATAATAACTTTCAAAAGGGAATTGGATTGATACTTAAAATGAAACAGGGTTGTAAGATGTATGGGGAACAAGCAGAGGAACGGTCTAGTTGGTAGCTTTTCCAAAATGCCGGTGGTGGGCCATGTGGCCTCCTTCTGTGCTTTAAGATTTATTGATTCTAGAGTATCATTGGTGTAAAATGATGGGCTGGGGATAGATGGTTTAAGTGATTGCATCGGAAGGAATGGAAGGAAGCTCATGGGGAATAATAGTCAGTACTGTATTGTAGAATAGGAGGTGGACTTGAGATGACATCTTAAAAATGCAATAAATAGCGGGCAATGGTACATAGCAAAACATGTTGGGACAGTGACTAGTGGTGTACTGTAGCCCTTGTTCTGGACCTTTACTATTCACACCATTGATGAATGCCTAGAAGGAGAGAATTTATTGTACTTTTTATTTCAAAGTATCAAGTTATGTGGGTAGGTGAATATTATGACAGTAAAATTCAAGAAGATGTAAAGCAAGTCAGTAGATAATCAGATGGAACTTGAATAAATTAATGTTCATTGAAAACATGGGATCTAATTAAAACATGTAATCTAACTTGTGAGTGTGGTAAAGGAATTTGTAAACTCCAGATATGGTGTAGTCCAACCCTCTGGAAAATCATTCAGCATTCCAGGACGCTTTATAGCAGCCTTTAAAGCCATCCTCTCTCTTTTTATTCTGACATCAGTGCTCGTATATTCGGCCACTCTGTCTCAGTTCTCTGTAACTTTCTCCCCAAATCCCACTGCATTGCTCCTTCCCTTTTCCCTCTTAAAAACCTGTGACCTTAGCTTTGGTCAATACCCTTCAATTGTTTTCTCTGCTCAGCATTTCCTTTGAGCCTCTTAAGCATTGTGATACATATTATGCTTGAGTATACAGTACATGCTATGATATACTCCTACTTTAATATGAGTAAAATATATCCCATTATTATTTTTGTGCAAATTATGGGAATCAATATCTCCATGTAAGTTGTACGAATTGATTATATCTTTTCATCACTGTTGTCCATGACATGCTCCCAAAAATTGTAAAGATAAAACTATAAACAAAATCAAAGCTAATCTCTCTGAGACATTGTCTCGACATGAAGGCTGCTATATAAATGCATGTTGCTTTTGTTCTTGTTTTAAGTAATGATAAATGTATATAAACTATTAGTGAGAATTCTCAGATTCTGGGGAGTGTTCCAAGTAGGTAAAACTTTATTTGAAGGTATTATTGTGGATTAACTTCTTCTATCCAATTAACTATTTTATAAGGTCTCTTCTGAAATCTGTTTTCGACGCTGAACAACCCAAACTTAATCTAGCTCTAGTTCACATACCTCAGCCTCCCCACCCAAGTGTGGAATCATCGCATTGTTTCATTTCTGTATTGCCTCTCGGGCCCCAGACAACTGCACTGCCTCTGGGATCTGAACATCCCAACGTGGTTGCAGTGGTCAGAAATCTAAACAGTATTATATTGGAGCCTACCCAGACCACTGTAAGCTTGAGCATAACTTCTGCGATCTAAATCCAACTGGCTATATAGCACAGCAGTGTGTTTGCTTCTTTTATTTATTCTCACACTGGTTTTACATTGTGAGCATCAAGTCAACAAACACCTTTTGATCTCCAAACTTGCTTACTACATTTTACTCCATTTGCCTCCTTTTTAAAATTCCCATATGCATTACCTTGGCCTGTCTGTGTTCATATTTTATCAATATCAGTGATCAGGATATGTGAAATCCTGTTGATCTCCCTTGATAAGATCTGGTCATTGATAAGACTCAGCTCAAGGGCATTATGCCACTAACTATCCCTCCAGGCAGTAGATACGCAAACAAACAAAACACTGATGTTCCTGCTCAGACTTGTCCTAGCCTAGAATGCATATTTCATATGCAATATTTTCATAAAAATTGGAGTGCATGTTTCATATGGGACCAGTCAAGTCATCGTTCATTGGACTGTAGTTTAGGTTACATCGTTTTCCAACACTTCATGGTGACTCACGTTACACTCAAGTCTAAACTGCTGTGAAAAATGACATTCAGCAGTTTAAAGTTAAATGTATTATCCACAAATGTCTTCATCGTATAAGCATCTACCCTTTATATTATTGAGGCTTGAATATTTAGATGTGCCCCTGACCCCTTACAGCAAAGAAACAGAGAATTTTTCTGCCAGTTATCCTGGTCTCAAGCCTTGGCTCTTCCTAACCTGCAAGACTGTTCAGCGCTTTGGGACGTCCTACCGACGTGAAAGGCGCTATGCAATTTTGTTGTTGTTGTTATCTTCTCCAGAATCAGGTAAGTGTCCCTCTGGGAAGAGCCTGCACATTCTAGTCCAGATGTAAGGAAATTTCCAATGTATAGGTGGCATACATTTGTGGTACCTCTAAGTTTGGTTTGGATACTTTTAAGATGATGGGTTTCCCCATGTATCAGAAGTTTGGCTGATCAAAAATAAATCCTATCTTATATTTTCTCTCATTCAAAATTCAACCCAGAATAATTGTGTACTCACTTTTTTTAATGGGATGTCGTGGGCACAAATTTGCTAAACAAAACATGCAGTGTTTGGCCAATAAATATATTCTCTAAATTTGACACTAATGTCCTGTAAAACCATTCAAGATGTTCTGGAAATGTGATAAAGCACTGTACCAAATGGAAGGATTCTTATTTTATTATCAAAATATTCATGCCATTTCTAGTTAATTTCACTTTGTGAAAAGCCTTTGTAAACTGTGTTTGCTAAAATGAAATAACATAGTCTATGGTTCAGAAGACAATTAATTGTACAAGCTTCATTCTTGCAAATCACAATGTCCCTTGTATCTCGCTAAATAATATTGCCCTGTAATGATGCATCAGCTAAGATGTACTCTAACCTGTATTAGATCATACACTGGTTATAGAGCAAGAGGTACATACTATCTGATAAATATTCAGGTGGAGTATTATTATCATAAGGTCAGAATAATATAATGTCATGTGGGTTGCCACATTTCGCCCACAAAATAATCACTTTACGATATATTCTGTGAAGCGTTTTAAGATGTCTCGCTGAAAAGGTGCTATATCAAATGCAAGGATTATTAATATTATTATCATGGTGTCTAATGGTTAACCTTATGCAAGGAAAAATGGGAAAAGTGGGAAAGTATATAACTTTGGAAGGACATCACTTTGTTATGAACAGCTATCCTTTGTATACTACTACAACAACAAATCACATTTGTATAGCGCCTTTCATGTCAGGAGAACATCCCTACAAAGTGAACATTTATAAATTACTTGAATAAAGCTAGGATGCCATGTCGATCCCCACCCAGTGGAAGTTTTCTTTGATGTTGAAAGACAAATAATGGCGAGAATTAATCCCGAATTATGTTAGGTCTAAGTGGACACTCTGCGTCCTGCGTCCTTTACCGCTCCAAGCTCCGTGACCCCATCTCCCCTGTCCTCACCCGACTCCATTGACTCCCATCATCCAGAGGATCCAATTCAAGATCCTGGCCCTCACTTTTAAAGCCCTTCACAACCTCACCCCACCCTACATATGTGACCTTTTAACCCCCTACCAACCTGCCCGTCTCCTATGCTCAGCAGGCTCTGCACTGCTCCACGTCTCCTGACCCACCCGCCCCACCATTGGCAGGCGAGCCTTTAGCCACTCTGCCCCCAAGCTTTGGAACTCCATTCCACAGTCCCCCTGCCTCGCCCCCTCCCTGACCTCCTTCAATCTTCGATGGACTGATCGGCAACTCCTAATCCCCCCTTCCCTCCCCCACCCTGTCCCCAGATCAGGTCTGACACAGTGACTGTCCAGCACCTTTGGACATCCTCCTGACATGAAAGGTGCTAAACAAGTGTAATTTTGTTGTTGTTGAGATTTATCATTATCCCATAACATTCCATATATGGAAACAAACAGTGTAGGGAAAGGAATGCGGTTTTTCTTTGCACAGATTAATATCACGCACTATTGACCTGCCACATCTCAAGCTTTTTTTTGAGTAGGACTAGGACATCATATTGGCCTTAAAACATCAATTAATCTACCTCCCGAGCTACTGTCTTAAAAAGTAAATGCAGCTTCCTGATTAATATACAACAACAAACAACAAAATTACATTTAAAGAGCACCTTTCACATCGGGAGGACATCCCAAGGCGCTGAACAGTTAGGTCGGGACCTGAGCGGAGGGAAAGGATTGGGGGGAAGGTGAGTAGGAAAGGGGGGACAGTTAGGAGGGCAGCAAAAGGCACCGTCGAAGAGGAAGGTCTTGAGACCGGCCTTGAGGGAGGAAAGGGAAGAAGTGAGGTGAAGGAATTGAGGGATGAAGTTCCAGAGTGTGGGGGCAATGAGGTTGAACGCCTGGCCACTGATGGTGGGGCGGTTCGGGTGGGGGATGTGGAGCAGGCCAGAGCCCACTGAGCGTAGGGACGGGCAGGCTGGTAGAGAGACGGCAGGTCGGAGAGATAGGCGGGGGCAAGGCCGTCAATGACCTTGAAGGTGAGGACGAGGATTTTGAATTCGATCCTCTGGGAGATGGGGAGTCAGTGGAGACGGGCGAGGGTGGGAGTGATGTGGCGCGGAGCCTAGTGCGGGAGAGTACACGAGCTGCAGAGTTCTGAATAATCTGTAGCCTGTGAAGGGAGGAGCTGGGAAGGCCAACGAGGAGAGAGTTACTGTAATCGAGTCTTGATGTGATGAATACGTGAATGAGTGTTTCGGCAGAGTGGAGGGTGAGGTAGTGGCAGAGTCTAGCAATGTTGCAGAGGTGGTGGAAGCTGTACCGGTCATGCAGCGGATTTGGGCGAGGAAGGACAGTTCAGGGTCAAACAAGATGCCTGACTGGCTTTGAGAGGTGGAGAGAGAGCCTTGAATGTTGATGTTGTCAGCGCCTGAGGTGCGGAGGCACTGTTGCGACCCAATCAAAAGGCCTCCGTCTGACATTTAGTTGGAGGAAGTTGTCCCTCGACCAGGACTCAATGCCAGACAGACACGCAATCAGAATGCCAGTAGTCCTGGAGTCGAGGGTGGAAGCGGAAAGGTAGAGTTGGATGTCATCCGCATACATGTGGAAATTTACCTGATGTCTGCGGATGATGTCACCGAGGGGGAGCATGTAGAGGGTGAAGAGGAGGGGGCCAAGGACAGAGCCCCGGGGAACGCCGCATCAGACTGTGCGGGGGCTGGAGGAAAAGCCGTTCGAGGAGACAAAGTACACAGGCTTGTGAATTAATTTAAGTCTTATTCCTGGTAAAGCTCAGAGTTTGTGGATGCAGATAATGTGGACACTAGTCTGCATAATGTTACCATTATTGTGCAAAACAGTGGGAAAAAAAAGTAGAACTTGAGAGCTTCAGTGGGAGAAACAGTATTTGTTTAAGTCATGTACTTTTCTCCATTCATCCCTTATGCTTAGCTCATTAAAACTTTTCTTAAAATGTGCCCTTTCAATCTAGAGGTCTCAACTGTATTGTCTGATATTGTTATGCAAAATATCTGAGATGTTTCTTATTCATCTGAAATGAATGGCATTTGACCATGAATTGAAAGGATAAAATGGTTTGCAGTTTGTCACAAACACTATTCATTGCCTTTGTCCCACTGCTTCTTTCAGAAGTGATGTAAAACCTTTGCTGTTAAAGTGTCTTGTATGTGGCCAATTTTGTAGCAAATAAAAGACAAAATCAACCTCTGCTTGTTTGAGAACTCGAAAATCTTGATTCCTATAACAACTATAATAAATCGATCATTTTCAATTGGTTGCCGTGTTTCGCCCACATATATACATATATTTTTACATATATTTACACATATTTACAGTATATTCTGTGAAGAACTTTGAGACGTCTAGAAGACGTGAATAGCTCTATTCAAATGCAAGGATTATTATTATAACTGAACGCAAAACAATCCCTGCATGATTAAACCTCCACATCCTATATTTTGCTGCCTTGCTAAGGGAGCTAAGATTAAATTTGTTAATGTCTGAACAGACAACAAACAGCATCTGATGATGGATAAAGTGTAATTTTTCCAAGTTCCTTTTTTTTTAGGGTTCCATGATGGACCAGTGGGTGAAAGTGACTTCTGTAAAGATGCTGGTCTGCATTGAATTAGCAAATCTCTAAAAGGATAACAGTTGAGTTTAAACAATGGTATAATTGCCCCTTCAGAAATTGGTTAAAAACAGTCAAGACTTCCATTCCTGGTCATTTGGCCCAATGTCCCTGTACCTCGAAGTCCATGGTCACATTGTAGATGAAGTGTCTTGGCTGAAACATTAACCTGCCAGGTGCAGAATAATCTGCCAGGTTAAATGGGTTCCAGGTTAAGTATAATACATTACATAACAGTTACAAAGGTACATTGGTCATGGTGATTGTATGGAGTATGTATGCCAGTCTGGCTCAGGTGGTGCATTTGCCGAGTGAGATGTTTGTGGGTTCAACAAATGACATTTGTATAGCGCCTTTCACATCAGGAGGATGTCCCATGACACTGGAAGGATGCCCTGGGATGTTCAAGCTCCAAATCAGGGCCTGAAACTCATTATTCAGCTGATGCTCCAAGACTGCAGTCTTGGGAGTTATTTTTTTTAAAATCCTGTCACCATCGGCTCCCATTGTTTCCTGCCCATTCTCAATGTTTCATTCAAACCTGCTTCGAAAATTTTACTACCACAAAACTAATTTTCAGTTTTAAAAACTACTGACGCCAATGCCCATAATGCGTTTTTCCCGACAGGCGTTAGTAAAACAGATCAAATCATTTAAAATATTACTTTCCCACCAGAATCAGCTATCAGCCTTTAACAAAGGAGGCACTGTTCTTATTATAGGCTATTAGCAAACAGTAAACAGGCAGCTTCACAAAAAGATTACAATGTGATTGTTGATTATCAGGTGGATATCCAGTTTACTTTGGTGCTGGATAATAAAGTAGTGTTGCTTTTCATCATTGTTCATAAAATAATTGTCACAATAAATTCCAAATAACAAAACTCTTTGTGTGAGAAATGATCTGTTAACTTATTTGTAATTGAGTATCTGAAAATATGTCATCTTACACCTGTCACTCAAATCCACTGGCCTTGGGTGATTGCCTCTTTTTGGTGCAGTTGATTATGGCTCAGACATCAAATCTGTGCCTTCTGCTGACATCAGATCCGTGCCTACTGCAACAAAAAAACATTTTAAAGAGCACCTTTCACAACAGGAGAACGTCCCAAGGAACTGAAATTAATGAATAGAAAGAAATTAATTAAGCGGGATTAATACTGGAATCACCATTGTTCTCCTCCCGACTTAAAAGGTGCTCTATAAATGTAATTTTGTTGTTGTTGTTTTGTTGTTTTAGGGAGAAGCAATGTTGAATAGTCTGTAAATAAAATCCGATGATGATGGGATCAATTTAGTGGTACATTTATATTGAATATTCACAGGGTATAATGGAGATCCATGAAAGTTTTGTAGTGATTGACTTCCAGATCTTAGCATTCGACTGCCTGTCAGTGGGACATCAGCTTTATATTCAAGTGGCCAGGAAACGTCAGGAAAACAGAGTCATGGACCTGCCTCCGGCACACTGGGGTAGATTTAGAAAGACAGAAATCTAAAACACAGAAAGGAGGCCATTCCGTTCACTGAGTTTGCTCGAAGAGCAGGGAGATCAATTTTATCCCAGTGCCTTGCATTATCCCCAACCTCCTCTCTTTCATACGTGGATTTAATGGGCTAAATATGCAATTCACCATAGTCTAATCACAATCTTAGTATGATGAATAACAAATGAACACAGGAAATTCATCACCTGACCTTCAACCTCCAATACATTTGGACCTTGAAGAATTTGGCCTAATCTGGCATCGGCGGTGGTTGTTTTTTGTGTATATGATCTATTGAGATGAGTGAAGCATTCTAGATTAGCTGTAGCGATGGACGAGAATCATAGCTCACAGGATATAAAGCAAACAAAACATATTTTATGATAATCCATCACTCTGACTTTTGGGAGCTGTAATGTGATTTTGCATGCATGAATGCTCTAAAACTAACTTTGCAGTTCAAATTTTTTTTAATAAATGACGTTCAAATTTTCTCGTCATTGCTATCCAACAGTAAAAAACATTATTCCGACAATTTATACGTAAAACATAATTCAGCAGAAAACAACAACAACAAATTACATTTATAGAGCGCCTTTCACATCAGGAGGACGTCCCAAGGCGCTGCACAGGAGGCATGTGACCCGAGCTGAGAGGGGAGTGTTTGGGAAGGGGTAAAACACGAAGGGGAGGTCGAAGAGTTCGGGGTGGAACAAAAGGCACGATCGAAGAGGAAAGTCTTCAAACCGGCCTTGAAAGAGGAAAGGGAAGAAATGAAACGGAGGGATTGAGGGATGGCATTCCATAGGGTGGGAGCGGAGAAACTGAAGGCCCGGCCTCCGATGGTGGGGCGGTTCGGGCGGGGGGCTTGGAGCAGGCCAAGTCCTGTTGAACGGAGGGTCCGGGTGGGTAAAGTAGATCGGTTAAATAGGGCGGGGCAAGGCCATGTAAGGCCTTGTAGGTGAGGACGAGGATCTTGAACTCAATCCTCTGGAGAATGGGGAGCCAATGGAGACGAGCGAGGGTGAGGGTTATGTAGTCGCGGAGGCGGGTGCGGGATAGTACACGGGCTGCAGAGTTTTGGATGACCTGCAGCCTGTGAATGGAGGAACTGGGGAGGCCGACGAGGAGAGAGTTTCCGTAGTCCAGCCGTGAGGTGATGTATGCATGCACGAGTGTTTCGGCAGCGCGGGGGGTAAGATAGTTGCGGATCCTGGCAATATTGCGCAGGTGGAAATAAGCGGTGCCGGTCAAGGCGTGGATGTGGGGGAGGAAGGAAAGTTTTTGATCGAACATGATGCCGAGGTTCCTGATTGGCTTTGTGAGGTGGAGAGTACAGCCTTGGATGTTGAGGCTGGCAGCGCCCGATGTGCGGAGGCGCTGGCTTGAGCCAATCAGGAGGGCCTCGGTCTTACTCACGTTCAATTGCAAAAAGTTGTCCCTCGTCCAGGACTCGATGTCGGACAGACATGCTGTCAGAACATCGATGGTCTGGGGGTTGAGGGATGAGGCAGAAAGGTACAACTGGGTGTCGTCCGCATACATGTGGAAATTTACCCCATGTTTGCGGATGACGTCGCCCAGAGGGAGCGTGTAAAGGGTGAAAAGGAGGGGACCGAGGACAGAGCCCTGAGGAACGCCGTGAGAAACTGTGCGGGGGTTTGAAGAAAAACCATTGGAAGAAACAAAATGTAAACGGTGGGTCAAAAGAGTGGAACCAGTCAAGGACTGTGCCTTGAAGGTTGAGGTGGGAGGAAAGACATTGAAGGAGGATGGTGTGATCGACTGTGTCGAACGCAGCAGACAGGTCAAGGAGGACGAGGAGGCAGAGGGAGCCCTGGTCACAGGCGGTTAGGATGTCATTTGTGACCTTAACCAGGGCAGTTTCTGTGCTGTGGATAGGGCGGAAACCTGATTGGAGGGGTTCAAGAAGTGAGTGAGTTGAAAGGAAAGAGCGGAGCTGGGAGGCAACCACTCTTTCAAGGACCTTGGATAGAAACGGGAGGTTGGAGATGGGTCGATAACTTGATGGTTGCGACGCATCAAGGGAGGGTTTCTTCAGGATAGGGGTGATGGTGGCTGTTTTAAGGGAGGTAGGGACGGTGCCTGAGGAGAAAAGCAGTTTAAAAGTGTACAATGTAGGCAAGAGTTCACATATGTTAAAATGAGCTGAGTGTCAGTGATGGCAGAACAGGCTTCCTGTTTACAATGAACTGATCCTTCCCACTGCCTGACTCAAATTCCCTATTTGGGTCTCGATCCATTCTCACACCGGGGTACAAGAAGAAGTGATTTGTCACGAGCAGTCGGGGATTAGGGACACTCTGCTATTGTCCACAAAACAAAACCTTCTTGTGCTGCTGCCTTCTTCAATGGTTAAAGCTGCCATGAATGCCTGCTTGGCAGGCATCAGGCCATGGAACAGCTTGTTCCTCTCGCTGTCCTCACCAAGGCTTTGATCACTGGGTTTGGGTCACTATGCATTTGGGTTGACAATGTGATTTGGGGAACGGCCTACTATCAAGTTGTTTTTCGGTGAACAGCTCTCTGGCTCCATTGACGTCACAAAGACCTTGTAGTCATGCTCCTTTGCAGCCCATGCTCGATCCAGATCTACCAGCCCCATACATTTCTTACCTGAAAAAGTTGGGAGTTTGGTTAGCAGTAGCACCAGTACAAAGGTGCAGTCAAACCCTCTGGCTAAAATCATATAAAATCATATTGCTCTTATTTAAGGCTGATTACCAAGGTTGGTGATATTGCAGATTGCCATCATAGGAGGCTTCTACAAGCAGAGGTTATTGTGCAGAAGCTTAGCTATGTCTAGATAATGGTTTAGATATATGTCTGTATCGCCTGAAGGACCATCATCTTATTTCAGATTTGTTTATATTTAAATTTAAAAAAACGGTGCCAGTGCAGTATTTACATTTAAAGCACGACAGTATTAAAGGCACAATTAACTATTAAACTGGCTCAGCTCAAGTGCAATTCTTTCAAAAAATTGCCCCAAATGGTTTCCATATGGAGAATGAAATTTAAGAATTTTCCTAAAATTCTACACAATCTTAAGTTCCACAATAATATTCACGGGGCTGAAATCAAGAGAAATATCAGGACTTCAGGCACGTCATGAAATAAATTCCCTGAAATTCTTGTATGCACTTTAAAAACAAAAACAGTTGTGGCATAAATATGAGCTGCCACGCCCCAGTATTGGAATGCAAAACTGTCACAGTCACTTTGTGTTGCAAGATCAATTGCCAGGCTTGAAACCCTTTAGATAAGATTGAAATTGAAATGTGCTTGCTAAATTGATCCAAAATGTATTCTTTGGAGAACAAGAGTGGTTCTACTCAGGTAAGATGCAACAGATTGGGATGGTTTGTAAGCTAATCGGTCAGGAGACCAGGACAGTTTGGATCTGGTACCCATTCTAGTTAGAATCAGCTGAGAAAGATTTCTACTTATTCATTGTAATGACTGGGACACACCATTCTATTGCCAGGTCTGTGGCATCTTGTCCGTGCCAGCTCAAATTCTCACACTGTCTGTATTCAGTACTTATGTAGGAGCAGCCTTTTTAAAAATCTATCTTGTATTGAATCACCTGCTGACATTACTTCCAATAGATTCTCTACCTAACTGGCATCTATTCAAAGTGTATTGCTCACCACAATACCACACATGCACAGCTGTTACTGCTCCTTACCTGATTCCATAAGCCAAGTAGAGCCCTAATGACTTAAATATTATAATAATAATCCTTGCATTTGATGTAGCGCTATATCACATCTTCGACACGTCTTATGGATCTAAGTTATTAAGTTTATAAGTAGGACTGTTCAAAAAGAGAAGAGAGTCAACAGTGTACCCAAAATTAAAATCAATGTTCATTCACTTCATGGCTGTTAATGGGACATTATTGTTCGCACACTGACTGCCGGGTTTGTGTGCAATATAGCCACTCCACTTCACAGTACATTCGGTGAACGTGCTTTGAGATGTTCTCCCAACGTGAGAGGTGCTGTATCAAATGGAAGGATTATTTTACATAGAAGGCATTCCATTAGTGAAAAATGTTGTTGTAGTCTGGAAAACACGAATATATGTGTTACATGAAGACTATAATCCCATATTGCGTAGAACATTTCATTTCCACAGATGAAGCAACCAGCCCCGGCCCATATGAAAGACATTAGCCTGTTTCTTTCCACACAGCAGCGAGACATAACAGCTGTATGTCTATGGCCCATACCTATTATCCGCCGTTCTCCTGGGAGCTGAACAGCTGTCTGATCTGCAAACCTGCACAGAACCATGTGTTCCTAGAACAAAGGAGAGCATGAGAGGCAATTTTATAGGGGTCTAAAAGGTGAATCAAAAAAGTTTGTTTTAAATAAAACGAATTTGGTTAATAATAACAATAATCCTTGCATTTGATAAAATGCTTTTCACGTCTTTTAGATGTCTCAAAGCACTTCACAGAATACACTATAAAGTGAATTGACTGTATAATTGTGGGGGATATGCGCCAGTCAATTGCGCTTAGCAGTGTCCCACAAACAGTTGTGGATTGAAATGACCAATCTTTATTGGGGGGTTTTTAGGGATTATTATTAGGCGTGTGGAGAAAGGAAACTAATCCAAAGTTTTTCCCTGTCTGAAATCAAATTCATGTCTCTCGCTTGCAAGGCAAGTGCTCTAACCACTGAGCTACAGGATAAAAACTCTGGATAAAAACTACAAAGGAAAATGCATGAATAAAAAATTCACAAACATATTCATGTGTCAAAAAAAGTTTGTTTTCCAGGTAGCTACATTGGGGTTTTCAGAAGATTTCACTTCCCAATGGACAAAACCCAGCAAATTATTACAAGGTAAGAAACAGAATGCAACAGCAGGTCTAGCGTTTTGCTACTTACGTTCAGGCTAAAAGTCACACTTTGTATTCACAAAATCTTCATATGAACAGCAATTTCAAAAAAACTACAATAGTACAAGATATACCTGGGAATGAATATAATAACCTGTAATTCAATCTATGGTTCAGGCAATATTGATAGAACCCTTTTAGATTTGAGTATTTTAAGATCTGGTGATTCATGTCTTGTTTCAGTTTACATGTTTGTTGCTGCTCTCAATTAAAAGTGGTGGTTAGTCTCTATTTGCAAAAGACACAGTGGTTTCGAGACTTTAGGTTTTCCTCAACAATTTCTTTCCATCCTCACCAAAAGTATTTGGACACAATTTAGTGACTGTTTTGAGGGTTCCAGTCTCTCACCCCCCATCCCACCCCCATACCTTAATAAGTATCATATTTTCAAAATGCTTGCTTCACAGAATATACTGTAAAGTAAGTTGCCTGTGAAGTACAGGCCGATGGGTGGCGGGAGGAAACTGGGGGGAATATAAAAGTCAAGCCAATTTACACAATGGTCATAGTAGCAGAGAGGTTTCTAGAAAGTGATGAGAGCAAACATTAGAAAAATTAGACAGAGCATTTGATAAGATAAGTGATATCAAAGCAATATGAATGAATAATTGATGTTTAAGAAAAGGTTCAAGGTCTAGTTCACAACAATAGTTTGCAATTTCATCTAATTAATAAGAATGTGGAACCAGTTAGCTGATGGGTAACGTTAGAGAAAGCGACAATGAACGATGACTAAGTGGAATGCATGATTGTGTGTAAAATATAAACTGCCGGCACAGCTGTGACTTACTTAAGCAGCTACCCATGTCTTTGGTTGCAGAGGATAATATTAATGGTCTCAATGACATTCTCGCTGTTCAGATCAATATCCAAACCATCTGAGCTTTTCCCATGCAGGATTCCGCGCATTAATAGCAGCTTTTCTGTGCTATTCTCAGTCTGAGGTACAGTCAAATTTGCCCATTCACATTATAAACAGTCAGCTCTCACCCATAAAGGAAATTCTCAACGCACAAACCTTGTATGACAAAATATTCTTGAACTTTTGGCTGAAAGAAAATGAAAAGATTATAAAAAACATATTAATACTTGCATCAGTAATAACAGTTCAACAGAATCACTGGCTGTCACTGTCACAGCAGATTTTGCATATGAAGATCTCTGACTGACCAAATCCCTGAATGTCCAGCACCTTGGGTCATCCTCCCAATGTCAAAGGCACTATACTAATGTAATTTATTGTTGTTGTTGCATACTGTTAGTAAACAATGTAAAATGTATATAAGTATAGGTGAATATAGGTGAATATTTGTTCAATAAATATGTTCAATAGAAGCTAAATACAGTATGTAGCTTTATAACCTATATACCTAACCTTAATGGTGGAGCAGGTATGATAGATTGAATGACTTGTTCCTGTTCTCTTGCCAAACTTGAAAAAAAATCTAGATTACAATTTGTTGTAAAACAAATTGGGATTATTTTCCCCCCAAAATATATTTTTTCCCCTGAATTTGACGACTGTAAAATAAAGGAGTTTATTTCTCCATTTTCCATTCCAATATCTCTGAGGCAAGCACGCACACTCAGATGAAACCGAAGCGACTATTAAACCTATAAAAAGAGTTTTAAATTTTTTTTGTTTTCAGATGACGATGAACTATGCCAAACTATGACGATTCCAAGTCACAACGTGGGGCTTGAACCCACAACCATTTGACTGGTTAGCGAGAGTGTTGCCAGGCTGACACCCACTAAAAATTTGGAGTGGGAAGAGATAACAAAATGTAATAGTTAACTGGGCTGACAGAATACGTCAGTATCAGTGTACAGACAGGATTTTAATATGATGTAAATCTTTTATCTGAATGACTGGTCATTGAACTAAACTTCTGGTGTGATTTATACATACAGAAATATAACTCCCATAGGAGAATTACAGACTGAAGCATGAAATTGAAAATGATAGGAATTATTATGTAGCAACTCAAGGGTCAGAACCTACCTTCTTGGGAAAGTGAACTTGACCGTATTCTGTATGAAACCGTAACAACATGGGGAGATAACAAAAGACGCCCAGGCCTTGATACAGCGATCAATCACCATGTCGGTCGCTACTCCACACGCATGAAGCCCTACCTGTAAAAGAAAAAAATCAGAGGCAAAGAGAAATAGTAAGTGGTAAGAGGACCTGTGAGTACCATCCACAGAAAACACTCATACACGTACATACGTATATAAATTGTTTGTTAAACCTCGGATAAAATATTGTGTCCAATATTGTTCATCTTACTCTAGGAAGGACATTAGGGGAATAGAGGGGAACAGAGGAAATTTACTAGGATGATACCTGGACTGAGTGTTTGGGTTTATGAGCAGAGACTGGAGGAATTAGGACATTTTCTATTGGAACAAAAAGGGTTGTGGTGTGACAGAATAGAGGTCACTATCGTATATGCTCCATAGTCACTGATTCACTGACCTATGGACATAATTTCTCTTTGTTGATGCAATCAAAACTCCTTATAAATTTACAGGGTTAGAACCTACCTTCTTGTCGAGTTCACTCTGATAAAGTGAGAGAAAATATTTCCATTAGCTGGTGAGTCAGTAACTAGAGGGATTTGATTTAAGGCAGGTTGCAAATGGGTAAATGGGGAGATCAGGAGAAATTGTTTCACACACAGAATATGGAATACCCTGCTGGGAGCGGTGGTTGAGGCAGAATGGTTATTAGCTTTCAAAAGGGAAATAGATAAATATCTAGAAACAGTAGCTTACAGGGATATAGGCAACAGGGCAGGTACATGGGGTAGAAATAATTGCTCTTAAAAAAGCCAGCACAGATGTGATTAGCAGAATGGCCTTCTTTTGTGCTGTAAATTTCTATGGTTCCATGGGAGGGTCTGCAGCTTGTATAGGGAGGATCTGAAGAGTCTGGCGAGCAAGCCACAAAGACTAACTGAGTCCCCTCCCAAAAGCTTGTTAGTGATTGCCTTTCATCTTGTTTCTCACATGTATTAAAATAAATTCACATTAAATGATGATGGTCTGCAATTCAGGCAGTTTGATCAAAACACAACTTGGAAACCTGTCTTCCCCAAACTTCTTTTTTAAAAAGCAAAAATTCCATAGCATTTGCCAAACACAATTGCTATCCTGGATCAAATTAGCAACTTTAAGTACTGAAATTCTTCAATTTCAGTCACTCGCAGTACAGTGGTTCCGACTGCTTTGATTCATTTTTTGGCAGATCGCCAGTGTGAATGCGGGTATTCTCAGCCGCCCATGGAACCGCGGGAACATGTGTCTGGTTGTTGAGAGAGAGTGGGCCCCATATAGCCACTCTGATATCATCTGCCGTAATACTAGCTTTGAATCACCGCAAAAACTTTGCTGTCTCCGTCCATATCTCACATTCCAAACCAACCAAAACTCATTCACTGCTTCATCACCTCCAGACCGTATTACTTCAAAACCTTCCACACTAGCCTCCTGTGTACAGCCCTCCACCAACCCCCAGGTTAAAGTCTAGATCATCCGGAACTCCACAGTCTGTAATTCGTGCTAGGCTCTGCGAAATGACTGGCCAATTCTCACCAGGTTTAGTGCTGCCCTATTCCCTATGGACTTTATTTAAGATCCTCCTATTAACTCTCAAATGGCACCATGTCCTTGTCCTAAATTACCTATGTAATCTCATGGAGTGCTGTTGCTTGGTGAGAACATTTGTCTTACAAGCGAGATACCTGGGTTCAATTCCAAGTAGGTCAAGGTGAAATCTTGGACAAGTTTCCTTACTCCACATGCCTAATAATAATACCTCTAAAACAAATTGGGTCAGTGTACAGTGGTGACCTCAGGTGTTATTGGGACCACTGCTCTTTTTAATGATCTGGACTTCGGTTTAGGGAGTAACATTTCCAAGTTTGCTGATGACACAAAGTTAGGAAAATTAGTAAATATTGATGAGAATAGTAGCCATCTCCAAGAAGATATAGACAGAATGGTAAAATGGGCAGACACACAGCATACAAAGTTTAATGTGGAGAAATGTGAGGTGATGCATTTTGGGAGGAGAAATGAGGGGAGGCAATATAGGCTAGGTAGTATAATTTTTAAGGGTGTGAAGGAACAGAGACCTGGGGGTTTGTGTAAGTGATTCTTTGAAGGTGGCAGGACAGATAGACAAGGCTGTTAAAAAAGCATATGGGATACTAAGCTTTATAAATAGGGGCATAGAGTACAAAACTCAGGAAGTTCTGACTAACCTCTATAAAACTTTGGTTAGGCCTCACCTACTGTGTTCAATTCTGGTCACCACACATTAGGGAGGATGTTAAGGCATTGGAAAGGGTGTAGAAGAGATTTACCAGGATGGTACCAGGAATTAGGTACTTCAGTTATGAGGAAAGGCTAGATTTATTCTCATTGGAGCAAAGAAGGTTACGAGGAGACCTAATAGAGGTTTTCAAGATCATGAGGGGATTCGATAGGACAAACAGAGAAAAACTGTTTTCACTGGTCACAGATTTAAAGTAGTTTCTAAAAGAAGCAGAGGGGAAGTGAGGCGAAATGTTTTCACTCAGCGAGTTGTTTGAATCTGGAATGCATTGCCTGAAAAGGTGGCGGAGGATGATTTGATAACAACTTTTAAAGAGAGGTAGACATTTATTTGGGGAGGACGCGTTTGCGCGGTTATGGGGAGAGCTGGGGAGGGGGATTGAGTTGCTCTTTTCAAAGAGCCGGCACAGACTCGACGGGCCGAATGGCCTCCTTTTGTGCCGTAAGATTCTATGATTTCAATCCACGACTGTTTGTGGGGACACTGCTGTGCACAATTGGTGGCCACATTTCACCACAAATATACAGTCAATTCACTTTACAGTATATTCCGTGAAGCGCTCTGAGACATCTAGAAGACATGAAAAGCGCTATATCAAATGCAAGGATTATTATTATTATCTCTCCTGAGGCCAACAACCTCCTCTCTACTAACTCAAACTTGCTTCAAGTCTGCTGCTCACTCCACCTCATCATTAGTGGCTGAGCTTTCAGGCACTTTACCCCTGCTCTAGAACCTACCCCTCATACTTTCCCTCTCAGCCTTCAAAATGTAAGTAAAAATCGACCTATAGGATAGCGAATGTTTACTTATATTTCATAGAAACAGTTAACATATCACAAATATTGTACTACATCCATTCTGAAATATTACCTATATGTGTCTGTTGCTTTGGTCAGCCGGGTATCTGAAAGATGTGGTACAGTGTGGAAATCCCCGTGTCTGGAATAGAATATGCACTTCTCTCTCTCTCTCTCTCTCTCCCTAGAGACACACATCCTTTTTGTGAGGAGGATTAGGCTCAGTTTGGTAAGAAATAAGATTTGGAGCCAAAAGCCAGAATGTACATTGAAAGGACTGCTGAAGTCTAACCAGTTAGAACCACATAGATTACCATTGAAAGCACTTACATACAATTACATGGAATATACAGCACAGAAACAAGCCATTTGGCCCATCTGGTCTACGCCAGCGTTTATGCTCTACATGAGGTACTTTTTTTTAAAGAGCTACCCGCTGCTTGGCATCCAAAATACAGAACTTTGTAAATTATATTGTGTTGAGTCTCACTAACTTTGACTTTAAACACAGACTTACACTGACTGTTTACAGTTATGCGTTTCATCACCATATCAATCACCACATTCAGCTGATAGGACTATGCTCAGTTAAAAGTACAATAGACTGGCTGCATTGTGGCAATAGTGTTGCATTTTCTTGTGTCAACGGCTGTCAACGACTGTGTATATTTAGCAGGTTGGTATCAATTCATGGACTGAATAAAGCCACCTGCCCTACACTAATTATTTCTGTCTCCTTCAATAACAAAGTGATTAAGATAAAACATTTTGCGGTCTTTGCCTTGGTCTCTGGAACTCCCCATCTCATTCACTCCGCCTTGTTCCCTCTTTGCCCATCTTCAGATTGCACCTGAAGACTATCCTCTTTCACTGTGCCTAAGGTCACTTCTCCTTTTTTCCTGGCTTAGATCAAACTATGGCACTGTTTGGTGCTCTGAGACACTGCCCAGTGTGAAGGTCACCATTAAATACAAATTGTTGTTCAGCCCAATATGTGGCGGGTGTGTCTTTTCAATGTTTCGTACAAAAATTATTGAGCATCACGGATAGGAATGCACAAAATATCCTAAATATGTCAATCAAGAGAAAATAAATCCAAGAAGAAGCAGTTAGTTAAATCTCCAATATACATTTTTCAGTTGTTCTTTAATTTGCTAGAAATGCTTTGAAGGGTTTTTATCTCTTGCTTTGTTCTCACTTCAGTCGCAAAGATGACTGGACAGTGGGTGAGGTGAGGTGCCCTTCAATTCTCTACACTCGAAAGAACACAAGTGTCTTTTCAATCACCAAACACTTCATGTCTAACAATCACTGCTGTCAGTTAACAGTCTATCCTTGGATATCCTCTGTAATATGACATCAATTCAGTAGGACAGAACTGGCCAGTGAGTGACAACAATGAACAGCTTCACGCAGTGCATCACTGACATTTCAAACTATGGCTGATGGTTTTTAAAATATATACTGTATATTTATATTTTAAGACGAGTACCTGAGCTACACAGACTGTGAAGGCTCAGGTTCAAATCTGTACTGAGTTAGATAATCTCAGAATCTCTTGTTGCTTATGTCGGAATTTCAGATCACAGTCTAGGCTGATACTTCAATGCAGTACTAAGGGAAGTGCTGTATTGGTGGAGGTTTCATCCTTCACATATAATAATAATAATCCTTGCATTTGATATAGCACCTTATCATGTCTTTGAGATGCTCAAAGCTCTATACAGTGAATTGACTATATTTAGTGGGCTAAACAAGATAAATCAAGGTTCTGTATGCCTCTTTTTCGAATGTGTCTTCGGTCACCCACCTACCTCTATTCTCTCTGCCTTCCACCCCTTCCGATCCCAACCCCAGATCGGGTGCAAATTCTTGACTGTCCAGCGCCTTGGTACTTCCTTCCCATGTGAAAGACACTAATAGAAATGTAATTTGTTGTTGCAGGTTGGTGGAAGAATAACACCTTGGAAGGGGTACCGAAGGGCAGTTAGCACCCCTACAAAATCTACCCTGTATTATGCAGTACCCTCCAGAGGAGGGGGCAGAAGTTTTAAAATAACACTCAGTGGTGTGTCAGGTGATACTACAATGTAATTTGGGGGGCAGATGTGAGGTTATAATGTACTTTGGTGGAGGGGGGGTGGGGTTTGGTGGTGGTGGGGGGCTGACGTGAGGCAAACTATAGCATAACACCAGATTGCCGCCTACCCCAGATCATATTTAACGTCAGCTCAGTGATTGGGATTAATTTCATAGCTAGTACATCACTTTATAGCTAATGCTTCCATATATACCATATGTAACAGCACATATTAGAGCGAGAGCCTCATTTACATTGGTTGCCCAGACCTATTTTGAGTTCCTGTGCAGAGGGAGGCTGAGTCAATTGGATCAAATTGCTTGATGAAATAAGGAAAACGACAGGTGCATTAAGAGTTTCCATAAACCAGAAAGATAAATAACCCAAAACAGTCAACCTGGTTACATTCTTTTGAATGGCCGATATAATAATGGATTAACAATTCTAACTTTAAAAGCATGGATAAATATAGATATATATAATATATAAAAATAACAAGATGTTTGGTTTGGTCACTAAATCCACAGCTATTTGTGGAACACTGCTATGTGTAATTGGCAGTTTTGCTCACAAACTATACATTCAATTCATTTTACAGTGAACAAAAGCATCAGTAACTTGTCTGTTAAAAAAAACAAAGTACATTTGTATAGCATCTTTCATGTCAGTGCCTTATCTAGCCTTGTGTCAGTCTGGTCCAGTGGTTGCACTCTGGCCTCTGAGTCAGAAGGTTGTGGGTTCAAGCTCCACATCAGTACAGTAGAAGCCCGTTTATCCAGCAAGCTCAGGGGGGTCGACTAATTGACTGTGTCGGATAATCGGGCGGCAAGTTGCCGAAAACCCAACACAAAAAATGTACTTGTTTTAAAACATACTATATTAATAATATACTAAATAGTAACAGAATATTGTGTAGCTACTTATCAATAAAGATTCCAGCATACTCGGTAAAAAAATGCATTTTTTACCGATTGGTAAAAACCTCCAAGTTTGTGAGTTTAATAAGTGCGCATGCTCACGCATTGTGCGCATGCGCAAATTGAGCATACTCGCGATTGCTGGAATGGGGAATTGCCCCGGGAGGGGGTCAGGCAATCTGGTTAATCGAGTCATGGATAAACAGGCTTCTACTGTACTTGGAATCACATAGTCTAAGATGACACTATGCAATGCTGTGGGGTATTGCACTGTTGGAGCTGGTCCTTTGAATGAGATGTTAAATAAAGTTTATTCGAAAAGAGAAGAGGCGTTTCTCCTGATGTCCTGGCCAAAATTCTCCAAATAAAATTTGTCAATCACTCCATGGCTGATTGTGGGACATTTACGCAAATTTTATTTGTGTAAAATGGCTGCCAGTTCATCCACAAAAGCCTCAGTCACTGATTATTATTACCGTAAATGGAATACCTGCTACTGAAGGACCATTTATAATTGCCCACATTATTACAGTCACAGGTTTACTGTGTCACACATTTGTTGTATTACTGTGTTTACTGTAAACACCTCAGCTCCAGTGTTGACCTGTTTGTAGCTGCCTGAATTTCTCTTACCTGTTTATTTTTGGTTCTCAGATTTTCTCTTCTTTATATTTGCTCCTTCTTAAACTGGCTAGTTCTATTTCTGGCCACTGAATTGTCATTCTCAGTTTCTCTATCTACTTCACTATCACCCTCTTGGTCTCTTCCTCCTTCTTGATCTCTGCCCTTGATTGCCTCCCTCACTTATTACACTTATATTTCTGTCACAGTCAATCTCTCTCTCCCCCTCTCCATC
Source organism: Hydrolagus colliei (assembly GCA_035084275.1). Taxonomy (NCBI): domain Eukaryota; kingdom Metazoa; phylum Chordata; class Chondrichthyes; order Chimaeriformes; family Chimaeridae; genus Hydrolagus; species Hydrolagus colliei. Next base: position 92,393,227 of record CM068742.1, read on the forward strand.
CTTAAACAATTCCCTGATTCACACAATCTTCATACAATTCATTTGTCTCCAATGTGTTTCTTCCTCTCTTCTAATTCACAGCCAGTTCTACAAAGAACAATAAGACATGGTTAAAATGAAGACTACATCTCATCAATCTCCCTGACTCTTTAGCTCTTCCTAACTGTACAGCGCTTTGGGACGTCCTCTCGACATGAAAGGCGCTATATAAATGTAAGTTTTGATTGATTGATTGATTGATTGAGCTGCTGAGAATGTCGTAGTGCTTTGAAAGCTCCCTGGGGAATATTCGGTAAAGTGCTATAATATTTACTGTTTGAGCAAACCTTAAGCTATTGTATTTGAGCACACCTAGAACATATAGGAATGTGATGACACTGAGAATTATGAATATGACGATCGAACACAAGTAGCAATTTGTGTGCAGCGATCTCACTGCCTTTAATGACTGGTGGTGCAATCAAAACAGCTTTTCAGCAGAAAGTAAAACAGGAGCAGAGAGCTGCGGTAACACTGTAAAGAAGATCTTTACCAGATGATCATTTGCCTCTGGACTAGGGAACGGCGATATATCGGTATATCGCTAAAACCCGATATGATTTTCATATCAGTATGCCGATATAGACATTTTAAAAATACCGATATATCGAAAAACGGTATATCGAGGTAAAAAACTCGGGATGCGAGCACAATCAACTACAAGACCCAGAATGCTCATCTCTAAACACAATGCACAGACCGAGGTGCAAAGCCGCCATCTTGTATTCATAGTCCTCGAATACATAATACAGGTATGCAAGGGGTGGGGGAAGAGAGACAGCTGTGGGTGGGGGGGGGTGAGGCGGAGAGAGACTGCTGGGGGTGGGGGGTGAGGGGGAGAGAGAGACGGATGGGGGGGGTTGAGGGGGAGAGAGATGGCTGGGGGGAGGGGGAGATAGACGGCTGGGGGGGGGGAGAGGGGGAGAGAGACGGCTGGGGGGGGAGAGGGGGAGAGAGACGGCTGGGGGGGGGAGGAGAGGGGGAGAGAGACGGCTGGGGGGAGGAGGAGAGGGGGAGAGAGATGGCTGGGGGGAGGGGGAGATAGACGGCTGGGGGGGGGGGAGAGGGGAGAGAGACGGCGGAGGGGGGGAGAGGGGAGAGAGACGGCTGGGAGGGAGGAGAGTGGGAGAGTGACGGCTGGGGGGGGGAGAGGAGAGAGAGACGGCTGGGGGGGGGGGGGGAGAGAGAGACGGCGAGGGGGGAAGGAGAGGGGGAGAGAGACGGCTGGGGGGGGAGGGAGAGAGAGACGGTGGGGGGGGGGGAAGGAGAGGGGGAGAGAGACGGCGGGGGGGGAGGGTGAAAGAGACGGCTGGGGGGGGGGTGGGGGAGAGAGACGACGGGGGTGGGCGGTGCAAGAGAGGGACGGCGAGGGGGCGGGGGGAGAGACGGGTTGGATAATATACAGATATTATATGTGCTAATATACAGATAGATAGAGATGGGGGGGGATGTGAGAGAGGAGAGAGGGAGAGAGAGACATAGAGAGACACAGACAGAATAACACAGAGATGGAGAGAGTGAGAGACACAGAGAGAGAAAGATATTTACCTCCTGAGAAGATAGGCCCCGAATGCGCGCGCACCCGGAATGCGCGAGCACTCCGATGCGCGCGCGCATGCGCAGTACGAAAAAACTGAAAATACCGATATTTCGGTATATCTCGATATGAGCCAACCGATATATCCATGTCCGGAAAATTCCCATATCGCCGTTCCCTACTCTGGACAATAGAGCATTCAGAACATTGACAGGACACGAACACCTAAAGTGTTCTGTATAGTTCTCTGGCCCAGTAATAATAATACTCTCTGTATTTCATATAGCATCTTGTCACGTTACTGAGATATCTCAAAAAACTTTTCAGAATATACTGTATATTTTATGAGCAAAACGCAACAACCAATTGCGTGCAACTGTATCACACAAACAACTGTGGATTGAATGACCAGAATTTATTTATTGTTTTTTGAAGCAATTATTACCCCCAGAAAGCAATGCATTAATCGACTAACAACCGAGTTCCTACTTACTGCTGCATAAACAGTGTGGAACAAGGAAACGCGCCTGAGGTTTTGCTATGCCTGGAAATTGGGCTTGCAAAGCCTGTTTTCTAACTAATGCACCACAGCACTCTATAGGGGGTATCCAAGCCCCTGAAGGGCATTTCTTCCTTTCAATTTATTCAATTCACAACTGACACATGCTTTGGATTAGTCACCATAATGTAATTATAAAACCATCTACCGAAAATAAAATAAAACAACTGCCTTGAGCCTTTCGCTGGCAATCATAAGGAAACTGTAAAACTATCCAAGTAATAGAAATAAATCAAACAAAGCAATAGAATCCTAGTGCAAATATCAAAATAAAACAGATCGATTATTGTTGTTATATTATCGAGACAAATGCAATTGGTCACGTACAAATAAAAATATCAGCAACACATACTGCTGGCTTCTCCTGGGCAACCACCTACCCACCAACTTCTGATACCATAGAACCCTAACAGTAACAGCTGATAAGAGTTTTGGCTCCTGTTTGTTATACAGCATTCTGCTTTGGGCAAGAAAACAAAGCTGTGTAAAAATTGAACTTTTATTTTTTTTTAGAATCCCTATAGCTCAGTGATTAGAGCACTCGCCTTGCAAGCGAGAGACCTGGGTTTGATTCTCAGCAGGGCAAAACCTTGGGTAAGTTTCATTACTCCACAAGCTTGATAATAATCCCTAAAAAAAATTATAAAAATTATAACTTCAATCCACGACTGTTTGTGGGACGCTGCTGTGTGCAATTGGCTGCTGCGTTTCTCCCACAAATATACAGTCAATTCACTTTACAGTATACTGTATTCCGTGAAGCGCTTTGAGACGTCAATAAGATGTGAAAAGCGCTATATCAAATGCAAGCATTATTATTAATACAACGGTTTGCAGGAACAGCAGCAACAAAAGCTTGTGTTTATAGCAGTTTATACATTTATGCAGGATAATGTCTTGGAACACTTCACAAAGACGGGGTCAGATGCCAAGCAAGGGAGCTGGGGAAGTGACTGCGGTCGACATTGAGAGTTTTAGATGATAGATTGGGAGAGGGCAAGTGGCTGAATAGGGAATGGATTCTACTTGTGAAGAGGACATGTGCAACTTGCTCATGACTGCATTGCTCAGGAATACTCTGGCCTCCACCTCTCCTTTATTCAGCAGCTTCCTAGGCAATGTCCTTTGTTACTTCAGTGCATAATTACTAAAGTAATTATGAATAATGAAGGTGAATAATTACTGAATTATAAAAAAAACTCAGCCATTATTAAAGCAAAAGGGTGGTTTCCTCGGCCATTATGTGACACGGTTACCTCAGAATACTCAGTATTTTTCACTCACCCCGATCTTAAATAGTCCTATGAAGGAATCCAGATTAGCCTGAACAAACCAGATGTTGTTCAAGCTGAGATCCTCACATCTGTCCTTGGCACGTAATAAGGATTCCTCTTTGTTTTCCACCAGAACTACCTGGAACATATATCAATGTCTTAATCAGAAAGCAGTTCCTCCACATGAAAGCAATAGGATCTTCTGGTTATCTCAGTCAGCTTCAGACGGATGGGTACAAGTGATTTTCACTGTCACTGTTAAAACTCAATACCCCATCCCAAACAGATATCAATAATGCCATTTTCATCCACTGATTTTTTTTCTCAAAAGCCATCTAAATAGACAGGAGAAAATGAGAAATTCCTTCTAATAATTAAGTTTTTAAAAGCTGCTATTAAAAAAGGCTAAAGTGAACGTGCCAGAAAACTTAGCAGATTGAAGTCTCATAATTGTTGCAGGTTATTCAATCAGGGTAAGCAATTCACTGAGTTCAACAAAAATAATAATAATAATGCTTACATTTACTAGTGTCATTCTCACCAAAAGGACATCCCAAAGCGTACCACAAAGCGTACTGTCAAGGGTTGCGGATGTATGCTCTGTGGGCCAACGCAACAGTCAGTTTGCACACGGCAACGTCTAACAGACAACCATGAAGCGAGTGACCAAGTTTTATTTTCTACCAGGACAGAGGGAGAAACTCATTTCTCTGATATGCCCAGTATGGGATGGAGCAGAGATTGGGGAAATGACATTCAAAACCACTGTGCCTAACTAAGGTTCCGTGATTACCGGATTACTGATACGTTACCTTTCGTACTAGCACATCCGACCAGTTGACCTTCAACAGCACGGTGGAACAAAGTAAAACAAAGAGAAAAAGAGAGGTAGAGAATGCTACACTTCTAAAAACTATTTTCTGTGAAGCCTTACCTGACATGATGGTAGGGTATGAGCCAACACAATTGCGACATGCCCCTGTGGATACAGGATAAACAATACAGTCAATCAGCCAAGCCGTGGAATTTGATCTATTTTGAGATCAGAACATAGTCACATTCTCACACTTCTGACAAGCTAGACATCTATATTTATACTCCGAGCCCTTGAGAGCTTATTCTATGTAAAAAATGCAACAATACAGATGAGTCTCCAACATTTTAAACCGAAGGGGGCCATCTTCCAACATTGCTGTTACCTAAATATGTCAAACACATAATGAATAGTTTCTAGCAATTTTCTGGGATGACTGAAAATAGGATAGTAAATTGTAACATTACGGTATTATGAAAGCGAGAGTTTAATCATCATTTCAAAAGACTGTTGTAAATAAATTAGCATTACTTTACACATGCTTTCTTAAGGTAGAATTTCAAATACAGTATAATAATAATGATAGTTGTGCTGTCAGGTTTGTAGAAGCTGCAGTCTCAGGAGCCTGTTCTATATATTTTCTAATATAAAACAAAACATTCCTTGCTTTTGATGTAATAATAATAATAATAATCCTTGCATTTGATATACCGCGTTTCATGTCTTCTAGCCGTCTCAAAGTGCTCCACAGAATACACTGTAAAGTGAATTGACTGTATATTTGTATGCAAAACGCAGCAGCCAATTGCATACAGCTGTTTCCCACAAACAATCGTGGATTGAAATGACCAATTTTATTATTGTTTTTTTGAGGGGTTATTATTAAGTGTGTGGAGTAAGAAAACTTGCCCAAGGTTTTGTCCTGATGTGCCTGGGTTCGAACACAGGTCTCACACTTGTAAGGCGAGTGCTCTAACCACTGAGCTACAGGACAATTGGTTTAATTACCTCTGAACTGCGTGAATGAAAGCATTCTAAATCTCATCCCTATTCACTATCTCGCATTCCTTATTGCAAAGACAGTGTGTGAGTTTCTCTCTCTGTTAATCATAATAATAGCATTTTGCATCTCACAAATCAGTCCAGAAACTACAGGAGACTGGATGGTAAACTTTAGACATCATATTAAAACATAGTTTACTGACGAATTACTGGGACTAAGATGATGTCTTTTAATATGCTACTCTCTTACCAACAAGTTAACTATAGTACTAACTTATAATTATTAAACAGTACTCTATGAATAGTTGCTCTCTACACAAGAACAGGTTTCACATGTATCCAAGATACTGTATAACCTGCACATTACAATATTTGTAATTGGTGTAAGTTTACTTGCAAGTGGTATATTAAATATATAATCTGATCTTGCTTTAGATTGCAAGACTACTGTATACCTAGAATATATTTCTGTTTCAGTAGCTAATTCACTGTAATTTATTACATTTAAACATTTGTTATATCCTTCCATTATTGAGTTCCAGTTAATTCTAATTCAGTTCTTATTCTTTCCCTAATAACATTCCCCAACAGGAACAAGGTTAATGTTTTGCTTAATCACATGGTTAAAATGTCTTAAAGCACATCACAGTATTTTTATACCTATCTATTACAAAGTAAGGTGCTGGTAATATTGCCCATTGTGGATTTCAAGAGGGAAGTAGACAGCTGTATGAAAGATAGAAGCTTGAAGAGGTATGAGGATAAAGTGGGGCAGTGGGATTTAACAGCTCACTCTGAGAGCCGGTGCAGACTCAATGGAAATTCGTCTGCGCTGTAAATGTCTATGATTCTAAGATTCAGAGGAAATAAGGTCGAGAGAAAACAAGATTGAAGTCTGCTTAAACAGACTGCAGCTAAGTCAGTGAAACAGAAGGGAAGGAAAGCTGTAGATAAAGGTTACATTACCCCACCACTACAGAAATCAACAATAGTGTCGCCAGGCCTGGCTAGGCTTGTCACGACAGAAACCAGGCTGTTCAACTGTTGCTGCTTCCTTACTGCACGCTCACAGGGAAGATTTCCTGTAAAACAAAATGTAAGTGGAGTTAATATGTAGGGTATCCTTTGAGGTTCGGGAAGACCTTTTGTTTTTGACAAACTCCACTTATTTTCCACAAACCGAACTTGCATTCTGGTTAACGCTTATGAACGATCACCTAAAATATCCTCCCACAGTCACACAGAACTCAAAGTAATGTTCAGGACTCTATTGTTGAGAAATTCCACCTCTATTCGTGTAGCATTTTAGAGCGTGCCAAATTTACTACATTGTTGACCCGAGCTTACTTGGTTTTTGTACTTTCGTAACATATACAGTCGGTTTTCCTGCTCTCCTTCCCCCTACCTCGACCCCAACAAATTTGGCTGCCGCGTTTCGCCCACAAATATACAATCAATTCTCCTACATCCTGCTCCGACCCCTCCCCCTCCCTGATTGTGTCCCTACCTAACTGTACAGTGCCTTGGGACGTCCTCTCGACGTGAACGGCACTATATAAATGTAAGGACTCACTGACTGACTGACTGGCTGACCGATGCCATGACCATAAAGTGAGCAGGACACAATTCTTGTTGTGTAAAGATATACAACACCAGCACAAATCAAGACTAGTCCCTCAAAATGATCCTGCCTATTGAGTTTGACTCTTATCTGCTTCATAGTCATACATCTCATATCCAATTGGATATAAATTGCATTCTGGGACACTACCCTGTGTGAGGGGTACTATTTAAAGTGCAAGTTTTAGATTCATAGATTCATAGAATTTTACGGCACAAAAGGAGGCCATTCGGCCCATCTAGTCTGTGCCGGCTCTTTGAAAAGAGCGATTCAATCCCACTGCCCTGCCCGCTCCCCATAGCCTAATAGACCTGTTCTCCCTAAATAAAGATCTAATTCCCTTTTAAAAGTTGTTATCGAATCAGCCTCCACCACCTTTTCAGGCAATGCATTCCAGATTCGAACAACTCGCTGAGTGAAAAAAATTCTCCTCAGCTCCCATCTACTTCGCCTTGAAACTATTTTAAATCTGTGACCACGAGTCACAGATTCGCCCACGAGTGGAAATAGTTTTTCTCTATTTACCCTGTCGAAACCCCTCATGATCTTATAAACCTCTATTAGGTCTCCCCTCAATCTTCTCTGCTCCAGAGAATAACCCTAGCCTATCTAGCCTCTCCTCATAGCTGAAGTCCCTCAATCCTGGCACCATCCTAGTAAATCTTCTTTGTACCCTTTCCAATGTCTTCACATCCTTTCTGTAGTGTGGTGACCAGAATTGAACACAGTATTCCAGCTGAGGCCTCACCAAAGTCTTATAGAGGTTAGTCAGCACTTCCTGACTTTTGTACTCTATACCCCTATTTATAAAGCCTAGTATCCCATATGCCTTCTTAACAGTCTTGTCTACCTGTCCTGCCACCTTCAACGAGTCACTAACACAAATCCCCAGGTCTCTCTGTTCCTTCACACCATTTAAAATTGTACTATCTAGCCTATATTGCCTCCCTTCATTTCTTCTCCCAAAATGCATCACCTCACACTTCTCTGCATTAAACTTCATCTGCCATGTGTCTGCCCACTTTACCATTTTGTCTATATCCTCTTGCAGATGGCTACTATCCTCCTCACTATTTACTATTCTCCCCAACTTAGTGTCATCTGCAAACTTGGAAACTGTACTCCGTTGTTGGTATTATTCTGAGTTTTTAAACCAGCAAATCTCTGAGCACAACATAAACTATTAGTGGAGTGTAAACATTGGGCTTAAGGATTCTCATTATTATTAATAAGACAAATCACTTTTCCAGGGGATAATTTGCTGAAAATACGAAGGGTATCATCTCTGCACAGAAAATCTGAAGTCAGCCACAGAGACTTGTACTTGAAATCTCTCTATTTCATAGCAGAGGTTTTCATGCTTTGTAGCTCAAGACCAAAGTGGGTGGGGGGGGGGGGGGGGGGGGGGGAGAGAGGGGAATCACAACATTGATGGCCCGATGTTATTTGAAGAGCAACAAAGGCTGTTAATGCCTCACTGCACAACCCCTGCTCCGCACTGCCAAGAAGGGCAATGGACTAGAAACCCAACCCAAGGCAACCAGCAGTGTGCCCTCTGCTCATAGCACGGTTCATCCACACTGGTTTTTGCTGCGATTCCTGAGTGGGCCCTAAGAGAAAAGAATCTCTGGACCATGCAGACCTGAACGTTCACCATTCTTTAAAAAGTGAAAGAAAAGCAAACTTGTCATAGTGGTGTGCCAACAGCATGCACACACTCCACAGTGGATCAGTGAAACAGAACCTCCTCAGTCTAGTCACACCTCGATTCACTCCTGACAGGTGAGATACAACTTAGCTCTAAAACAAGCAGGAGGCTCCCTAGTTACAGAGGACTTTACACTGAGACTAGTGACTTCGAAACACAGAGACAGTGTTTGCAAACAAATACAGGTCACTGCACTTCACAATAAAATCTTGTGAAGTGTTCTGAGACGGCTCGATGAGCTTATAAGGTATATATCAAATAACCGGGTGATCATTATTTTATAAACTCACTTTTAAAAACAAAATCAGATACCCCGAGACTTAAAAAGATGCAATAGAAATAGAAGATGCATTCCAACAGTATATTTGACAAGGTTGTTTTCCTTTCACTGTTTAAAGAAAGTTACATTCTATTGTGTGTGTGGCAGCTTCCCTTTTAATCATAACAAAACCCTCAACTGTTCATAGTCTACATAGCCCATCGAAATCTCCTTAAGAATATCTTAAAATAATAGGAGACTGTTCAGTTGCATTGAACAGTTGTCATGGGAATTAGTTCTGTTTAAACCAGCCAGGCTCCGTGTGAATTCCACCCGAGACATTTGTCACTGTGTTGATGAGTGCTGGCCAAGCCACAGTAATAAAATCCCATTGTGCCCATTGGGAAAATGTGAACATCGGTTGCAACCCCTGAACTCCAGTGGTAAATCACACAGTGGACCTTATCCAATCAATGTCAAGGTGCCACAGTGCGCTTTCATATTTGCCAAGTCTAGGCAAAGTCTGCAAGGTTCAAAACCTGTCATATTTCTGTCCACGCCATGTGAAAACACTGATGATTTATCAGAGTGTTTGTAAGTAGATACACTGTCGAGTAATCCATTGGTTCTGCATTAGCTTTGGCGAGGAACACTGTACAGCCTGTTGGCACCGCAAACAAAATATCTCCTGTTTACATTCCTACCGTAGCATTTGCTCAATTGGATACTTTACAATATTACCAGGGAGAATAACAAACCATCTGAAAGTGGCTCCAACTCCTGCCATGTCGACACGGAATGTCAGCTACCCTACTGATCCCAAGGGACTGCCTTTCCAAGTTGTTCAGCACCGCTTCAGTTTAAAACCTACTGCACACTGCACAAAGTTATCACAAGGCAGGCACATCTTATGCCAATGTTGGTATAGTTTATTATCTTATTTTCATGTGAAAAAAATTGGAAGTTATGGTTTTAAATCTTTCAACAGACTCATTTCCCCTCTCATAATCTTGCGCTCACCAGGGGCTGTTGCCACACAAAAATATGTTTCGCCCAGAAAATACACAGAACAATACAGTATATTGAGTGAAGCACTTTGAGACTTTGCAACGATATGGTAAGGCGCTATATCAAATGCAAAGATTATTATTATTTCAAGTCGCAAAATTGCCATTCGTTCTTTTCTGCCACCTCCCTGACAAACACTGAACACTTATTTTTTGAAATGTTTATTTTGTTGAGCTTTTTAAAACAATTTCTCTCTCTGCCAGCCACCAGCAGCACCAAAGGCACGATGGACAGTCAGATTTAACTTGTCTCTAGGTCTCTGCCAAGGGAGCGCTGCAGCCACCCATTAAGAGATATAGAGAAGCAGCCAAGGTGACTTGACCTCGGATTTTCCTTTCATTCAGTTTTATGAGGCAGAGAGGCAGAGAGGCAGAGAGACCTCTGCTCAAGGTCTCTCTTCCAAACATTCCCCCCCAGGCCACATGTGGATCTGAGGTTGTTAATGCACTTCTTATCCCTTTTCTCATCTTCCGTGTGTTCCTGTGCCATCTGAGAAACTGCACCTCAGTCCAGCAGCTTGTCTTACAGCTCCAGGGCTAATTTCAGCCCGGTGTTTAGGAAATCAAATACTTTGATTCACATCTTAAATATTACCTTCAAGACTCCAGCGTTTTCCTCTACAAAGGAATGTGGCACCAGTCATAAAAGTCCTAGATTGAACAGTTCTTCAAGGAGTTGAGTTGGCATCCAGTCTGTAACGTGTTTAAATAAACAAACCAGCCCCTTGATACCTGAGTGAGTTGTTAAAAATATTCCAGATTTGAATTAAACACTCTGGGAAAAGCCTCTACAGCTATCCATTTCCCACAATATTCCTCTGAAGGTGTAGTGTTGGCTTACTGAGCAGGACTGAGATTTTTAACAGAACTTAGCATCAAGCGGTACTTTAATAATAATAATGATCCTTGTACAGTATTTGGTTTTCCGGGCTAGGTGCTGAAATGTGACTTGCTTCCAACAAGTCTTTGCTTCCTAATCTTTGCTTCCAACAGTCCGTGGCTGTTCTCTTGAGCTAAGTGAAAAGTTGGGACCATGATGGAGAGTGGGAGTTAAGTTTATTGCGACATGTTCTCAGTACTCCAGAATGGGAAGTACTGTATGTATTTTAAAGCAACTTAGAATTTTGAAACTATTTAATTATTATTGTAAATTATCTTTCCAGGTAAACCCAATGCTTTAAGACTGTACTGTACCTCATATGAAGGCGGCCATAAAAAGGCAAGTTGTTCTTGTTGAATTACATCCCCAAAACATTCCTTTAAACCTCACAAGTTTACCACAATTACAGAAACGCCCATTACTTGTCATTGAATATTTTTTTCCGTCGGCAATTTAGTAATGGAGAGTTACTTTTACAATGTCAAAAAATAACTGGTCCTCTGCAATTAAATGTGCTAATAAAAACATTGCGCGTATGTGTACTCTCAATTTGCATCTGATCTGATGTCAACACGAGCACCACCCTCAAGAATACAGAGGCACAGAGGAAGCTCAGCATGTCCACTGTTATTATTGGTAGACTACAGCCTGCTCACATTGGGGCAATTCCACCCAGCCTCGTGCTAAAACTCAGAATATGCAAGTCCAAGAATTCTCTGTGAGGCTAAGAATATCCGTACAAGAGATTAAAGTGGCTTGTGGAAGTGTCAGCCTTTGCAGTACTGCGGCAGCATGTCCGACATCAAAGGATATATGCCATTCATTTTTGCTGTCCAGATAACTGTGGCTTTCATTGCACTGCCGTTCTAACTTTACTCTTCAGACCTTTTAATTCTGCTGCGGACTTAAACTCTCAGTTTACATGGAGGAAACTTTGTACTTTAATACGGTAGAAATAGCTTCATGCAGGTCTGTTATCTGCAGGTTTCAAATAACTTTTATAAGTCTACAGAAACATAGGAACGTATGGGACCAGGAGAGATCACTTGGCTGGTTCCAAAGTAAAAAAAAATACATTACTGTCTCTTTCCCCCTACCCCTCAATTGAACTTCTTCACCAATTTTGGGAGTTTGTTTCTCATTTACAAAGTGCCAATTGTAAGCTGTAACAACTTGAAGTGAATTTAAGTAGGCGTGCAATGGACAGACTCAGATAGTTCGACAGATAATATCACTAGTTTGCGGTTTCGTTTACCAGGTGTCTGACACATCCAGAAACCTATCAACCATGCTTAAGAGTATCCAAACCCAACTAAAGGTTCTACATATGCATGCCATTTACATATACCAAGGCTTGGGGACCCCAGAACGTGCAATGAGGTAACTGCTGGAGTTTAACCAGCTAAAACTGCATATCTTACCATTGAAAGCACTGACTGACAGGTTTCCTGCTAGATGTCCAGAACAAGCAATAGATCAATGTCAGAGAAGCAGAGAGCGCAGGCAGGAGAACAAGGGTGCAAGAGATTGTAATGGTAGATATAAAAAGATTTACAAATCAGGGTGAGGATCTGAAATCTAAAGCTAACTAAAATACTGGGAACCAGTGGAGCCTGGTCAGGGGGTAATGCACGACTAATGTAGAGGATATGAGGATATGGGCTGTAGACATCTGGACAGTAAGAGCTTTTGGAGGGTTGGAGCTGTGGAGGGCAGAGAGGAGGACATTGGTGGATACACTTGAGGTGCCTAAAGCTCTAGTGGGAGTAAGATAGAAATGCAAGTGAGAAATGTTCCAGAGATGGAAGAATGTGATTTTGGTCAAGGACAAGGTTTCATTTTAATTATATATTCAAAACATATTTCGTTCAAAATAGTTAAATGTGATATTTGGACACTTTGGAATTAACTAGCCCTCATTTCTGCTTCATTGTAACTATGCATGAAATATGTGGTTCTGTTCTTTTGATTCCCACTACAAATAAAATGTATGAAATGCATTTGGGGCAAAGTGCTTTTAGTATTGGTCTGTCTATCAGAGCTTGAACACAGACGGAGGGTTTAATTCATGCCTCACACCACAATGCAGATATGCAGATGGCAAACAACAAACCAGAGGCAATCAACAGTTGAAAATCAGAAAGAGCAACAGATTAATAATAATAATCCTTGCATTTGATATAGCACCTTATGACATCTTCTGGACATCTCAAAGAAGTTCATAGAATATACTGTAAAGTGAATTCACTGTATAATTGTGGGCGAAACTCAGCAGCCAACTACGCACAGCAGTGTCCCACAGTCGTAGATTGAGATTACACCTGTGATAAACCACCACAGCAGGTATGCGCGGATGTCATCACCACAAATAGAATTAAAATGACCAATCTAGTTCCACATACATTAAAGCAACCTCTAGAAAGGCAAATCAAGCTTACCTTGTCACACAAAACCATAAGTGCAAATTGGGTAGTATTCAAAATGAATCATTGTAAATCATCGACAAGCACTCTCTCAAATGACTAAACTACGTACCATTTAAGTACTGCTGAGTATTGCTGAGCTCAGACAAATCTGCAGTTTACCCCAGTCCCCCACCATAGATTTATGCAACTTTCGTATACTGTAATACTAATCCTTGCATTTGATGTAGCGCCTATAACATCAACATTTTGCAGTACTTCCCAGGTTATGAAATGTGAAGTGATGGTATTTGTAGGAGGAGAATTAGGGTAAAATCTAGGATTTTTCAGATTACATGTAAATTATTGCATACAATGCATTATGAAACACTGCTTATTTTATGTCATTCCTAAAGGCCATAAATACAAACCATTAGCCTCCCAATTTGCATTGGTCACATTATTTACTGCTATTTTGGATTTCAAGGCATGGTCGACTTTACTTTGTTAGTGGATGGAGCAACTGAGCTGTTTTATGGCTCTGTATCGCAGGCTCCACTAGCTCCCTATTAACAAATGGATTGATTTCAAGATTCTCACACTCATTTTCAAATCCTTTTATGTTTCCGACCTGCGTATCCTGCAACCCACAACCCACTGCTTCTGCTCGACTGGCTGGAGCCTTCTCCATGTCCCTCATGCCCTACACTCCACATTGGCAGACAGGCTTTCAGCCACTGCATCCAAAAACTCTGGAACACCTCTATCCCTGCACCTGTCCCTTCCTTCCACATCTTTAGGTTGCCTCTGAAGACCTTCCTCTTCAACCATGACTCCGATGATCTACCCCCAGCTCTGTGTTGTGCTCAAGCACTGTCAAGCACTCTGGGACGCTATCTTGCTTGAGAGGTAGTATGTAAATACAAGATTAGACCATAGAGATAGAGTTCGATATCATCCGCACACATGTGGAAGTTGACCCCATGTCTCCGGGTAATATCACCAAGAGGGAGCATGTACATGTTGACCACATGTACATGTTGACCACAATGCACACTCTGGTGTCCCCAAGAGTATTGAAGAGTACAGAGATAAAGCAGAGGAATGGATTAGAAATAAAAAGAGCTGACATCAACTACACAAATGGCAGAGCAGGCACAACGTGGTTTTAGCTTGTTAGACTCCAGTACACATTCTGTATTACCCAAGCCTTGGCTCTTGCTAACCCGTGCGTAATACTTCCCAGAATAAGGCAAGGGGGTTACATCCCTCCAGGAAGAAAGCTTGTATTCTTTTCCAAACAATGTATTGTGTATTTCCATGTACGGTAGGTGGGATGTATGGAACCCTCAGTTTGGATTGGATACTCTCAAGCATGTGAACATGTTTCCACATGCGTCAGACAACCGGCTGACTCCCCACCACTCCCCCCTCCCCCCACCCCATAAAGAAGTAATTTCACTGTTCTGCGTGCACTTCACTGCTGGAAGCAATAGAGTAAACCTCATATAAGTCATACCAGTTGGCACTATACATTTAATATGACTTATGTAAAGTATAAGTTATATCAAACTTACATAGAATATAAACTCTTGGGATGGGACTTGGGCAGATGTACGACATCGGTAGTTATATGATTTATACAGATCAGATTTATGTGAGTTTTACTGTAATGCTTAATTTCTAGTGGTACAAATAGGGCATCACGATAAGTACAGGTGCAACTAATTGCATGAATAAAACAGATTAACACATCAGACATGTTTTCAAGGGAGAATACATGTATCTGGTAGAAAGGCGGAGAATAGACACTCAATAATAGTCTAGGGCAACAAACAATTTTTGAGACAGATCATTCAACATAAATAACAGGAAGAAGTTCTTTAATTTAAATTGTAGCCTGTCTAATTGAAGGTATAATGTGTACTGCTTTTAACCCGAAAACCAGCTGTACCACAATGCGGTTACATGAACTGGATACTGTACATTATTTTTACAAAAGAATATTCAAAGCAAATTTAACAAGTCAAAACACCTACTCTTTGAAGTGTAGTTAAAACTTTAGTATCACACAGAATACTTCTATATTAAACTTAAATGCATTGTATTTGAATTGGTTTCTGAAAACAAATTACAGTACTGTACTTTAAAAGGGATGAGTGTTTACTCCTGTTAAATAGAACGTGCAATATGAACTACATGAAGATGTGCTTTCTAAATAAACTCTGGGCACAAAGGAGTCTGGATCCGGGTAAACACTGGCACAGTTTTGGTCCTTCACGGCAGCACTTTAGCAGTTTGTACAAGTCAATAGCCATCCAAACTGAACTGAACTCAACCAAAACATATTGACAGACAACACTTTGTGCAATGCTTCATTTGCAGCACACTTATTCAATCACAATTCAAGGCTTGTGCTTGTAGCGCATGGCACATTCAGAATGCAGCTCAGAAGAAGAGGGAATTGGGATTTCTGAGACAAAAGGTTTCATACTAAATCATTGACCGGTGGTTTTACAGAGGTTGTCCAAGTTCATGACACCCTGTCCAAATGGATCAATGACCATCAATTATGTCTCAGAAGTGGTGGATGATTTGGGATGATCTCATATTTTAGGGAGGTTTGGTGCTGGATATGTAGCCCGGCTCAGGCAACAATGAGCAGTGTGAGATGGGATATATTCTGTAATTTGGGACACAAACCAACAATGTAGGAGAGAATGGACATGATGTGAAAAAATGACAATTCTGATTGGTAAGTAGGATTAGCTATTCTTTTATTAACGTTGATTCTTTCAGTATTCAACATTCTTTACATGCTTCAACATATGCGTAGAACGGCTAGTTTTTAAAGTTACTTGTGTGTCTTTCTGTTAAGCATAGACACCACCTTGCAATATTCTGCATTTCCTAAGCAATCAGATAGCATATTCATCTCATCATTTTTAGATCCAAAATAATACAAGAACTTTTGAGTCACTCCAATCAGACCATCCCTGCTGAGGTTCAGGTTCTCACAAGATGTTGCCAAAACTTGCATTGAAATTTTAATAGGAACGGTTTAATATTGCTGACTCTATTTTAAAAAATAACTTAAGGGTGAACTGTTCAAAAGTTCACATCTATTTGTACACCATATTCTGTTGACTAAGGTATTATTTTTGTCTGAAGCTTATCCATTATACTTTTAAATCTAATCTGTGTTACAGTAATTCCAAATAAAAGAATAAATGACTGAGTTTGCTTCAACAGAGGTAGATCTCCAGCTATAATGATAATAATAATACCGTACTTACAATTGGTAAAGCATCTTTCACTCCAGGAAAACATCCTACAGCACTTCACAGAATATAATATAAAGTGCAGTGACTGTATGAGTTTTGTGGGAGAAAATGACCGATAATTTCACACAACAACAACTTGCATTTACGTAGCGCCTTTCATGTGAGGCAGCGTCTCAGAGAGCTTAACTAAACAGCAATGTCCCATAAACAGCCATGAAATAAAACCAGTTTTTTGGGGGGATTGTCTCACCAGGAGAAATCTCCTTTTTTCATATTGTATGAAAAGAATAAATGACCGAGTTTTCTGCAACAGCTTTAGATCTCCAGCTATAAAGATACACTCTAATTCCTGCAAAGAGTTATCCATAACTATAGAAGATTCATGCAATACCCACAGAAAAGCACCACACTTGTCAGTAAATCCAGAGGCAGTTTTTCACCTAATAGGTGGTGGAAATCTGGAACTCTCTCCCACAAAAATTTGCAGATCATTCACATTTTCAAATAGGTGGATACATATTTGTTAGGTTAGAGTATCAAGGGATATGGGGCAAGGTTGGCTGTTAGAGTCGAGGTACAAATCAGCCATGATCTTATAGAATGGTGGAACAGGCTCAAGGCTGATGTTGATAAGCATTTTCACTTGTTGGTGAAAAATGAGAGGGCATAAACATACAGAAACACAGCACATTCCTGTGTACTTTGACCTTTTGTTGTTTTGTCATTTGTTCGTAAAACGGTAAGACAGAAAGCAGCTTGGGTGAGTGTTTTTGATCATTGTGTGTGTTTTCCTTCCTTGGTTACTGCTTATTTGTTATAATAATAATAAATAATGCTTGCATTTCATATAGCGCTTTTCACACCTTATCGACATTTCAAAGTGCTTCACAGAATATACTGTAAAGTGAATTGACTGTATATTTGTGGGTGAAATGCGGCAGCCAACTGCGCACAGCAGTGTCCCACAAACAGTCATGGATTCAAATGACCAATTTTATTATTGTGGGGTTTTTTGGACGGTTATCTGCTAAAATGGGATGTAAATCTGGGGGAAAACTTTGGATTTCAGCTCCATGGAAACACCTGCAATGTTGTACGACGAGGGGAGCTGTCTGTTGTGGTGGTCAGCTTAACCTATCAGAATAACCTCTCTAACCCAACAGAAGAAAGCAAACCAAGCCAATAACGAGCAGCTCTAATAGGGCATGCAATGGCAAAGGGCAAAGCAGCAGCCAACCATGTACTGAATGGAGAGGCAAGGGAAGGATCTGACACGTCTATCAAAAGAAAAATAAAGAGAAGACTGCAAAGTTTTGCATTGAATGATGGTAGATGTTTGATAAGTAAATATACAAGCAAACATACACATGAAGCACATTTACCTATACTGCATGAGTGTATGGAAGGCTTTTTCTGCTGTTTCTGATATAGGCCAGTACCTATAGGGAAACTCCCTTCTGTTTTCCAATAATGCCTCAGAATGTGTAACATACATCTAAACAGTTTAGCATCTCATCTGAAGGACAGTGTCTCCAATAATGCAGCACATCCCCAGCACTGCATTGGAGCGTCAGCCTAAACTTGTGAGTTCAAGACCGATATGGAGTTAGAACTCCCGACCTTCTGACTCACAGGCGAGCGTGTTACTGACGAAAGTAAGCCAGGCTAATAATTGGTTATTTTTATGTTATAAAATTCCCGAAAGAAGGCAACCCCTCTTCATATGAAAATATACGGATCATTGGCTCTAGGTATGTGACTGGGGCAATTAGGTATTTTAAACGTCCTGAGTAAGGTTTCTCCTGCAATCCCACAGCTTTTTTGGTTTCCACATCATATATTACTGCTAATGTTCAGATCGCCATGCACTCAGTATGAACTATTTACTGGGGATCACTGGAGTTACATTAACGTCCAAATAATAGACAGCAATCTTTGAACCAGACTATCAACACTGCACTCTAAAAGCAACCATTTCGACCTTCAAATGCTGACAACATGCACTAACATAGAATGATCACTTCATAGGTATGATAGGTAGCACTCAAAGTACTAATTTCTCCCGATGTGAAAAATGATCTGTAAATGTCATTTTGTTGTTGTAAGCAGCGGAAAAGGAGAATAGGACGCTGTTCAAAGACATGGTCAAGGCAAGGCTACTTTGGGCATTCCAGAGGGTATGGGTATAATGCATATATAGCGTACACTATTATTCATCCACCATTGGTGGAACAGACAATATGAGGAACAAATAATTTCTTAAGAAGGTTAAGGATGCTGGCAGCAGAAAACGACTGGATGAAATTACAAAGTTAAAGGGAGGGATGAAATTGTCATGACAAGATGGTTATGGTCAGAAAAAGAATTTTCAAATAAATTCACCTGGGTACTGGGAACTAGCACACCCTGTTTTGAAAGCACATGATAACTGTAATTAGAATAATACTGATAATAATAACCCTTGTATTCAATGCAGCGCCACATCACGTCGCCGAAATGTCTGAAAGCACTTCACAGGATATACTATAAAGTAGTGTGACGAAGGTAATATTTTGTGGACAAACATGCTGCTGATTCACACACAGCATAATAGATTTATAGAGGCTAATGATGCGTGAGAGAGCTGCATCAGACCCAAGTTTGCAAACAGAGGAGACGAGCAAAATAGTTCAGTAGGAGTGGCAGCAGAATATTTGTTGAGGGGGGAGCTTGTGGAGGGTGAAACTAGGGAGACCGGCTGTGACAATCTAAAGATTGGTCATATTATTATCGCTTTTTTAATCCTTTGAAAAGCCATAATTATAAGAATAAAAATCTTAACTGGGTCACAAAGGACAGGCTGTAATATCATCCATGTGGGACATACTGTGATTTTGTGGGTGAAGTAATTTTGGTCATGTTTGCCAAAACTCCATTTGTGTTTCTTACTATAAATGCTTGATGAGCAAACTATCAAACAGTCCATAGCTGTTCCCAGCCTCTGACTCAAACCCCAAAACATCTCATTTCTGGTGGAGCAACTTTTCCGAATGTGTTCAAAATGAGCAATATAGTAAATAGTTGATTGTAACCAGCAGCAAAATTAGCTGGTTTGCAAAACTGGAAGTCACAATCAGGACACTGAATCATGAATATCGTAAAATAGATCTCAATAACCAAGAAGTGTTGTGGTGGGGGAATTCAACATATAAATTGATGAATGACACAGAAACATTAAATGATACAATTCATCTATCTCTTGTGAATACCTGCAATGAACTCCAATATTAAGACTCCCTGGATACATCGCCTGTTTAATCTGATAAATGTGATCCTGGACCACACGAAAACAAGACCTCAGGAGAGTAACTACTCCTACACAGGTGGCAAATGAAACCTGACAGTTTAGTCTATTAGGTATAGTTTATCTATCAGACACGCTTTCATCTAAAGCTCAAAGGTAATACTTCTCTGACATTTTTATATTGCAGCAATAATGAAGGGCTATCCATCACTTTCGCAATCAACAACTGAGAGCCAAAGATCAATGGGCCCACGTTCTAACCCAGGTTCTCCACCAACGTAATGGATATAGATCTCAATTCCACCATCTGTCACAGATCTGGGTATGATGTGAGCGCTCAGACCACCAGCCTCTGATTTGCCCTTGCAGTCATCAATAACACAGTGAATCGCAAGCTTCTGGTCACTTTGCACAAGGGGTTAACATTCATATCACTTTTGCAGCCTGCAGGCAACAGCTGCTGGAAGCCCAGGTGGCTCTCTCTGTGTTCATCCTGTATGGGTGATACTGTGACTGAGAATGTCCGCTCAGAACTCTACACAGTAAAGGTATTAAAGTGGGAACTCCTATGCTTCAGATTATTTTCACGAAGTTGAAGAAAAAGGTTTGCAACTGAGCACATAATATAGACTTATATTATTCTGCTTGTCCCTCATGCTCTCCATTCCACCATCGGTGGCTACACTTTCAGCCACTATACCCCAGAACTCTGGAACACTATCCTTCAATCCCTTACCTTGCCCCTCTTTCTTCTGAAGACGTTTCTTTTAGACCATGCTTACAGTTATTTTTCCCTTCCCTCTGACTCGACGTCAAGCTACACCATTATCAAGCATTTGGGGATACTACACCGTGTGAGGGGCACTATATTAATGCAAGTTGTTCTTTTAGACAGAGGAGGAAACTTCTGAGTAGCTGAGCCCCACACAGTGTTCTCTAAAGAATGTAAATGAATCCCAAGTAATGGACCAACAGTACATGGTTTGAGCAGAGTAAGGATTATTGTGTTCCTTGAGGTCTTTAGAATTTGTGAAGAACAAGACTGGGGTTGCTTACGTGGGAACACTTTGTAGCACCTTTCAAGTAATGCTGAACAGCAAAGTCCCAAGTGCAATCCTTCCCATGTGCTGATTTAGCTAATCTCAGCCAGGGCAACAATGGGATCAATGCCATTAGCCTAAATGTCAGAAGAGATTGTATTCCTATTTTCTGGTTACCCTCCAGCCAGTGACTGCTAGTGCTGTCCTGTCAATATTTTGCATGGAATTTCTCATGGAGGTTTTCAATATTTGTTAGAGTCAAAAACAAATTGAACATCTGATTGAGTTGAAATGCTCCATTATTGATGTGTTTGACTGGCCTGCTCATGACCCATCCGCCCCAACATCGGGGATCGAGATTTCAATCTTTCTGCCGCTACTCTCTAGAATTCCATCTCAGAGTCATTCTGCTTTTGCACCCTCCCTCACCTCCGTCAAGGTCCATCGCAAGACTTCCCTTTGACTGCTACTTTGGTCGTCTTCCCACTCCATTACCATTGGCCCCACCCCTCCTGAATCTAACCCCAAGTTCATGGGCAAGCCCTTAACTACCCAGCTCCTTGGGACATCCTCCTACTGTGAAAGGTGCTATGTGTGCAATTTGTTATTATGGTTATTGCTTCATGGGAGCTGATTGTGCTGTAACATGGTGAGACCTGTTGAGTAGCCGTTTACATTTCAGTAGCACTGAAACCTTCCCATCTCAACTAGAGACCTCCTTTTACTCAGCAACAAATGGGAAACTCTGGATCAATTGTAATTATAAGTACCCAGCCTTTGAGACATCTTCCTGACTTGAAATCGCTATACAAATGTAATGTCCCAAAGCGCTCAACAGACTTGGATGGCACCTGAGCTTGTGGGGAGCTGACAGGGAAAGAATTTAAACAAGGTGTGGGAGTGAGTCAGAGGGACTCACAATAGATGGAGTTCCAGAGAGTGGGGACTAAAAGGTATGACAACTGTATGCTGACTGAGCGCCTGAAGGGGCACTCAATCTGCTATTTTAAAAGCCAATCTTCCATCACAGTTGGGAGTAAAATGTGTTGTTTATTTGAATAGCTCCAAATAACTCACAAGCTCTGTAAAACTTTACAACAGGTAACTTTTGCACGTCAGAACTGGCATTCCATAAATAATCCACAGCCAGATACAGCCGTGACAAAGGGAATGGGATATTTAAAAGAATCTCTGATGTTCTTCCTTGCCACCTCTAACATACTGCTCTATCATATGGTATAATGTTTAGAATGATTTACAACTTACAAGAAATGCCATTGTGGGTACCAATACTGCCTTCTCCTGTTCCAGTGTTTAACACTGCGCTATGTACTCCACAATAACAATGGTCATAGCAAAGAATGATCAATTTACGATTGTTTTGAATCTGTTTTCCTCTCTGGAGGAGGCAGTGAATATAACACTAAATTGTTTGTATACAGTGCGCTTCACTTAGAATAAAGTCTCGGAGTGGCGGGGTTGGAAGAGAGACATTACATAGGTACTGCCAAAGAGGTAGGTTATAAGGTGGTATTTATACCAGGGAGGTGAGGTGGAGTGGTAGAGGTAGTGAGATCCAGAGGTTGAGTATGTAATGACTGACGGTTTAGCCACTGATGATGGTGTGGGGAGAGTGGGTGATGTGCAGCAGGCTTGTGTCAGCTTACTGGAGAGGGACTGGAGTGGAGTGGGGTAAGAGCAGATCAGACTGAGTGATAGGGAGGTTTCACCCTGCCGGGAATCAAACCTTGTGAGGTCTCTCACTTGCATGTTCTACCTACTGAACTACAGGACTCTACAGCTTCATAAGGTTAACCACAACAACAACTTGCATTTATATAGCGCCCTTCAAGCGGGATAACATGCCTATTACTATAACACTGGGATAAGCCTCATTACTGTAGTTTGCTCTGCACCATCTCTAGGGTCTGGGTAACCAACACTAGCATGACATCCAGAACACTATATAGCACTGCAGGTGTAGCCTGCCTGGAGCACTGTACTCCTCCAGTCATAACCTTTTAAAAAAAAGTTGCAAAATCTGCCCTAGCATAGGCTCACAGGAGCACAAACAGGGGCTTTATATTCACCTTCTACTCTGAGTAAGTTATTAAATCCACAGACAGAGATTGATCAATTACCATCCATCCAGCAAAATGCAACAGCTTTCAATCCTTTGGAGGTATTTTATCAGCTCTTTATCCCACTTCAAGTCTATAAAAGGCATCTGCTTAACATCCTAACACTAACAGCCCATGAGGGGAACTCTTTCACGTCAGGAGAATGTCAGCCTGCAGTAGACTGTACAATTATCTTTTTACAATGGATGACGCCAAAGTCATTCATTTAATATGTGTGGGGCAGTTCTCAGGATACATTTCATAGGATTCAGTGTATCTCCATGAAATATATTCAATTCTTGCAGTAATGACCCACTTCATTTAGCATTTGCATTGTCTACAAAATAGGCAGTCACAAACAACATCTTGTATTTACATAGAGTACATCATGTTGGATAACATCTAGGAGCACTTTACAGTGGTAGGGCTATATGCCGAATAAGTGAGAAAGGGAGACGACCAAAGGTGCTATCAAAGAGGTAGGTTTTAAGAAGGGATTTTTTTTAATCCTTGCATTTGATATAGTGCTTTTCACATCTTATCGATGTCCCAAAGCGCTTCACAGAATATACTGTAAAGTGAATTGACTGTATATTTGTGGGCAAATAGCGGCAACCAATAGTGCACAGCAGTGTCCCACAAACAGTCGTGGATTGAAATGACCAATTTTATTATTGTGGTTTTTTGGATGGATTATTATTAGGTGTGTGGAGTAAGGAAACTTGCCCAAGGTTTCGCCCTGACCTGCCTGGATTCGAACACAGATCTCCCCAGCTTGGTCTCCCCAGCTTGCAAGACAAGTGCTCTAACCACTAAGCCACAGGAGCTGTTTTAGAGCTAAAGTCCTGATGCAAGCTTCTAAACCCACAAGGTTGTGAGCTAAAGACAAAAGTGCAACCAATTAATCTGAACTCTTGCTTCAAATGTCTAGCATTACTTTTTCTTTTAATGGGAGTGTGTCAACTGCGAGAGGCAATGACATTATAATTTCCATCGGGACGTAGCTCCAATTACATTAACTGTGAAGCAAGTGGAAAACATCCAGCCCCCTGCTGGTTGACATGAACCAGATTGAATATTATAAGATATGTATGTGCACCACAAATAACGCAGAATGTAGCCAAGCCTCTGTGTCAGCAAGGATCAACAGAGAAATTGAGTGCATTCTAACCAATAGATTATAAAAGAGTATTCCAAGTCTTCTCAGTAAAGCCCATGGTCCGAATACCTGCCCAATGATTGATAGGACCTGCCGTGTTTTGGTTTGGGGTTTATCTGGAGCAAAGTATCAGCTAAGTGTTATTCAAATTGTTTCTCTGGATCTGGCAATTCACTTATCTTGTTAATAAATTGCACTTTACCACACAGCAGGCCTGCAGGATAACCCAACGGCCTGTTTATGTTAGCACCAGGTCAAAAGGAATCTTTGTAATCCCTTCCTGTATAAGAAAGCCAAAACCACATCTGGAGCCATCACTTACACTGTAAGTCCCATTTACAGTGTTAGTTTTATAAGAGATGACATCAGCCAGGTCAGGTTCACCCTGACTGAATACAATGTGATCTCCAGGCATTAGACAGGGGCTTAGTTTTGACTTCTTGGAAATTCTTGGATGACCTGCATTGCGTTGATTTGTTTATAAGATGCTACTGTCTTATACAGTTCCTCACCATCCCACACACACTATTGTAAACAAACCATAGTGCCATTTACCTATAAATCATCTGAAGCATGAGCTGATTACAACATTTCAATAGACCTTGGCAACCTCAAGCTGAAGCAATGGACCATTCGCCAATAAAGTCACAAGCATGGAAGGTTTCCTGGTTCTCAACAGCCGAAAGGAACACGCCCAAGAACTCTGCAGTGGGCTGTACTACAATTTGAAATGAAAGAATGACTAAGAGTGCAGAATGGAATGTTTCCATTTCTATGGAGGTCTGTGATATGTTTTATTATTAATAATAATCCTTGCATTTGATATAGAGCCTTATCACAGCATTGAGATGTCTCAAAGCTCCTCAGACATTATATTGTAAAACGGATTGACTGTATTTTGTGGGCAAAACGAGGTAGTGCACTACAAACAGTTGTGATTTGAGTAATAATTTTTTGGGGTATGGAGGGATTATTACCCCTGGAAAGCAATCTGCCAATTGACAAATAATTGGGTTCCTATTTATTAAAGCAAACAGGGGCATATCGAGTAAGGAAAATTCTGTTAATAGAATCCGCAAATTCAGGGCCCAGAACTCCTTCATGTAATGCTTTATCCTGTGAAGCACTCCGAGACATCTTAACAACATAATAATCCCCCAAACCAAGGATAATTATTAGAATAATAATACCCACTTGGATCAAAATACAGCAACAGCTGGTGGAAACACTGAAGTATTTATATCTTACTGACAAAGAATGCTTTTAAAAAAACAAAGACACAAGTGGATTTTTTTTAAAAAGAAAGTGGTATGCCAATGTTAAATGAAATTTGCATTAGAGAATTCAGCAGGCAGACTCCAAACCAGCAAATACAAACAGTATGCTTTTACTTCCTCTACTTTCCATTGCAGTAATGATTCCTACTTCTCATCCTTAGAACATAATTAAACTGCAAGACTGGAGATTCCCTAAACAGCTCATTATAGCTCTAATCAGGGCACGCTCAGTTCTGTTTGTGTCACTGCAATATTTAATTTAATGTGCCTGCCAGTACTTCTGACACAAACTAATAGTTATAGTAATCCTTCACAAAGGTTATGGAAAGTGTAGTGGCTATATATATGCAGGAAAATGTGGCAGTCAATTTTCACAGAGCAACATCTATAAAGAGCCAGGAGGGGAAGGACTAAGAAGGGTTGTTGGCCAGGACACTGGGAAAAACTCCCTTCTCTTTTCAAATAGTATATTGTGCTCTTTAATGTTCAACTCAACAGGCAGATGAAACTATGGTTTAACATTTCACCTGAGAGTCCCTCGATAATGCAGTGTTGCACTAGCACTACACTGGAGCCTAGCCCTGGACAATGAACAAAGTCCCTGAATAACCAATGGATAAACAATAACAAAATTACATTTGTATAGCACTTTTCACGCCAGGAGAAAAGTCCCAAAGCACTGGCCAATCGATGTTTCAGACCCGAGCTAGGATCTGGGAGGGAAAGGAGGGGATTTGGGGTGACCGATGTGACCGTCGAAGAGGAGGGTCTTGAGGCAGGACTTGAAGGAGGCTAGGGAGGAGGCGAGGCAGAGAGATTGCAAGATGGAATTCCAGAGTGGGCAGAGTGGCTGAATGCTCGCCCGCCAATGGTGAGCGAGTGGGTCAGGGGACATGGAGCACGCCACTGAACAGAGGGAGCAAGCAGGATGGTAAGGGGTTAGGAGGTCATAGAGGTAAGGTGGAGCAAGGCCATGGAGGGCTTTGAAGTTGAGAATCAGGATCTTGAATTGAATCCCCTACAAAATTAGATTTGTATAGCGCGTTTCACATCGGGAGGACGTCATATAAACGTTTGTTTCAAACTTCTAGATGGACCACAACTTTCTTTTACAATCTATTTCTTCTCAATTAGTCATATCACCTGATATTGTGATGTTCTGAAACATCTCCTTTATCGCCCTTCAGTCTCTCAGTCACGCTCTTCTTGCACTGTTTGATGGTTTGAAAGTGTGAGTCAATGGTCAGAAGAGGGAAAATTACTAGCATTTTAAGATAGCTTTTAAACTTTAATTGGGATTAAAGGAATAAGGCAGGGGAGGGGACTTGTGGTTGTTCTTTCTAACTAAGAGCTTAGAACTGTAGACATTCTGTAGATGCCAAATATCTAAAAAAAAGTGTAGAAGTACTATGTGCTGGAAGGGCAGTGCATTCTTTTGTTTTATTCCAACAGCTAGCTCAGGGTTGCAGGTAGTGGTGGGGAAGGAGTATTCCGTGGTAAAGATGAAAGGTGATTGGACTCCTTATCTACTGGAAACTAAACAGTTTATAGAAGTTGAATATAAGTGAATTTGCCTCACCCAGGTTTGAAAAACTATTGCTGGTTTAAATCCACACTTGTGCACTGCAGAGGTGAAAAGGTGAACAGCATTTCCAGGATCTGCTCAACTGTTGCGTGTTTTGGTCTGGTCTGATAGAACATAACAATTCTAATGGCAATATAAGCATTGAATTCTTTAACTTATAAATACCTTCATGCTTTTGCCCTACCCTCCCTGCAATCTCCGGCTTCTTTCTCCTGCCCGTATACTCTGCTCCTCCAGCTCAGACCTATTGCGTTCTTCTCACTGTGTCCATCAGCAGTTTTCAGACATTAAGCCCCAATCTCCGGAGATTGCAGAGGGAGGGTGAGGCAAAAACATTCAAGTATTTTAAGTTAAAGACAGTATGATGTCCAATCTCTGAAAGTCTTCCAAAATCACTTTTGAAGAAGGTTTCTCACCCAGCTCGAAAAAACACTCATAAATACTTCTCTCATGCTCTGCAGTCAACACTGTGAATCCCCTCCCTTGAAGATCTACATTATCTTTGTGAAACACTCTGAAACATTATACTAGTGACAGAGACTTTGTAAGAGCATATTGATCTAATTCCAACCTATAAGAGGTTAGTTTAATTAGCAGTGTTCACATTATAGTTTCACCAACATAATGGACTCCTATAGCTCAGTGGTCAGTTAAGAGGCATGTGAAGTAAGGAAACTTGCCTAACTTGTCAATTCTGTGGAGTCCTGTAGCTCAGTGGTTAGAGCACTTGCCTCGCATGCGAGAGACTTGGGTTAGATTCTCGGCAGGGCAAAACTTTGGGCACGTTTCCTTACTCCACACACCTGATAATAACCCATCAAGAAAAAAAACAATAATAAATTGGTCACTTCAATCCACAACTGTTCGTAGGACATTTCTGTGCACAATTGGCTGCGCATTTTGCCAAATATAGTCGATGCATTTAACGGTATATTCAGTGAAGCACTTTGAGACGTCTAGAAGACAAATGCAAGGATTATTCTATCCTATTGTATTATATTATTTATTTTATCTTGTCATCTTTTAACAGATCTGTTCTCCCTCCAGGAAAAAAAATGAATTCTTGAAGTAAGCACAAATACCTTAATTTAGTGAAATGGTCTAAAAGAAGAACTATTGTTCAGGCAAACCTGAAAATAACAAGAAGAATTTGGTACAACAATTTTCACGTCGGTGGGACATCTCAGTGTATATCCAGGAAAAAATATATAATTCATCTTTCACCTCTGTACTACATGCATATAGAATTATACCAGCAATAGATTACCAAACCTGCCTGAGATCAATTATTCACATGGAAATATATGCTAGTCTAGCTCAGTTGCTGGCACTCTCGCCTCTGAGTCAGAAGGCCTACATGAGGAGTTGAACTCACATAGTCTAAGCTGACATTCCTGTTTAGCAGTGAGTGTGGGGTGGGGGCTGGGGGGGAGGGGGGGTGGGGAAGATGGTGTGGAAGTTGCATTGTTGGAGGTGCTGTACTTCAGATGAGACAGTAAACTAAGGTGCCAGAGTCCTTGTCAAAAATCTTCCAACTAAAATTGGTCATTCACTTCATCGCTGTTTGTGGGAATTTGCATTACTCATTTGAATTTGCCTACAAAATACACAGGTATTCCATTTCACAGTATATCCTGTGCTTTGAGATGTCCTCCTGGCAAGAAACAATAACAAAATTACATTTTCACACAGTGTAGTGTCTCAGAGCGCTTCCACCTATACTGTATGTGGAAAATCCAGATTTATTTATCAGAATGGAATGCACATTCTGCTTACGGTACCTAATTCGAAAGAATAAATAGGTGCAGGTTGGCAAGAACCAAGGCTTGGAGCCCCCCAAATGTGTGTGAGGTACTGCTAGAGTCTAAACCAGATAAAAGCATATAAAGAATGGATATTTAGGTGACGCTGACGTAACCCATGGAACTGCACTCCAACATGAGCTGTCACTTTAAGTTAGAGGAGAAAAGTGCAAATTTTTTTAAATTATAAAATGTCATTATGTTTCTTAAAACTCTCAATAGAAACTCTGTGTGTAATTGGAGCAGCCCTGGTGAAATGCATCGTCGCTGTTTGTATTTAGCCAGAGGACGGCTGGGTCTCACCTGCAGGTAGTCTGCGTGGTCTCCGGTGAGTGACAGCACATTGTAAACTCAAATATCATCAAGGTTGTATAGAATTTTTTTGTGAGAAAATAACTGGTTACTATGTAATTGGAACATGCAAGTAACACAATCGCCATTTGTATGGCTGTAGCAATATATCAAAGATCTGCGTAGGTATTTATACGTATGCTTATGGGATTAAGACAACTATTGCACTCTTGTAAAAGTTTGAACCAGGTGGTGCAAATACCTTATTCTATAATAATTAGAGTAGAGTGAATCTGATATTTCCATTGAAATCAATATTTGTTTTATAGAGAGATTTAAGCAATTCTAACTGAACAAAAATTCAAAGATAATAGGTCTCGCAAAATGAAACCTTTGTAAAATTATAGCCTACATTCACCACGGCAATCAGAGCTGAAATAAATCACTGTAAGATTTAATTCCCAAAAGGGTTTCATTTGATACAGATCTGAGACAAAATTGAATATTTTTTGTCACATTCTAAATCCTGTTTGGTCCAAATGCTTTATTTAATTAGGCCCCCAATGAACTATTTCTTAGTCATTGTTCTATAAAAGGTATCATAAGTATAGTAATTCTAACCTTTTTTTTCTGATCCTGTTGAAACATTCAGGTGGATACATGAGAGAGAGAGAAAGAGAAAGAAAAACAGAGAACGCAGAACACAATGTCCGTGGGAACAGTAAGTAAGATACGCCATCATTGAATGAAATAACTCAAATGTGGAAAGGAAGATCAGAAGAAACACAAAAGTTACTAAAGAGGAAAGAACCTAAAAATAGTGACATTCAGAGGGGGAAAACAGCATTGGTAAACATGCTTAGCACCTTTGGACGTCCTCCTGATGTGAAAGGCGCTATACAAGTGAAATTTTGTTGTTGTTGTTAGTGGCCTCTCATTCCTGTAAAAGCACTCTCAATTTGTTATCCTACATGAAGGGCACTAAATAAATGCCTTGGCTGTCGTTAAAAACACATGGGGAAACTCAGTGAACTCCAGTAAGTAGTGTGATTTTAATCTGAACAAGCACACTGAAGAACACATTTTAGAGAATACTATTTATTCTTTGTTGCAGCAAAGTGAACATCTGTATTCAGAGTCCAGTGCTGTGAAGGATCTCTCCAATCAAGCCTTCCTTCCAGACATTGTTAATGTTCTGGTGGTGGGGACCAGGCTGCTCTGACTGCTCTCCTTATGCTATTTATTGAATACCATTGAAGATTACCACTGATTTATTGTTGTTGTGATAATTATATTGAATAGTGGGATGTGCCAACAACCAGCCAGGCTGGTTGTAAACCTCCAGGCAGGTATTACTGTGGAAGTGCGATAGTGTACAAGTATGGTCTTGTAGCAAAGTAAAGATACTCGCCACAGTCTGAACAGTTTATACTCTTCCAGACTTGTATTAAGAATAGGCAGTGAAAATGTCACACAATGCTTCAAGTCAAAGAAATTCATCAAATTTGAAACACTCCAAAGTCTTTTGTGCCTCTATTGAAATGAGAAAAACTGTTCTCACTCATTTAAACCTCCGTTATTGTGCTCCTTTCACTGTGTAAACCGCACTGTGACCCACTTGGTGTTTCATTAGACTTGAAGGGAGGGAGAAATGGCTGGGTAAAGTATGCTTTAGCTAGTCATCAAATGCCAAGTGCTGCTAACCTTACCATAGGCTAGCATACCAGTAACTAAACAAAGTTTTTAAAAAATGGTGAATGTTATGCGGTTTCAGTATAATCAAAACTATCATTTGAATATTTTTTTTTTCAAAAGAGCTAATATCCCCACCCCGGTAATTCCAGTTTTTGCTCTCCAAGTGTACTCAACAATATGCCCACAAAATACACTGTCACACCATTTTACAGTAAATTCAGTGAAAAGTTTTGAGACATCTTGATGACATGATAAGGAGCTGTATAATAATAATTCTGCATTTGATATAGAGCCTCATCAAATTGAGACGATTCAAAAAAGCTCCTCATGGAATATACTGAAAAGTGAATTATCTGCATATTTTGTGGGCAAAATGTGGAAGCCAATTGCTTAAATGCATATAATATTATCATTTTACAAATTATATCAAATGCAAGGATTATTTATTTGCTCGACATCGGGAATTGGATGGTATCAACATCCTACAGCCAGTTTGACTATTTTCAAAATTTACAATGCTAGAGTGGCCAGCTGTCCTGGCTAATGTTAAGGTGACAAAGCTGTGATTTAGCAGAGTGTTTATTAAGTGGCTTCACTTGTTTCATTGGATAGCTTTAAACTCACAGGCACTGTCTCATCACTTTGAACCAAAGCTGAGTATCAAAAACATTTCTTCCCTTACGTATATTCTTGCACCCACCTCTCTTTATTACCTTCCTTACCTCCCCCAAGAGAACCTTTTACAGTCCCTTCGATGGACGCCCACAGATTGCAGGCGACAATAAATTTATGAGACAATGGGGAATAAAATCCAAAGGAATTTGAACATGAATTTGAATGGCAGACAGCAAGCTGTAAACTATGCATTTGTCAAACCAGAGCCACACTCTCCCTCTTTTTCTTTCTCTCCTCTCCACTCACCCCCACCCCCAACATCAGGAAATATGAAGCTAAGATAAGTTTTGATTCGGTACATTCCAGTAAAATGAGAACTTGCTGTTACACTGCAGAGACAGCCAACAACACCTGCGCTCCTTCATTTATGACAGCAATAAAACCAAGTGGGAGTGTTTCCTTAACACGCACACAGGCTATCGAGTGGACAGCTCAACAGAAACATTGCCACTAAACCTTTGGCTCTGACCATATAAAGCATATTAACTAAAACTGGAGGTCATGTACATATAGAGCACCCAAGGCTTGGGAGTGGACCTCCCAGCAGTATTCGAGTGATTATTCTCTATTAACTCAAACCTTCCAGTAAAGCACTTTTAAAACAAACCCAGCACTAAGTTACATTTCACACTCATGCACTTAAATGGTCAGTGTCTAACATTCCTCCAACGCTTCTACTCTGGGTCTGACCTTTAAGAAAATGCAAGGCAGCTGAAGCACTTCATCTTTGTAGCAACGGCTTCTTAAGTAAACTCCGCACGAGATAATACTGTAATATAATAATCCTTGCATTTTATATAGCGCATTATCATGTCATC
The DNA here is from genome assembly GCA_035084275.1 of Hydrolagus colliei. Classification (NCBI taxonomy): domain Eukaryota; kingdom Metazoa; phylum Chordata; class Chondrichthyes; order Chimaeriformes; family Chimaeridae; genus Hydrolagus; species Hydrolagus colliei. The sequence continues at coordinate 92,425,418 of CM068742.1, forward strand.
GCGACGTCTGAAAGCACTTCACAGGATATAATAAGAATCTTTGTATTTGGTATAATGTCTTATCACATTGTTGAGACATCTCAACAATGGAGCTCCTGTGGCTCAGTGGTTAGAGCACTTGTCTTGCAAGCTGGGGAGACCAAGCTGGGGAGACCTGTGTTCGAATCCAGGCAGGTCAGGGCGAAACCTTGGGCAAGTTTGCTTACTCCACACGCCTAATAATAATCCCTCCAAAAAAAATCACAATAATAAAATTGGTCACTTCAATCCACGACTGTGTGGGAGACACTGCTGTGCACAATTGGCTGCCGCGATTCACCCACAAATATATACAGTCAATTCACTTTACAGTATATTCTGTGAAGCGCTTTGGGACGTTGATAAGATGTGGAAAGCGCTATATCAAATGCAAGGATTATTATTATTATTATCTCAAAACGCTCCACAGAATATACTTTAAAGGGTATTGTGTGGGAAAAACGTGGCAGCCAATTTACAGGCAGTAATGATGTTCCACAAATGGTATGGAGTCAATGACCAATTTTATTTGGGGGATGGTTGGCCAGGACACCTGGAGAAACTTCCGTCTGTTTTCGAATAGTGCCTTTAACGGCCACCTGGACGAGCAGACAGGGACTCAGTGTAACATTGCATCCGCAGGATTGCACCTCTGTCAATGCAGCACTGTATCCATAGTAAGCATAGTCTATAAGATAAAGTTCAGGAAGGTTTTTTTCATTCAAACTTTTGCACTCGGGGGTAATTTATTACTCCCGGGGCCCAACAGTGGAACAATATAGAAAGCTGTTGTGGATGGACAGTTCATAGCACTCAATCCAGGAAGTCATACCCCACCCACCTTATTGTTCTGGAGTCTGACATAAAGCTAACAGAATCTGTGCCTTTTAGACAGCCTCTGACGCTCTGGAAACCTCCTGCTGCAAATGATGGTCAGTATATGAGGAAATCTTGTCATCACAATGACATAATGATATGTGTGGCTAGGAGAACCACAATTAGAGGTTGTTGGGTTTTTTTTGGGGGGGGATGTCCACTACATAGCAGAGAGATGGAATGATTCCCACACCACGCACTCTGTAGTGTGATACTGTGCAGGACAAAATCATCACTTCTAACTATTGCTTCACCAGTCTTTAATGAAATAGGCACAGATCCACTGGTTGAAGTTAAATCAAGTTGATATAACCTGATGTTTTCAATCATATATTGGTCATAAAGTTCCACTCATTGGATGAGCTAAAGAAGGCTGTACAAAATGAAAATAAATCTTGCATTTGGCATAACAGTTCACACATCAGGGCATTCCAAAGCACTTCCCAGGATATATTATAAAGTACAGTACAGTGACTTCGTTTTGCAGGTGAATGCAGCAGCCAATTTGTGCAGTGCAATGTCCCACAAACAGTCATGAAGTGAGTGACCATTTTTTTTAATTGGGGGGGAAATGTTGGCCAGGACAACAGGAATAACTCCCTTATCTTTTCAAATGGTGCTATGTGATGTTTAATGTCCACCAGAACAGGTCTCATCTAAAAAACGGAACCTCTTACAATGTAATACAACTCCAACATTGCGCATGGCGACACTGTTATAATCTTGCGAGTCATGTCCATAAACGTAGATCTTGGGTGACGATGGCTCTGCAAAAAATTGGCTACTGGCTCCATTTCCTGCAATGAGGTCACCGCTGATCTCACTTCCTGCATCTGGCATGAATTGCATCAGACGCTGCAGGAAATGCATTGCGCTTCCCATAAGTGTGGTTCGATACGAGACCCATGCAAGGGGCCTTATAACTGCATTGACCTCTATTTCATCCCAAGGAGCACTCCAACAATCTCACATGCTGGAGGTCTGGAATTCAGAACAAGCCTATCAAAGAACATGGCATTTATTCAGAGAAGCATTAAATAACCGTTTCAGACCTCACCCCAGCTCCTATTCACCACAATCTTAGTAATGAATCAAAAACAATACTTACTTTAGTAGGGAAGCCACTCCCTTTCCAGAGGTATTTGAAAGAGTAATCGGCTGACTGCCAAATGCATTCCACAAGTAGAAAAGATAGCTCATCAAGGCTACAGGTGACCACAGTGATTCATTATCTACATCTAACATTGGTTTACTGACATGGTCCAAAAATTGTTTCACACAAAGTGCTATTAGCCAGAAAACATACACGTGCTCTGTGAGCTGGAGAGAGCAATCGGGGAGATGAATATCGTCAGTGCCTGAGGTGAGGAGACACCCCTAAACAAGAACACAGTGAAACTGTTGTAAGGCAGGAGCTAGGATTGTAACAATCCCAATCTTCCAAATAAAATCGGTCATTCACTTCAGACATGTCTTCAAGATATCTGTGAAGTGAATTAACCAATTTTATTTGCAGGATTGGAATTATTTATTAATTGGCTGCCACGATTGCCTACAAAATACCCAGTCACCAGTTTACAGTCCTTTGAAATGTCCTCCTGACTATATCAAATGCAAAGATTATTATTGTATCATTATTATTGTGAGTCTTATGCCAGACAGTAGATTGTCCAGCATTAAGGAAAGAATATGTTTAGCATAAAGAATCTCTTAAGTGGCAGAAACTCTCAACTAGCGCCATTTTCTTCCTGAATTATATTCCTGAGTGTGATTGTGTGGACAGACACAATGAAGATGGTGGAGTCCTGCAGCTCAGTGGTTAGAGCGTTTGCCTTACAAGCATGAGACCTGTGTTTGAATCCAGGCAGAGTGAAATCTTGGGCAAGTTTCCTTACTCCACACACCTAATAATAATCCCTCAAAAATAAAAAACGATAATAAATTGGCCATTTCAATCCATAACAGTTTGTGGGACACTGCTATGCGCAACTGGCTGCTTTTCACCCACAAATATACAGTCAATTCACTATACTGTACAGTATATTTTGTGAAGCGCTTTGAGATGTCTAGAAGATGTGAAAAGCGCTATATCAAATGCAAGGATTAATATTATTATTTTCTTTCTCTAGATTCAGATAATCTATAAATCACCTGTACAGAAGGCATTGTATGATCATAAGTGTTACATGGAAGGCGATGGTATTTCATGCAGGGCAGGAAATGAGTTCGTGGAAAGCTGTTAAACAAGCAAGAAAGAAACTGAAAAAAATCCCTCAAGTTCTTGTCCATATAGTATACTACAATATAAATGTAATGCAGTTGTTGTGCTTAAGCACAATGGGTTGCAAAGCAGTTCATAAGAGCTGCTTTTGAACGTATGATGAGCAAACGTTTCATATTCCTATTTTGTAAATATAAAATTTGTTTACATTTTTAAATATATGTAGTAAATTTGCCGTGGGAATTTTGACTGTTTTTCTCTGGAAAGCCCGAGACCAAACAACTCAAGTGATGGCATTTATATAACCGTGATAATTATTGTCAACCTAACCATTTTACTTAATATTGGAAACCAGTGATGCACAACGAAGCATCAAGTGTCCCTTCACTTCACACGGCTGCACTCGGCTCTCAAACATAATTCAAGCTGGCTTTGTGATAGAGGAGAAACAGTACAATTCCAAAACACAGATAATGTTTCATGGGGCAAGCCAACTATCTCCTGCCATTGACTTACTTTACAGAGCATCAAGTATTCTCCAGGGTCTCATTCAAGGTGTAATAAGCTGACGCGGCGTTTAAAAATTAACTGGTGTTGCCACAAAGCTTGCCTGTCAAGACATGCAGCCTTCATCTGTTAATGAAACAATTTTTTTCGACCCCAATAAATCGTGATGTCTGCCTTTTACTAGGTTTGTCCAGCTCTGCATTTGAACCAATCTCTCAGTCAGTATCACAAGAAAGATTTGGTTGAAGAAACCCATTTGATTTCTTCCTTCAAGAACACCCACCCCACCTCCCTCCCATCACAGTATGAATGTCTTATTGCTCTGGATTTAAATCTCCGGTCCCAGTTCTACAACTCTATATGGAACAAACAATAGAGACTGGGCAATAGAGAAAATGACAGAAATGTCAGAAGCATGGGATAGATAATGAGAGAAGAGAATGAAAGTAGTGAGGCATAAAACAACAAGAAAATTGCATTTATAGAGCGCATTCCATGTCAGGAGGACTTCCCAAGGTGCTAAACAGTCAGGTCGGGACCCAAGCAAGGGATTGGGGCAGAGGAGCTGGGAGAGAGTTAGGAGGGGAGTGAGAGAGTTGGGAGGGCAGCAGAAGGCACGATCAAAAAGGAGGGTCTTGAGACCGGCCTTGAAGGACGCAAAGGAGGGAGTGAGGCGAAGGGACTGTGGGATGGAGTTCCAGAGTGTGGGGACAGAGAGGCTGAAAGCCTGTCCGCCAATGGTAGGGCAGAGGACATGGTGCAGGCCAGAGCCCACTGAATGGAGGGGGCGGGGAGGTTCACAGGGGGACAGCAGGTTGGAGAGGTGGTGGGGGGGTGGGGAAGACAAGGCTGTTCCCTAGCGTTGAAGGTGAGGACGAGGATCTTGAATTCGATCCTCTGGGGGATGGGGAGTCAATAGAGCCGGGCGAGGGTGGGAGTGATGTGGTTGCGGAGCTTGGTGCAGGCGAGGACACGAGTTGCAATGTTCTGGAAGATATGAATGGTGAAAATAGATGACAATGCGGGAGGAAAGAGTAGATCCAGATACATATACCAGAAAATTGGAGGGGCAAAAGTGGTCAAAACACAAAATAAAGGAGTAGAAAGTATGACAATAAAAAGTCATGTGGCAGCTAATCTGTGATAGGAACATCCTATCAACAATGAAATGGGCAGCCCATTGATTAGAATTTCTAGGGTGGATTTGGAAGATGAGGGACTAAACCCAAGATAAACAGGAGGAAAAAACACAGGCACACAAGAAATTAATAGCTCAATCGGAAAAGGGAGGATGATCTGGAACTAACCAACGTGTGTTTAATATAGAAATTAGGTAAACATAGACACCAATCTCCAATAAATTCAAAATGTGGAATATGGACATAGGAGGAATAACAAGGGACAAGAGTGTGAGTGTGTGGAGGGAAGGACATATAGAAAGATTTGATGTGAATGGCAAAGAACAGTAGGGTTGTCAGTCAACTTGGACTTTTTTTTAGTTATTAAATAATTCTCGAGAGACTCTAGAACTGCAGACTCTCTATATGAGAAGAACAGCACTGAATTTCCATCTATTATTTTATTTTGCTTCACACAAGATGCCAAACAAATTAGTCATATGCCACCCACAGTCTAGATACTCCCTATTCCAAAGCTTCAATTAAAGCAAGACACGGAGTGAACTATTCTCCCCCACAGATGGGAAACTGTCACTTGTTGTCAGAAAGACCATCTCCGCATTTCCACAGGCAAAACTGATCAGAGTCAATGCAAGACTGATTCAAATGACAGGATGAAAGCCTGACAACTGGCATGTTTCTGGCATGTCCAATAAGGCACTAGAGGCTGTGAACTCTCATTTGCAACAGACATATATATTGCTCGTAAATAAATCGCTAAGTGGCAAAACGGAGGAGAAAAGAGAAACAAAGCTTTCTAACAGTAATCGTGCGTTTACTCCTGTGTTGAAAATATCACGAAAGAGATTTACCTAGGTTTATGCACTTAACAAAATATTTATATTATTTTATTGGTTGTCTCAAGATTTTATTGGTTGTCTTACTTCACTTTAATTCACAATTGTCATACAGTATAGATTTTAGCTATGTGTTTAAATCTAAAGAATTTATTTAGTATACACCCCTGTCATACTTTAAGAAAACAGGGCAAACTGAACTTTGGAGTCTTGGGGTTGTGGTTAACTTGGAATATTGTTTTGAAAGAAAAGGAAATGCTTGTTGTGAAGGGGTTAGATAATTGTAGTGACATGACCTTTCCCATGGTGCTGTCCAAATGACGATATTCTCATAACTAAAAGCAAACATGGAATGACATTTCCACCGCAACAGACAGAACGCTCGGACCAATGGACTTCATTACAAGGTCCAGGGGTCTTTTACTGCTCCTGTTCCACATCAGCTGTGGACCACAACAGAATGAAATAAAGTTTACATCCACAGTAGGAGAATAATCAGCTGGTGTTAGCCTCCCAACTGAAGCTAACTAACTACTCCAATCCTATTCCCCTATTCTTTTCACAAGACTTTTAATATTTTTTCCAACATTTCCTGCTCCAAGTGCCTCTCTTTGGTCTGCATTCAGAGCCAGGCTGTCTGTGGATTATTTTCAATTTAGCTGGGAGCCAGTGCTCTCCCCTCGCCTTGGTGTGCTTTCAAACAAAGACACATTATGGTGTTAGGAGACATCTTATCAAAGTTAAAGGCCCCACCAACTCAATTTAAATCAAACAAATGGTTCTGTAGTTATTATTTAACTCCTCTTATGGAAACGTGCCTGGCTTCAATTTGGCAACTACTTTTCCCGCAATGGGAAAAATTGAGCTCAAGAGTTCACAGTGAGAAGAATTGCAATGTAGTTTCACATCCGGTCAGTCCAGTGTGTTGCACAATTCCAAAGAGCAACTACAAAACACAAAATACTGCAGATGCTGGAAATCTGAAACAAAAACAGAGAGAGCTGGGAAAACTCAGCAGGTCAGGCAGCATCTATGGAGAAAGGAAAGTGAGTCTCGCTTTCCTTTCTCCATAGATGTTGCCTGACCTGCTGAATTTTCCCAGCTCTCTCTGTCTTTGTTCCAAAGACCAGCTGTGAAGCAGGACATTAGTTGAGATTGTAGCTCTCAACACAAGAGAGCAGCCAACACCACACTGAGAAATTCACAAGAGTACCTCAGGGTGATTTCCCCCCTGTGCTTTTCTCGTCTATCCTGGGAAAAACCTGGCCTTGATTCCTCAATCCCATTAATATGTCTCTTTGGAGCAATGCCTCCAGGCAGGGAGGGGCAATTTGGGTAGTTAATGAGGAGAAAGAGGACATGTTTGAAAAATATATCCAATTCCTGCAATCATCCTCTGAGACAGAAGCTGTAGATTCCAATGAATAACCATGGCATGGGCAATCTTGATTTGTGAGTTGTCTGACCACATACACCTGCTTGCAGATAAATAAATATCCATGACAACACAAAACCAGTTGAACAGATGTTAAGACTTAGCTTTACAGAGTACAACAGATGCAAACCTCAAAAGCCCATTCTTGATTATCCCGCGAATAGGCACAGCTCCTCTACATTTATGCACTTTTGGGGGCAGGGAGGAAAAAGAAAGGAAAGTTCCTCTTACATCCTTCAGGCCTTGTAATTTATCACTTGTTTAAGTTTTAAAATGATGCCATTCAGGAAGTGTTACCCTTTATATTGAAATAAGTCTCTTGTGTTGCTTCCACTTGTGTTCACTTGTATAGACAATGAAGACAAGTGAAGACAATAGCTATTGTGAGGTGGAGACCCAATGTAAATTGTATGAAGTCACAACGAGACAAAAGCAGCAACTGTAAATGTAAAGCAGTTTTGCAATAGCCATTTAGGCACTTCCCCAAATCATGTCTGAACTGGAAACAGGACCTGCCCTAGCATCAACAACAGCACTTGTGGGAGCGGTGGGAAGAAAGAAAACACGCAATATAACTGGAATGTATCTGGAAGCAACACAAACCACTGAATAAAACAGACTCGCAATAATTAGAAACAATATAACAATACTAAATAATATTGAAAGACAGCCGTGACAAGATGCAGTGGAGTGAAGGTGCATTTTGATCATGAGTGGTCGTGAATTAAATCAAAATTAAAATTAAATCAGTAAACAATCGCGGACACATTCAATCCCAGGATTTTTTCCATCCCCAGGATCCCCGTCTCAAGTGGTGTGTCAAAGGGAGAATACAAGTAAGTATTTCCCTATCTTTTCTTTGCTCCACTTCACCGATCCCCTCCACCACTACCGTTGCAGAGAAGATCATTAATTTGGGATGCTCTTCAAGAATGGTTTGGGATTAGTATTAAAGTGTCACCCTGGCCAATCTAATAATAATAATCCTTGCATTTGATATAGTGCTTTTCACGTCTTGCAGACATCTCAAAGCGCTTCACAGAATATCCTGTAAAGTGAATTGACTGTTGTGGATTAATATGACAATTTTTTTTTAGGGATTATTATTAGACTTGAGGAATAAGGAAACTTGCCCAAGCTTTCGCCCTGCCTGGATTACTCACGCTTGTAAGGCAAGTGCTCTAAACACTGAACTACAGGCCTCCTCAATCTAATAGGTTGGGCTAGCAAGACCAAAACGAGAGAAGACTTGGCAAATGCAAAGTAACTTTTAGAAATTGTTCTGTTTGTGATTCAGCCTGACTCAAGTGGTAGTACTCTCGCCTCTGAGTCAGAAGGTTATGGGTTCAAACCCACTCCACCTCAGTTTTGGGGGACAGAGATTCTGTCTGCCCATCCAGGTGGGCCTTAAAGATCCCATAACACTATTCAAAAAGAGAAGAGAATTTATCCTGGTGTCCTTGCCAATTCTTCAATAATAATAATAATCCCTGCATTTGATATAGCACTTTTCACGTCTTCTAGACATCTCAAAGCACTCACAGAATATACTGTAAAGCGAATTGACTGTATATTTGTGGGCAAAACACGGCAGCTAATTGAGCACAGCGTGTCCCACAAACAGTCATGGATTGAACTGACCAATTTTATTATTGTGTTTTTTTTGAGGGATTATTATTAGGTGTGTGAAGTAAGGAAAGTTGCCCAAGGTTTCGCCCTGACCTGCCTGGATTCGAACACAGGTCTCACGCTCGTAAGGCAAGTGCTCTACCAAGCTATGAGGAGGAGAGAACTCTCCAGCCATCAGTCCCTTTCTGAGTTTGGGTAAGGAATCTAGGGGCAAATAGCAACCTAGAATTCTATGGATAACCTATTATACTGTTCTTCAGGCTGCTCTGATATAACAGCTGTCAATACTTATTGACATAAATCAGAATAAGTTACAACCTTTAGGAAATGACAGACATGAGTAAGGGATGAAAATCTGAGAAAAGCAAAGCCATTGAACAAAAACCCGAGTACGTGAACGTAATAGAGATGATTAAGTACTCAACATTTTATAGTGCTTCCCTTTAAGACAGTATAAAAAATGTTGTCTGTATGAAAGAACCACCATAACCTTTAGTCCCGTAAGATGGTGATGAATTGTTACTGCGAGGTTACACTGATGCAGTGCAGGGTTACAAAGGTTACATGTTGAACTCTAAATCACCAGCCTGTCACACCCTATTCTGATGGTAATTAAGATAAAAACAACAACACTGACTGAAAGGGAAAAGATTCCGATCCATCTTTGACCTAAAGTATGCATCGTAACCAAAGGCAAATTGGTCTAGGCTAAGCATTTCATTATCCCAGGTAATTATGTCATTTGTATGCTGGAGCTTTGGATGCTGGAGGCGCTGTAATTTAGCATCAAACTTCCATACACATATAAATGCAACAGTAGCTCCTATGAGTTATGCTTACACCTGCACAACACCAAGCAAGGCTTTATTTTGCTTCAAAGGAATAAGCAATGTTAAAATAATTTGCCGTTCAAATGGGACACATTCTCCCTTTAGTGCCAACCTGTCTTCTTCACCTTCTTCACTCGAGCTTTATATCCAGTATCATAGCCATCATCCTCTACTTAGTTACCGTACTTATGTGCAACCACCATTGATAATTTACTAAGTTATATTTGGTGCATTCAATCAAACATTATAATTTTTTTTAGCTTCTAATGTTTGATAACAAAAATCCACTGACCATAACCAAATCCATACACGAAGCAGCATATTGTCTTACAAACAATGTTTGAATATGACGTACGTTAAGTGTGTCAAATCAAATTTTAAAAAGTGCTTTATTTAATACAAATAAATGTGCTTAGCTATGAAACCAAAACATATTTAATCCTGCGATTCAATGGTGGAATAGGTTAAGGGGATCTGCATGAAGAAAAATCAAATGTATGATATTTGCGTTTGAGCCCTCAGCCTTGCCCTACAGGGCTTTTACAGTGAAAATTATACTGTTTTGCTTTATTCTGATTTAAGATTGGATGTCTTTTGAGTGCACCCACTGTTTTTCAAGTGAAAATTCCAAGCGAGTCTTTTTCTAGAAGCTCTTCACAAATAAACACTTGAAAATTGATTCAGAACTAAGAAGCTTGCCTGGGTAACTAAGTTTTAACTTTTAATATATATTAATGATCTGGACTTGGGTGTAGAGAGCACAATTTCCAAGTTTGCAGATGATACTAAGTTAGGGAGAATAGTAAATAGTGAGGAGGATAGTAAACATCTGCAAGAAGATATAGATAAAATGGTAAAGTGGGCCGACACATAGCAGATGAAGTTTAATGCAGAGAAGTGTGAGGTGATACATTTTGGGAGAAGAAATGAAGGGAGGCAATATAGGCTAGAGAGTACAATTTTAAGGGGTTTGAGGGAACAAGAGACCTGGGAATTTGTGTTAGTGACTCTTTGAAGGTGGCAGGACAAGTAGACAAAGCCGTTAAGAAGGCATATGGGGATACTAGGCTTTATAAATAGGGGAATACTGTACAGTACAAAAGTCAGGAAGGGCTGACTAACCTCTATAAAACTTTGGTTTTATACACGCAACACGCAACGAGCATCTTGAAGGAATTATTACTCCCGGAAAAATGATCCACCAATTGATTAACAACCAGGTTCCTACTTACTCCAAAGTAAACAGAAGTGTGTGGAGTAAGTAAACTTGCCCAACATTTTGCCTGCTGGGAATCAAACCCATGTCTCACATTTGCGAGGTGAGTGCTCTACCACTGAGCTACAGGATTCCAAATATACAGTTAATTCACTTTACAGTATATTCTCTGAAGCGCTTTGAGATGGCTAGAAATTGTGAAAAATTCTCTATCAAATGCAACGATTATTATTATCTTATTTATCTAGCTGCAATCTCTCCTGGTTAGCAAGGGAAGCAATATGCTCTGGTGGAAGATACGGGATAATAGTCAGATTGAGTTTAACAATGTGCGCCTACTTTATAGATTTAAAGCAGGAGTCAAGAGGTAGTCAGGAGGTTCGGAGTACAAGGGGATACCCAAGAGAGGAACTCACTGATCATCTCATTCCAAATGCACCAGTGACATTTATCAAATGAATTCCACACCCTGGAAATAGTCATGATCAGTGTAAGAGCTTCAGGAGAATTAAGTCGCTGGGAACTATTTTAGATAAGGTTTAACATTTGTCCTTCTCACATCTTTTCTGGGAGTCTTATGTATTACAGCTGGTGCTGCAGAAATTAAACCCTTCCCACCAAGTGGAACAAATTCCTTATTCAAATAAGCAATTGCATCAAGTCAAGATTAACTTTAGGCTGGAAACAACCAATGTTTCCACTGCCTGCATTTCAGATGTAAAAAAATAAGTTCAATCGGGCAGGAAGACATAAAAGAACAGTACTTCTCATCAAAAGGGAGTGAACATTCAGATCTTTTTTCCCATCGCTTCCTTATACATGTTATTTATATTAGCTGGGACAAGAGTTTTGTAAATCTCTGTACTCCCAACCTTTAATCTCTTTAATCAGCAGTACAGCTGCTGAACCCATAGCTGCCATAAACAGCTATGTGAGTAGAACGCAAGTGACCATTTCCGTGCTCTACTTTTTTCAATACAGTGTCAAGGCACTAAACTGACAGCAATTTCCTGCTGATTATCATTTACTTTGGCTGACACGCACATCAGAGTCAGTAGCAAAGAAACAAATGCTCCCCTGCAATTGACTGCGATCAAATGTGTGTCTTTTGACCCTCCAGGATCCTTTCCATCACATAGATGGATGTGATGGGAGGGGGAGACGTCACTATTTAGCTGGGTTTGGGATTTCTTGCCGGGATTTCTAGCCCTCATTCTGGTAACACAGCTTAGAGTGCTTAATTGTTTCCATGCAACTCAGCTCTTGCAAAGACAAGATTCACTGGAAGGAAAACATTTGTCAGCTCAGCACTCCTACAGATCAGCTGTTAAATCTCCTTAGGCCCCTTGATGGCTACCACATCGCAACCCAAACTAATTGGTATTTAAATTCTTTAGGGTACAAGGATGCCCATCACCACACACAGTGTGGAACTGCAGGAGGAAGCAGAACCTGTAGGTAGGAAATTATATTAGATGGGAGCAGAGCAAGATGTAGTGGTGGGGGTTGAAGATGACAAGGGGGGAGGGCAAGGGAAGAAACTGGCTCCTCATACTCCAGTACATACCAATAACATTTCTATCAGTGGAATCCAACAGCAGCAATAAAATATCTGAAGAGGTCAATGTGTTAACTGGCCACCTCACTGCTACTTCTCCTCAGGGTCTGTAACTGGAGTTATGCAGCAAACGTGTATGTACATATAAATCAGAGCTGCTGTCAAACATGCAACACCAGCAAACCCTGTCATTGAAAAAAATCCGCCATTTTGGGTCGAGTAAATTGCATAAGATAAATGTGAGATAAATTGACTCTTTATTTAATTTAAGGAATTTGCTCATCACTCCGTTTAAAAAAAGTGTTTTACTGGGATGTTTCTAAACATCTTTAAAATACATATTTTGTTGAGGTTTGTTATGTTAAAACACCACAATATTGCCTGATAAAAGAGAATATTTGGTACTTTGCAGCCCGTGTCCTCTCACACACCAGTCTCCGTGCACCGATCACCCCCATCCTTGCCCGGCTTCACTGGCTCCCCGGCCCTCAGTTAATCAAGTTCAAAACCCTTGTTCTCACCTTCTGGGCCCTCCATGGTCTTACTCCTCCCTAACTCTGGGGCCTTCTAACCCCATAATCAACCTGTCCACTTTGTCCGCTCAGTGCCTCCTCCTGGTCCCCCCTCACTTCCCGTCCACAATTGGCGGTCGGAAATTCAGCATCTTTACTCCCAGTCTAGAAATTTATAATATTAATAATAATAATGTATTTGATATAGTGTTTTTCACATCTTATCAACATCTCAAAGCGCTTCATGGATGCTGCCTGACCTGCTGAGATTCCCAGCAACTTTTGTTTTTGTTTCAGATTCCCAGCATCTGTAGTATTTTGTGTTTTGCTTCACTGAATATACTGTATTGAATAGTCGTGGATTGAAATGACCAATTTTTATTATTGTTGGGGTTTTTTTGGTTGGATTATTATTAGGCATGTGGAATAAGAAAACTTGCCCAAGGTTTCGCCCTAATCTGCCTGGATTCGAACACGGGTCTCACACTTGTAAGGCGAGTGCTCTAACCACTGAGCTACAGGAGTTCCTTTCCTGAGGGAATCCCTCTGGGCATCTAGGCCTGGGTAACTTGAGCTAAGGGAGCCTTGAGCTAAGGTTGTGGGGGCCTTACTGGACAGCAGCAAGCAAGGCCCCCAATCTTAGCTCAAGGATCCCGCAATCCCTGCGGCTCAGCCCCTCTCCTGCCTCCTTCAAATCCCATCTAAAGACCTTCCTCTTCGAATGAAGAGGTAATCAGAGTTAGGTGAGAAGATCAGCCATGACCTTATTGAATGGCGGAGCAGGCTCGAATGGCCGAATGGCCTACTCCTGCTCCTAATTCTTATGTTCTTATGAGCTTTCGGCCACCCTCCCGTCCCCACAATCTCCCACTCTCTCTCTCATGCCTGGTTTACCTACAACCTGCTGAGACAATACCACTTCTGCAGCAGTCTGTATTGAAGGTAATCTGTACAAACACATGGTTAGGAATTTAGACCACACTTTGAAACTGGGCAAAGCTTAGGGCACAAGGCTACACATCAGGGATATCATTGTTCTAAAAAAATGAAATGTTTTTTTTGACCAAGATTCAAAATTGAGAATTTGAACATTGTCAGCAATTCTGCAAGAACAGGTACAAGAGGGTCTAATCAATAAAGCGAAGAGAACCTTCCAGCTTTAAGATGATGAGTCACACTTATTGAAGAGGTTACAAGCGGCAGAGATCAACAGTACAGCCACATGACCTGGATTCAGGGGGACCCCTGGGAAAAGATATGTGAGTTGTGAGGACAGAGGACTCAGACAGCACCAGGGTGAAAGGAGAAACTAAGATTGTTGTTACCTTCTGTGGGATTGACAGCTGCCGGCACACTGCTCCAGTCCAGGCTCCATGAGGGACACGGGTGTGGAGTGAACTCCGCTGAAATCCCATTCTCCTGTTTTAGATTGAAGAACTTCATTAGTTTTTCCTCTGACCCAGGCATTTCACTTCTCACTTTTATTGCCTCCGTTAGACTTCGCTGGTTACAGATCCTTTTGGGAAAGTGCTAAAATATCATCTTATTTCAATTGGGGGTTGCAAATCCAATTGCAGTATTCTGCTGATAACACTATTTAAATTAGGTTTTCTCATCAATAAAAGGTGAATTGAATCCTGCAGCATAATGGTTAAAGCACTCAACTCACAAGCAAGAGGACTCAGGTTCAATTTCCCGGGCATAGCGAAACTGTAGGCAAGTTTCCTTAAGCCAAATGCCTCTGTTTACCTAGCAATAAGTAGAAATGGCAGATCACTTTTTCAGATGTAATACCGCCTTCAAAAAAAATTTAAATAACAAAAACGTGGTCACGCAACCACTGTTTCTGGAACATTGTTGTGCTTGAAAACTCAAGAGGCTGCTTGAAAAGCTAAGGAGGAAGCCACGATAACAGAGACTGGTAAGTGTCTCTTTAATTTGTTTGAACATTGCATCAAAATCAACTTGCCGTAACCAAATCAAAGAGTACAGAATCTGTGTCTCCTTCGTTATTTCATACAGTAGCATCTGCCTGATATAAATGTTTTTTGGGTGTGTTTTATATAGTTCTGCAAGTGGTGAGAAACGTTCCAAATCTAATGCCTCTTCACAGGTGGCAATGGAGCATCTAGAATAGAATTTAAAACAGACACAATCATCACCCAGAAACAGGAATACACCTTGCAAGCACCACTACTGGAGGCACCCGCCAAAACACATTCGATAATAATTCTTGCATTTGGTATAGCACCTCCTCACGTCTTTGAGATGTCTCAAAGTGCTTCACAGAATATACTGTAAACTATTTTGTGAGTGATATGCAGTACCCAATTGCGCACAACAGTGTTCCACAAATAATCATGGATTGAGTGACCAAATTATTATTTATTTTTTCTGAAAGGATTATTATCCCTGGAGAGTGATCCAACAATCAATTAACAACTGGGTTCCTACTTACTACTAGGTAAACATAGGTGTGTGGAGTAAGGTAACTTGCCTATGGTTTCTCCCTGGCCGGGAATCAAACCAGGTTCCTCTCGCTTGCAAGGCTAGTGCTGTAACCATATGCTACAGGACTCTGATCTGCATCAGTAGCACATTGAGCACACAAGTGGAACCAGGCGGGAGGTGGTATCCAAGCCAAATGCACTGCTGTATTTACAGAAAAACACAACCATCTTGTGTCCATGGATCTCAGCACATACTGGGGAGGTGGGGTTGTCTTTGCTGAATGCCAAGAGTATTTTTACTTTACAAAAATAATAATTTGGTCACTGAAAGCACAGCTGTTTGTGGGACACTGCTGTGAACAAAATGGCTGTCGCATTTCTTCCTACAAAATATATCAATTCACCTTTATATTCTGTGAAGTCCTTGAGACATCTCGAAGACGTGATAATAAGCCACTATATAAAATGCAAGGATTATTATTATTACTCTTGGCGTGTAGAGCACTGGGCAAAAGCAACATTGAAAGTCAACATCAGCCTTCACAATGGTTTAATTAAACTGTGATCTAATGAACCTGGGAAGAAAATAAGAAGAATCTGCTACTCTCACTTTGGTGTGCCGTGGTCAGAAAAAAAAAATTAATCAAGGAAAAAATGACTCTATGGGTAAAAATGATTCTATGTCTCATACCTCAATACCTTCCAATAGGCGTCAGTATCAATATTAGCCAGTAGTCAGTCACTGGCAACTACTATTGCACTGTTTTGAAAAGAAAACGTGTTGACCAACAATCTCTCAAATATAAAGTTTTTTGATGAGGTAATGGAATGGGTGGATGAGGGGAGTGCAATTGATGTAGTTTATATTGACTTTCAAAAGGCATTTGACAAAGTGCCACAAAAAAGTCTTAAAAGGAAAATAGAAGCCCACAGAGTTAAAGAGACAGCGGCAGCATGGATCCAGAACTGGCTGGCAGACAGAAAGCAGAGTTGGAGTGAACGGCTGTTTTTCTGACTGGAGGGAAGTGTACAGTGGCGTCTCCCAGGGATCAGTATTGGGACCACTACTCTTTTTAATTTATATTAATGATCTGGACTTCAGTACAGGGAGTACCATTTCCAAGTTAGCAGATAACACAAAGTTAGGAAAAATAGTAAATAGTGAGGAGGATAGTAGCCATCTGCAAGAAGATATAGGCAGAATGGTAAAATGGGCAGACACATGGCAGATGAAATTTAATGTGGAGAAATGTGAGGTGATCCATTTTGGGAGGAGAAATGAGGGAGGCAATATAGGCTAGATAGTAAAAAATTTAAGGGGTATGAAGGAACAGAGAGACCTGGGGTTTGTGTAAGTGATTCTTTGAAGGTGGCAGGACAGGTAGACAAGGCTGTTTAAAAAAAAACATACAGGATACAAGGCTTTATAAATAGGGACATAGAGTACAAAAGTCAGGAAGTTCTGACTAACCTCTATAAAACTTTGGTTAGGCCTCAGCTAGAGTATTGTGTTCAATTCTGGTCACCAAACTTTAGGAAGGATGTTAAAGCATTGGAAAGGGTGCAGAGGAGATTTACCAGGATGGTACCAGGAATGAGGGACTTCAGTTATGAGGAAAGGCTAGAGAGGCTAGGTTTATTCTCATTGGAGCAGAGAACAATAACAACACAACAACAAAATTGCACTTATATAGCGCCTTTCACATCGGGAGGATGTCCCAAAGCGTTGAACAGTCTGGTCGGGACCCGAGTGGGTGGGGTTGGGGGATGGGGAAGAGTCAAAGTAGGGGGAAGGGGAAGGAGAGTGGGAGAGGGGGAAGAGTTAGTGGGGCAGCCGAAGGCGCGGTCTAAGAGGAAGGTCTTGAGATCGGCCTTGAAGGAAGAAAGGGAGGAAGCGAGGTGGAGGGGCTGTGGGATGGAGTTCCACAGTGTGGGAGCAGAGCGGCTGAAAGCCTGGCCGCAAATGGTTGGATGGTTAGGGCGGTGGACGTGGAGCAGGCCTGAGTCTGCTGAATGGAGGTGGCGGGCAGGCTGGTAGGGAGACAGTAGGTCAGAGAGATAGGCGGGGGCAAGGCTGTGAATGGCCTTGAAAGTGAGGACAAGGATCTTGAATTCGATCCTCTGGGTGACGGGGAGCCAATGGAGACGGGCGAGGGTGGAAGTGATGTGGTCACGAAGCCTGGTACAGGAGAGTAAACGAGCTGCAGAGTTCTGAATGATCTGCAGCCTGTGAAGGGATGAGCTGGGGAGGCCGAGGAGGAGAGAGTTCCCATAGTCGAGCCTGGAAGTGATAAAGTTGTAGACGAGGGTTTCGGCGGCATGGGGGGATGAGGTAGTGGCGGAGTCTGGCAATATTGCAGAGAAATATTGAAGTTTAAGAGGAGATCTAATAGAGGCTTTCAAGACCGACCATGAGGGGATTCAACAGGGTTAACAGGGAAAAACTGTTTCCACTGGTGGGTGTATCAGTGACTCGAGGTCACAGATTTAAAATAGTTTCTAAAAGCAGAGGGGAGCTGAGGAGAAATGTTTTCACTCAGCGAGTTGTTCGAATCTGGAATGCATTGCCTGAAAAGGTGGTGGACGCTGACTCGATAACAACTTTTAAAAGAGAGGAAGACGTTTATTTGGGGAAGACGGGTTTGTGAGGTTATGGGGAAAGAGCTGGGGAGTGAGATTAAATTGCTCTTTTCAAAGAGCCGGCACAGACTCGATGGGCCGAATGACCTCCTTTTGTGCCATAAGATTCTATGATTCTATAAATGGTCGTTCGTTACTGGACTTTGCTGTAGGTCTTTGTTTTGCACAAACTGTCTTCTGCATCTGCCTACAAAACACAGTCAATACACTTTACAATAAAATCCTGTGAAAGGTTTACAATAAAATATAATTTTACATTTATATATATTCTTTCACGTCGGGAGGTCATCCCGAGGCTCTTCGAGACATCCTCCCATCCAACATGAATGGACCTATATCAAATGCAAAGATTATCGTCATGTTATATGACCACATTCAGTTGTCAGATGGATCACAAAAAATGCAGCACTTTCTGTCTCAACACAGTATATGAAACATAACAGCAAAAATCTCTTAAAAAGTCAGAAAATTAAATTACTTCTAGTTTACTCATGGTGGGTCTCGGGCCACCTCGGAAATGGAGGTCGTTGCTCCCGGCCTCGCAGTCCCTTGAATCACTGGAGATTGGCAACTGTACGTCCGATGACAAGATAGGAGCCGTCGGGATGGTGAGAAAGTGTATCTCACAGCTGGCTGCGGCTCTCTTCACTCCGGGTATTTCCTGAACTCGCTGGTACCAGTGGGACAGCAAGGGCAGAGCAGCCAGGACCTCACCCCGCCGATCTCCAAGAGAAACCTGATCAATAGAAATTTAGAACAGTTTGTTTACAAATCACAACATCACCCTGCATTAAGAGTTCCCGAGACAATATTGCTCATGAAGGTCTCTATATAAATGCAACTTGTCGTTGTTGCTGTTATTGCTCTCCCTGCCCACCCCCATCACCCCATCTCCTCCTGATTCCAACTCCCAGCTCAGGTACAAATCCTCGGCTATACAGCGCCTTGGGACATCAAGCACCTTGACACTTGTTGTTGTTAGGCCTTTTTTAATTTGGTAATTAACTCTCTCTCCTGCAATATGCTGCAATTGTTGTATGAGCAACCCGTTTCCTCTGCAGCTATGGTGTCAGCTAACAACAGAAAAGTTCAGTTTGTATTTCCATTATCTCTGCATTTACTCATAGTGGCACAGAGCGATGAACAGCGAAACCCAAAACCAAGAGAAAAAGCCCCATAGCAACTGACCCTGAAAATACAGCACTGAAATGGATTTTCACTTGCTTCCTCCTCGATCAAAAGCGAGATGCTTGTTAAACACAAAGTAGGTAACAAAATCTCCCAGACACTACAACCTTTAGCCGATGTGGCCAGAGTGAGACATGTCGGAAGCGCTCATCGACATGACACCTTATGTCTAAATTGCATGACGGTGTCTGAAGAAGCATTTCAGCTATCAATCACTCACACTAATCCTTACCCCAAGTATCTAAGTCCTTGCAATGATTGGGTGTCCAAAAGTTAAATAAATGCTAAATTGGGGCTTTTAGAGACTAAATCCCTGCTGTCGGATTTCTAAATCAATTCACTACTAGGCTAAACAATTTTTTAATCTGCTATTACTTCTGTCTCTGTCACAAAGGGAACAGTCATACATGCACAGGCCCAGTCACAAAAAAGGTAAAGCCAAACAAGGATTGACTTGGAAAAAAAAATATTACTGTATATGTTTTCATGGCAGCTAGCTATTTCCTACAACTGCTGTTAATAATAATCCTTGCATTTGATACAGCCTCTGATCAAGTCTTTGAGACATCTCAAAGCACTTCAGAAAATACACTATGCAGTGAATTGACTGTATGTTTTGCTCCCCAGTTGCAGCAAACCCACAAGTGAGAGAAAACTATTTTTAAATTCAGATCAGCAGAACTCTCAAGATGCATCTACGTTACAAACATGGCCCTTATAAACTTAAGCACGAATAATAATAATAATAATCCTTGCATTTGATGTAGCGCTTTTCACGTGTTCTAGATGTCTCAAAGCGCTTCACAGAATATACTATAAAGTGAATTGACAGAATATTTGTGGGCTAACACTGTCGTGCATAACAGGACAGAAAGTACTGTCAAAGGTATCATCCAACAGATGATATATGCAGCCCATTTACCTCCATTTATCTCATGATACTATACTATGTTGAAGAGGACACAGGCAATATCTGGGTGTCCCAGACAAAATTCTTCTCTTGTCTATATTCACTAAAAAAAACGAATTAATTGCACATTCAACTCATTGCTATGTCTCAGTCTTTGCTGGTGCACATCAGCAGAATGTTTGCTTGTTACAACAGTCAATACATTTCAAAAGAAGCTGGCAGAGTGAAGCATGAGACATTTTGACACGAAAAAGCACCATATCAAATGCAAGCATGGTTTTATTAAGGAGACTGTGAAAATTCAATAATTTCTTTTTTCTGCAGATCAAAATTACATCGCATGAAAACGTGGGCAGAATGAGAAGTATCCAGGAGAGGAATCTGCAGTGATGCTTATTATTATTAATTTAATACAGGTAAAAATAATAAAAATCCTTGCATTTGATACAGCACCTTATTATGTTGAGATCTCTCAAAATGCCTCACAGGATACACTGTAAAGAGGATTGAATGTGTATTTTGGGGTTGAAATGTAGCAGCCAGTTGTGCACAGCAGTGTCCCACAAACAGCCATGGACTGCTTTCCACCGAAGCAGGTGTAGAATAGCAGTAATACCAGGGTGTGAAGAAGGCCAGATACAGTGAGGAATTTCTCTAGGAGGATAATCCAATTATTCCTCACATTCTTTCTTATTTTTCAGCTTTTGTTTGCTCTTGACAGCTGTAATTTCTTCTCTGCACCCTCCCACCATACTAGAGCCACACAAAAAACATTTCACACTTACAAAAGGTTCATACTGGCACTTAATTCAAAAGTTAAATCTTTGCTTTTAAAAACTTCAAATTACTTCCATGCAAATGTGCGGCCTTTTATTTCCCTCTAAATAATAATGTAGTAAAGCAACACATTATGCCTTAGAAGCAATGCTGTCGGGTTCAGAGCTTCCACGCAGAAAACTAAGTGAGCAATAGCTTGTGCAGGCAGGGCACAGTAACCTTTACGTTGGCTAGTTAATAATAGCTATAATAATAGTAACATTTCATGTAGGTCACATCATCAAAACGTCTCAAAGCGCTTCACAAGATATACTGTAAAGTGGACTGACAGTGTATGTTGTGGGCGAAAAACGGCACTCAGTTTGCATCCAGCAATGTCGCACAAAAACCGTGGAGCGAGTGATGCTATGAATTCATTGTAGACAATAGTGTGGAGTCCTGTAGCTCAGTGGTTAGAGTACTTGCCTTACAACAACAAAATTACATTTATAGAGCACCTTTCACATCAGGAGGACGTAGGAGACCTGGGTTTAATTCCAGGCAGGGCGAAACCTTGGGCAAGTTTCCTTACGCCACATGCCTAGTAATAATCCCTCAATAAAACCAATAATTAATTGGTCATTTCAATCCATGACTATTTGTGGGACGCTGCTGTACACAATTGGCTGCCGTGATTCCCCCACAAATATAGTCAATTCACTTTACAGTATATTCTGTGAAGCGCTTTGAGGCATCTAGAAGATGTGAAAAATGCTATTTAAAAATACAAGGAGTATTATTATTATTATATGTACCCCCAGCCTGGACACACAAGCCAGAGTCTATAAAATGTCTAGAAGACATGAAAAACGCTATACCAAATGCAAGAGTGATTATAATTATTATTATTACACTGCATTTCAAACTGAGACTGCACAGCCTGAGGACAACATATACCCACAAAACAAGGCACACAGAAGACAAGTATCTCAAAGCCTGTGGCCAACCGAGGTACCGAGGTATCAACCAAGCTAGAGTTCTTGAATACAGTGACGTGACTGCAATGGATTGGAAGCACCATTGTAAGACCTCATGCCTTTTCTCATAGCAATTTCAGGGAACGGCTATCCTGTCGCAAACCCATGCTTTAAGTCAGGAACCTAAGCCAGTAACAAACCCATTTTGCAAAGGACAGTTAAGCCCATAAAGTATAAAATCAATTCACTTTACAGTATATTCTGTGAAGCGCTCTGAGATGTCTAAAGGATGTGATGAAGTGCTAAATCAATTGCAAAGATTATTATTATCAGAAAAAGACATCTTGGCGAAATTACATATCTCAAATGTGTAACAGCTTTCGAAAAGTGATTCATTGCACAGGCACTGTAGTATAACTTAATATCAGATATATTAAACCTTTTGGCTAAATTAGGTCAGTCATTCTCTGATTTTTCATTATACAGTAGAAGCCTGTTTATCCATGACTCGATGCACCGACACTTCCATATAACCGGCTTGCCAAAAAAAAAGTCCCCATTCGATAAACCGG
This sequence comes from Hydrolagus colliei, assembly GCA_035084275.1. Classification (NCBI taxonomy): domain Eukaryota; kingdom Metazoa; phylum Chordata; class Chondrichthyes; order Chimaeriformes; family Chimaeridae; genus Hydrolagus; species Hydrolagus colliei. The sequence goes on from CM068742.1 coordinate 92,447,688, forward strand.
AACTTATCCGGAACAATAGCAGTGGAGGATTTGTAAATGCATAAATAATAACATAATAACAGAATATTGCATTGGTACTCACCGTCAAACAGAGCGCATATGACTTCAAAGTCACACTTGCGGCAAGCTGATAATGCTAGCCGATAACCCACATTGTCGTGTAGGTGCAGTATTTTGGTTTGCCGCTAGTAGAGTCTAGGGCTTCGGCTTACAGCTAGTAAAGTCGCGCGACTTTAAAATTGCGCTGCCACTTCTTTCACCCGACTGGTGTCCCCCATTCAAAAAAGAATCGCTGGACTGCAAACCCCAATTAGCAAAGATGAGAAGCGCAAGAGAGCAGCAACAACAAGCACTAACACAATATTCTGCCACTATCTGTTATTACCTAGTCTGGTGTGTATGGTGTGCGTTAAAAGAACTTAAATGTTTTGTAGTGAATTTTTGGCCATGGGCCACCCGAATATCCGGCAGGCGCTTTAACCGGCATTGGCCAGGTCCCGCGGGTGCCGGATAAATGGGCTTCTACTGTAACAAGCTGTGTAGAATGCAAGTGCTATATATTGCATTCATCAACAACAACTTGCATTTACTGTATATAGCACCCTTCACTAGGGGCAGCATCAAACATCATGGCGAAGGCAAAGCACACCTTACTTTCACGCTAGTCACAAAATATTCAAGCCTTTTGCAGACAAAGCCTTGCATTATACACCACTGGATTTAAAATAAAAAATGACAAGCAGCCCAGGTAAATTAAACACTGGCATCTCCAGCCATCTATGGGCAGTCTATTTCACCAGTGGATGGTGAAACATTCCATTCTGAGAGATGTACAAAGACTGTACACAACTCGGCCCAACCAGTCTGTATATTCTACACGAATCTCCAAACAGCCTTACTCCCTCACATGCCCTTCATTATATGAAGGTCTAGCTTCCTCTTGAATGCAATCTATACTATCTGATTCAAATTAACATTGCAATTCTGAAAACTAACTCAACTGTGAAATGTTTGCAGAACAAATCTTTGGAAGGAAAAAACCCCATTAATTTCCAACTTTACTCAATGGTTGATCCATCTACAAAACACTGTTAGAAATTAGTTCCTTGGTTTAGCTATAACCTCGTTCTGGAGTAGGAAAAAAATCAAACATGGGCAGGAGTGTGTATGACACCGGAGTTTGACATCAGCATTCATATACTTCAGGGATATCTTAGCTAACAGTCTAGCTCAGCTGGCAGCACTCTTGTCCCAGCTTTAGAGTTCAAACCTAATGGGGCTGCATAGTCCAAGCTGATATTGCTGTACATTGCTGGGGAGCACTTTGTTGGATGAGGTATTAGACTGAGGTCCCGTCTGCGTGTTGCAACGGACTTTAAAAATCCCACAGCATTATTTGAAAAGGGAGTTTCTCCTGGTGTCCTGGCCAACATTCCCTCAAATAAAATTGGTCATTCACTTCATGGCGGTTTGTCAGACATTGCTGTGACAAATTGACTGCCATACACTTTCACTCTACACTTTACAGTAAATTCTGTAAAATATTTTCCCGCACTCCCAACATGAAAGTATTTATTATTAATTATTACGAATCATATTTTTCTGAAGCTCTTCACCAGAAATATACTGTAAAGTAGGGGTCTTCAAACAGTCGATTGCCACTAGGCAGCATCTCATGAATGCTCAATAAAAACAAGGAAGGATATTTACTGCAGTTTAAACAAAAATGTTTATATTTGTATTTCCAGATACTGTACTTTAAATATTTTGTGCATCTAGCTTCATTTTCAATTGGGCTATATATTTACACAGTTCTAACACTCCTTCTCTCCTCGATCATGCTCGATAGCGCCACCTAGCAATGATCAACCTGTTGAAGACCCCCTTCTAGAAAGTGACTGCGTATTCTGTAGGTAAACCTGGAAGCCAATTTCCACACAATGTCTCACAAACAGTCATGAAGTGAATGACCAATTTATTTTACTATTATTATCTTGTTAAGGCTTTACTCATTCAAATACCCTGACACAGTCTCTTGGAAGCATCTATTCTTATTCTGAGTTCCCCTCAGCCTTCCTGACAGAAACTGCTACTGCTTTTAGATGTGGAACGAGGTGGTATGGATCAAATTTAAATATGAGCTTCAGCACAGCGTGTGTGCCTGGCATCATGCGAGTCCCGGCTTAGCATTCCACCACAGCATTCCTCAGATCACAACACAGTGGTGCTCAATGTAGTTACTGAACGGAACTGGCCAAAAATGGGAAGCCTCACCAGAATATCCTGACCTTGAGACTATTAATAGAGGTGGTTTGATTTAAGACTTGGCAGTTCCAATATCCACAAGATAATACAGTACTACTATATAAACAATGTAAAAACAAAGGCAAATTTTAACTTTAGTGAAGAGTACAGAACCTCTACCTGTACAACAACAAATAATGACATTATATATGTAGCCCCTTTCATATTGGAAAGGTGTCCCAAGTGGCTATATAAATGTGGCCGAAGGCAAAGTCAAAGAGGAATCTTTTGAGATGGGCCTCGAAGGTGGCGACAAGGGAGGGGGTGAGATGGAGGCATTAAGTCAGTGGTTTCCAAACTGTGGGGCACTTCCCTTGGGGGGCGTGTACCGTTGGCTGGGGTGGGGGGGGGGGGGGGGGGGGGGCGCAGAGGTTTAGAGTCCCCCGGGTGCCTGTGGAGCCAAGGCGGGGCCGAGGACCCAAGTGTGTGGAGCCGAGTGTGAAGGAGGGGGGGGCACAATGAAAACGTTGCTGAGTTAGGGGGGGAGCTGCCATTCAAAGTTTGGAAGCCACTGCATTAAGGGATGGAATTCCAGAGGTTGGGAGCAGAAAAGCTGAAGGTCCGATTGCCAATGCTGGGGTGTGCAGGGCAGGTGACAGGAGCAACCCAGTGCCGACCGAAAGGAGGTTGGTATGTTTCCTCCCCCACATAGGCTCCATGACCAGGCCTTTCACCACCTTCACAACAACGCCAGTCACTCCCACCCCCGCCCGGCTCCATTTTCTCCCCATCACCTGGAGGATAGAATTCAAGATCTCGTCCTCACCTTCAAGGCCATTCACGGCCTTGCCCAACCCCCTACCTCTCCAGCCTGCTGTCCCCCTATGAACCTCCCCCGCCCCTTCCATTCAGCGGGCTCCGGCTTGCTCCACATCCCCACCTGACCCACCATACAATTGGCGGACGGGCTTTCAGCCTCTCCTCCACACTCTGGAACTCCATCCCACAGTGCCTTCGCCTCGCCCCCCTCCCTCGCCTCCTTCAAGACTGGTCTCAAGACCCTCCTCTTCGACTGTGCCTTCTGCTGCCCTCTCAACTCTCTCCCTCCCCTCTTAACTCTCTCCTACCCCTCCCCACAACCCTGCCCCTTTCCCTTGCTTGGGTCCTGATCTGACTGTTCAAAGCCCTGGGACGTCCTCCCTACGTGAAAGGCATTCTACAAATGTTTTATTGGTGTTAGAGATCACAGAAGTAGGGTGGGAGCAAAGCCGTGTATACAACAACAAAAACAAATTACATTTGCACTGCACTTTTCACGTCGGAAGGATAACCCAAGGCACTGGACAGTCGAGGGGTTGCACCTGAGCTGGGAGTTGGAATCAAAAAGGGTGGGGCTATGGGAGGTTGGCCAAATGCAAAATTAAAGGGAAGGTCTTGAGGTGGGACTTGAAGAAGGCAAGGGAGGGGGTGAGGTGGAAGGATTGTGGGATGGCATTCCAGAGAGTGGGGGCAGAGAGGCTGAAAGCTTGACCGCTGATGGCAGGGCGGGCAGGATGGGACACATGGAGCAGACGAGTGGATGCAGAGAGGAGGGAGCAGACAGGTTGGTGTGGTGTTAATAGGTCACCGAGGTAGGAGGGAGCAAGGTTGTGGAGGGCTTTACTGTACAGGAGATATACAATATATAACAACAAAATTCTTTGAAAAATTGCAGTTTAAGTGTGCAAAGACTCACAAAGAAATAATGAAGGCAGGGCAACAGGACCAGGTCTGTAAGAGTGAAGAAAAGGCCTTCAGCAAACACATGCTCCAGTGCCGGCAGATCAATGGCCTTCACTTTCCTAATGCAGGAGGGCTCCCTTGTGGTCATGGATGGTAGTGGCTCGACACTGAGTTTGGAGAGTGCAGTGCTGAGCTCTACACTGCTCGCATTGCTCCCCTGATTCTCTTCCACATCTGGGTCTATATTAGACTTTCCTTCAGGGAATCCTCTGTGGGGCCCTGCAGACGTCTTTGCTGTGGGCTGTGCGCCTTTGTCTTTGGACAAGCGCTGCAGCTTTTGTCTGCGGATCTTGTCGTCGTTGTGAACGCGGACTGGCTCCTCTAGCTTTCGCTCCAGGTGCAGTATTTCGGGTGGAATTACCACCGCCTGATTGGGGGACTTCTTGAGAAAAGCTTCCACAGCTAATGGGATGCTGATTTCACACAGCCTTGTCCAGTGGCTTACCTGTAAGAAAGAAAGCAGACCTCGTTCCTGTAAAATGCTTTCACAATTTGACAACTAAAACAAAAAACAGCAACTTGCACTCATATTGTCTCGTAACGCTTAAATGTGGCAGAGCCCAATACCAAACTGAGGTAGGTATGAGGAGACAACAGGCACGGTCGAAAAGGAAGGTCTTTAGTCATGATTTAAAAGAGTGGAAGGAGACACTCCGGAAGAAACAGCAATAACTTATACAGCGCCTCTCACATCAGGAGGATGTCTCAAAGCACTTGACAGGTGCAATTGGAAGAAAAAGGCTTTGATGGTGGAGGGGTTTAGGGTTGAAGCAGACGGACTGTAGGATGGAATTCAAGAGAATGGCTGAAATAATATAATAATGTAAATTATTATAACAAAAAAAGCTTGCATTTGATATAGCAAACCATAGTGTTGAAACATCTCAAAGTTATTAATAGATTTTCAACTGTATTGTTCAGATTTCCAGATTTTCTATCCTAAGGAGGTCAAACAGATTACGCTTTCAAAAACCCGACAACTAAAAACATGGCACTAGATGCTGTCTTGCAATGGGAATCACCAAATACGGAAACAAAGCAGAGTAGGTGGGTAGAGGCCCAGTCCAAGGTTTCAAAGTTATTTGATGCTGGATTGTTTCCAAGATTAAACTATTGATCATACTTGAGATTCGTTTCAAATATGAAATGCTTCTTACCACTCACTGTGCCCTACAATCATCCAGCAGCTAGAAATAGCATGCGACATAATAAAACAAAACACTCCCAGCACACGGAATAAAACTGAACTGTCTAGGAAAGTGCAAGATCTTATCAATCACAACAATAGTGAGATAGAGTATCTCACTAACCACCTTCCTAAGACTTTCTCCCACATGCAGTCAGGAGGTGAGAGAATAACCATCTCAATGCAACTCCAATCGTCTTCTGATAACGTAGACTGCATATACAATACGTTAGGATTCCTGTAACTCAGTGGTTGGAGCAATGGCCACGCAAACGAAAGGATCAGGGTTCAATTTCCAGACAGGGTGAAAATTTAGGCAACTTTCCTTACTCCACACACCTCTGTTTACTAGGCAGTTAGTAGGAACCCGGTTGTTAATTGAATGGTTGATTATTTTTAAGGGATAATAATCCCTCTGGTCACACTGAATGCGAGACTGTTTGTGGGATACTGCTGGGTGCAATTGGCAACCTGCTTAGTCCACAAAACATACAGTCAATTTATTTTACACTATATTCTGTGTAATGCTTTGAGACGTATCAATTATGTAATAATTTCTGACACCATTAACCTTTCCCTCTCCTCAGGCACCGTCCCTACCTCTCTTAAAACAGCCACCATCACCCCTATCCTGAAGAAACCCTCCCTTGATGCGTCGCAACCATCAAGTTATCGACCCATCTCCAACCTCCCGTTTCTATCCAAGGTCCTTGAAAGAGTGGTTGCCTCCGCTCTTTCCTTTCAACTCACTCACTTCTTGAACCCCTCCAATCAGGTTTCCGCCCTATCCACAGCACAGAAACTGCCCTGGTTAAAGTCACAAATGACATCCTAACCGCCTGTGACCAGGGCTCCCTCTGCCTCCTCGTCCTCCTTGACCTGTCTGCTGCGTTCGACACAGTCGATCACACCATCCTCCTTCAATGTCTTTCCTCCCACCTCAACCTTCAAGGCACAGTCCTTGACTGGTTCCACTCTTTTGACCCACCGTTTACATTTTGTTTCTTCCAATGGTTTTTCTTCAAACCCCCGCACAGTTTCTCACGGCGGTCCTCAGGGCTCTGTCCTCGGTCCCCTCCTTTTCACCCTTTACACGCTCCCTCTGGGTGACGTCATCCGCAGACATGGGGTAAATTTCCACATGTATGCGGACGACAACCAGTTGTACCTTTCTGCCTTATCCCTCAACCCCCAGACGATCGATGTTCTGACAGCATGTCTGTCCGACATCGAGTCGTGGACGAGGGACAACTTTTTGCAATTGAACGTGAGTAAGACCGAGGCCCTCCTGATTGGCTCAAGCCAGCGCCTCCGCACATCAGGCGCTGCCAGCCTCAATATCCAAGGCTGCACTCTCCACCTCACAAAGCCAGTCAGGAACCTCGGCATCATGTTCGATCAAAAACTTTCCTTCCTCCCCCACATCCGAGCCTTGACCGGCACCTCTTATTTCCACCTGCGCAACATTGCCAGGCTCCGCAACTATCTTACCCCCCGCGCTGCCGAAACACTCGTGCATGCTTACATCACCTCACGGCTGGACTACGGAAATTCTCTCCTCGTCGGCCTCCCCAGTTCCTCCATTCACAGGCTGCAGACCATCCAAAACTCTGCAGCCCGTGTACTATCCCGCACCCGCCTCCGCGACCACATAACCCCCACCCTCGCCCGTCTCCACTGGCTCCCCATCCTCCAGAGGATCGAGTTCAAGATCCTCGTCCTCACGTACAATGCCTTACACGGCCTTGCCCCACCCTATTTAACCGATCTAGTCTCCCCCTACACGCCCACCCGGACCCTCCGTTGAACAGGACTTGGCCTGCTTCAAGCCCCCCGCCCGAACCGCCCCACCATCGGAGGCCGGGCCTTCAGTTTCTCCGCTCCCACCCTATGGAATGCCATCCCTCAATACCTCTGTTTCGTTTCTTCCCTTTCCTCTTTCAAGGCCGGTTTGAAGACTTTCCTCTTCGATCGTGCCTTTTGTTCCACCCCGAACTTTTTTACCTCCCCTTCGTGTTTCACCCCTTCCCAAACACTCCCCTCCCAGCTCGGGTCACACGCCTCCTGTGCAGCGCCTTGGGACGTCCTCCCGACGTGAAAGGCGCTCAATAAATGTAATTTGTTGTTGTTGTTGTTAAAATGCTAAATCAAATGCATGGATTATTATTAATATTATTAAGAAAACATTAGATTAAATATCAATTAAAAGATCTGAGAAGAGAAATTCCTTTTGGGTCTACTTTTTTTTTTGCATTTTTGTGTGCGTACACCTTAAATTGTTGAATTCAGTCCCAACTTTGAAGGTGTCTGAATTTACAGAATGACAGCAAAGCTGAAGATTGCATTATTTGTTAAATTCTGAACACTCTGAAATGCTTAAAATAAAAGCTAAGAACCACATGGAAATTCTCCCACTTGCTTTCCAAAGATGAAACATTGTTTAATTACAAAAGGCTGTCATTACACCTTACAGTATATCATATGAAGTGCTTTGAAACATCCATCTCACATGAAAGGCACTGTATCAAATGGAAGAATTCTTATTTTTATTAGCTTCTCCCACTCACATGGATTCTTTCCACATGCGTTACTGTATTGGCTGCTCATTGCACCTGCTCTTGTTTAGCTGGGACACTGCTGTGCACGAATGGCTGCTGCATACCTCCCACAAAATATACAGTCAATCTACTTTATGATATATTTTGTGAAGCACTTTGAGACAACTAAACAACGCGATAAGGCGCTATATTAAATGCAAGGATTATTATTATAAAATCCCCTCAGTAGAGCACAGCACTCAGATATTTAAATAATCCTTAACAATAATATACAGGTAGACCCCGCTTAACGTTGCTTCAGTCAACTTTGTTTCGTTATTACGTTGCTGATACATAGGGGAACATATGTCAATGTTGTGATGTTCGCTATTAAGTCTTTCACCAGCGGGTGGAAACAAACTACTGTACTTTGGGTAGCATAGGCTACCGTCTGGTATTCTGACGCAGCGTCCATCCAGTCTTAACATAGCCATTTTAAGTTTGTGTGCAGGTGCGAGATCAGTGATACTTTTTCTTTAATCGTGATTTATTTTCTAAATTTAAATTAAAAAATATATTTTACATTTATGAATATATGTGTATTTCAACTTATAATTTTTGTTTAAAAAATGTTGACTAAAAATGTGCAAAAGAATGTAACTCCAATTTATACATTAATTCTTATGGGAAAAATGGTTTAACTTAACATCATTTCACTTAAAGTCGCACTTTTCAAGAACAACTACGACGTTAAGCGAGGACTAATGGTAATAGATCTTGCATTTGACATAGCACTTTTCACGTCTTCTAGACGTCTCAAAGCGCTTCGGGAGAATACACTGTAAAGTGAATTGACTATATTTGTGGGCGAAATGCGGCAGCCAATTGCGCACAGCAGTATCCGACAAACACCAGTATCCGTGGATTGAAATGACCAATTTTATTACTGTGTTTTTTTTTAAGGGATTATTATTAGGCGTGTCGAGTAAGGTTCCGCCCTGACCTACCTGGATTCGAACATAGGTCTCACGCTTGTAAGGCAAGTGCTCTAACCTCTGAGCTACACGACTCCACATAATAAAGATTCTAACATTCAATATGTGCCTTTGCATATCATTGAAATGTATCAAAGCATTTCACAGGATATACTGTAAAGTGTAGTGACCAGCAGTAAGATTTGTGGATGATGCGGCAGCCAATTTGCCCCACAAACAATGAAGTGAATGAACAATTTAATCTGAAGAAATTCTCTTCTCTTTTCAGATAATGCCATGGGATCTTTAACATGCATCTCAAAGCCTTGTTGTATTTTTTGAACATACGTACATCACAAATATATTGTCCAGGATTTGGGAATATAAGAAAGCCTTCGGTGAGCCTTAGCCAGTCTGCTGTTTGGGCATTTACTGTAAGGCATCAGCGATGCGACCAGAAATATACACTCTGGGGGTGAAAGGAGTGAAGTGGATGGGGAGGAGAAGCAAAACAGAAGAATGTGAGGGAATTGGAGGTGAGGAGGGGAGTGAGGGGAAATGGAGGAGTGGGGGTGTGAAGGCGAGTAGAGTGATTGTCACCTTGGCTACTGTTGTACACCTACCAAAACAATCAGGACACAGCATCTATTTTACACATACCGATGTCCTACACATAACCATGAAATGCATGACCAATTTATCTGGATGATTGTTGACTGGGATGCCGGAAAAAAAACTCCTCATCTTTTTGAACAGTTTTATGGGAATTGTTGATGTTCATCTGAGCAGGCAGACGATTTAACAATTTATCTGATGGACGGCACCCCTGACAACATAGTGCTCCCCCAGCACGGCACTAGAGTGCTAGCCTCAACTCTATGGAGGCAAATACAGATTTAAATCTTTCCTTTGAGATTAGTGGTTAAAGTAAACAAACACTCACCTCAGCACAAGCCTTTAAGCAAGTCTTCTTGAAGCCAAGCAACTCAGCTACATCTTTCCTGTTGGAATCTGCACTGCACGTCCTCTGTACAATGTGCCTGAGTGTGACAGCCAGACCAGCTCGGCAGAAATTCCCATCCTTTTCTACCAGTGCAGGTAAGCGACAGCTCTGCACTATTGCAGGCAGCTCCTGATGGGAGAGGAGGTCTACAGCAAGATTTTGTGGTATCCCTTTCTTCCCCCTGTGACTGCCCACAGTATCTTCATTGGACACTAGGACCACCTTTAGAGCCATGCTGTCACAGTAGGACAACAGAAATAAAACGATAGAGGTGTGTAGTGGCAGAATGAGGTCCTCTGTATGCTGGGAGAGCTCCAGGTACAGGTGGTCTGTGGGACCATGTGGGCTATGGTTCTTCATTGTCTGGCTTCCTGCGGGAGAGTATAGACAGAGGCGGTCAGGCGAGATTATCTACTTATTATATAATCAACAGTATAATAATCATAAATACTTGCTACAAAATACTGTGTATAATATTGGCGTACTTCCAACATAATACAATTACTACCTACTACATAATAATCCTTGTGTTTGATATAGCACTTTTCACGTCTTCTAGACATCTCAAAGCGCTTCACAGAATATGCTGTAAAATTATTTGACTGGGTGAAACGAGGCAGCCAACTGCACACAGCCGTGTCCCATAAACAGTCATGGATTGTGTTTTTTCTTGGAAGGATTATTATCAGTATACAAAAATACACAAGCCAAATTCCTCCATTACAATAGCAGAACAAATTGTCTAACTGAAATATATAATGCTATTGATATAAAGTTACGATCAGACAATTTAGTTCCTTAAAGTGAAGAAAATGTACATGGTAAAAATCTGCAACCAAACCCCAAAAATATTCCTACTGCAACTACTTCAATTGACATTTAATACATTATAATCCCAGGTAGACAACATTATGTACATCCAACTACATTTAAAAGACAAAATACTGGATTCTAATGTTGCAGTTAGTGTTTGCATATTTTTGTGAAGGTGAAATATATGGGAAATTAAATGAAAGTAGAATGTTGTGTGTTTCAACTGATGATCAACCGGCTTTATTGTTCTTCACACTGTATAGACCTCTGTTACAAATACATATCTGTATTTAAACACCAATCATAATAGTACATTTATAGGAAATATTATAAAGCACCATCTTTGATTATTGAATGTAATCTCATTCAGTTTATTTCCTGAGGTGGGGCTGAGACTCAGGTTGAGGTTGTGATGGGCTAAGGTTCAGGTTGAGGTTGGGGCTGAGGTTGTGGATAAGGCTCGGGTTGACTCTGTCTTTCTGTTGCTGAGGCTCAGGATGAGCTTATCTCTCTCTCTGTTGCTGGGGTTGGGGTGACCTGCTCTCTGGGGCTGGGGTTGGTGTGAGCTGGGTTGGGGGTGAGCTGGGTTGGGGGTGAGCTGGGCTGGGGGTGAGCTGAGCTGGTTTGGGGGTGAGCTGGGCTGGGGTTGGGGGTTAGCTGGGCAGGGTTGGGGGTGAGCTGGGTTGGGTGGGGGCTGGGCTGGGCTGGGGGTGAGCTGAGCTGAGTTGGGGGTGAGCTGAGCTGAGTTGGGGGTGAGCTGGGCTGGGGTTGGGGGTGAGCTGGGTTGGGTGGGGGCTGGGCTGGGCTGGGGGTGAGCTGAGCTGAGTTGGGGGTGAGCTGAGCTGAGTTGGGGGTGAGCTGGGCTGGGGTTGGGGGTGAGCTGGGCTGGGGGTGAGCTGGGTTGGGGGTAAGCTGGGTTGGGTGGGGGCTGGGCTGGGGGTGAGCTGGGCTGGAGTTGGGGGTGAGCTGGGCTGGGGTGGGGGTGAGCTGGGTTGGGGGTGAGCTGGGTTGGGGTTGGGGGTGAGCTGGGTTGGGGTTGGGGGTGAGCTGGGTTGGGGGTGAGGTGGGTTGGGGTTGGGGGTGAGCTGGGTTGGGGGTGAACTGGGTTGGGGGTGAGCTGGGTTGGGGGTGAGCTGGGTTGGGGTTGGTGGTGAGCTGGGTTGGGGGTGAACTGGGTTGGGGGTGAGCTGGGTTGGGGGTGAGCTGGGCTACAACAACAACAACAACAAATTACATTTATAGAGCGCCTTTCACGTCGGGAGGACGTCCCAAGGCGCTGAACAGGAGGCGTGTGACCCGAGCTGGGAGGGGAGTGTTTGGGAAGGGGTGAAACACGAAGGGGAGGTAAAAGAGTTTGGGGTGGAACAAAAGGCACGATCGAAGAGGAAAGTCTTCAAACCGGCCTTGAAAGAGGAAAGGGAAGAGACGAAACGGAGGGATTGAGGGATGGCATTCCATAGGGTGGGAGCGGAGAAACTGAAGGCCCGGCCTCCGATGGTGGGGCGGTTCGGGCGGGGGGCTTGGAGCAGGCCAAGTCCTGTTGAACGGAGGGTCCGGGTGGGCGTGTAGGGGGAGACTAGATCGGTTAAATAGGGCGGGGCAAGGCCGTGTAAGGCCTTGTAGTTGAGGACGAGGATCTTGAACTCGATCGTCTGGAGAATGGGGAGCCAGTGGAGACGGGCAAGGGTGGGGGTTATGTGGTCGCGGAGGCGGGTGCGGGATAGTACACGGGCTGCAGAGTTTTGGATGGCCTGCAGCCTGTGAATGGAGGAACTGGGGAGGCCGACGAGGAGAGAGTTTCCGTAGTCCAGCCGTGAGGTGATGTAAGCGTGCACGAGTGTTTCGGCAGCGCGGGGGGTAAGATAATTGCAGAGCCTGGCAATGTTGCGCAGGTGGAAATAAGCGGTGCCGGTCAAGGTGCGGATGTGAGGGAGGAAGGAAAGTTTTTGATCGAACATGATGCCGAGGTTCCTGATTGGCTTTGTGAGGTGGAGAGTACAGCCTTGGATATTGAGGCTGGCAGCGCCCGATGTGCGGAGACGCTGGCTTGAGCCAATCAGGAGGGCCTCGGTCTTGCTCACGTTCAATTGCAAAAAGTTGTCCCTCGTCCAGGACTCGATGTCGGACAGACATGCTGTCAGAACATCGATGGTCTGGGGGTTGAGGGATGAGGCAGAAAGGTACAACTGGGTATCGTCCGCGTACATGTGGAAATTTACCCCATGTTTGGGCTGGGGGTGGGGGTGAGCTGGGGTGGGGGGTGAGCTGGGGTGGGGGGTGAGGCTGGGGCTGGGGTGTGGGTGGGGCTGGGCTGGGGGTGGGGGTGAGCTGGGGTGGGGGTGAGCTGGGGTGGGGGGTGAGCTGGGGTGGGGGTGAGGCTGGGGCTGGGGTGTGGGTGGGGCTGGGCTGGGGGTGGGGGGTGAGCTGGGGTGGGGGGTGAGCTGGGGTGGGGGGTGAGGCTGGGGCTGGGGTGTGGGTGGGGCTGGGCTGGGGGTGGGGGGTGAGCTGGGGTGGGGGGTGAGCTGGGGTGGGGGGTGAGGCTGGGGCTGGGGTGTGGGTGGGCTGGGCTGGGGGTGGGGGGTGAGCTGCTCTGGGGGTGGGTTGGGATGGGGGGTCAGCTGCTGTGAGGCTGGGGGTGGGGCTGGGGGTGGGTTGGGGGGGTGGGGGGTGAGCTGCTCTGGGGTGAGCTGCTGTGAGGCTGGGGGTGGGGGGGTGAGCTGGGTTGGGCTGGGGGTGGGGGTGGGGGTGAGCTTGGGGGTGAGCTGGGGTGGGGGTTGAGTTGCTGTGGGGCTGGGGGTGGGTGGGGGGGTGAGCTGGGGGTGGGGGTTGAGTTCCTGTGGGGCTGGGGGGGGGGGGGGGAGTTGAGTTGCTGTGGGGCTGGGGTGGGGGTGAGCTGGGGGTGGGGGGTGAGCTGGGGGTGGGGGGTGAGCTGGGGGTGGGGGTGAGCTGGGGGTGGGGCTGGGCTGGGGGTGGGGGCTGGGCTGGGGGTGAGCTGGGGTGGGGGGTGAGCTGGGGGTGGGGGTGAGCTGGGGGTGGGCTGGGCTGGGGGTGGGGGTGGGGCTGGGCTGGGGGTGAGCTGGGGGTGGGCTGGGGGTGGGGGCTGGGCTGGGGGTGAGCTGGGGGTGGGGGGTGAGCTGGGGGTGGGGGGTGAGCTGGGGGTGGGGGTGAGCTGGGGGTGGGGGTGAGCTGGGGGTGGGGCTGGGCTGGGGCTGGGCTGGGGGTGGGAGTTGAGTTGCTGTGGGGCTGGGGGGGGTGGGGTGGGAGTTGAGTTGCTGTGGGGCTGGGGGTTGGGGGCTAGGGGTGGGGGGGGTGAGGGTGGGGAGTGAGCTGGGGGTGAGTGGTGAGCTGGGGTGTGGGTGGGGGGTGAGCTGGGGGTGGGTTGGGGGCTGGGGTGGGGGTGGGGTGTGAGCTGGGGTGGGGGGTGAGCTGGGGGTGGGGTTGGGGGCTGGGCTGGGGGTGGGGGGTGAGCTGGGGGTAGGGGGTGAGCTGGGGTGGGGGGTGAGCTGGGGGTGGGGTTGGGGCTGGGCTGGGGGTGGGGGGTGAGCTGGGGGTGGGGGGTGAGCTGGGGGTGGGTTGGGGGCTGGGCTGGGGGTGGGTTGGGGCTGGGCTGGGGGTGAGCTGGGGGTGGGGTTGGGGGCT